>CM042065.1:4889342-6120351 GCA_023512825.1 Liposcelis brunnea | reverse complement strand
TTTTGCTGTCGTCTGTCCGGAGCAATAATTTAATGTATTTATCTCTTTTCTGGGAAAAAGAAAAATGTAGTAATTTCAGTGTATGATCGTGTTCATTTACTTTTACTTACCAGTTCATCGTGAATGCTACTCGCAAAACTTAAAGCGGTCAATTCATTATTATTTTTTGCGTCTAAATTTATATTTGGTTGATAGACTAAGATTCTCGCACAGCGCATATGGCTGTAACAAACCATGCTTCCGTAATTATCTGGATCCTCGTTTTGGCGCAAGCTTCTTCTTGAAAGTTCCAGAGAATCGCATGAGTTGCACTTTTTTATAGCGCACATCAGAGGAGTATCTCCGGAACGCGTCTTTTGGTTAATATCTGCTTTGTTTTTTACTAGATATGCCAGAAGGTTCGGTCTTCCCATCTCGCATGCCCTGTGCATTAAAGAATAGCCTTCGATGGTTCCATTTATATCAAAATTCGGGTCGTTGTTGTGCTTTTCCAGAAGTTCGATTGTTTCTGAAATGTATATCAAGATGTTTAAGCAGAATGGCTTGCAAAAATTTGAAGTTATGACTTTTTTAATTACGCTAGACTTTGGGGCCTGGTTAAGTTTTTTTAAAAATGCAGCTTTTTCTGTGCTTTAGATTTGTAAACTTAAATGTCTTACCGCTTTCGTTTTTGTCAAATGATGATTGAAGCTCATGCATTAATACATCAAATGTATCGTCTGGGCTTTTGGGCTTGGCAAGTTGTTGGATTGTTGACCGAGGCCTAAAAAATTAGACAATTTGGGTTATTATGTAATTGTAACTACAAACTCATCAAAAATATTGAGAAATTAAAATCTTACCGAAGTTCATATAGCTTCTCATCCTCCGGTTTTATTCTCTTTGATTTTTGAAACCAGTCCATGTCAGATTTCTGTCTTTTATTGGTCTCTTAATTTTTAAGAAAAGTCTTTGTTTTAATCATAAGTCGTTTAAAACTACTGCCAGAAATCGTTTTAAAAAATCGCAAATCGATAGCAGTAGCTCAATGATAAGATTATTATCTACAGTCAACATTTCTTCTTCTTTTTTTAAGTAGATTATTTAATCATCTGATTGTCAAATTCAAAAAATAATTTTATATTACTCAGATGCATAAAACCCCTATTATGATGGTTTTGTTGACATCAACAATGAAACCAATAATGAAACATTGGAAGACATACAAAATATTTTATTTTGAATGTGTTTTTTCATTATTGATGTCCTCAGACCAAGTTCAGACTTGTTGAAACTGAGACGCACAAAGCAGATCATGTAAACAACACCTGCGAACCCGTTTATGAAATCATACGACGCATTCTAAGAAGACGGGAGCTCTAATATAGTTCTGCTTCGTAATATAAAGTAACTTATTCCTCTGTGAATATAAAGAAGCAATTATTCTCGGTCTTTATTTTTACCTCTCGGCTCGCTTCGCTCGCCTCGAAGGAAAAAACAAAGACCTCGAATAATCGCTTCTTTACATTCACTGTGGAATAATATACTATTCGGGGTTACTAAAAAGAATTTAAAAATTTAAAAAAAATGTTTGATTTAAAGAAAACTTTGTTTTATTACTAAAAATTAATATTATTTTATACATTTTGGCTATTCAAAAACTTAGCTTTAACCAATTTTTCTAACTCGTTAATTTTATTTTCAAAAGATTCCTGAGTCAATGTTGAGATGCTTGCCATGGACCCTTCGCTTTTACTCATTCTTTTCGATGCAATCTTTTTTGCTTGTTTAATTATTTTAGAACTCGGTTTGTTGCCAAAAAAAACGTTTTCGCAAAAATTACTCCTTGTGATCACTTTTCTGACTTTGTCTAACGGGTCTATCTCGAATTGAAAATATGCATCAAATTTTTCGTTGCTCCATGTGATTTTAAAGTCTTCTGAATTATTGTCTTTTTGTTCTTTTTGTTTTTCCTTGCAATACGGATTCGGGGAGAGAAGTTGGAAAAGAGGCTGAAGAATTATGTTCTGCCTAAAATTCTCTTCGTAATGTTTGATGATATCTATTTCAGCTAAACATTGATACAAAAATGGGTTTGTTTCCATTTCGTTAACTCGTTTGAATGCAATCCCTATCATTAAATTGAAGAGTACGATAGTGGCTATGAAAATATAGAAGACGAAAATGAAATGACTTATTACTGCGTAGTCTTTGAAGGGTATCTCGCCTGCGTCGAATTCGCTTGTAAGCATTACTATAGTTTTAAAAATGGCGTTGTACGGATTTGTAAATGGATTTTCCTTGTTCGTTGTTCTGAAAAGAGTGTGGAAAGAAAATGCGAATCCAAGTAGCAAAGCAAAGTGAATGAAAACGAATTTGAAGAGATGCAGGGATGCACTTCGGAAAATCGTAACGTAAAATGATAATTTTGGGTATTTTCCGAAGACTAAAAACAATTCAATCCAAGTCATTAAAATTGAAATGGCTTTTAATTGAGAGGCAAAAGGTACGGAGGAAGAATTAATGGAAACCAAAACGAATATCGTTAGAAAAATTACAATTATACGAATTGCGTTGTCTAAATCTTTGAAGTAATTAATAAGGCATGTACAGCAAATACATTTCTGGTACCATTTTTTCCTGTTTGGATCGAAACATTTTTGATGAGCAATTTTAACAACTTCGAAGAAGATGAAAATGGCTACTAAGAACAAAAGAGGAATCATAAAGTAAAGGGCCATATTATTCGCGTTTAGAAATAAATTAAGACTAGAGAAATATGTTCTCGATTTTCTATCATAGCCAAGCGCTGTTAAAAGCTTAGTTTTTGCTGTGACTTTATACTCTGGTTTGTCTTCGCTGAGAAGAATGAATGCTGTGTAAGTGAGGCAGAAAGTTAGGTACAAAATTAGGTGGCCATAAAAGAAATATTGAATTTGGCGCCATTTAAAATGTATGATGAGACTTAAAATAGGGTGTTGAATTAGTTCTTTCAAGTTTTCCGATTCTTTTATTTGATAGAGAAGATCTGTTGGGAAAATGTAATCCCCTTTTTCATCTTCGGTTGAATTTTCCTTTTTTGTTGTTTTTTTGACTTCTGCTTTTAATGCTAAGTAAATAATTAAGCTATTAATCCTTTCAAATTTTGGAAAGCAAGCAGAATAATCATCAGGTATATCTTTGCTTTCGTTATTTATTTTTTTAATTCGGAAAAGATGCTTGAAGTTAAACTCGAGTATTCTTTCTTCTTCCTTCTTTGTCTTTGATGATTTCTCCTGTACTGGATTGTGACCTTGAGATATTTTTCTTTGTGGAGGTAAATTACTTTTAGGAAGATCCGATGGTAATGGATTACCTGGCAAGGCGTGGCCCTGGGATAAATTTTTATTCGACTCATTATTTTGATGTAAATTCCTCTTTGAGGAAGCATCCTTTTGTGGATCTCCCTGCTGTAGTTCAGTTGATCCTGGATTTTTTCCTGATTTACCGCTTTTTTTTGTTGTTTCTGTAATCATTTCATCTAAATACTTTTCCAATGCGGATTTTGATATAAGCATTAATGGAGTTTGACCTGAGTTATCCTCAACGTCGATAAGAGCCCCGTTTTGTAATAATTTTACGGTACATGCATCATTGTCATTTCTTACTGCGTAATGTAACGGCGTTTTTCCTCTGTCATCTGGAAGATTAACTTCAGTCACGCGATCTTCATCTTTGAGGAGTATTTGCAAACATCGCTCCGAATTTTTGAAATCCGTCCGATTTTTTACAGAAAGGTGGAGCAGGTTTCGGTTGTGTTTAGTCTTTAAGAATTTTTCCTCGATGTTTTGTAAAAGATGTTCTAATATTTCGGGTTTGGCGAACAGGCATGATAGTTGAATAGGATGATGTTTGTCGCTTGTCTGAGTCATGTATGAAGGATTTGCATTTAGGTTAATTAAAGCTTTGTACGATTCTAGCATTCCAAACTTGGAAACAGCTTGAAGGAGTGTGTATTTTTTGTTAGCTTCTTCTGAATCGTCGTTGTAAAAGAACCATCTGATTTCTTTCTTCACTTTTTCGGATAAGGAATTTAATCGTTCGACAAACCTGAAATGAATTGGAATTGCAGCTGACACATTGCAGCCATCGCTTTCAATGTTACAATTTTTTTTACTTACATGGAATCGTTGCTAGTTTTGATTGCTTGATATAATTCTCTAATCGGGTCTTCACAATCTTCATTAAGCACTACATTTAAATGTCCTTTTTTCTGAAAAGAAAAATCATGATTTAAAGAAATTTTCTGGTTAAATAAAAGTATTTCGTTTTTGATATACCTTGTTGATGGAGGCGGAGAAGAGGCCGATTGCAGCAAGTTTGAACCTGTTTTGTTTTGCTACCAACAACGTGAAACGATTAGGATATTGATTGCGGTCGTTAGTGTCCGATTCTTTTCTTGTCGCGCCTTCAGATTCTTTTATTCGTCTGGTTATGTTTTCTACATTTTGTGTATTTTCATTATCTTTGTCAAGAAGTGTCTCAAGTTCGTTGGAACTAAAAAAATTTTAAAAACGATTAACACTGAATTTGTAATAAGTTAATAGCAAGCGGTTATACAGTTTATTTCACTCATTAGATTTTTCGTTTTAATTTTACTATAAATCTTCACTAAAATTTTTAAGCAGTTAATCTTACCTTATTAATTCTTCTTCAGCACTGCTCATTTTTTTTTTTTTAAATTAATTTAAAAATAACTTATTAATTTAATTGAAATTTTTTATGAGACGTTCCATCTGCAGCTATGCACTTGTTGAAATCACACTAACATTAAGAGGCCAAGTATTCTATAAACGGATTTATATGATTATGTTTAGTGAAGTCATAGATAATTTTTTCCAATCAAGTACCTTCCTAAAGTATTGTCTCTGACGTGATAATTCAAGATAAAAATTTTAACCATTTGAATGAGAGGACCATGTAGTTATTTTAGTATTTTCGGCCGATGACCCTACTTAAGATAAAGCGTAATTTACAAGTGACTCTTAAATTTTTCGTAGCAACAAAATTTTTAGCTCTTTTGGAATCGAATGTTTTGCTTTGAATATTTATCCGGAAAAGTTTAATCATTAGGCCAAGTTTTTAAAAGCAGGATTTAAAAATTAATTGCACTTTCAGGTGGTTCTCAGAGTATGCACGTCACGTTAGGGTTATTATTTTTGTCTTAAGATAAGATAATCCGATGAAGATGTTTTATTTGTATTAGATTAGTTTTGTAGGGCAGTCGAATAATTTAATTACAAGTGAAATAAGGAAAAGAGTCTTTAAAAAATTGTTCAACATTTTCAAGGATAAATATTTCAAGAAAAAGAATTTTCAGCTGGTGTATGCAACCATTTTGGTGAACTTGAAAAAATGTTTACGAACAATACTTAATAATTATTTAATAATTTTTTAGCTTTCTTTCTTTTCTACAATTTCTTTCACATCATCAAATGATTTCTGAACAAACCGTCTTAGCTCTATCAGCTCATTCCTTAAAATATCAAAGTTCGCTTTTAAATTCAAATTCTCCTGCTTTAATTCTTCATTTTTACTAAATCTCTTCGATACTATTTTTTGAGCAGTATCAATCACGCTATCATTCAAAGTATGAAATGCTTTATAAATTTTCAAACAACATAAATCCATCGGCCATTTTTCAGAAGTTTGATTCTCATCAAAAGGCTTATCCTTCATTCTCACTTTCTCAACCGGATAAGTATCAAATATCAGATAACGATTAAACTCTTTCTTATTCCCTTTAACAGACACTTTCAACGTCATCTCATCTTTGCAATTACTATCTTTGCTATCAATACTCTTCTCGCTTTCCTTTCTAGCTTGCTTTTCACTCTGGCAACAAGTTCTAGGCGACAACCAATTATACATTGATCTTATTACAAAATTTTTACTGAAATTTTCTTCAAAATGTTTTATATAATAAATTTGGGCTAGACTTTTGTATAACGGCGGATTTTTTTTCATCTCATCAACATGTTTAAAAGCGATGCCGATCATGAGGTTGAATAGAACAATCGTGGCTATGAAGATGTACGCGATGAATATTAAATGACTAACGACTGAATATTCGTTGAATGGGATTTCACTCGCGTCGAATTCGCTAGTGAGCATCACGATTGTTTTAAAGAGAGAATTGAAAGGGTTTGTGAACATGTTATCAGTGCTGCCGGTTCGGAATAGAATGTGGAATGATAGAGCGAAGCCGATTAATAAAACAATGTGGACTGATACGAATTTGAAGAGATTTAAAGAAGCGCTGCGGAATGTTGACACAAAGTAAGATAAGTTGGGGTATTTGCCGATTACTAAAAATAGTTCGAACCAAGTTAAGAGGACTGATATTGCTTTGATTTGGGCGCAGTAAGGGTAGAATAATGTCGTGTTGAGGCAAAGCATGACTAGTATGGCGAAAATGATAACGATTAATCTGAGAATATTGTCAGTGTCGATGTATTTCAATTTACTTTGTGTCATTTTCATCCATTCGAAGAAAATGAAGAGTGCGAGGATTCCGGCTATGGGGAGGATGAAATATAGTCTCAAGTCTATTATGTTTACTAATCGAATGCTGGCTAGAACTGAAGTCGATTTACGGTTGTAGCCGAGAATTTCGAATAATTCGTTTTTTGTTCCCATTTTTTTCAATGGCCTATCTTCTGTCATGTAAATGTAAGCGGTGAACATTATGCTGAAGAGTAAGTAGAGGACTAAGTATACAAGAAAGAATACTCGGATGTGAAGCCATTTAAAGTATATGATGATGCCAAAGACAGGATGCTGAATTAAGTGACGTAATCGTTTTACTTTTTTGATTTTGTGTAAAAGCTCAGTTGGGAAAGAATAATACGTTTCATCAATTTGATTTATTGAAATGTTGGAATTGTTTTTGGGCTTTAAATCCTTCAGGTTCTTTTTCCTGAAGAGATTGCTGAAATTAAAAACCAATTGTCTGGATTTCTCTTTTTTCTTAGGACGACCCCTTCGCGTCAAATTTCTGCTCTTAGTTTTTTTCGCATCTTTTTCATGTTTGTAATCCTTTTCTTGTCTTACATCTGAAATCATATTATCCAAATATTTCTGAAAAGCAGACTCAGAAATGTGCATCAGTGGGGTTTGTTTCCAATGGTCTTCTTTATCCATCTCGGCTCCGTTTTCGAGTAGCTCAACAACGCAAGCGTCGCTGTCGTGTAATACAGCGTAGTGTAATGGCGTCCGTCCGTGCTTGTCGGAATCGTTTATGTTGATTTTGTCTTTGTATTTTAGTAAAATTTTTAAGCATTCGTAAGCTTCGTTTGAATCTGCAATGTTTTTTACTGTGGAGTGGATTAAATTTCTCTCGTTTTTGCTTTTGATTGTTATGGAGTTTTCGTCTTTCTCAAGGATGATTTTTAAAATTTCCGGACGGGAGAATATGCAAGCGAGTTGGATCGGTTCGTGGTGGATGATCGGAGTTAAGTGAAGATCGGCTCCGATGTCTAGAAGGCGTTTTGCTGATTCTAACATGCCGTTTTTGCTGACGATTTGAAGTAAGGTGTATTTTCCAAACATGAATTGAAGGAGTTTTTCGTCTTCGATTTTTGGCCAGATGCGGTGCAGTTCTTCCAAAAATCTAGAATGAATAATCAGTTTGTCAGGTTTTTTAAAAATTATTTTAGCTTAGAGACGCTACTTACTGAATATCTAGCTTTGATTCGAGAGCTTGGTATAGTTCGGTGGCGAAATTCCCTTTTTCATTGATGCTCAGCAATGTTTTCAAGTATTCTTCTCTTTTCTAAATTTAAAAAAAAAAATTTGAAGAAAATTTTGACAAGAAAAATATTACTCTTACTAATTTACCTGATCGTAGCACATGGTAGCATAGCTCAAGACACTTAATTTAATTTCGTTTTTCTCCGCCAAATCTGGGTTTTCCTTCAACAAAATCTGTAAGCAGGCAAAGTGTTTTTCGCAGGGTATGATTTTTTCTTTTGATGTTCTAAAACTTTTTTGTGAATCAGATTTGATTAATGGGGGCTTCGTTGCATTATCTGTACGGTCCCTTCCTTCTTCTTTTAATTTTGTAGACTCATCTTGGCTGCATTCGACACATTCCTTTACCAGACTTATGATTGCCGTGTTGCCTTCACTATTTTTTGCATTTATATCAGGTTTATATTGCAAGATTTTTTTAAGTACTAATTGCTTTCCTAATATTACAGTTTCATGCAGAAGAGTATTATGGTTGCTTTCTTCAAATTTATAGTTTATGTCGAAATTTTCAGGAGTTGCTTTATCAAAGATTTGAATAATATCTGCGATTACAAAAAAAGCAAGTCTGAATTTTTAGAAATATTCATCCAGAGAAATAGACTTACCTTCTTCTGTTGCTGTGTTCGATTTTAATTGATCTAATATTTCATAGTTGAGAGATTTGATTATTATTGTTTCCTCGAATCTCGATGGCGTTCTCGTTCTAATTTCATCTTCATCATCCGTGTCATGACGCAATATTCTTGAAGCATTGTCACTAAAAACAAATTTGAATGAATTCGTATTCACTTCTAAAAATCATTGAAAACAATTAAAATTTACTCTTCGTCGTAGATAGGAGAAGACGCAACGCTGAAACTTCTTTTTTTCCGAAACCAATTCATTTTTAACTGTCCGAACTCGAAACTAGTACTCGATCATGATCGTGTTATCAGACTGAACTTATCATTTTGATCAAACTGATTAATATTAAAAGTGCATCGTGATAATTTTAGAAATTTTGCTATCAATTAAATCGTGAAGCGGTGAGCTGAATTAAAAGTTTTGCCCGTTGAAAAATCATGGGGATTTTTGGGTTTAGGATGATATTGTTGAAGATTTTAAAAAAGAAACGAATTTGCCTGACGGTTTTTTGAGTCTTGGAAAAAGAAAACGCTTTCAATAAAAGTTTTTGTCCGTCCTTATCTAATCTCTCACTGGTCTTATTATAGATTTCGATTTGTGCAATATTGACATAGTAAGGACACTCGAGTTGTCAGAAAGGTCGATCTAAGATTGTCTGATAAAAATATGAAGTGAAGAAGAATATCAGAAAAAAGCGATCAAAGTTTTGTTAAAAAATTTATTAAAAATTAAGAATTTATAAAAATAAATAAAAATACTTTGTATTTAATTTTTTTTGTATTTTCATCTGTTCCAGCTTCGATGATGCTAAAATATAGTTAACGAAACATGTTGGCGTAGATGACGTGTTTTTTGCTTTATCGACGAAGTCAGATAAAGCATTGTTTTCGGAAAAAAATTCACTTTCAATTTTTTGATTTTTTTTTAACTGCTTTGGGTCTGAATAGTTCGAAAATAGCAATATTTAAAAATGTCTGTGCGTCTGGTTGGTTGGTTGGTTGGTGGGGTGTCTGTAGCTTTTTTGTATCCGAAATTTTGGGAGAATGACGCAACAGATCGAGGTCAGGAGCCTGTTGATTTGATATGGACTGACCCATCATAGATTTAACCTGCCAAAAATTTTTCAGTCTTTGACTACAGCGCCATCTACTTTGAATTTGCAAATTTAAACGATATCAGCACTCTCTGCACTCTTGCCATTCATCATCGCTATCTAGACGTTTTTTCTTGAACGTATTGAGCAGAAAAATAATTCTGTTTACATTACTTTTCCTCTTCTTTGCTATCAAAACTTTTTTGAATAAATCTTCTTAGCTCGATTAGTTCACTTCGAATAATATCAAGATCCGCTTTTAAATTCGAAGTTTCTTTTCTCAATTCTTCGTTTTTACTAAATCTTTTCGATACTATTTTTTGAGCATTTTCAATCACGCTATAAGGTAAATTACTCTTCCAAAATATCGCTGTCAAATTCAAAGGCCATTTCTTAACACTCTCATCGTTACATTTTATTTTCACTTTTTCTTTCGGATGAGTTTCAAAAATCAAACGCCCATCAAATTCAATTACATTTCCTTTAATCGAAACTTCCAGTTTCATTTTTTCACGGCTGCTATTTCTGTAATTATTATTTTTTTCCACCTTGCTGCAAAAAAATTCGGAGAAACCATTTAAAATACTTCTTAGCACTTCGTTTTTATTAAAATTATCTTCGAAATGTTTTATGTAATAGATTTGAGCGAGGCTTTCGTATAAATACGGATTTTTCTCCATTTCGTTGACTTGTTTAAAAGCGATCCCAATCATTAAATTAACCAAGACGATGGTTGCAATGAAAATGTAAAATATGAATATTAAATGGCTAATGATTGCGTAATCGTTGAAGGGGATGTTCCCTGCATCGAATTCGCTGGTGAGCATCACGATCGTTTTGAAAAAAGCGTTGAATGGATTCGTGAAAGTGCTGTCGGTTGCGGAAGAGCGGAATAAGGAATGAAAAGCTAAAGCGAAACCGATTAACAAGACAATGTGGATGAGTAAAAATTTTAAGAGATTGATTGAAGCGCTGCGGAATGTGCTGACGAAGTATGAAAATTTCGGATATTTCCCGATGACTATAAATAGTTCCATCCAGGCTATCAGGACTGATACTGCTTTAACTTGGGCACAGTCAACAGGAAGAAGTGATGTGTTCAAGCAAATCATGACCAAGATGGCGGATATAATTACAATGAAGCGTAGTGCGTTATCCATGTCATGAAGATATTTCATTTTATTTTGGATAAACTTAAGACACTCGAGAAAGAGAAATACAGTGATTAGTATTGATAATGGAATTACGAAAATAATAGTCATTTGAATATTTTTAGTTAGACTTGCTTCTGTCGTTGAATTTAAATTTTGATAGTAGCCAAGAGCGTTTAGCATTGTGCTATTTACTAATTTTTTTTCATGTTCATCATTTGTTAAATAAATATAAAATGTAAATAGCAAACAGAATAAAAGATAGAAAAAGAAATAAAAGAAAAAGAAGACTTTGATGTGGAGCCATTTGAAATAAATAATAATGCTAAATATTGGATGCTGAATTAACGGCCTTAATCTTTTAATGTCTTTTATTCGGCAAAGAAATTCGGTTGGAAATGAGTAAAAAATTTTGTGGTCTTGATTTTCTCTATTAACTTTTCGGAAAAGATTATTAAAATGAAATTCTAATGTTCTAGATTCTTTTATCCGTTTGTTCTTGATATTTTTCTGTGTTTGTTTGTTGATTTCAAAAAGATTGTTTACGTCTTCGCTTGGTTTTCTTCCATCACTTCCCATTCTTCTGTAATTGTTATTATAATTACTTTTCCCGTCGTATATCATATTGTCTAAATATTTTTCAAAAGCAGTTTCTGAAATGTGCATTAGTGGAGTTTGTTTCCAGTTGTCTTCGATATCCATTTCCGCTCCGTTTTCTAATAATTTAACAATAACCGCATCGCTGTCGTGTAAAACAGCGTAGTGCAACGGCGTCCTTCCATGTTTATCAGCTTCGTTAATATTTATTTTATTTTTGTGTTTGAGTAAGATTTTTAAACATTCGTAAGCGTGCTCGGAATCCGCAATGTTTTTGACTGTGGAGTGGATTAAATTTCGGTCGTTTTTGGTTTTGACGAACAATAAGTTTTGGTCTTTCTCTAATAAGAGCTTTAGGATGTTCGGTCGAGAGAAAATGCAAGCTAGTTGGATTGGTTCGTGTTTTATAAAAGGTGCGAAGTGAATGTCAGCTCCTAGATCGATCAAACGCTCCGCTGATTTTGTCATTCCGTATTTACAAACAATTTGAAGGAAAGTGTATTCTCTAAACATGAATTTTTGTAGTTTCTTGTCTTCTATGTTTGGCCATATTCGATGAAGCTCCTCCAGAAATCTGTGAAAGATTTTCATTAATTAAACTTTAAAATTTTTTTACGTATTAGCATACTTACTGAATATCTAGTTTTGACTGAAGAGCTTTATACAATCCCGTAGCGAATTGACCTTTCTCGTTGATGCATAGTAACTTTTTTAAATATTCTTCCCTTTTCTGAAAATAAAATTGAGGAGAATTTAAATTCTGCAGCACGAACCCCTTTTTTACCTGAGAAGACTTTACCTCGTCGTAGCACATTGTGGCATAACTCAAAACTGTCATGTTCAATTCATTTTCAACATCTAGATCTGCATTAGCATCCATTAAAATTTTTAAACACAGAAAATGTTTCTCACAGGTGAACTTTTTCTTTTTAACTTCTATAATTCCTGGTTCCCTGTTCGATTTGTCTGGTCTGCAACTGACGCATTCTTTCATCATGTAGATCAATGGAGTGTCTCCTTCTGAATTCTGAATATTTACATCAGGGTTGTGGTCCATTAATTTTTTTAGTAGATTCGACTGTCCTCTTCGTGCCGCTTCGTGTAAAAGAGTATTTTGACTGTATTTAAATTGAAAATTTATAGAGAAGTTGTCAGACGTGATTTCTTCAAAGAGTTTCAGTGTATCTGTTGTTTAAAAAAAAACTCATCAATTTCTTACAATTGACATTGGGCAATCATTTTAATCTTTACCTTGATCGCTGATGTCAGACGAATGCAAATTCTTTAATATTTTATCATTAATCGAATATTTGATAAAATCTGTCGTATCATCTGCAGCTTCATCTTTATCGTCATTGCTAGTGTCAACAGAATGATTCTGTTTCAGTAGAGCAATGCTAAAGATAAGTTTAAATTTATTCATTTGAAAACTTAAATAAATTAAGCTAAATTTTCTTACCCTCTGTCGATACTAGAAAAATGTAAACCAGGAGATTTCTTTCTTTTTTTAATTTGCTTCATTTTTACAAGATTCAAAGTTGAGAAAAATTAACACAGTTTACTGTCACACACCCGAGCAACTGCATTTGTTAAGAAATTGGCGTCTTGTTATAGTGCCAGAAAAAACACATTTTTACCCGGTAACATTCGCACAACTTATCAGTTTAAAGCTTTTATCGCACTAAATAGATGTTATAAAATAATTTCAAGATAATTTTGAAATCATTTTTTATCAGATTTTAAAAATGATTAATGTTACCAATATTATTTACTCCAGCTGTTGGTTATTTGTTACAGCGATGCAAAAATTATAAAAAAGGCTTTTCAAGGCTGACAAAGTGGTTCTTTCAAGCTGAACAGTAACCTGACCATTGCTGCCCCAGCTGCAAGCAGATTCATCAGTTGGCCGAGTTGTCAGCGTTCTCGATTCTCAATCGGAGAAACAAGGTGCTCATACCTAGGATTTTTTACTCGGGGTTCACCACTGAAATAGGTTCTCTTGCTCGTACAGTGGTCGTGCGGCATGAGTGAACCTGTCGTCAAGCTAGCCACTTAACACATTCAAGGTCATTAGCTGTAAAATTTCCTTGCATTGCAAGGGTACGGATAATACGGCATCAAGCTGTGTCAGTCAGAGTATTGAGCCCAAAGAAGAAGAAGAAGAAGTTGAAGATTGCTGCTCCATCCTCTTTGAAGGAGTAGTGAAGATGAAGGAGTAGGTGTAGGTGAAGGTGAAGGTGAAGGAGAAGGTGTTGGGGTAGGGGTAGGAAGACCTTCTAACGAAAAGGTGGACCTACCTAGGAGAAGGAAAACCTATGAAGGAGTAGGTAGTCCTTCGAAGGAAAAGGTGTACCTACGGTTTATTCATACCACCCGATGTCTGGAAAGACTTCCGATAAGCATAATGTACAAACATGCTGATTTGGTTGTGCACATATGGCGAGTAATACTAAGATTGATGTTTATGAAAAGAGTGACGTAGGACAGTCAATTTAGACTTTGAAAAACAATAATTTTTTTAGAAAAAGTCTGCAATTTTTTTGGTTATTCAGATTTATTTAAAAAGCTACAATCACTTTTTTTAAAATTTGTTTCTTGGACCACCAAAAATGAAGTGTCTTTGTTTCTTAAGTGATAAAATTAAGTTTTGACTGAGCTTTAGGACTACAAACAATTTTTCTACTCCTTTTTCTTAGTTACATTGCTTACTCCCTCTCCCTTATCTTCTTTTTTATCGAAACACGCTTGAATAAACCTCCTGAGCTCTATTAGCTCATTTCTCAGTATTTCAAAATCCGTCTTTGAATTTGAATTTTCCTTCTTTAACTCCTCATTCTTACTAAATCTCTTTGATACAATCTCTTGTGCATTTTCAATCACGCTGTGATGCAACTCATGACACGTTTTGAAAATGTTAAAACAACTTAAGCTCTTATACCATTTTTTATCATTTTCATTTTTCTTCGTTACCGGTTTGATTGTTACTTTTTCTTCGGGATACGTTTCAAAAATCAGCAGATTATTAAATTCTTGTTCATTCCCCTTTACTGTTATTTTTAATTGCATATTATTATCAGTGACCGTGTAAGATCCGCTATCATCTAAAGATGTGCAGCAAGTACTCGGCGAAAACCAATTATAAACCGTTCTTATCACAACATTTTCACTGAAATTATCTTCGAAATGTTTTATATAATCAATCTGCGCTAGGTTTTTGTATAATTGACGATTTTTCCCCATTTTCTTGACTTCTTTAAATGCTATGGCCACCATCAAATTTAGCAGAACGATCGTTATAATAAAAATGTAAACGATGAATATTAAATGGCTGACGACAGAATATTCATCAAAAGGGATGTTGCTCGCATCAAACTCGCTCGTCAGCATTAATATTGTTTTAAAAAGAGCATGCAAAGGGTCGGAGAAAATATTGTCAGTACTTGAAGATCGAAATAGAATGTGGAAGGATAATGCAAAACTGATGAACAAAATCATATGGGCTGATAAAAATTCAAGAAGATTAATGGAGGCACTTCTGAAAGTCGAGACAAAATATGAGAATCTCGGGTATTTGCCTACGACTAAAAACAGTTCGAACCAAGTCAGCAATATTGAAATAGCTTTTAGGTGTAAACAAAATGGCGAAAAAATAGGAGTAGTCAAGCACAGTATAACAATACAAGCAAATAAAATAACGATCAATCGTAACACGTTGTCCATGTCTTTTAAATATTTAAAATTTTTCTGATGGTTAAATTTTAAAAACTCGAAGAAAAGAAATATAAATATTATGACTAAAATGCAAATAATCAAATAAATTTTTTTATCTCCCTCTTTAACGAAATGTATGATGGTTCCAATTAAATTAAATTTCGAAGAGAGTAACTGTTTGTTTTTTGCAGGGACTTTATTGAATGGTGCATCTTCTGTAGAGAAAATATACCATGTGAATAGCAAACAAAACAATAAATAAAGACATAGATATATGTAAAATGCAATTCGGACATGAAACCATTTGAAGTATATTATTATACTGAGTACGGGATGCTCTATTAATTTTTCCAATTGTTTAGTGTCTTTTATTTTGCAAAGTATCTCAGTTGGAAAATAGTATTCTTCTGCTAGTGATAAACTCATATGGGGGCGAGTAGCAGCTTTAGTTTCGGATTTGGTCATTCTTCGAATCGCGTCATCATCTTCATCAACGTCACAATTCTTTCGAAAAAGATTAGCAAAATCAAATACGATAGTTCTAGATTCTTTCGCTGCTTTGTTTTTATTCTTCTTTTTGCTTTGTGATTTTTTACCATTTTCAACTTCTTTATTTTCATTGTTTCCTTCTTCGTTTGAAATCTCGCTGCTGCCATCTAAAATCATGTTATCTAAATATTTTTTGAATGCGGATTTTGAAATGCGCATCAATGGCGTTTGTTTCCATTTGTCCTCGATATCTATCTTTGCGCCGTTGCTAAGTAGTTCTACAGCGCATTCGTCTTTGTCGTGGAGCACAGCGTAATGTAACGGTGTCCTTTTGTCTTTATCCAAACCGTTGATTTTTATCATGTCTTTGTGTTGTAGTAAAATTTTTAAACATCCGTGAGCGTTTTCTAAATCGGAAATGTTTTTTACTGTTGAATGGATCAAATTCCTGTTACTGTCGGTCTTGACTTTAAGCAAAGATTCGTTTTTTTCAATTAATAATTGTAAAATATCTGGTTGCGAAAAAATGCAAGCTAGTTGAATTGGTGTTCTGTTTATTATTGGAGCACATTGTGGGTCTGCTCCTAAATCTAGCAAGCGTTTTGCAGATTGTGCCATGCCGAATTCACAAACGCCCTGTAGCAATGTGTATTTTCCAAACATGAATTCTTGTAGCTTCTCATCTGGGACATCAAAGCAGATGCGATTCATTTCTTCAAGACACCTACTTGTAAAAATCATTTTTGATTTATTCAGGACTGCAATGAAAAATATTTGAACAGCACTTACTGAATATCCAGTTTTGAATCAAGAGCTTGATACAATCCAGTTGCGAAACTTTTCTTTTCGTTGATATGCAATAACGTTTTTAAATATTTTTCTCGTTTCTAAAATAAAATGATTTTGAATTTGAAAAAAAAGTCTTATGGAAAAGTATTATAATATTTTTTACCTTTTCGGCGCACATAGTGGCGTAGCTTAAAACAGTCAGTCCAATTTTATTTTTCGTTTTGAGATTTGCGTTTGCTTCCATTAAAATTTTTAAACATTTTAAATGCTCCTCACAAATATTTTTTGATTGATTCTTGCACTTTCGACATTCTTTGACAATGCACATAATCGGCGTATCCCCCATTTTGTTCTGAATGTTGATATCAGGCTTGTATTCCATCAACTTTTCGAGTACCAAAGTTTTTCCTTTAATGGCAGCTTCGTGCAAAAGTGTGTTTTCATTGCTTGGGAATTGACCATTAATTTCAAAATCTTCGGGTTTAATTTTTTCAAAATTTGTGATAATGTCTGTAACAATACAGAAAAATTAATAAAAAATAAAAATGGTTTTATTGAATAATTTTTTTAATTTTTTACCCTGCTCGGGTTTTGCGTTCAGGTCCTCCCACGACTCGCTCTTCTCTTTTATTCCCAATGACTGCCAAGACTCTGATATTGCGGATTCTTCTTCATTTTTCATTTGGGTTTCGGCTGTGATCGCTTCTTGATAGTCTGTTAATAAACTCCATGAGCTATGAACGTATCTAATAAAAATTAAATTTTGCCTGGACATTAATTCTGGCGAAAGATAGAAAGTTAGGAAAATGAATTACCCTTGTTCAGAATTTGAAGAGGAGCTACTTGATGTTCTTCTCGTGCAATTCCAAGTCAGACTTCTGTTTGCGGATAAATTATTAACATTATATTTTCGCATTTTCCTTCGCGTTTCGTTTTTTATGTCACTGGTGTTGGTTTATATAATTTATGTTTTCTTTACAATGGATAATTTTTCACTTGTTAACTTATTGAATAAAATAACGATCATTTCTTTCACTAATTAGGCTTTCGATTCTTTTTAATGATAAAGCTGCTTTCTTACGTTCATACTGACGATCGGAGACTTTTTCTTTATCAAGTTAATCGAAGGTGAAGTACTGATGACATCTCTATTTGATAATCCAAAAAAAAAAAAAGATTACAGCAGTCGAGACTCACAGATTCATGAGTAAAACAAGGAAAATATTGTAGGAAGACAAAAAAAATTCAAAGATTCATTTTGTAATATTTTAAATCAGTAAAAAATTTGAGGTTTCTTATTAATCTTATAAAGCTTTATAGAATATTGTTTTCGAGAAACCGGTTTTTTTATTAGACGAGCCTTTCATTGCTTCAAGTTTAATTGTACAGTTTTCATACCTGATGATGGATGGTTTTATTGTATTCATTTTAATCCCAGATAAAATATATGAAACGAAATTTAAAAAAAAATAAACTATTTAAATTTAAAATAACGCATTTATTTAATTTCAATATAGGCCTAAAATTATTTTAAAAGAAATTAAACGTAAAATAAAACAAACGATTACAATAATTTCGAAAACTTCATGAATTTTACATGAAAGAAAAAACAGATTATAACATTTATAATTGTAAGTAAAAGAAGCTGGTGATTATTTTCATATAAGACATAACGATATGATATCTAAATTTCCGACAAAGAATAACATAGCCGGTTAAAAACGATAACATTCACACTTTTAAGTTCACTGGTAACAATATTCAACAATTTATTAATTAAAAGACATTATTATAAAAAGTAAAAAAAATTAACAAGTAAGATCTTAAGAAACAAACAAATTAATTATTTCTTTAACTAAAGTGAGACTTAATTAATGTAATTACGTTATCACAAAAACTAATCATCGTTAGTTTAAATCTTCGAAATTTTTTCTAAATTCTAATTAACGGCCTAATCCTTGATATTAATAAAACTTAACAATCAAGAAAATGAATATTGAATAAATATTGTAAATGAATAATAAATTATCAGTTAATTTTAAAAAAAAATTGTTGAAAGCAAAATAAAAAGGAAAAGAAATTTATTAGCTAAATATATTTATTTGCTTAAAGTTAAATTATTAATTAATTACTGGAAGAATTGATTTTGATGGTCGTTCGCTCGTGTTTATTTAAAGAATATTTAATATTCGTCACCTTTTAGGTTACCCGTATAAGGCGAATGTTTGATTCCAAATGTGTGAGAAGATCTTTGAGAAAGCGTCGACTGAAAAAAAAATTAAAAAATTTATTTATTAAAAGAATTTTTGTTTATGATGAATTGAAGATGTTTACGAAAGCGTTAAATGTTTATGAATAAAAAAGAAAAAGAAGCCTTTATGTAATGTAGGCAGACTCACATATCGATTATCAGTTATTGCCGGTCGTTTCATGTCAATATGTTTTCATGCATAAAAGCACGAAGCTTTAAATAAAAAAAACAAAAGGGATTTTTGTTGCAGCGTTATGGAAGAAGCGCTATGAACATGAATTTGAGCTGATGAGAAAAGCGAGTCAGAGTTACCACCTACCAAAATACTAAAAGTAGAATCGGGGGTAAGATCTTGGCTCAGTTATCGATACTATGAAATCGGAATGTCTAATTCCAAACGTGTAGCTCGGTGGGTAAGGTTTTGTTAGTTGTACCTGCTTTTTTTTGTATGGAAATATAAAAGAATTTCGTTATTTTGCGGGTTAAGGCTAGAAGGTAAATTCGAGTTGAAAGGGGGTAGATTGTTGTACATACCTTTTCAGGGTGATGAGCACCAGGTCCTGGTTTTTGATTTTCGTCGGATGGTATTGCGAACCTTGAGCTGATTGAATAACTAGGGAATCTTAATTTATTATTGTAACAATCTGGCATTGAGTTATTGTATGAACCAGGGCCTGGGACTAGAATTCGATCGTCCGGGTGGACTTTTTGACGGCTTGACATGGTGAATGCAGGTGCTGAGCATTTGTTTCCTTCTTTTGTTTGACCGAGGACTGGGGGGATGTTGTAGACGTTAGGTGCTGAAAAAAAGAGAGAAATTCATAATTGTTAAAGTAAAATAAGGTCGAAAAATCATTTTGGACGCCAATGAAAATTTTCTTTACTAAAAAAAATTGATAAAAATTCATTTTTAATTTTGTGCTTCCGAAAGAAAGAAAGCATGGCGGTCGCCTCAAAAATAAAATTTTTGAAATGGCGAGAAATAACTGTAAAAATGGTTTTTGGGCTGACATCTGTCAGTTCGTTCGTTCGTCTGCTCGTGCCCTTTCGTTTTTTGACAGTATTTTTAAACCCGAACGGGCCAGCGCAACAAAAATTGACAAATGGCTTCCTTGGGCAGGGAAATAATTTTATTCTATAGTCAAGAACATCTGGCCAAATTTACGGCTTTGGGAGGCTGTAAGCTGCTAGCTGTTTGGCCAAATATGACCAAACTTGGCTCGACTTCGACTAATTAATGATAGGAGATTTCAAATTTTCTGTCCATTTTCTGATTTCAAAGCCGCCCTGCCAAGTTTACGGGTTTGGCAGAGCTAGAAACTGAGTGGTTCTTTTGAGACTGTTATTCTCCTAGTTTTCTTTAATTATTATTTTTTTTTTTTTGCTAATTTTATAAATTTTTTTTTTGTAGTTTTTTAAATGAACATAAGATCTGTTGAAATTTGAATCTAATCCGTTATTTTTCTTTTTATTTCAGGTAAGTTCTAAATCTTCTAAAAATACTGATGAAACCAAGGTTGGATTACTGCAGAGTCCTAAAAATATTTTTGACGGACTATTGTTCGTCCTGATCCAAAATGGTTTAACAAGGAAACAGGTATATTCGAGACAGAGTTTGAATGCGAAAAGTCATAAAATTTTTTCGGGAGCTGAAAGAATTTTTTGCTTTATTTAGCTAATGGGAAATACTTTTATTTGGTTCAAATAGATTTTATGACTTCGCATTCTTACGCTGGCTCGACTAACAATAATTGTTAAGCAAAAGAAGGTCAAAAATTTCCATATTCGTATTTTTATACGTATAAAGCAATTTTGGCTCAGATCAGATTACTTGGTAGAATGTTTATATCTTTTGCATGAAGCAAAAAAAAATAGTTTACTTTTTTTTAGAGTCGATTTTAAACCGTCGAAAATTTGGACTCTTGTTCTTATTGGAAAAATGAGAACATTCGCTTGTTGCAGGGCAGATCTTTTGTTGATTTTTTTAAAAAAAGAGCTGAAAGAGATTTTTGTTTGATTTCAGTATTTATTCACGATTCCCAGAAGAATAAAAAAGTCAAATGGCTGCAGAATTCTACAGAGACCAATATTCTTCAGAGCCTCAATTCAGATAACTTTGCATATCGAAGGGAATAAATTGAACTACAGAACCAGGAAGGTAAGTTAATTTTTTTAATTTTTTTACTTTCGAGCGACCGCGAAGCAGAGTGACGAAAGTATTGCCGTACCCTGAAAATCGAAAATCCTTATTCTTGCGAATATCAAGATGAAAATTACATAGAACTTCATAAAATCAAATTCTGAGATGATGTCTGTCCGCCGCGTCCGCCGCGTCCGCCGCGTACGCCGCGTACGCCGCGTACGCCGCGTACGCCGCGTACGCCGCGTACGCCGCGCTCGATATCTCCGCCAATACGCAACGGATCGAAAAAATTTTTCACACACGTATTCTTCGTCGAAAAATAAGAGGGGGTCTTCTTTTCTTTTTTCGAAATTCGAAAAATTATGGAAATGGCGAATATTTGAACTTTGAAAATTTGGCCTGTCTCTTTGCGACATAGCTCGGGCAAACCACAAGGGATTATGATAATTTTGCGTGGGATGAAGGAGCATTGTGCAAGGGTTAACTGTTTAAAATTTCAGAACAATCGGTGGATGGGTTCACAAATTACAATCAAAGACCTGTTTATAAACACAAAACCAAGATGGCTGCCGTGTTGACATCACTATTTACAAGATAGTGGGCTGTAATGACGTCTTCATTTCGACTTTAAATAATTCGATGAGATGTTCTTTGACGTAATTTTTAAGGAGGAAGGAGTTTAAATTTCAAAAAACGAAGGCCAGAACTGTCAAAGCTTAGTTTATGAAAAATTTCAGGGTGCCATTTTTTGAAGTTATTTTTGAAGGGAAATGAGTCAAAATTTCGAAAGTTTAGACTCTAAAGCACCACGAAAGCTTACACTCTGTAGAATTTAAATGGCGAATATTAGAACTTTGATATTTTGCGATATAGCTTGAGCAAATTTCAACGAAACGTGATAATTTTGCGTGAGATGAAGAGGCAGTGTGCAAGGATTAACTGTTTAAATTTTGAGATTAATCGGTGGATGGGTTCACAGAATTTCATTTTTTGTGTGAAATCGATTTATCTTAGTTGAACACAATTAAAATAATAAATCCCATTTCTCCATTTTTTAAATTCGCGAGAAAGTTGGATGGGGTGCGAAGCACCCCAAATCCCATTCCTCTTGTTTCTTATGGCAAAACATTTTATTTGGATTCTCTCTAGAGAGAATAGATAGAAGAGAGGCGATAAGTTGAAAAGCACAGTGCCGGATCCATGGAACGTCTCGGAAAAACGTCTCGTAAGCGAAGTACATAGAAGGAAAACAAATGAATATCTTATACATAGGCGCAACATTTTTAACTTTGAAAGCCAATCAGCAGGCGTCCCAAATTGTCGTCTCTCTTCTATCCAGTCTCTCTAATTCTGTCTAATAATCTGAGAATTCTGGAAAATTTATTCGAACCTTTCAGGGCTAATATTTTTCTACAAAAATTATTTCTGCTACTTACCGTTAGAATATGAGAAGCTGAATTAGACGAAAGAAGAAGATTCCTTAATATACGTAACCTTTAAGACTCCCTTGATACGGAGAATGTTTAATTCCAAAACTATGTGCTGGTTGAGTATCAAAAACTTGATCAGCAGTTTCAGGACAATATTGATTAGGTGCTAATTAAACAAAAAAAAACCATGCGATATAATTTTCCAAAACATGTGCCAAATACTAAATTCTGAAATAAAATTACCTGGATTATCGCTAGGCTTGTCAGTATCAGGCCGAATTCCAAAAGTATATTTTGGTGATCTATCGTACAAAATAATCGTATTCGATCGAATTAAATTATAAGTGCCAGGTGCTGGTGTGTCATTCGGTTTTTCGACTTGAGTCTTTAAACCGAATGAATATTTCGGTGTGCTATCAAGTGCAGTCACGGCTTTCTCAGGACAGTATACATTAGGAGCTGAATAAAGAAAAATGAAATAATTAACGTAAGCACGAAATGATCTTATTTTAAATGATTATTAATGAACTTTAAACACTTAAAGAGAAAAAAATGATTTTAATTATATATATTATTAGCGTCCTTGTGAAAAAAGCCCTCAATCCATCATAATTTTCGTTTTTTAAATTGCGTACCTGGAGTATCGTTTGGTTTCTCCAAATTCGTCTTCAATCCGAATGAATATTTAGGCGTTGCGTCTAAAGCCGTGATAACTTTCTCCGGGCAGTAGGTGTTGGGCGCGGGGACGTCGTTCGGTTTCTCGACTTGCGTTTTTAGCCCGAACGAATATTGAGGTGTGGTGCCCAATGCGGTGAGGACTTTTTCTGGGCAATATGCGCCGGGAGCTGGGACGTCGTTTGGTTTTTCAAGTTGAGTTTTTAGGCCGAATGAATATTGAGGAGTGGTGCCTAATGCAGTGAGAACCTTCTCCGGGCAATATGCTCCTGGTGCTGGAACATCATTTGGTTTTTCAATTTGAGTCTTTAATCCGAATGAATATTGAGGAGTGGTGCCTAGGGCGGTGAGGACTTTTTCTGGGCAGTAGGTTCCAGGAGCGGGAACGTCGTTTGGTTTTTCTAAGGGGGTCTTAAGGCCGAAGGTGTATTTGGGGGTGGTGTCGAGGGCGGTTATTACTTTTTCAGGGCAGTAGGTGTTGGGTGCAGGGACGTCGTTGGGTTTCTCGACTTGGGTTTTTAGTCCGAAGGAATATTTAGGAGTGCTATCTAAGGCCGTGAGAACTTTCTCAGGACAATATGCGCCGGGAGCTGGGACGTCGTTTGGTTTCTCAACTTGAGTCTTCAAACCGAAAGAATATTGCGGAGTGGTTCCTAATGCGGTGAGGACCTTCTCAGGGCAGTACGCTCCGGGAGCAGGGAAGTCATTTGGTTTCTCAACTTGAGTTTTTAATCCGAAAGAATATTGCGGAGTGGCTCCTAATGCGTTGAGGACCTTCTCCGGGCAATACGCTCCAGGTGCCGGAACGTCGTTAGGTTTCTCAACTTGTGTTTTCAAGCCAAACGAATATTTCGGTGTTGCATCCAACGCTGTGAGAACCTTCTCTGGGGAATATGTCCCAGGAGCTGGCACATCACTCGGTTTTTCGATTTGCACCTTTAAACCGAACGAATATTTCGGCGTCGCGTCTAAAGCTGTTATTACTTTCTCCGGGCAGTAGGTGTTCGGCGCTGGCACGTCGTTTGGTTTCTCAACTTGAGTTTTCAATCCGAATGAGTATTTCGGTGTTGTGTCTAGTGCGGTAATGTGTTTCTCAGGGCAGTATGCTCCGGGTGCTATAAAAAAAATATTTGGGCGAGAAATGATGTGAATAAGTGTATTATACAAGCGCGTGAGGATGGATTATGATGGACTGCATTGGATTGCCATTACCCAATAAGCGTAGGTTTGAAAATTTGATTTTGTATGATTTACCTGGTGTGTCGAGAGGTTTTTCCACTTGTGTTTTCAGCCCAAAAGAATATTTGGGTGTAACATCCAATGCAGTTATGTGCTTTTCAGGTTCGTAAGTTCCAGGTGCTAAAACAAATTTTTATCCAATCAAAATATTTACGTGAATCGTGCTTCTAGAATTTTTTATCATGCTTAAGTGCAGTTTTTTTTTGCTTTTTTCAGAATTTGTAAAGCGAAATAGACAGGAGTACTCAATCCTGATTGCAAAAGAGAAGTAGCAGTTAAGCGATTTTACATTGTTTCAAGGAAAAATTGGTAAGATCAGCCATAGATTGACTGGGCAGGATTGAACAAAGGATTGTACTGGAACTATTTTTATAATTTTCTCTTTTGTAATTGCTTGATCGAAAAATCAAGGTAGACGTAGGGAAGTGGCGCTCCCACCGCCCAGTGGTTTTCCACTGCAATCAGCCTCGTGAAGTGCGGCAGCTGGCACTTCGGTACCGGTTGTAAGCGAAGATCACTTAGATCGGAACGGCTGCAATCTGGGTATCTGGCGGCGGGATGGCAACCATCAGAACGGCGTTATTACAGCGGTGCAGAAGGCAAGAGGGACACCACTGCACTATTTATTGTCCTTAGAACAATCTTGATGACGAGGAAAGAGGAGCTCATCGGATAGATCGCCTAAGCTCATGTGCGAGCAGAGAAGAAGAGGACTGGAGGGAAGAAGAACAAGCTTGATTGTATTGGCCACTGGCCAAAAAAGGGGCTAATGACATCCTGATTGGTTCAGAACCAGCGGAAATCAAGAGCCGGCTCAACCGGCAACACACGGCAGAGTGGAGAAACACGACCGGACAGGCTCATTCCAAAAGGTTTCTCGGCGCCAAACGACAAAAGCTGCCAAGTTATTAAAACTAGGCAGAGGTGACGTGCGACTAGTCACCAAAGCTATCGCAGGGAATAGTAGCCTCAGTAGGCATTTGTATTACATGGGTAAGTCTAAAGAGACTACGTGTACGAAATGCGAAGCATTAACGGGAACTCAAAGAGACATTTAGAGCTGATCACATGACCTCACAGAGAATTATGGACGGCTCACTACAACAAATTGCCTCTTTCCTGGAGGATACCATCCTCCTACCAAGAGATGACAGGAGTACGCACCAGGGACTGTACAAGCCAAGTTTTACTGCCTAAGTCGATTAAGCGACCTTTCTACCCAGCAAAAAAAAAAATTATATCGGTCAAAATCAATTTTTTATTTTTATTTTAAAGCAGCTTTATCCCGCCTAAAAATTTAATTTCATCTTGGGTCCTACTATTTTTGCTCTAATTATTTTAGAAATATTTACTTTACCTTTTTGTTAGTAGAAGCAGCCCAATGACACCTTCGAATGCTTATGTAAAAATTATACAAAGTGCTTTAAATTTTTTTTTAAATGAGTTAAAACTTATGGGTCGACGATAAGCGAAATCCTGTCCCGACTTCTACATCTTAATGTGATAATTAGGATGCAAAATTCTTGACAGATTTACGCTAATAATTACGACCATGACTTGTCAGTATGAAAAATTCGATCCGTCGGTTAATGTGTGAAAAATTCCGTGATAAAATTAACATACCAGGTGTTGAGCTAAGTTTTTCCATTTGAGTTTTCAACCCGAACGTGTATTTCGGAGCTGTATCGTGTATTACTTTCTCTGCCTTCTCTGGATTGTAATCGCCTGGTGCTGGCGTCGTTGTAACTTTATTATCTTTCGGTCTTGAATGCAACGTTGCTGCGGGTGGTGTATCTTTCCCTATAATAAATCATCTAATTCAGCTCATTTTCCGTTCTTCGGTTGGGTTCCTCTATTTTGAATGTTTCCTAACCTTTGGCGCTTAATCCCGTTACGTTATATTGTCCAGGACCAGGTCCAGGACTTTCAGTCTTGTTACCGTGTCTACTTCCAAAACTAAAAGCTGGTGCTCTTCCTTTTTTCGAATCAGTCGTTGTTTGTCCTATTAATGTTGGTAATGTGACGCATGCCGGACCGGGGCTGTTGAATTCAGCTCCGATCAGACCCCGTCTTTTGGTGGGCGTCCAGGGATTTTGAGTAAAACCACCCATTTCTGGAAAAATAAATAAAAGCACGGATTTGTTAAACGGAAGGAAATACTGGAAAAAGGCCCTCGGAAATGCTGTGAATGAAAATAATATCGATTTAGTAGTTTGATAATGTCATTGAAAGCTCAGCTGAGCTGCACCCTTGTACCATGCACGAACAATCACAAAAATTCCTCATTTATCAACATTTTTTTACATCTTTCTCCTTTTTTTTTTTTTTTTTATCAAAACTATAGTCATGCACTGTTTTGCTTTTTCTGGTAATCACGGAATTGGGAGACTGTGCCAATTAATAGGTGATTAGTATTTTTTATTTTGGAGGATTCTAAAAAAAGAAATTGGGACGACCAAAATAACTTTTTGAAATTTTTCGTGCAGCGCTCCTTTTTAAGCATTATTAAAATTACAAAGGAGTAGGCAGCTGAAAAAATAATTTGGTGTCAACATCCGGAGTTTCGCCTAAACGGTATGGCGTAAACTTGTCATTCGAGACTGAAATAACAAAATGTAGGTAGAGAATATTACTTGAATATCATGCATGACATTTAATTTGAGAATGTTTAGGTCCACGCTGCAATTATTTAAAACTTAAGAAAAAATTAGTTGTTTTGCTTTGGAAATCGCAATTATTAATGGTCGCAAAAAAATGAAGATTTTAGTCCCTGCCCAAACGAGCTGGAACAAAAAATAATTAGGCTGGGTTGTGCACCAACGAATGATAAATGGAATTAATTTTGAAAAATTAATTTTGCTTAACCGTGGCCTTCAAGAGTAATTAGGTGAGTTATTATTTAGAGACTCGGCTTTAGAGAAGTGTAAGAATTGTTGACTTGGCGTGGTAATAATGAAGCCGGAATTTTTTTCTGAGGCGAAGATGGATGGTGGTGGCTAGCTTCAGGCTCTGAAGCTAGGCCAGAGTCATGTGGAGAGATTGAGTGAAGATGACTGCTTGGACTGAATATCTAAAATTTTTTGCCTCCACGCGAAAAAAATTTTCAAGCTCGAAATTGCAGAGCAAGAGGTCAACCCGAACCCAGTTTGGATTTTTCCGAAGAAAAATAGCCGGATCAATCAAGTTTTTGCTTGACCATTAGCATGTAATCAGGATTGCCAGAATTTAAGGCAACTAGCGCTCTTGTCACTAGGAGCTTTATGTGGCTTCAGCTTTTATTACCTTTTCACGTCTCTTCAGGATTGCAAAAATTTGGCTTCAACCGTTATTTCTTGTTGCTCTCCCCACGGGACCCAAATCCTCAGCTGTAAAATATTTTCCTTAGTTAAGTGATTAATATAGCGAATAATTTTGCATCTGTCTCCTACAGTTACTTGTAAGCTAATATTCTGCTTCCTACGCCACAATCTCATGACCTTACTCTTTTTGATTCCAAGCTCTTATTAACTGAAAATAAATTTTCATCCCACAAATGATTCGCCTTGAGGTAGTTCATGGTCTTGTAATTACATTAAACCTGTTACTTGTCGATTTGACTAAGCGTTCATTTATCGAAATCATTCATAACTATTTTTTTTTCTTGCTCGAGTTTGATTGCAAAGTATTACGATCTTGTTTTTGATAATAGGAGAAAAATTACTTTGGGCTCGGTAGTCGTTTTATATAATTTTTCAAAATGAGAATTTCGACTTGGGATTATTTATTGTTGAATTAATGAAAAAGGTGGAAACAGTAGCGACCTCAGGAAATTTTGAGCTGGGTTGAGATTTACTTAGTGGGTCTTCGCTACTGACTTAAATCATGAGGTTAGCTCATTACTGAAACGATATTATTTGCGTAGCAGATAACAATCTTTAAATATTTAAAAGTTTTTAAATTTGTTTGAAAACTGCGTGAAATAATTACTGGAAACGCAGGATAGCCGCAATCACTTAATTTAAGGAAACGATTTTTCATGAAGATTGTTAATTGATAAAGAATTGCATGTAGCCAAAACATTTACTTCTGAATTAAAGCGATTAGGATTTTTTTTTTTTTTTGACAAATTAGCTTAAAATAATTGAACTTGTCATTTTTCTTCTACGGTTTTAAATAGCACGTGTAATGCTTTAAACATGTGGAAGAGATTTACGTGTTGATATTGAATCCATTATTTTATTTAAAGTAATAAAGGTTGCGTGATGTTAAAAGGAGGTAACTTGTGTTTACATGACGCATATTAATCTTGATCGGAAAGTGCATCGTCTTTTTTTCAAAATTATTCAGGATTTTTAAGAATAATTGAAAAGTCACCACGTGGTTAAGCTTTTGACTCTTAGCTTCCGTTTTTCCAATAAACTTTCGTAGGTTTTTATAAAAGGAAATTAATTTTTTAAATAGTTTTTTGCGGAAACAGTAAGTTTGTATTTTGTGCCCCTTACGCAAATGCTGCCTCAGCAGTTTGATCACACTGGTGGTGAAAGGCTGTTCAGGGGAATTTCGAAAACTCAAAATTAGGCCGGCTTAGTGCATAGAAGGCCTTAGCGCCATTCTTGCGAAACCCTAAGAGCCGATCAGCTGGTACTGCTAACTTAAATCTTCAACTCTCACTCAAAAATAAATTAACAAGCCTGTTGAAATAAATATTGCTCGCTGAAAGATTAATGCTTCACACATTACAGTTATGGATTAAAAAATAAAGAAGTCCATGAAAAGAAATCTAAATATGGAATGAGTGGCCAGATTCTATAAAAGGCTAAGAAAACTATCGGTAAAAGAAATAAACATTTATGAGTCATCTCATAATAAACTATAACGCCATGACATCATTTTTCAACCTCGAGGTCGTTTCAGGATTTTGCACTGTTGGATGAAATTGAAGGAAGGATGAACCTACGCCGATATTTCACTTCCTTTTGACCTTTATATCAACGAAAATTCGATCCTTTCATTTTTTTTAAAAATCCATTTATCATGGCTTGATAATTCTGGTTTTTGATCATAAATTAAAAGTAGATTAATTTAATTATCAGTTGATTTGAAGAAATGGCGAGAATGTTATTTATGTGATTAGCTTAAATTGATCGGGGAATATTAATGAATTTTTTTTATAAGCTTCGGCTTTTGAGTGGGTAAATATTGATTCATGCTTTTGTTTTGAAGAATCCTTTCATGGTCATTGTAAATGAAAACAATGAGTTTTACATGTATAATTAACTGGATAGGATTTTTTTTCACACTTTTTGTGTTTTTACGAACAATGCTGTTGGAAGATTTTGAGGTGATTTTTATAAATAACGGTATTTTTGAAATTAATTCGAACTTATTTCTGTGGTGAAGTGGCAAAAATGCGGCTTTGGAGAATTAAAGGCAGCGAGCAAGATACTTGCCTTAAATTTCGTCTTGAAAAACCTGTAGAAAAAGGGACTTCTGGGTCGAACAACATTGGAGGTGGGATGCTTAAGTAGTTAAAGTAATCGTGAAAATTCTTGGCCAAGTTTCTGTCAGTGACCCCAACAAGATTGGCAGCAACTGTCTTGTTTTCAAGTCAACAAAAATGGCACCTGAACCAAACAATAGTTGCCATAGAGGCACTGCTTCTCTAGCTAAAGGGATATCACCAAAAATTATACTAAAACGTTTTGAGACCATGTTGGTTACGGTAGGATTTGCAAAGCAGCACAGAATAAGGATATCGTGAAAAGGGGCTGGCAGAAGAGACGTTACTGGTTGAATCTTCTTCTTAGAGTGCCTCCCTGCAACGGGTATTGGCGACCATCATGGCTGGAGAGCTTATTGCGCCGTGCAAGAGACCTTAGCCGAATCGACTGTCTTGGCAAACCCTCGGATACTAGAGAGATTAATGCGGTGGCTTTCCAACACCTTCCGCATAGCAGCACAGGAGCCATACCGTCGGTCCTCGACTCTGCCTCCTGCTCTCGGGATTTAAACCGAGCCAACTTTTACCATCTTCAGCCTTAAGCCAGTACTGGTAGGACTGCTGCCCCTTACCAGAACCCTTATCAGATGGCCACCTCCCTGGTCAGAAGGAATCTTGAGCTCGTCAAGGGTAGGTGCGCCAAACCTGAAGGAGGACTATCAAGGTTCCCGCTGACTACTTTAACTGGTTAAATGGACAAAGTAAACATTGAGACACGTGCCAGCAGAATTTCTACGCGCTCGATCCTCTTTTCCCACCTCTTCCAGTTATTCACCTCTGAGGTGAAAAAATCCTGACAATTGCTTCTTTGAAATAATAGCTGCTTCTGCTTTTCATAATTAGCCAAAGAGCGAGATCTCCAAAAAAAAAAAAAAAACACTAGGAAAATTCTATAAGATTGATGTTATGGCTTTAGTCACAATTTAAGTTCAGAATTGATAAAAAGCTTTTAGAAATTATGCAGATTGAAGTCATCGGGTCCTTAGCTATGAAGTTGACCAACAACATGAGCCAAGAACAGGATTTTTTAAACTCATATGTTCTGAGACATTGTTAGGGATAAAGTTATCGTAGATCGTTGTAGATAGAGAATCAATGGAAGGACAATACAGCTTCGGACCCTAAAAATCCTGCTCCTGCACAGCAAAGAGGAAAAGAAAAGGCCCTCATTCTTATTCGGAGGACTTTTAATGGAAGCTGTAGCGAGCCTAAGTGAGCTCAGGTACTACAAATGATAATGTTGTGAGTCTAAAAGATGATTTGCAATCTCATTTTTTTAAGAATAAAATACATGTAGGGAACATAATGTGGCCATTTTCACTGGCAATTCTTTTGTAAGTTGAGGTTCTCCAATAGCCTTTGGTCCTCAGAAAATATTAAAGTTTTGCCAAAAGATTTGTGATTTCAAAAAAACATTTTCTCTGCTTTCTTTTTTATGAGTAAAATTCTTTGGCTCACACCTTAATTTACTCCCAATTCTTTTACTGAAACAATGAAGACAAACCGAATTAGGTTTTCTCGTTTAAATTCTTGTCGTTTACTAACTGAACGAAAATGATAAAAAGCCTAGGATGAAATTTTTTTTTGGATCTTTAATCCTAAAACCATTACAGCTAAATTTCTACAAAAATTCCAAACCATTCATGTAGAAAATCAAAATAAATGATCAAAAATACAAATCTAAAGTAAACAAAAAAATTTTAATTAGGCATTAATAATTTTTGGTTAAAAAATTTTTAATCTGTAAAATAACAACGAAACTATGGTTAATTAATAATTACAAAATAATTTGCTTACCGAAATTAAATAAATAAATAAATAATCCAGATAAAAGCGTAAAAAACCGAAACTAATAAAACCGAAGAGGTGAGTTCGTTGAAGCGACTGAGAACCGACTGAGTCCAACAAGGAAAGCGAACGTTCTAGTAGGCTGCTATACATGTGGGGTGGGATGTATTACGTCACACCACCTGTATAGCTAAATATTCTGATGTACCATTCGTGTCCACGGTCTTATTGTCTTATTTTCCGAAAATTGATTCAGTCTACCCGATTAAATGTACCCGTCAAATGACATGACAGCTAAATTACAAAAAAAGAAAAAAAAATTTCCCCAAAAAAGTCGTGACGTTTCGCAATTTTGTGAATCCCAGATTGCTGATTTCTTCTAGCAAAATCCGTCACGCTATTTCCATCCAGATTTAGCTACAATGAGAATGATATACATATTTTAAAAATAAATTTCAGGATAGTAATTACGTTACATAAGTATTGTAGTTATTACTCATCGGGATTTGTTACCCAAACAACTCCAACGATAATCTAAGGTCGTTTCCATTATGGTACAATGCAAGATGCCATATTTGGAGACAGTGCGACCTCAGTCTATATTCTTCGATGCAAAACTCTTCTCGTTCGATTCTTGTAGCTTTGGTTTTTTTTTTGGAATATCCTTCCTGCACAGGAAGTTGAGGCTTTAGTCAAAAGTGAAGGCCGTTTTTCTAGGAAATAGAAGGCGGGAGCTTTGAAAATTTTTTTAAAGCTTTATTTAATATTAAAAGACCAAATTAAGTGGTTTTTATTTGGTGACCTACGCAAGAAATTGATGCTGAGCCTTACAATGATATATTAGAGACCACCCGCTGGCTGGTAGCTGCTGGATCGATTGTTGTTCTTGGCAATAAAAGCAGAGACTATTTAGAATCGAATTAAATGTGTGATGTGTGTATTAAGACACCGTATGAGGTGACGTTTCGTTGTAAGGAGAATTGCAGATGGCGTGGAAAAGGTCAGGGGTCTTTCCCATCTCACCCCCGCAAGAAAATCATGTTCTTGGCAAGTAGTAAAAATTTTTTTATAGCGAATGGTGGACTGCAGACCTGCCTATGAATAGCCTTGGCTAGCCAGACTCTACGCCTCGGTCACTTAACCACTTGAGTCGAGCTCAGATGTGGATGGAGTTCTAGCTTGCCGAAATATTGGCCAAGGAAAAAGAAATCCAATAAAAGAATTTCATTCTCGTGCAAACATTTTATAAATAACAACCGGAACTGGAAGAAAATACGATTCATTCTCCTTGCGAAAAATCTGGGAAAAACTAAAAAGGGGCCGTCCAAATATTACGTAACGCTCGAAGGGGGGGGTGGGGGTCCGAGAGTGCGTTACGGTACGTTACAGGGGGGGTAGGGGGGGTCAAGGCATGCGTTACGTAACGCTAAGCCTGTTATTATCAATCTAATTATTTTGCAAAAAAAGGCAAATTTTTTCAAAAAAATTTCAAAATTTAAAAAATTTTAGAATTTTTTAGGAAAGTTTCTTGATTATTTCAAAAAAAAATTTTGTTGTCCTGTATGAATAAATTTTTTGATTGTTATTCTTCTTTTTTATGCTTTATTTTAAATTTTAGATTTTCAACTGAGGGGGGGGGGGGTCTTGACCCGTGTTACGTAATTATGAAGGGGGGGTTTGAGTCTGCGTTACGGTTGCGTTACAAGGGGGGGAGGGGGGGTCAAAAAGTGGCCTATTTTGCGTTACGTAATATTTGGACGGCCCCAAATGGGAAATTTCATTTCCTCATCATTCCAGAAAAACATGACGTCGAACTTTGCCCTAGAAATAAATGCGGACTATGTCAATATTCGCGACCTAGGAAGTTCAAGAATAAATATAGCGGATTCATGGTTCGCGTGAGACATTTTTTTTAGTTCTCATCTCCGTCAAAACTTTTTTCTTTTAACGTCAACCGCGTCTGGAATCTAATAAAAGAAAAAAAAAGTAAAGGAACATGCATGAAGCTTGACAAACGAATGACTTTTAGACGAGAAGGTTATCGACAATATAAAAAACAATGTCGTTGCTTAAAGTTTTTGATTATTATCGAAAATCGTAAAAGAGAGAATAAAATTCGCAGCGAGATGTTTTGTAATGAGGAATATCCTATTTCAACAGATTATCGATTTTTTTTTTTAAAAAAAAGCTAGAACGTTCTATCGAAAGAGTTCCAGGTTCCCCCACGCCCTCTTTAAGATACAATACTCGTATCTTTGATTTTTTGTTCCCTGTTACCTTATTAAGACGCACAACTTCCGCCTACCTTGAACAGCCTTTAACAGGGTGGAGTCGACTCATCTATGCCGAACTTGCTGGGTTATTATACGCGGTCATTTGGCAATTGATCGGATGAGGATTTTCAATGGGAGAAGTCTTTTGAATTTTAATGTACGGTACATGTGCCCTCAGATTTGCAGAGGCGGCCTAAAATATTTCTAGTTTATTTAAATAATTATTTTGATTTGAAGCTGTTTTGGAGAATAGCAAGCGGAATGTGTCAAGCTAGTTGTGATTAACAAAATTGTGGAACAAGTTTTTGAGTTCAGATTATCAGGGACAAGAAGTTCAACAAAGAAGTAGCTCTTATAGCCGAGTATCCGCGGCCTTAGAGGGTTGTTTTCTGGCGGAAGACTTTCTGAGCAAGTGGAGATCGAGAAATATAAGACTTGCTTCCAGCTGATAATAATCTACATTATGGAGGCAAGATCCGACATGCAAACCACAAGAAGAACAACGAGCACGATTGAAACTGGAGCGCTGCGTAGTACGAGAGACGTCAGTTTAAGAAACTGCTTGCGGAGCGATAAATTCAGGCAAAGGATGTGCTGGGGAACAAGGTATCTTCGAAGAGGTTAGGATGATGATGGACAAAGAGTCCCAGAATCGTTTGGGACTGCAAGTCGCTCCAAATAAAAACTAGCCAAGAGATGGTTCGAGAAAAAATTTACTTGGTGGGGCTGAAGATTATAAAAAAATTTCTGCAGCTAAAATCCTTCCTGCGGCTGATGAACATCCAAGTGATTTAATTCAGTTCCAGACCCCTTCTAGCTTCGTCCATGATGGGTCGATAACTGAACCTCTACATTACGGAATTGGGCAGAAGAAAAATTGGAAAAAAATTTGAATTTACCACCAACTAAGCTTCGTGCCAATAGAATATTTCAACATTCGACAACATAGCTAAAGCCGGGAAAACAAGCTACAATTTGTACGGCCTCTAGTGGAACCACAACTAATTTCATACTTTCTCTTCTAACCGGTAGATGGAACCCGCTTCAATACTACAACTTGTAATATGCAAACGGCGCGAAATTCAATTTGTATTCCGCTATAGCACGGTCGATACAATATTCTTTAGCTTTCACATTGCTGCTCTAATTATTTTAAAACATATCAACAATAGGTTCTCGTGCATCTGTCAATTTAGTTCTTAGTATTGTTTTCTTTAATATTAATGAGTTAAACATCCGCACGTGTAACAAATAACTTCACCTCCAAAATGCGTGACATTCGTATTTTCAGTCTTTGAATCTTAGATCCTGGCAGTAAAATCCGGAAATTTTAAGATCGTGTCCGATTTGTTCCCCTCCATGGACTTTTGTCAGGCTTAGAAAATCAATGTTTGAGCTTGAATAAGTATTTTTCCTGATGGAGCTTTGTGAAAGCCCAGGACTCTATTTTCATCTGGCTTATGTCTCTCCTCCTCCCGAATAAATAAAAAAACGATTCCAACTCGAACAATCACGATCGTTGAACCGGTTCTTGATCTATTTTCAATTTCTCAAAACATAATTAATTATAATAATTAATGATTTGCTAGTTAAATATAATTTCATAAACATTAAATGCTTATTTGCCTAGAGTCGTTCAACCGTGCGCTATATTTTGATTTTAGTTCAAAGAGTAAAACGATAGCCTTTTGTTATTATTGTCACGGCAAGCTCAACCGATATGTCAATTACTTCTTTTTAAAACAAGTGTTTTTTAAAGCATGAAACACACGAGTGGACGAAAATAAATGTAGTTCAAGAACAAGCGTGTGTAGAAGTAGTGGCAAGCTAAGTTTCGATGTAACCAGACCGCACGGTGCCACTGCCAACTGTATCGTGACGTCAGGGCGTTTTGTAATCATCCAAGGCTGATGAGAAATGATCTGGAACGTTATCTTAATTCTAGAATTTACTATTCTTAAGAAGGTATTCCATTTAAGAAAAACCGCGCTTTAATTTGTTGAAATGGAAATTTTACGTTATGTAATTGTGTCTGGTGAAAATGTACGCCTGAAAGATTTTATGTTTGGAATTTATTTTTGGAAATTAGCTGAAGCCCCACGTTAATGTATTTTCCGCGTATATACATTGTGTTAGGCGTTGTGCAAGGGATTGATGATTTAAGCTACGAGGAAAAAGCTACATGGGCAAATAGAGGAAAACCAAATTTTTCTTGGAAAATTAATTTTCGTAGTTTTGCTCAAGGAGAAAAAGTAACCCTCCATCAAAACCAGCTGATTGTGTTTCCCTGTATACGTAATGATGCTGTTACAGCATCAAAATTTTATTTGTTTTATTTGCTTTTCTTATCGGAAACTGTCGTTGATTCAGAGGTTTGATATTATGCAACTGAGAATAAATTATGAAAGTTTGTTTTATAAAAATATAAATTATGGAAATGAAAATTTTGAGTGGTGGGACTAAGATTAATTTCGGGGTCGGTTAAAGGACGGGGTTCGGGCCCAAAAATAGTCGGATTTCTATGCGGATCATTGGCTACTTTGGCGAAGATTGGTCCTGGATCTAGCTTTCTATCCGTTTAGGCTTGAGATGAGGTCAAAGAAGGACGGCATCTTTTGAAATCGTGGTGGAGTGAAGCCCCAACGAAGTGGTGGACGTTCGCATCACCGAAGTTCGTATCGATGCGAACTGATATACTGATTAATATTTAAACTGAAAGGGTTGTGGCTGGTTCCTAACCGATTTCAGTAGTAAAAAGATTTTGTAGGTTTACTCCCGATGTTTTTTTGCCCTTTTCGTCTTTTGCCCTTTCTCTTCGTCTGATTCTGATTCTACAGCATTGCAACGGTTCGTCTCGTATCTTACCGCATGGGTTCGCACCGCATTGTGCCTCATTGGTTGGCATCGTATCTTCCTCTTCTTCTTCTTCTTCTTGAAGTACCTTCCCATAAAGGGAATCGGCGATGCCTACCAGTTTTTCTTTTGACCTTTTGTCTTTTATGATTACAAAACCAGGAGTTTTCTCAATAACCTCAGTCTGAGTTACAGTAGCAGTGGATGATGAAGGTTGATTTATTGTTGCAAGTCTGACCTTTGCTCCTTGTGATCCAGATCCTGTATCATCGGCGATTATCATGATTAGAGAGCTTGAAATGCAAGAAACAATAGCCGAATCGACTGTCTTGGATTTTGCACAGCAAACTCGGCCATGATGGCTTTACTAGAAAGCTTAATGCGGTGGCTTTCGAACACCTTCCGCATCGCAGCACAGGAGCCAGACCGGCAGTCCTCGGCTCAGCCTCCTGCTTTCTGGACTTAAACCTAGCCAACTTTTACCTTCTTCAGCCTTCTGCTGCCCCCTACCAGATCCCTTACCTTCCGGGTCAGAAGGAATCTGGAGCTCGTCAAGGGCAGGTGCGCCATCGTATCAATTCTGATCTAATTTCCTAATTTCATGGAAAATCCGAGCCGCAATTCTTTCTCCTAATCATCAGAGCTGCGTGCAGACAAAATCCTTTAGACATGGCTCGACAATTTTTCAGGTTCAATCTAGTCAAGTCAGCCAAGTCAGATTTGCCTCTCCATTCCTCACGAAAACTCACGACTACGTTCCGGCTTCGAAAATCTCAGTATTGATTCAAAACTCAAAAGCAGACTTTGCTTTCATGTTCTCAGATCCAATTTCCTTCCATGAACGGATGAATCGTACACAAGCCTCTTCTCTTGTTTCAATCGTGCATAGCCACAGCATAACACATCTTCCACTCACGTGATACATTATCCATGATCCGTCTATGACGTAATCAAGTACTATAATATTCACTTTTGCAATTGCGAACTAATTATTTTCTTAATTACTTTAACTGTGACCGATCGTATTGTTTGCGCAAAACATCGCACGACAAATTACTCATAAGGGTATTTAGAGTGATGATGAGTGAAAAAAGAAAAACATTTCATTAGACTCGGATAATCAATGGTCATGGCTGAAGGATCAAGGATCAAGAAAAAAGATTTTTTTTTCACATTAAAAATTTATAAACGAATCAGTTTTTAATTTCCGGTTTTTTTTTTTAAAAAAAATCGATTCTAATTTGTGGTTCTTTCGATTTTCAAAATGCATGTAGAGTTGAACGGACTTTATAATACGCAAAGGAAAATGCCAGCATGATATCTGCATTAATAAATACATAATACTACAAACATTATCATTTATCTGCGAGTAAACACCATGACGGGAAAAGAAAAAGGCGTAAAAAACGAATGATATTTTTTTTGGACAATGACATAAACTTCTAATCCACGTCCTTTGTTTTTATTGCGATTTCGAAGGAATTTAGGGTGATGACTTATTTTTTTCTAGTTTATTTCCCTTGGCCGATTGATGATTTAGGTGTTGAGATATAAATAGCTAACCCGATAAATCTAATACCGAAGGGATCAACGGATTGGCATTTGGAAGAAGTGTAAAAAAAATATGAGATAAGGCCAACGGGAAGGTCATCGGAATTGTGGCGCAACCGCGGTAATAATCGCATCAATGCAATTGCTATTTAAAATGTACACAACGTGTGTAGGTAAATACAAGAGTATAGGTGTTCTTAATTGTTGCTAAATCATGCCATGGCCTCACATTTTTCTTCGTAACTATATCTTTTATTGAGGATGGTCGGGTGGTTGGAATATCAATTTAGTCGCTCGTGGAAAATATTTAATCAACTCGAAATTAAACACACAAGATAAAAACCCGTGGCCATTCCAAAAACAATAAACAACGAAAAGGAAATCAAGCCGCAGGCAATATTTTTATTTACAAAACCATAAATCTCTGTAATAATTAAATCATTGTCATCATGCAAAACTATCACATCATTGCTATTTCACATTTGACTCATCTTAACCGCAGATAGAAAAACATCATCAAAAGCGTGAAATCCCCCCCATTGTTTATTTGACATAATTAAAATTTTATTCGCTTCTATATTTCATGTTTAACTGAAAGTGCTTAATGTGTAATGTCCCATCGCATCACCAGGTTCCATAATTTATTTCGAGTTGGGGAAAGTTCAAAAGATGAAAACATCTGCGTCAAATAAGGATTAATTCAAGGTCGATCGTGCTAATTTTAAACCCTATTGTTCTGCACAAAACGTTGTATCGAAAAATAAAAGTTATTATTGGACGGAATACATTTTTTTTTTTTTCGTTCGAAAGTTTATTATACCATCGGAAATGTTTCAAGCTTTTTTTCATTTACTCTTGAAAGTTTTGATGAACTTTTCCTCGATTGTTAAGGCGATGTCCTTTCGTTTAATTTTAGAAAATGAAAGATTCGAATTTCCGGTGAAAATGTTTTTTTTAGGATTTTTGTTTTCCTGGTGGTTGTTTTTTTGCGGTATTTTTTTGTATGTAATTGTTTAATTGGTGGATTTTATACGCCTAGTAAAATTGTGGTTGGCGCTAGAGATTATTTTTTTTTGGTATCGAAGTAGGAAATATTACTTTAGGAGGATGAGGTGCGAACGGGTATTCACTTTTAATAATCGTAAATAAACTGCGGTGAGAAAGAAGCCTGTTTGGTCATTGAAAGAAGTCCAGAAGGAAAAAACGCCGAGCTTCTAGATGATATGTGGCAGCGAGTGAGTCTAAAACTAGTTTACGGCAACTAGCATGCGCCAGAAGTTGGGCGGTCAGTGGAGACCGAAAATTCACCGCGTTCAGCCAATCTGGAGCAAAGTCAGTAGTGTTGGTCACGGTGTTAAATAATGGAGCAAAGACAATCACGTTGGTTAGCATGTTCAGTCAGTCTGGAACAGTGACGCTCACGCTGGCCACCATGTTCAGTTAGTCTGCTGGATCAGTGACAATCACACTGCCCATGTTCATTCAGTCTGGAGCAAATACAAAAACGCTGGTCAATGTCTTCAGTCAGTAGAGCATAGACAGTCATGACGGTTGCTGTTTTCAGTCAGTCTGGAACAGTGACACTCACGCTGGCCACCATGTTCAGTTAGTCTGCTGGATCAGTGACTATCACACTGCCCATGTTCAGTCAGCCTGGATCAAATACAAAAACGCTGGTCAATGTCTTCAGTCAGTAGAGCATAGACAGTCATGATGGTTTTCCGTCAGTCTGGGACAATGACAATCAAGCTGGTCACCATATTAAGTTAGTCTGGAGCAAAGATAATCATGCTGCTTACTGTGTACGTTCAGTCGATCTGGACCAAAGACGACCACCATCGCCCCGTTCAACCGCAATTGTTGCAGAGATGTTGCAACGTTACCTTAATATTGCAAACGTTGCTGCAACGTTAGTGTAATCTCTGCAACAGTTGCTGTTGTACAAATTGATGTGGTCGCTGTGTACAGTCATTTTGGAGCAAAGACAAGCACGCTACCTGCAGTGTTTAGTAAGCCTGAACCAGAGATATTACTACTTCCTGTTGCTCTTTGGCTGTTTGCAATAATTTTCCACTGGGCATTCATCAACGCTTCTGATGTCACAAGGAAGCAAATATTGAAAATATCAACAAACGAAAAGGCCAAACACTCCTCATTTTCAAAAAAAAAAAAACACAAACAGAAAAAAATGGAACTTCGCTTTGTGATTCCCACGCGTTTGATCCGTGTAAAAACCCTAATCCCAACCAATATTTTGTTTCGGAAGTTATGACTTTCGACAGTCAACAAGTCTACACTCGAAATTTTCTCCGCCGTTGACAACGTGTTTACATCTGTCAACCCGAGAGAAACGCGTTGGCCAAATGGCAATGTTTCAGCTTGCACACGCACTCAAGGACAATCATCTCTACCCATGTTGAGAAACTCCTGCCAGATACGATTTATATGCGAGACGTACAAAAGAATAAAAGCTCGGCCTTCGACTTCGAAAAAAATTAACCGACGATAACCGGAACGGTTTGCTTATTTCAAAAAGGACATGACCAAGTCCTCGCGGGTAATTTGGGGTCAAACGGGTGTGACTGCTCCCGTCATCGTGTTTGAATTATCGTTGTAAGTCCTGTCGGGGAAAGGGAAACCAACGGGAAAACCACGTTTTTGAATTACCTGATGACAGGACGAATGAATGAGGAAAAATAAATTAAAAAATTTTTTTTATTTCTACGAAAAACCCTTGTTGGCTTGTAAGTCGGTTTCCTCGTTAATTCTCAAAAACAATTAAAAATAATAAAATTTCAACATCTTGTTCTACTTTTTTTTTGTTTTTATTATTCATCAAACAGTCAACTGCAAAATATCTCAACCGTAAATATGTTTGTCAAAAAGATTTTGTTTTTTAAGACGTCTCTTTCATTTGAATGAAAGTGACAATCATTTCCATCCGTTCTGGTCCTGCCAAATCAGTCATTCGTGTTGTATTTCATAAAAAAAAAAAAAATAATTACGTTTTTATGCGAACGATATTACTTTCGTTTTGATTTGAAATTATTATAACTTCTTTTTTTTTGAATGCCTTGAGATTATAAAATTCATAATGGTATCCGCGGTAGATTCACCAAGACGGAAGTCAGCGATACAATGAAGGCTTCAACAACCACGATACGTCAATCATTTTTCAGTTATTATGGAAATATTTTGTATATGATGATGAAAAAAATTATAATGTTAGTCGTCTGACAGTTTTGTATTCACACGAGTCGTTAGATTAATTAGCCTATTTGTTAAAATTTTTTTTTAACAATGCAGTTTTCTTTCAATACGTTTTGCGAGCCCACACACCGTCCGGGTGGGTTGCTTGGGATATTAGTTTGCTCTGGGAAATAGGGGAAGCTGTCAGTGATCATTTGTAATTCTGTTGTGAATGTGGGGCGAAGAGGAGTTGTTGGTCGTGTCTGGAGCCAACAACTTTTGTTTGAGGATGATTAGTCTGTTGAAGCTGGCGAATTCCGTGGACCGCACGAGTAAGCAATGTCAAAGTCTTGAATCGTAGGAGCAAGGAGATGGGAGTGCTTTATGAGATCAAGCGTCGTGTGATTTTTTTAGTCTTTTCAACCAAATCAGTTTGAAGATTACTCACACCTTCCAACATTGCTTGAGCCACTTTTACTTCGGCCATGTTGTTTAAACTAACAGCTTTTTTTAAACGTACATGTGCTTCATTAAACAATGTTTGAACCGTTTTCCGTTTTTCACTTTCTTCTTCCTTTAGCATCTTTAATTCTTGCCCATGTCTGTGAAGATCACCAATCTTAGACGCGGAAACGACACTTGGTGAAGAAGAAAAAGAAGAGACTGTTGATTTTTTAGCATCGTTAGATTTTTATCAACTCACACTGGGCATAATCCATTAATTCAGTTTGGGGTTCTCTGTTTACCAAGAGCATCATGAAAATTTACATTCGGAATTCTGAGTGCCCTTTATGGGTCAAACCGTCTGCCAATCGTGCACGTGTCATCTTTAGAACTCTTGCAGCCACCCTTTCGTGGTTGCGACCCATAGACGAAACCGTCAGATCAATTGCACAGTCCCACACAAGGCTTTATAAGTTTCATTTATCCGAGAAAACCGTCTGTCAACTTAGAAACGACGCCCTCATTTTAATCTTATGAAGCCCAATCGAGTTTTTGTTGGTTACGATTGCCACTGGGAAAAGAAGAAAAGAGTGTCGCAAGTTTATCAAAGCTTTCTATTATAGAAGCTCATAACCTATTTTCGAATTTAACTTCACCCAGTTGCGGTTTTTTGGTCGGAAGGAGGTGTGCCTAAGAAATTTTATCATAATGAGCGGTTTTGATATGACCTAATTTTAAAAACTCCTCCTGTTCTATTTAAGACTGAAGGAGAAAAGTGAGTTTATTTTTTTTTTTTATGAAAAGGGAGATTTCTTTTAAAGAAAAAGTATTTTAAGCTTCGTTAGAAGTATAAAAATATTCATTAAATTCGTTGAAACAAGATCTCTGATAGTTGGAAGGTAAATTATATCTCAAGATTACCAGTTATTCATGTATTTTTGGATTAAGGTCTCCTTAAGAGATTCAGCAGCGTGAGGATCCGAATTTTTCGTAGTCAGGCTTCGTCTGCAAGGTTTTTTTTTTGGCTGCGTTGGAGGAAAAACAATCTGGGGAATGGTCACACTAAGATTTTTGGAGATCTCAAGTCAGGGGCGCAATTCGAGCAAAGATGGCTAGACTATTCTCTTCTTTTTTTCCACTCTTTGACATATGCCTCTTTATCAAGTTGTTCGGTTCAGACAGCGCCATGGGCCCAACCTAGTGATCTAGCTGGATTCAAATTTTTTCTAAAGAAAACTTCGACTTTTATTTACTTTGACGTGACGCCACTGACACCTTAATTGCTATGAAAAGTACATAGAGACACGTCGACTTATTTCACAGATAAGAAACACAATAATAAAATTTTTCACTCATTTAAAAAAAAAATAATTGTAAACGATTTGCTTGGCGGCATCCCGAACCTACTCTTACTAAATTATAAACAACCCTTTTTCCATATCAACAACCAAATTTTTTCATAAACCGAGAAAAAAATTCACATTTCATTTATTTTACTTAGTAAAACCATCTATTTTTAGCCCCATAAGGAAAACGACAACCTTTTTCCAAGAAAAAATGCTTGAAGCCTATTTTAAAATTCTGAGTTTAATGCCACATTATAAAACTACTTTTTCAACGGTCGAGGTAAATTTTCCGCGAATTCGAATCGGAAAAAATAACATTTTGCAAAAAGGGATAATAAATTAACGTCAGTAGCTATTACTAAGGTTTCAATTTCTTCTTACGCAATTTTTTTTCCAAAATTAATTAATTCGCATTTAAACAAAAACCTTTGCTTTATTATTTTTGCCCATTCTTCGTGAGACAACAAGATTCTTTGTAAAAGGTTATCTCCAACGGAGATCACAATAGAACACAAACGGGCTTTTGTATGTCGTATATTTAATCTTTGAACCGACTACCGACTTCCCTTATTCCCGTATGTTGCCTTTGATAACTGTTACGAATTCCTCGGCATGGAACTTTGAAATTATTAAAAAAAAAAAAAAGAATTGTAACACGTGTTGCTTGATAGGCAGTCACATCTGCAAGCTATTAAAAAAGCTCAATAAGCAAAATTACAGATGATTTAGTTAATTAAGTTTCCTTATGGTAGAAAGTTCGTGTCGTTTGTTTATAACAAGGGGAATAGCCAATTTGGCAGGCCGGGGGGTTTTTCCTCCTATATTACCGAGAAATCATCAAGAGGCTTAAACTATTTTACGTTTACGCTCGTTTCTAACTCACTGGGTTGGAACAAGTCACGTGTTGGAGGTCAAAACAAAAGAGCTTTTACTCCTGTTGCCAACTTTTCAGGAAGCGATTTTTTATTATTAAGTTTAATTGCGTTGCCCGAGTTAATGTATTCGGAGTATATCTGATATTGTCAATTAGGGAAAATTTTTTTTCTATTATCGAAATTATAATAAAGAAGGTTACGTAACGTCTGATTGACGGGATCTCTGTGACGTTTTTTAAAGCATTAATAATTTATGTTTATTATCGGTGAGTGTTTGTCTGGCCCGGTTATTGAAAATAGTAGGCTTACTGGTGGTAGTAATACTTTAATCCGTTTTTGTGATGTAATGCCAGCAGAGATTTTTTGTTGGGTTTTATCCAGTAACGTCAGAGTTGTGTCGGTCTGTGTTGGGAAAGGCTGGGATTTTAAAAGAGTTATAGCCCCTATAGCATTTTTCGTCCCCGGACATCCCAGAGACATCCCTGGGATCTTATTTCGTCCCAGGGGTATCCCTGGGACATCCTGGGATGAAAAATGCTATAGGGGAGGGGATTAAGATTTGTCTATGTTTTGCAAGTGTTCGAAATTGGACTTCGGTTGCTAAATCTAGTAGCACGTACTCAGTGATTTGCTGAAACTAGATCCTCTATAGTGGCATTTAAATAAAGATCAATGGACTGACCCGGTGAGAAGTTTAGATTTGCCAAAAAGGGATTCAGATCTGTCAAAGAAAGAAAGAAAGAAACTAACTTTAGAAGGCTTGAAACCTTACTGCCCCATCGCATGTAGCACGCCAAGCAATCCTATCCTGGCCTGACTCCCTCCAGTCAGGAGCTCCAAGCTTGCCCCCATCGTTTGACACGTTATCATTCCATCGAAGCCTCGACCTGGCCTCAGCTCTGGAACTTGTAGGTCTTTCGCCAAGGACCTGACGTATATACCGCGTCGGTGGCGCCCGAGCGACATGTCCCGCCCACCTGAGCCTAGACGATTTAATCACCCCTGTGATCAACGGTTGGCCAGTGAGCCTCCGGACTTCCTCATTCCATCGCATTAGCAAACGCCTCGTAAGCGGATCCCACTTAGGTCCGAGAATCCGACGTAAGATCTTGTTCTCGAAAGTCAAAAACTTCCTACAGAAAGAAACAGCTTAGACCAATAAGTCAGAGAAAAGACGGGAGCTTTGCCAGAAAATTCAAAAAAAAGAAGAGTTGAAACTTGGGCAGAGAAGTCAGCAAAGCAATGCTACTTGATCAGAAAACTTAGGCACGAGATGCAGCTTAGCTAACTTCTGCAGAAGAGAGCACCTATGAACTAATGAGCTCTTGAAAAGGGCAAACACTCTTCGACTTAAAGAGTATCAAAAATATTCCGGAATGTTATCTAATGTGAGGAAATATCTTTCCTGCAACTGCTCAAGCTAGCGGTCCCTAGAAGAGCAGCGGCACCAATTCACAGAAATCTAGGGGGTAAAATCGTCACGTAGTTCTTCGCTTATAAAAAAAATTCTTGGGATAAGGTAAAGGGGGGGGGGGGGGCAGTTTCTCAAATAGCGCCGAGAACAGCTTCGGCAGAGAAAAGTCTGAAACATGGACAGAGAAGAGAAGTAGCTTGACCAGAGCAGAGTCATGATGTGCAGGAGTGGAAAAGGACTAAAGAATCGTTGGGCTTCTATGTTTTTCATTATGATCAGCAACCAAGTACTCCCCAAAGCAAATGCGTCCGCTTGGCAATCGCTTATCTGCAACCATTTTCAAAAAATATTATTCTATGTCTCCCTTATCTAATGTCGCATTTAATTACAATCAAGTTTCCATTCAAATCCAAAAATTATATAACCCTGTGAAACTCTTTAAAATTCACAGTCTCCATTTGCTCTAATTCTCTCTCTCCTAAAAACAAAACATAGCGTCAATGATTTTTAACAGAAAAATCCATGACACCCAATAAAAATCGAAAAACTAAAATGATTTCACGATAAAAATAATTTAAATACAGAGTGCATCTGTTGCTTAGAGTTCAACGCTCTCTTCCGCTTCTTTTTTCCTTTTTTTCGTCCAATTTACAAGACTTATGTGGGTCATATATTGCGCAACGCGTATCCCATTCCTTTGTTTTTTAATATCCTGCATTATTAAAAACAAACCATTCAGCAAATTATTAGAAACTGACCCGATGTTTTCTTTCACCAGCTTTTTCTAATAAAAACCATCCGGCTTCGATCAGCAAAATCTGCAGTAATATAAATTTTTTATAATTAAAACGGCGACTCGGACATTACATGCATGACTTTGTCCTTCCTTCTATTCGGTCCGCAGGTGTCCGTCCATAGTTAAACCGACACAAGGTGAAACTCATCCATCTGCCCTTTTGCATGCTTAAAGGACGATAATTTCTCAGATAATTTACCATTGCAATCGATGTAATCTTGCCTTAGGAAAGTTTTTTTTTTTCTCTCCCCTCGTTCAACCTCTTCTCACGAGGATAGCCAAGAGATAAGGTAAGAATACCTAAGTCAATCATTGAATTAATTTAATGCGTGATTCCCTGACTGACACCGAGACGTTTTACTATGAAGGTCATGTGTTGGCGGCTCGAGCCCACCTTTTGCCGTAAAAACCATCTTCACAAAACCCATCCCCAGGTTTTTATTATAATGTTTGCTTAGAAAATGTCAAAATGTTAAAATTTTAAAACGTTAATTAAGTAAAGGCCCATATTTGAATAAATGATAGATCTTTGCGATTTAATATTCGCGGAAATGCATAAGTGAATTAGTTAATGAGTTATGAATGTGGATCATAGGAAGGAGACTAGCGTGTAAAAAAACCTTGCTTGATTTGTATACCTATGATTAATGTCTTATCGGAATTAATTAGATGTTATCTCGTTGCCAGCTTGTGTTTTAGGCTTAACAGATCCCGGTTTATTTTTTACGATATTTGTGCATTGTGCGAAACTTTTGAAATCTAAGGTAAATATTACTAAGAATGGGGCCTTCTTTAATGAAAAGGTTTGAGGACGTGAAACTGTCCTAGACTGATTTAACTTTGACGATAGTAATCCCTGCAAAAAAAAAAAGTTAAATAAGTCAATTTTTCGCCAAATCTGAGTCAAAAAGAGTCAACTCGAGTTTTTTCGACTCTTTTCAATAACTTATAACTCATTTTTTTTGCAGGGATGCGATGTTCAGAAAAAGGAATCGTTTTCGAGAGTTTTTAAGCTTTATTCTGTAGCCGATTTTTAAGCTCCTGGTGATCCTTACTATGGAAACCGAATAGAAGTTTGAGGTGAGGTTTATTTAAATACTGTCTGGTGGGTACGCAAGGGCCATAGGCTCACAAGAGTCATCAGGTCCTGAGAACTATGCTTTGCAAATATCTGTGTCTTGAGCATACCATGTTCCACTTGTAGTTCTTGATGCAAGTGCCTTTGAGTTAAGTAGGAAGGGTAAAGCTAGCACATTGAGACCTGAAGATTAAACTGTTCTATCTCAGGTTTGGAATCGACTGAGCGCTGCACACGCTAAACATGTGACACTGGAATCATCTGCAAACCAGAGATAGTACAGTTTAATCCTCAGGTCTCGACATGTCAATTATTGGACTGCTTTACTATAAAACATTCTAGCTTGCATGGTCTTATCATGAGTGGAGAAATTGGCAGTTAAGACCTAAAGAAATAGACCGAACACTCCCGTGCTTAGCGCTGAAGCCAAAACAAATCAACTGAGTGTCTGGAATTCCGTTCAGTTAGCACAGTATTCGTCAAAGGTTCCTTTGTTCCTTTGTCAGAATTGTAAGAAAGTTTTACAATCTGCGAATTTTTTGTGAATTAATTCTATTTCATCCTGGCATGCCCTTAATTTCAAGTATGCCTTCATATTAGGGTCTTCTATATTTGGTGGTGGGTCCCTTATTTGTGGTAGTTGTGGGTCCCTTATTACTCACTCGATTTGTTTTGGCTTCAAGACATCCGTAAGAGCGTTTGGTCTATTTCTTAAGGTCTTTGGTTGGCCCTTTATTAACTTTAGTCTGCCTATGCCCAGGCTGATCATCCACAATAAGTCTTAGACGAACTAGACTAAATAAGGCATGTGGAGGATCACGAGCGGTGGGCGGTAACATTAACCCAGTGGAGGCCGCGCTTAACATCTAGAAGTAGGGGAAGACCTCAAAAACGGTGGCTCGCCGATATCATTCAAACGGCAGGAAAGGGTTGGTTCAGGAGAGTGGAGACCGTTCGACATGGAAAAATTTGGGAGATGATGGAGCATCCAGGAGTGGATGCGAACAGGCTGAAGAAGAAGAAGAAGACTAAATAAAGAGTCCTCTCGGTCCGAGCAAAGCTCACCGCATATAATGTAGTCATGCGCCCAACGGTCACTTATGGTTTGTGAATCATGGAATCTGATCATCAGCTCCCAAGAGACATTTTTGATGTCGGTCTTCGAAAATAAGATATTGCGATGGGACCAAGGAGAGATTCGTTGACGGGGCTTTTAAAAATGCGCTCAATTGGAGAAATCCGTAGCCTCTGGGGCCAGTATGATCAAGGCACGACGGCTTCAGTGGGCGGGACATGTAGAGCGCGCCGCCCCGTCTCGGACTGTAAGGCAGGTCCTCGACGGACGCCCTACAAGTGCAAGACCTCAGAATAGACCGCATCTTCGTTGGAAGGACAAAGTACCGAAGGATGCGGATCGATTAGGAGTCTCCGACTGGCGGGCCACTTACTAGGATAGAACCGTATTCAGGTTCTGTAAAGCAATATAGATAGACTAAAAAATATTGTTCATGACCAGAATTTTTGACCCTACTCGGAGTTTGGAAATCCAACAAGACGTTCCCAACCCTTCCACTATCCTGTCAGGATTTCTACCAATAACTCCTATTAAATATTTATTCAAACTTTTTCTTTGAAAATTTCTATTTATAGATCTCGTCGTTTCCTAATAATAATCCTTAACCGAAATTAATTTTTCACGTTCCTCTGGCTAACGAAATATCAGCCCATAGCTCGATGACGATAGCAGACCCACTTTCCGTGACGATCGTAACCGTAACGTGACACTTTCAAAAAAGATCAAATACCAAATCAGGTGGTTCGGATTGCGTTATATTGAAAAATCTTTGACTTTTGTCCTTGTCGGTTTAATTTTCTTTTATTTACGTCAGAAAATGCGGCTGACTGGGGAAAAATTATATAAGTATAAGCCTGATCAAAAACAACAAATAAGACACTGAAAATTTGATATGGTTTTATCATTTGAAGGTCGAAGATGCTGCTTTTGCTCTTTTATTATAAAAAAGAAGGAAATTATATGTATCAGCAGATCGTTGAGTGTTTAAAAATACATTTGCAATTTTTTTTTTACTGGCCAAAAATATTTCCACACCATGTCAGTCTTTGTCCAATAAAGTTCAATGTCAAGGATTTTTAATTTGGTTACATTATTAGATAACGTATCAACGGTCTAAAAGAAAGGTTATTTGTTGATGGAAAACAAATAAGACTGACTGCGACTGATTTAATGGGACGAAGATAATATTTGATGTGGAATTTGCCAAAAATAGAGAATGCGCATAGGAGAGAAAAAGACACTGAGACTCCCAGAGGCTGTGGCCAATGATGTGCCTAGCCAAGCCAGCTGCAGCTGCAGCTGATCTGTTTCCATCAGGAGCTACTAGAGGTCATGAGAAAAAAAATCCAGGAATATTACTTTGGGCGCGTTTTTTGTTAGTTCTCGCCATCTCGCGACGTCTTTGCTCAACAGTAATCACCAGCAAAAATCAAGAAAAACGAGGGCGAGTTTTTTAATTTTTAAATTCTATATACAGGTTAACGTTTTAAATATAATATTTTTTTATGATAATTACACGATACCATCTGTTTCATTTTGCACACGCTTGCGATAATTAGTAAACCGTATATGTCGTTATCGAGTTGTGTTCGTCTCGATATGCATACAAAAGGTGAAATCGGTTATTGACACCAACGGAGCTCTGCTTTGGCAATTCTTTCCGAGTCTATATTCGTCGATGACCATATTACTTCTTCTAATTATATTGTTCGCATTGAAAACGTCAAAATGTAGAATTATGAAGGTTTTCGCGAGAGCCAGAAAGTGTCAAGTGAGATCACGTGACGCGAGCGACGACAACGACGACGACGTCGTAATATTTGTTGGACACGTATTGTGATGCTGTCAGAAAATAAACACGGCCACGTGATAATCGACATTAATAATTAATCAATTAGTAAATTAATTTATGTACGAGGAAAATTATGTCATTTTTGATTGGGTTAGATGGTTTGTGTTTTGTATTAATGTTTCGTCACTTGAAAGGAAAAGGAATGATTTCATAGTGGAAATGTTGTGTGATTTCTGTTGCCAAAAGTTTTATTAACGTTTGCAGCAAGCTGTGGGGCAGTTATGGTGCGTTAATTATACGGTTCATTTGCAATATTTTGGATGGATTTTTTGGTCATTAGGGTTAAGTTATTGGTTAGCCTAATGGGAGTTTCGATTTGAGGAAGGTCCTTTGAATTCATGGGAAGTTATTTATGGATATGTGTGATAATTGCAGTAATTGCTGAGATATATTTGTTGCTAACCGGGTTGTATCCGAGTCAGAATAGTTCCAGTTGCTAAATTGATTAGCATGGGTCATCCTCTAGCCATTATTGGTCAGTTGAGACTGTTACTGTTTGCTATGCCGCTTCCTGTGCTCGTTATAACTAGATCTGGAATACCTAATGGCATTATCGATCGATTTAAGAGTGTCTTTTGCGTTTAGTCTTTAGCTTCTGTGTCCCTGTTGCTCCTACTAATGGATTCACGTTTCTTATGGTTAGCTTAAGTGTCGCTTTTGCTATTAATGTCCCTTAAATTCTTGAGAGGGTAGCCGGTTAGGCATGTTTTGTCTTGCTCAAGGAATGGCGTCCTTGTCCTGTGGTGAGCTCCCTTCTCAGGGTTATGAGTTAGTGGAGGGCAGCAGCTTCGCTAATACTGAGAGCTGAAGATAGTAGTAATCGGCAAGGCCTAGGCTCAGATAATCGGGAGGCAGAGTTGGATCAATGGTATGGCTCCCGTACTGCGATGTGGGAGATTATGGAAAGTCACCACATTATTTGATATTCCTAGTAAAATCGTCAATGGTTGAAAACAAAAAAGCTCACGCCCTCAGTTCCGGGCAGGCCTTAAATGGCCAGGGGGTGACAGCGTGTTGCTTTGTACAAATATCTGGGGTGTTTATTGAATGCATTCAATGCATTCCTGGCTCGAATAGAGCAAGCCAGGAGTGTTTTCATGCGAAACCTGTTGTTTAAGAAGGCAGGCGTAGACCGGGTCGGAGGAAAAAATCCTGGCTCAAGAATCTAAGAGACAGGTACGGCCAAAATTTAGTATCCCTTTTTCGTTCGGCAGCCTCCAAAGTTAGGATCGCCATGATGATCGCCAATCTCCGACGAGGAGCGGGCATTTAAAGAAGAAGAAGAAAAAATTCTTGAGCCGATATGTTTTTCTGATCTGCGCCTGTCCTCAATCTTCTCATTCATCTCCAGCTGCAGGAGTGCTACTTTCCGTTGCGTATAATATGGTCGAAATATTCTCTGACACTTAGAGCACTTCCATTTCCTCAACATCCTCTGTATCTACCCTTTATCTAAAAATACTACCATGATTTTCCTCCAAATGAAAATCAAAACATTCCGACAGAATCCCTCTTCATGTACAGAAATTAACTTTCCAGGAGAAAAGCTCTTCGTACGCTTTTACAACAAAGGGAAAACGTCAAAATTCATTTACCACGCTAACTCCCTTGCGAATGCTTGTTAGAGTCACATGTTAAAACTAAGAACATGTGAAAACAACAAAGTCGTGTTTTTGCTTTTTCCTGACACAAAACAAGTTCAAACGCATCTCCTGACCTTTTCAGGAATTTAAATCAAAAACCTTTTCCTGGTCAAGCAACTATGTGGATTTTCTTTTCATTATCAAAAGAAATAAAATCGTCACGTTTGTTAGTCTGATTCGAATGTGGCCATGACGGTACACTGCTTAACTCAAAACAATAACACACGATCGGGTATTAAATAACACAAAAATCTTTTCATCGTTGCATAAAAAATAGCCAAGTCATTCAAATCCCAGCAGCTTCACACAAATGGCATATCTTGACAGAAAATTTTTGGTGTATTCCATTCATCGGCATTGTTAGTGTCATGTTTGGGTTTTTTCATCTTTAAAGTTTTGGGTATTTTTCAAATCGTTGAAAGTTTCCGTTATAAAAATTTTTTTGTTGTTGCGTCGAACTCTTCAGTTTTTCGCGTGCAATGTATATACAATGACAGCAAATCGTGCAATGTAATTTCCGTTTCAAAATTAACATTCACGCAGACTATTGTAAACCGGTTGTGTTAATACACAGAATGTCGATTTATTGTATCACGTTTTCCACTTGTTCTTTCCCTTCCAAGATTTTTTTTTTATCCGCGGAAAATTGCGAAATTATAGGGGAACATGATAGTATTGGCGGGAAGCGTGTATAGGTGTTGAACTTATGTAAATGTGGAGATCGCGGCACCGGTCTTACACCAGTTGTTAAGGTGATAAGGTTAATTAAGTCTTACTTTACTAAACATTGTTATTATTATTGTTTTTTTTCTTTTCGTTATTCTTTTTTCCCGACTACTCGCTTGAATTGTGCTTTTTGATCAATTATCATATTCAACGGTGAGATCATTCTAGAAGTAACCGCCCTTTAAACGGAATATATATGATTTGATTTAATGTAATTTAATTATACACATATCAGATGAAAACGGTGACATCGCATCCGGTTTATTTATCTTCATTATGTTTTCAACGTAGCCATATTTCACTCTCCTCAATTATTTAGAATTTTTTTAAGGCAGTTCAAAGAAGTTTTTTATCTTTTCAGAGGCACTAAATTAAAAGAGACTGGAAAACTGTCAGCTATTACATATTAAGGGTCATGGCGACTGCCACAAGAAGAATATTCGGCAGCCATGATGGTGAACTTGCTTACCCAGGCTCGCGAAACTTTCACAGCGATCACGGAGGCTTGGTCCAAGAATTGTCTTGGAGATCGAAGAGCGAAGAGATGGAGATGGAGGTGCTCTTCGAGATCAAGCGGCGAAGGCTTGAATATTTCGGCCATATTATTCGTAACGGAAAATATTGCCTTCTGCAGCTGGTGACGGAGGGGAAGATTGAAGGCAGGCGTAGACCGGATCGGAGGAAAGCATCCTGGGTCAAGAATCTAAGAGACTGATACGGCCAAAATTCAGTATCCCTTTTTCGTCCGGCAGCCTCCAAAGTTAGGATCGCCATGATGATCGCCAGTCTCCAACGAGGAGCGGGCATTTAAAGAAGAAGAAGGTGTATACCATAATGGCTGTCGAATATTCTTCTGGTGGAAGTCGCCATGACACTTAATATGGCGTTTAATTTTCTATAATGGCTTGATAGTTTTAATTTTGGGTCTCTAGTTCTTCTGCATGAGCCGTTTCCACGACGAAGATCAGCAGCTCTGAAAAGGGGCTTGTATGGCCGTGAGGGAGTTGAGCAAATCTGGACCTTTAACCAATTTGTCATTGTAGGTGATTCCGTTTGATTTTGAGCCGGCGTCGAAAACAAAGCTGAATTTTTAGGTTTATTGGGGTTTTTTACCGGGAAGTGTAGGAGAAACCATTCTTTTGGGTGTCTCTGTTTTGCTTCTTCTGGCGACAGCTTTTGGGCGTATCTTTTGGAAACGTAACCTTCTATTTCCTTATGGTATTTCGTCGCCATGTCTAGATCTTTGTCCATTGAGGGGTTGGTAGTTGACCCCGTCCACTAATCGTAAGCCACAACGACCCCCTGAGAAGGAGAACGTTGCCATTGTTATTTCTTTCCTTTTCAAAGATGAAAAATATCAAAACAAAAATATTCTTTAGTCCTGGATTTTCTCAATTTTATATTTCGGGACAAGTGGCATCTCTTGTGTGGAGACCAAAGGATGCACCTTGAGCATTGGAATCTCGTCGTCAAGTTTCAACTTCCAGTCAGCGAATCTTATTTGGCAGTAAAATACTCCAGCTTACATCGCCTAATTCTAAATAGCAATTCAAGCACCAATGACATAGCTTTAGCCAAAATTCAACTTGAACTTGACTTCTACTCCGTCATCAATTCCAAGAATCTCATATTTAGCAAATCGAATAAATTACAAAGCCTCCCCCCCAAAAAACAGACTCTGCTTCCTTTATAGTAAACACCGCCCAACTTATTCCATCATCACCTTCATGATGCGTCGTAGATAACGATGACTCACAACAACATTCTCGAAACCATACAGGTAGACTATAATTTTCAAAGCTATAAATAGACGTATTGACAATAATGTGTGGCATCATTATATTTTCAAAACAAAAAAAAATTTTTTTCATAAACAATAGTGAATTTGTACTTGCTGTTAGGCGGTATATATATTTGTTAAGCAGCAAAGATCAATTGTTTAAATGTTTAATGTAACTCAACGAAGTGAATTCGTGATGTACACGTGGGCACAGCCTGCATTTTCGTTTTAGGTTTCACATGTTCTATTCATTGCTTTTAATATTATGCCAAGCTATCTTTGGCCTGTTATGAAATCATCCATGTTCATTTTCAAAAATGGAGGTTCTAAACTTTGACGGTCTAAGGTCTTTCAGCCCAACCTGCAGCACTATTAAATCGGGACCTCAGTATTAGAAGGTTCCATCTCCACTGGGCACCATGTCCGTATGATAAGCTTATGGCGAGATGAGGTTAGCCTGCGCAGTGGAGATAGAACCTTCTAATATTGAGGTCGCGAAATATGCTTAAGACTGCAGATCAAAATATGAAAGGTTCATAACCTTTAAGTTATTTTCATTAATATGTAAGCAAATTGGGAGTACATTGAATTCATTTCTCATTTACAAATGTAAAACCGGTACTAATCTAAACAGCATGGCCATCCACATGAATGATAACAGTGCTTAATATAAATAAAGGTAATGCCCTTTTAATAGATTTAAATGAAAAACGATAAATTTTCTTTGATAACGGAATAATAAATCATAGAAATTACAAATGGAGATAACGAACTATTTAATTGTGAAAAATTTATACTTGATATGCAGCATAATAACAACAGCGCGCGAGGAAAGCTGTCAATGAACGGTATTTGAATTTCAGATCTGAAATCCGAAAAAAAAACGAAATTATAACAATTAACTGTTATGTAGTTTCCGCATTTCTGACCTTATTCCTGATAAATATTATTTTTTGCCTGGGCTATTGTAAAAAAAAACTCGGATGTTGTGCAGGAGAGCAAAGAACAGAAACGGGCTCAAGAAAACAAATTAAAAATACATTTTGCTATTTTAGCACTTTAGAAAAAAAATTCTTAAAATGGATTTGTTATCTGAACATAAATTTGACATTTGACTGTCACCTTTTATCATAATTACTTTATAAAAACCTAGTTTGGGGGAAAGGAAAAAAAATTGTAAAGAAACGTGACGTTTCATCGGGATGTTAAAACTCGTGAATCAGAACGTGCCAGACGAGACATGTGAATTTATTGAAAATAAGTAATCAGCGATATATCGAAGTGGCCACTTAATATTTAATCAGCTTTCGATTGATGAGCTTTTTAAATTTTTAATTTTTTTTCTTGGAAAAATAAAACGGATTAAGATGGAGAGTTTTACTTTATTACATTCTAAAATTGACGGGGTCTTGTTGAATTGGGGATGAAAGAAAATTTTATCTTGATTGTTTATTCTGAGAAATCCAAAGAATTTTTTTTTTTTAGTTTTTTTAATCCCGTGACATAAGAAGCAGATGCTTAAGAATTTTATGTAACATCGAAGCTTATGAGAAAGTTCTAAATTTATAAAATAAACCGCTTCTGAGAAATATCGGTTAATTGCGTTCGTCGAAAAAGCTTGGTGAGATGGGGGCCCCAAGCTTTGTTTTTATTTTTAAGCACGTGAAAATGAATATTTTTATTTTAAAATTCGTTTGTAAAACTATGCGGATGTTTTTATTTATTATTTAAGTAAAAAACATGATTGGGCATTGGAAAATTACGGGTCTATTCTACAACGATAGCATTATAAATACTGTTGATAAAGCTTAAGGGGAATAAGCCGAATATATTTTTCCTTTGGAAACTTTGCGATACGTTTATCAGTTCAAGGAAAAAAAGCTTGGAGAGCTGTTTAGTGGGTGCAAAAGCAAAGTAGCAAAAGTTGGCAAACAACTTCTAGTCCCAGTTTTCTTAACGATAGACTAATCAAGAATTTTCTTGGAGCCAGGAGAAATTTTTTATAAGATCTTAACCCGAAATTTTCCTGCTTTCGAAAGATTTTTTCTTCAAAAAAATTTTTTTTTGACTCCTAAAGACATTTTGAAACGCTCCGTAAAATTTCTGGTACTGGCCTTGCACGTACTAATATACAGACTAGCTATATATTTAATTTTAATCTTGGAGGGCGGTGGAGGCGGCTTGTCACCCTAGTAAAAATCTCCATAGTCTAAGTGTAATGTTCCGGGGTTCTTAATCGAAATTGGAGGAAGAAAAAGGCTTTAGATATTGCTTAGCAGCTCTCTTTATTTAGTTACAAGGTCTTTATAGTATTTTAAAACAATTATGCACTCTTCAGTTATTCACCCTTGCACTCTTCAATTCTAAACTCTTCAAGTTGTTCTTCCCGGTCTTCTGCTTGTTATTTGTTTATGTTGAGGTTATAGAATTTTTGTAAGTATTTAATTTTATTAACAATTGTTTTCTTTCTCATTTAAGGTAAGTTTGAAATAGTTAAGGTGATCGCCAGGCCGGATCGCACGAACCGTGCGGTCCATTACACTAAGGCAAAAGGCAAATTCTTCAAATTTATTTTTTCGCTTATTTATTTATTTTCGCAAAATAAAAAATAAACAATCGAAGAAGATTAAAAATAAATCACATCGGTGTAATTTTAAATACGTAAGTCTTAAAATTATTTTAATTTTTTGGAGTGTAGTGACGCTTAAGAATCCAGATTAAAAGTTAAGAGAAAAAGTGTGGACTCGATTTTAATCCAAAAAGCCTGGACTTTTTCGCGATAATTTTTTTGTGTGTACATTTATTTTTCCCATTAGGGCATTTATTTTAGCAGAAAGTTATGTTTTTTAAAGTAAACTATTAAAGCGCCTACATCAAGTACATTGCGAAATCACTTATAAATACGAAGTATAACCGTATAAAAATCCGACGTTTTTAATATTTAAACGTTCTTCATTTTAAAAAAAAGTGCCGCCCGCTGTCTTAAGATTAAAATCGATTATTATTTTTAAAAGCACATAACCGTTTCAAATCGCAGCTAGGCGATGATGTTTCTAAAAGACGATGAATTCACCGCTATAGCTTTTTAACATTTCAGTATATCTCCCCTACCATGCATGCTAATAACAAGCCTTAATTTTGTTAAATTCACCAATGTGAAAGTCATGTTTTAAACGCCATATAATAAATGCGGAGTGTAAAAAGCAAGAAGAACATCTTTAATTGTCCATCCCGGGTAATTGCATACTATTTGTCAGCTTTCAACTTTGAGAGATTTTTTTTTTTTTCAAATTAAATTTTAAAAGAGGCAAGGAAAGAATCCCGCGTGGTCATCGCACTTGTCGGAATTTCAGTTAGGGTTATCGGGGAGACGTAATGTCTGTCCGATTCTTGTCCGACCGTCATATTTTGTTGAGAGATTGATCAAGTCATGAGATTTGAAGGTTAAATACCGTGCTAGCGATGAACCATATATTAGCCTAATTTAATAAGGTTATCACGAAATGTTTAAAGATTAGCTCTTGAGTTTAGTTTATAATTCTCGAGTTTTTATGGGCTGGATTTAAAGTCGAGGAAGATTTTTTGGCACGGCGAGGCTCCGGATACAAGTACAGGGGCCTTGCTGAAAATTTCCCAAATCTTTCCAGCTTATTCTCGCCAAACTCAGTAGTTGGGAATCCCGTGGTCTACGCTCAAATTTTTAATTAGCAAATAATAATACTTGGGAATAAGAAGAGAACCATCTACTGCATTTAATGTGTCATCAAGGTTAACGAACTGAAACGGTGTTTTCTTTAAAAAAAATTCAAGAGGAATGTTCTCAATTAGCGAATTCCCTCGCGGATCGTGAATTAATTTGTCCTCCGTCGGGGATCAAAATGAGAAGAAGGAAAAACTCCCTCCTGAGTTAAGACCCATTTATTAAAATCCTTGAGCTTCAAATAAAACAGATCAATCAATTTAATATGAGATTCCAATCGATATAATCTAATTTCGCTAAATGTATTTTATTTTTAGATCAATTTAAAAACGGTCGAACTATTTTTTTAAATGGTTCTATTTTTGGTGATATTTTTAGCATCGTCAGACTCAATGGTGTTTTGGAACCTTCGATTCTTTTATAATCTCAAGGCGGTTTATTCAAGAGGTATCTGCAAGGTCGCCGCGGTGTTTTTTTTCTTGCATGATTTAATTACAATGAGATATAATTGTTTCCAATCGGAACGCTCCATTCCGACGTGAGGTAAATAATAATAAGCTGCTTCATCATTACCCATAACGGTCCCGGAAATACACCGCGGTCGAAATTTTTTTAATGTTCTTCGTTTTGTTTGGTTCGTCATGTGAAGATTTTTTTTCGATAAGGTTTATCTATTTTCATGGAAATTGCACTTTTAATTTGTCCTTTTAAAAAATGTGCAGGAGTGAGTCACATGAGGTGTGACAAAGACCGCAAATCTTTTGCTTGAATGATCAGCGTTTCCGGGCTTGGGTGTCTTCCGGTTTTTTTCCTTGGGATTTTATTGGAAATCGTAAATAAATTGTGCACACTCTCACACTCAATACGCTTCATGGTTTCAAATCTCTTCATTTTGAAAGCGTTCCTTAAGGTTACTTCCTAGCATTGTGCTTTCCGTAGATCTGGTCGTAGCCTCATCTGCCTTACTTTGATGCAAATAAAAATTACGCAACAATCATACCTGAAAACTTTTGGATCCTTGTTATGTAATTTTCTTTCAAACTATAAATTCATTTATTGTAGGTAGTTAACTGCGCATCTAATCATTATTGGAGTAATTAACAAACGACCTTAATGATACCGCGTAACGCATAATCTAACAAACAGCGCAATTTATTTATCTACATTGACGATTCCCTTAAAATATTCCCAATAAATAAAATACCCGCGAATACCCCGGCCCGGTCACCACGGACACCCTTTCAGCGCTAGGTGGACATGGTCGTCAGAAGGCTGTAAAAGCCCAACTCTGGACCTTCCTTGAGTATATCTCGCGACGGATCATCATACTTGGAGTAGCCGTTTATTTTGGGATGGAGAACAATGAACAAAGTTATCAATGTTTCATTCTGTCTTTGTTTATTCTTTTTTTGCAACTGGGAATTTCCTGACAGTTTCTACCTACTTGATCTTCCTTCTCCTTTTTTCCTTGTATAACTTTCGAACACCCGCCGGACGCGAAGCCCTGAAAGAGTTTAGGTGTAAATATGACGAACTCTTCGGACTAACATGGACACGGTTAATATCTTCTTCTTCTTCTTAGAGTACCTCCCCACGACGAAAATTGGCGACCGTCATGGCTGGAGAGCTTATAGCGTCGTGTAAGAGACCCTTGCCGGATCGACTGTCTTGCACACTCAATATTTCTCAGACTTGAATTGAACTAAATTGTTGTAGAACTAAATTGTTGTTGTGCTTCACCTGTTTCTATTCAGAAAATCTGAGAGGACTGCAAATCCGATTAACTTTTAATCGGAATCGGAATCAGAAATATTGTCAAGTCTGTAATTCAAGTCTGCTTTGGACATGATCGCTGTACTAGGGAGGCTAATTCGATGGCTTTCCAACACCTTCCTCATCGCAGCACAGGAGCCATACCGCCAGTCCTCGACTCTGCCTCCTGCTTTCTGGACTTAAACCAACTTTTACCGTCTTCAGCCTTTAACCAGTACCCAGCACGGTTGTCGCTCGGTCTCACCCCCCCGCAAGGCAATGGCAAACCAGCAGGTAGTAACTTGCTTAGAACAGCCTCTCTACTTAGCCGTTCAGAACCGGCATTAAACTGTAGGTTCGATATAGCTGTGTCAACTCGAAACACACAAACCAGCTAAATACAGAGAGGTCGCCTACCCTCGAAAACGAGTATGGCACCTAAAGAAGAAGAACTCTGGTCTGACTCCAGTGTCGCATGTGCAGTGCTCAACCTCAGGTCTCGATCTATGAATATTACCTGGGAAACATTTTTCCCTGGCAAATTCATCAAAATCCCTTTACTAGGAATGCGACCTCCATTCGCATTTTTAAAATTCAACTCTCAACTTTCCCAACCTTTTTTTGGTGCGCACTGCATAATAAAAAAAAATAATTCCCAATGTGGGTGTAAGCCCTTGTACTATCTATTTCCGTATGTACTTTGATCCGAGCCACAAAGTAACGATGCAACGTTATCATACAGCACATTGTACTGAACGTGTTTGAGTTATCAAATCAAGACAAGGGATTACATATATATTCCACGTAAGCTTCGACACGAATCGATATCGCCCGTGAAAAAAAAAGCAGAAAAAAAACGGACGCATTCAATGTATCAATAAACTTCAAAAGGTTTGAATATCTTTGATCATTAATAAGCTCCGGATTAACTTTTTATGATTATCCTTGAAGGACATTCCGATAACCAGAGTGAATGAGATGTTTTAATTCCATCTAAAAAAAAAAAAAAAAAAACTCGCGATATTGGATGATTCATCGCAAGGGCGGTTTCACCGAATGGGATAGTCCTTCTTTATGTTAACCATAAACCATGACGTTTAAGGTTTACACGGATCATTGTCCTTTAAACTATCCCATGGCCGTCCGGTATTAACAACTTCATTTGACCGGTTAATTTCACTTAATAAAATCGGTTTTTTTTAAAAAATTTTTTTGCACTTTGCCATGAAATCAAATTAATTTGCATTGTTTACTGATTTCGGAACTTAACTCTCTTTTAATTACATCTCCAAATAATGTACACTATAACAATGGTTTATAATGTAAATATTTTTTTTTGTTTTATATCTTTTTTAAAACAATGCAATGGAAGTATGGATTTCCTTGCACTTGAATTATCGTGACCGGCCAACTATAGCGGTAGAAAGTTTTTATCGTAAAATTTTTTTATCGTGTCTTTATATTTTTTTTTTAAAAAAGGAAAGGAAAGGAAAAACTTGTTCGGACAATTGGCATTTTGGCCAAATAAACGTTTTTAATTTTTCTTTTAGAAGGAAAAAGTAGTTTTATTGTTTAATTGCCTTTGTCTATTATGAGAAGATCGCGACGAGATGTTCTTTGAGTGGACGATATGGCATGTGGCAGTAATAGCGGAAGTTTATTTTTCTGAAAAAAGAAAAAATGAGACGGAATGAATTTAGGCATCCAGGTGTTGCTGTTGCTATTATTAATTTTCAATTTCTCAAACCACTTATGGTTTTCCACGTTTAGAGGCTTCTAGTTTCCACTGTACAACCCTCCTGAATGGAAAATATCCGTGCGGTATATTGGCGGCGCGCAGCCAATATCGGTCTGCGACTTGTGTCATCGGCGGCGCGTAGCCAACCTTAACTAACCTAGCGCCGCCAATAACACAATTTACAGACCGATTATCTCTCAAGATTAAAATTATCAATGAATCCTTTTTTTGCGGGTTTATCAAGATTTTTCCTAATCAACAAGGCGTCGTACAAAAATCCTAACAGGATATTTAATTTTCACTTTAAACAAAAAAAAATTTTATAGACGTCAATTACTCCTCCTAATGTCAATAAAAATCCAAGAATCAATCAACGAAACATCAAACGCTGTAATTATTTACCTAATGAAACTTGTTTAGGCCCAAATTTGGTTACAGAGATAAAAGTGGTTTCGGTGATTCATGATCCAACCAATTAACTCGTGCTAAAAATAATTCAGGCTGGATAATAAATCATATAAGTGCCCTAAATCGGGTCGCGATTACTATGAACATCGATGCATTTCATTTTGGTTTTTTTTTTCGAAAAAAGCTCTTCCGGTTCCGGTAGATTAAAAATTTTTTCGATTTAATTATTTTTCGCATGCGATAAATTGACATTATGGGTGACATTTTTAATGATTCATATCGGACGTTTTTTATGTGAAAAAATTTAGCGAAGGGTACTCATTTGTGTTAAATTCCATCATCTTGTTGACGTATGATCGATGAGCTCAAGTTTCTTTTAATTAACAAATATTTGTTGCCCGCGAATAATAAAACGTTAGAAAAAAACAACGAAAACGTTTGCATTTATTAATCTGTTGTGAATGGAAATGTTTCTGTCGTCTCGGTGATACTAATCTGATTAGATAGGATGTGGTGTCCGTAAACTTAAAAGTATGAAAGGAGAAGAAGCTAGGATTCGCTCGGTTTGGTATTTATCGATAGGCGTATTTTGATTGTTGAAATGATGCCGACAGTTATTGACCTTAATATTTTGTGACTTGCTGACAATTTTTTTTTGTTTCTTGAGATGAGTAATTAATTTTCAGAGGAAGTTGATTGAATCAGAAGATGTCATCCTGATCTAAATTGTTTGGTAGGATGAGTTCGTTTTCAGCTGCAAATATGATCTAATGGACATTGTTTTAATTATTCTGTCATCGAATTTGTTGAACAAGAAAGTTCTTATATTTTTGAGAGTAATGAGAGACATGTAGGTCGTTTGGGTCGAGCAATGATAGCGTGGTTCAGTTGCCCCAAAACTTAGGTTCAGGTCTTTCGCTCTTGGCGAAAAAAAACAGAGTTCTGGGATAAGTTGACTACAAATCGATTGAAGAGAATTATCTCAGGTTTGAAGTTGACTGAGCGCTGCTCAAGCTCAAAATGCGACACGAGTCAATCCCTTGGAATCCAAGTAGGAGGTTCAGCGACTTTGAGCGTCTCTGTTAGTTGCTACGAGCTAAGGCTGCAGGTAAACGCCGAGAAATCGGGATACTTCCAGATGTCGAGGAAGTCTAGAAACAGAAAGGATGACAATGATGACAAAGCTCTGTTTGTCGGGACAAATCCACATTTGTCGGCCAACTAGAGAGCCATCTGTCATCATTAAGTCGTCTGGAAGAAAATATGTGATTCAATGCTGTCACTGATTCCGACAGCAAGAACAGTGACGGTAGTTTGCTGCAAGTTTGCGGTAAGGGAACTAGTTGCCGCGCAAACTTGCACTTGCTACCTACACTGTTCTTGCAGTCTGGGACTTGCTTTATAGGACTTGAAGCTCGAGCTTTAAGTCAAAACCAACAGCTCATCTCTGAGGCACCATCAAGCCCCTGAGTTGTCTTTTCTTTAAGTTCATCGGCCCAAACCATTTACCACCCTTATATTCATTCCGCCCCTGATCTCCCGCTTTTGACTCACACTAAAAACAATTCCTCCTCATTTTAATTATAATTTCCCGGCAGTTAAATTTATGCAGAACGTCCGTAAAAATAAAACTTGAAAAACTCCGTAAAAAACACAAAACTCCTCTTTTTATTTTCTGGTTGTTGACATTACTGTCGCCTCTAGCATCGGGTTCACTGACCATTCATCAATATATTCGCATTAATTCCGGATTTAAAAAAAACAAACCTCGTTCATATAGTGTTTCTTTTATTAATCGACCCGCATTTAGAAATCGAAACCGATTCACAAATACATGAATCACCCGTCTTGCATTTGGTTCGTGCGCGAATTGAATTATTTATAGTGAAAGTGACAGCGATTAAACAATGAAGATCACCATATTTGCAAACAATAGGAAAACGTAAGGACACTTGAAGCCCATTTTCGTTTCACGAAGTTCGAGAATTAACCTTCGGATCGATATTCCCTCGGTTATATTTTCATGGAACCTTTATACGTTAAATATTTAATTACTTAATTTCTGTTTTTAAAGCTTGAAACGAAAGACCTCGCAAAAAAGGGTTTTTCCCACTTTGAAATATCATTCCCCGGGTTTTTTAGGAACAAAGAAAAATAAAAATAAAAAACGGGAAAGATTTGGGTGGGGAAATGCTTTCTAGTTTACCTCGTTTTCTTTCTCTTTTATGACTCTTATATAGCTTTTCATCTGATTTCATTGTTCAGGAAATGCTGACGATGGGAAAGAAAAAAGGAGGACAAGGAGCTTGTGGTAAAAAATCTTTTTTTAAAAAAATGAGTACAACGTTCGATTTATTTCTTTTAAGAAAAAAAATTAGGACCGGTTTTTTTTTAATATCGATGAATGATTTTAATTAAATAAAAAGCACGAAAATACGATAACGTATTTGAACTGGTCTTAAAAATAATTTTAAAAATATTTTCTTTACAAATTTTTTTTGATGGAAAGGTCAGATATGTATCAATGTTCGAGTTGGTAATCGTTTTTTTGATATCATCCCTTTTTAAATGACTTTTTGAACTTGAAAGTAACAAAAGTTTAATTTTTACGATCAAGTGCGAGTTGATAATAATTTCTTTAATTTTTTTGCGATTGAAAAATGGCCTTTTTGTTCCGTTTCCTGATTTTCAAGGTCATTACGTTATTTTTTAAATCTTGATGAAGAAGTCTCATATGAATTCGCAGACATATCAATCCTAACTGTATTTATTCCTATTGTGTAGGTCCATTTTAAAGTATGTTATTAATTCTTTTCGTAACGTATTAAAGTTCTTGTTTTGTTTTTTTTTGTTTGCTGTTATAGCAGGAAAATAACGTTGAAATGGTGTTTTTATTCCCACGCTGAAAGAATTAGCGGAGTGTATTTAGATTTTTTCATTGGAATAAAGTCAGGCCAGGAAGAGACTTTTTTAAATCTTGATGAAAAAGTATCTGTACAGTAAGTATCTGTACATACTGTGATCAATTTTATAAATGGGAATTAATTAGCGAACAAGGAGACAGCCTACTTGAGCTTATACTTACTGTACAAGCTTACAAAAATAATCCAGTTGCAGTACCCATTAAATGCTCTACAATAAAGTAGCAAATGCCTAGTGGAAGTTGCAAGGAAAATAAAAGGTGGAATCACTGCGGTCCTATAATAAATACCTGCGGCATGCTGTATTTGATTTTTATTAATTTTAAAAGTTACAAGAAAATCTTTTTACCTTTCACAAAGTTATATTTACAATACTTAAAAATTAAAAGAAGAAAGGATAGAAGAATTTTTTTTTAAAATTGCTTGGTCAGCGGGGCTTGACAGTTTTCATTTAGAAACTTGTATATTACTTCCGAAAATAATCATAAAGAAATTAATTGGAAAGAACGTATAATCCACTTTTTGTTTCTAAAATAATTTCATGAGCATCACTGTTCTTATCCTCGTTTAATCCAGTTATTTGTAATATGTCTGCCTCAGGAATCTTTACAGCATCCAGTGATCCTTTTTGAACGGAATGCAAACCTGCTTTTTCAAGCCCAACCCACAAAACATTATTTTTATCCAACAATATACGAGTAATTGCAGGATCGGTGCCTTCTATGTTAACGCTGACACTTTCTGTAGCTCCTTGTTTTAATAATTCCAACGAGCTATTTCCCGCCAGGCTCCCCATAGCAGATATATATACGTATCCTTCATCGTCCGGTGCATATTGAAAATCCCTGCAACGGCTGTAGCCGATCAAATTTTGAAGATTTGTCACCTCAATAAATTCATCATATCTTGATTTAAATAATAAATTGAACATTTGCTTTGGATGTCATTGCCGAAAACGAATATAGATCTGTTTTTGGTTGGTAGTATCTTTGTAGGTTCCTCCTCAAGATTGTTCACAAAAACAGTTAAAGTACCATTATCACTTAATTTAAAAATTTCGTCGTAAAAAATTTCATTGCTTTTAGCGATTAGTAAATTATTATGGAGATCTGCAGCTATAGTGTCGAAGATCTCAGGGAAAATCCCGAGGGCAAGATCCGGGACAATCTTTGCTTCTGGGGTAGGAGATTGCAAGGCTTCTTTAGTGAGAACGAATATCTGAACTAGGTTGTTTTTCATCAAACCTTATCATTAGCTTATTTGATCAAGAGGCAGAGTGTGACACACCTTACAAGGTGTGTCACCGGTAAGGGTTATTTAAGATTTTGAAAAAAATTTTACTCTGTACCTCAGAGCAGAATTCGACCAAGCCAGAAAAATTGCTTACTTAAGAAGACCTTTCAAAACATATCTTGCGAAAAATAATTCAAGTTTAAGAACATGAAATACTGTACAGTGTAAATAGAGTACCGGGTCTCTAGAGGAAGTCACAGGGAAAATTAAAAGAAAAAATATTGGGATTGAAATGGTCATATAATAAATACTTGCGAAACTCTTTATTTTTTGTTCTTTTTTGTTTCAAAGGTTACCGGTATTTAAATAATTTTTTAATATTTTGAAAAATTAAATTTACTTAAGCTACTAAAAGATTATTCATAAGGATTCGTTTTACATGTAACAAAATCAGCCACTGTCAGATGTTGAAGTTTTAAATAGCTATTTAAAACTACTTAAAAGTAATTCGAATTACTTTTAAAAATAATCTTAGGTTTTTTAAACAAAATTTTAGAAAGAATTTATGTATTACATCTAATGCGATACATATAATAACCGATATAATCCGTCATTTGTTTCCAAAATAATTTCATTTAAACCTCCTTCATTTTCATTCAGTCCTGTTACATGTATTGTGTCTGCTTCGGGAATTCTCTCAGCATCCAGTGATCCTTTTTGAACGGCATACAAGCTTCCGTTTTCAAGCGCAACCCATAAAAAGTGATTTAGTCTAAATAATATACGAGCAATGGCCGGATCGGTACCTTCTATATTAATGCTTACGCTTTCTGTAGCTCCTTGTTTTAACATTTCCAATGTGCTTTTTCCCAAGCTAGCCCGAGCAGATATGTATACGTTCCCTTCGTCGTCTGGTGCATATTGCAGATCTCTGCAACGACCGTAGCCGATCAAATTTTGAAGATTTGTTACATTTATAAACTGATCATTTTCATTTAAATAAAAAATTGAACATTTGTCTTGGAGGTCAGTTCCGAAAACAAATATAGATCTTTTTTCGGTCGGTAATATCTTCGTAGCTTCCTCCTCAAGATTGTTTGCCAGAGTTGTTAAATCTCCAGCATTACTCAATTTTAAAACTTGCCCGTAATAAATTGCATTACTTTTAGCTATTAGCAAATTATTTTGATGGTCCACAGCTAAAGCGTGAAAATTTTCAGGGAAGACACCGACTACTATTTTCGGAACGACTTTGGCTTCTGGGATAGGATCTTGCAAAGCTTCTTTAGTTAAAGCAAAAATCGCAACTGTATCGTCTTCTTTATATCCAGTAAAATATATGGTCCCATTTAAATCAGCGGTATGTTCGCTGCTCAGCCAAAATGGTTGAGGCACACCTCTTATAGTAATCGGGGTTGTTTCGCCTTCTTTAAGCAATTGGATATTGTTATTAGGATCACTGTATATTAAGTTTTCTCCGTCGTCCAAAAAAGTCCTTTCAGTCGTGTAAGTTTCTCCAATTTCTGTGAAATTTGAAGAGCCAGCTGGTATTAGAGTAATTCTGTTCTGTGGAAAGTCCTCATCACCAATTACTTGGACCAATATAACGTGGTTTTGTTTGGTTATGTATAAATTTTCAACAGGCGCATCGATATCCGCGCTCCAAAGGACGCTTCTTTCTGAATCTAGTTTGTACAATACGTTTTGTGCTGTGATGACGTATAAATTGGAATTGTAGCGATCGTAGTCGAATTTCGTAAGCACAATTTGTCCAGCAACTCCCTCGATTTGATTAATTTGCATTGGAGGTAATGAGCTGATGTCGCTAGTGGAGATAATAATGCACAAGGCTACTGCCAACACTTTCATTTTGTACATCGCGAGTTTTTTTGAGCACAAGAAACAGATGTTGTTAATGACTGTGAAACAAGTGAACATAGCTTTAGCTTTTATATTTGTGGATGATTAAGTATTATAAAATTGAACAATGTAATCTTATGATTCTTGTAAAGCAGCTTTCTTTGTTAATAAAATTGATAATTGTGTATAGTGGCCGATGCTAAATCTTCCTTGATTTTCCTTGCTAGATCTTCCTTGTATTTGTTGATGATTAAATATAATCAAATTGAACAATGTAAATCGATTTGTTTTCTGTGAAATTGCATAAAGCGAATATCTTGTAATTAATTTTTTACAATCGTACAATCAGTGTTCAAATTTCCTTATTTATAAAGTCTGATAATGGTCGCTGTAACCGGATTAAGTTAAGGAATTTCCTTTGCTTTATCATTGATCATGATTATGGTCCTTCCAAAACCTAAAGCAACTTGGTGAAACAAGGGTCTATCTGATTTTATAATCCATGGGTAAAGGAAGTGAGGTACGTGTTAAAAATTAGAAACTTTCATTCGCTTATAAAATAAGTTTTAAGGTCGGATTCAATCTAGAAAATTTGCTAGGATCCCATAATTTTTGTCAATTTGTTGTTTCTTATTAATTTCTACTTCCCTTTAATGAAATTTATTCAATTTACTTACAATTATTCCGCGTCATTCTTGTTTTTGATCCTACCGTGATTTTATTTGTTTTGCCTTGGAAACTTTCAAGTTTTCCGATGTTGCCAGCTTTTATGGAACGTTTAGACCAGACCATTTATCGAAAAAAAATGATTAATCCGGCTAGGCCTGAGGGCTCTTTATCTCCTGAAAACATCAAGTTCATGCAAGCTCAGGGTGGTTCAAGCCTCAAAATGGCCTCGACTGTAATAACCGGCCTAAAAAATTGGAGTTAAAGACCGGGCCGAACTTGAAACAACGTCCAGTAGGCTCGGATATGATTTTTTGACATGCTCAGAGCTCTATCTTCAGCCTTAGCTCCGTGCAATTCAACTACTGCGGGAAAAAATTTGAAAAATTCTTTTAACAAACCACTGACGACGAAATTTTTCCCAAACTAAAGTTATTTTCCTTTTAAAATATTACTGCTATTACAAAAATAGCATAAATAATGACCGTAGTTTAAATAACAAGATAATTTGTAGAACATCAGGTTATCATTTTTACTTCACGAAAAGAGAAATCACATTACATTCATGTTGACATAACCGATCTCAAGATTGACAAGTCCTATGACTACGTTTTTAATCTTGACATTGACCGATGAAGCAGGTAAACAAAAAATTTTAAGATTTGTTTATTATTTTTTTTTGGCAATCTTTCTCGCCAATAAATTTTTATCTTCAACCAGCTCGAAAGTAACACGAACCTTTTAAGAGAAAGCCATTCGATGTTTATCGGTATTTAAGCAACGATACACACGCATGATGTAATTAAATCCAACCTAGATAATCTTTTAACATGCAGGGGAGTCATCCCATGTCCAATCGACGTGCATTCCGCACGATATCGAAGATTTTTTTTTTCCCCGTGAAATCCGTTGAAATTTTTTTAAAATTGCACGGACACGAAAGAGAGTTTTGTAGTTAAGAGATATCGATTAGATTTTTTTTCGGTTTTAGGTTAATATCACGAATTTGCTCGGATTTTCCGGCGGCGTTTAATTTCCGCCCCCTTTTGCTTTTATTTCAGGAATGTCTGGGGCGCATAACTCCTTTTGTACAAAGTTCAAATCAAAAATGTAACGTTCCTCTCGGTTGAATAACATCAGACGATTTTATCAGAGATTATGAGATAATGAAAATTCGCGGGTATTTTTTACAAAGTGCGCATGGACTTGACATTGGGCCTTGCACATGATTTAAAGGGCCACTTGAATTTTCTTTTTTGGGTTCGTAGGAATATTTTGATTCTTTTCCGCTCTTCAAACTTCTTGAGATGTTTGCAATTTTTCCATTTTGTTGATGTTTTATATTTGACGATGTCCTTGTTTATGAAACTTGTTCCACGTGGTGTACGATTTCTATTTTGATTATTATCTGGAACGCCGAGTGACAGACACATGGCAAATATTTGTGAGAGATTAAATGTAATGTGTGGGATGAGGAGTTAAAATCGGCTTTGTTAGGCTAGTCGGCTATTTATAATGGTCTGCGGATTCGAAGAAGAATAGAAGAGAAGAAATTTAGGAATCACCGCATCAAGCGATCCTTTTTCCACATAATGCAAACTTTCATCATCAAGCACAATCCACAAAGCATTATTTTTATCTAATAAAATCGACGCAATAATAGGATCAGTCCCTTCGATATTAAAACACTTTCAACCTCTCCAGTTTTCAATAATTTCAAAGATATGCTCTTCAAAATGCTATAAGCAGCCAAGTATATATCATCGGCGAAGTGTAACCCATCACAAGCTCTTCCTTTCAAATTTTGAAAATCGTTACTTCAAGAAATTGATCGTCTTGAGTTAAGCAATGAAGATGATTTTCATTCAACAACAGGAAGAGTGTTCTGTCTTTGATAGCTTTTACTTTACTGGAAAGGAATGTAAGATTGGTTGCGACAGCGTAAGGCGGTTCCCCTCCACCATATTTTGAAATATCACTAGTTCCATAAACATTCAATTTGCTGATCAATAAATTATTGTGATCAGGACTTAAATTCACTATGGCTTCATTCACTGGATCTTCGTGTAAAGTTCTGTTATTTAGCTGCACTAAAGCTCTTGTGTCATTTGGATATCGATCTATGTCGCTATATTTGTTATGAGTGTGCGGGCTTTCAAGTGTTAAGCCATCGAAATATCTAGTCGAACTCGAAGCTTCCTCGCCCTGCTTCAACAATTTCAGGTTGAAATCACTCCCATCGATAAGCGTCAACCTCCAAAAAATGAACACCATAAACTTTAGTTAAATCCAGTTGAATGAATCTCGACGTGCCAGCCGGGATAAGAGTAATGTTCGATCTGAAATTACCAGTTGATCCGATTGATTGAATTAAGTAAACATGGTCTTCACTTGTGACGTGTAAATCTTCGACTGGATTCGTAAATCCATTCTTTCCAAACGACGTTTTTATGTGAGTCTTGTTTATGTAGTCGGAGGAAAGGTTCACTGCTTACTACGTATTAACCTAGGGGGAAAAAAGAAATAATTTTGGCATAGAATTGCGTCGTTTTCCACAAAGGCCCGTGGAACCTAATTTGCAGCTTTGAAAAGCTAGATTAAAATTCACTTTTTTCAATTTTTCTTGAAATAGGTTCATACGAATTCGTTTATTTTTCTGTGGCGGATACTCGAGTTATTTCCCAAAAAGTTTTTCCTTTGGAACTTTTTTGGGAAAATTTTATTTTCCGAGATAATCAGTCCGGAAAAATTAAAAATTTCTAGTTATAAAAATTACTTTTTTGAGTTTTTCTTCAAAATGGTTCCTAAGAATTAGCTTATTTTTCTGTGCGGATATTCGAAGTTTTTCCCCTGGAACTTTTCTGGGAAGTTTCTATTTTCTGAGATAATCCGAGAAAAGTAAATGTTTCGAGCTTTTACATATTATGCTGATATGGTACTCGATTTCGACTGAAAAAGGGTCAGAGACTTCAAATTTCTAGTAGGTGACGCAACTTGAGCTCCCCCCTCCCCTCCCCCATACTTTTCCAAAATTTAACTTCCTGCGATATGGGGTTCAATTCTAATTAATTTTCGGTCGTAGATTCCGATTTTTTAGTTGTTTTTCTTCACCCGAATTCGGTTTCCTAAATTGGAATTCGGGGTTCAGTTCGAATAAAGTCCCTTGTACAAATTCCAGTTCAATATTAAGCGAGATAGTTAGTGAATCACAAGCACCACTGTTCATCTTGCGGAATTTACGTTGAGGCCATATCGAGGATACATTCGCAGCTTTCGATCTGGAGGTCTTTCTTTCTTGATAAAACTGCGTCTAAATTTTTTATCCTTCCCATTAAAAAATCAAGTACGAATCCAAAAATAAATTTGATCCACATTTAAATTCCTAACCTTATGCAACTAACACACCTAATCAAATACGACTCAAACAAACATCATAAGGCTTTCTTTTATGAGAATTCATCATATATACCGCCGTATTATGTCAACCTTCTTATTGTTTTATAACATGCGTTTGTAAAATGTGACACATAGTAAAAAAAAAAATTATTTTTAGCTAAACAAGGAAATAAGAATGAATTTAAAAAATTCTAATATCAGGGATATGGAGACTCTTACGAAATGAATAAGACAATAATTAAATTTAACCTAATTATGATGAGCCAGTTCTCGCGCAATTTAAGAATTTTTATCTTCAATGCATTTCCTTGTTCTGTTGTCAAACGGAAAAATTCTTCTTTGGATGTTTTTGTTGCGAATGGGTTTTTCCATTCCAATACAAAAAATCTTCGGGCATTAACCGAATGTTGATTCAAAATCGAAAACCCAACCATTTTTTTTTTTTTTGAATTTAAAGAAAAGACCGTGACTCAGCTTAGCCAAGGTTCAATACTTAAGGTATATATTGGCGTGACTTGTGGATAGTTGTTATGTGCACAGCACAAGACGAGGTCACTGCAGTGAAAGGGATATAACGAAAAACAATTACGAGACTTCTTATAGCCTGTTATTGACGTCGATGGTTCTAGCAAAATTACATATCTCTCCATTTCTTAACCGATCATTTTATATTTTTGTTTGGTTTCCTATAAAAAACTAAAGCGATTTCGCTCGGCGACTTCGTTTTTTTTATTATTATTATCCACGGGTGCAGTATGTCACATGATGCTGGTAAATAAACTTGTCAAGGACGTTTTGTGTCCACATCTTGCATCAATTTTATGAAGGTGGTTGTAAAATTTTTAAAGGGGCGAGATTTTATTGTTTCACTTCCGAATTGAAGTCACGAAAAACATCTTCATATAAAATTACCTAATCAAGTTTTTGAGAAGTTGTTGGAGAGATTAGTTTTGAGGTTAGATGATGCGTAGTTAGATATACTGCACTTGTTGCTAGAGAAATGGCTAAATGTGATGTGCTGTAAACATGTTTTGAAATAATAAGATTGAGTGAGAATAAATACGATGATAAGCTTAAGAAATTAATTAAAGTGCTTGTTTGAGTCGCGAAATTATCAAGAGAGACTTGAGGTTGTTTTTGTAGGTGTCCCACACGGGAATGAGGATCCGTAATCGTAAATGTAGGTGCAGCATTGTTAAAGTTCAGACTTTTAAAGGATATTAGTCGAGAGTTTGACGGAGCTATGTAGGAGGACGGAAAATAAATAAGTTTCTTTCTGGAAAAAAATTGAAGAGAAAATTCGTAGCTGAGAAATTATTTTGGGAGAATTGAGGAGAAAATTGCTTGTCAAGAAAAAATTGTGGAAGAATTTGGGAGAAAATTTCTTGCCGAGAAAAAATTCTGGCTGCTCTGTCTCTGGATTGATTAACCATTGAAACTTAAAAATTTATTTCGTTGAAAAGCAAATTCTAGAAACAATTTTTGTAAAGCAAATATTCTAGAAAAATGGGAGAAAAATTTTAAAAGAATTTAAGAGGAAATTCCTTGCGAAGAAAAATTCTGAAAGAATTTAGAAGAAAATTTCTTGCCGAGAAAAAATTCTGGTTGCCCTGTCTCCACTGGGTTTTTTCGAAACTTTACATGATCAAAAAGGGGAATATTTTTGATTTTCGATGGTTAATCATCTAGTGGAGACACTGCAGATGAATTTAGGAGAAAATTTTTCTCCAAGAAAAAATTTAGGAAGAACTTAGAAAAAAATTCTTTGCCGAGGAAAAATTCTGGGAAAATGAAAGACCAAGTCCTTTGTCATGTAAAAATTGGAGAGAAAATTCCTTGTCTAGACAAAAATTTTGGCAAAATTGAAGAGCCCTTAAATATAAAAATTGAAAAGGAAACTCCTTGTTAACAAAAAGTTCTGGAAAGTTAAGGAAAAAGTTCCTTCCCGAGAAATAATTCTGGCTGCTCTATCTCCACTGGATTGATTAACCATTGAAACTTAGAAATATATACTTGAAAACCAAAATTCTAGAAATTATTTTTGTGAAAAAAATATTCTAGAAAAATGGGAGAAAAATTCTGAAAGAATATAGGAGAAAATCTCTTGCCGAGAAAAAATTCTGGCTGCTCTGTTTCCACTGGGTTTTTTCGAAATTTTATATGATCAAGAAGGGAAATATTTCTGAGTTTCGATGGTTGATCATCTAATGGAGACACTGCAGAAGAATTGACAAAACAATTTAGAAGAAAATTTTTTCAAAAAAAATTTTGGAGAATATTCCTCTCCAAGAAAAAATTTTGGAAAAATTGAAAAGAAACTTCTTTGTCAAGAAAAAAATCTAAAAAAATACAAAAAAAAATTCCTAATCGAGGAAAAAAACTAAAAAAACTTCAAAATAATTTATTATTAAAAGGAAATCCTCGAAAAATTTTGTTTTTACCCCAAAATTCTTCAATTTTTCCACTGTCCAGTTTTAAAATATCCAATTCCTATCCTTAAAAACCGCGCATCTTGCTTCGCCTTCATCTAAAATCCTCAAAACTTACACATTCTCAACCCAAATTATGCAAACGTATTTTTAAAAACTTTAAAAATACTGACAGATTTGCAACCGTTATGACATCCACTAATCCTCTTTAACGAAATAGATTTCCCTCGCAGTTATTCTATTAATATAATTTATATTACCTTACCCATGCCTCATTGTTCCAATCTTCATCGTCTAGACGTTGATTAAACAAAAAGCGAAGGAAAATCAAATAAAAGGCAAAATGACAAAATGAATAATTGCGATTACATAAGAAACGAATAAAATTTTATTTTTAACAAATAATTAAAATCAAGGAACTTATTTCTTTATACAAAAATACATTATTATAAATTACCTTCATCATATATTTTGGGAAGGTTTTTTCTCACTTACAAAGACAAACATACATCATCATCATGTCACGCAATTACGGCAAGATTTTGTTCCACCTTTTTATTTTTTTAAATGTATAAAGTATGATTAGTCTTTAATAATTTCATAACTTTCTCGCAATTAGGGTTTCTTTCTCTATAATTAAACGATTCGGGAATCCGGCCTTATGTGTTTTGATATTTATACAGTTTTTTTTTCTATTTTCAGGCTGGATCGAAAAATCGCTACGTCAACTTCATCGAATTGTTTTTTTAAAAAGTGAAAGGTGTCGATGTCATCGAAGTTTTTTTTTGAATCAAGAAAAGAAGAATTGAAAATGGAGTTTTTAAAAAATTTGATCGGATATAATTTTGTAAGTATATCAAGGGGAATTTACTGAAAGTTTTGAAAGAAAGTGTATTTACGGCCAGTAGCGGACTGGAGCTGAGGGTCTTTAATCTTGATTTCATCAATCCGCCACTGCGGCAAGTTTATACAATACACTGGAAGCCTTAAAGACTAATTTACACTCTAAACCGTACTGTGTGTTAATGAACCATAATAAAACAACCATCGCTAGAGCTTGAATAACATTCCCCGTATATACAGCTTCGATTTATTTATAATCGAAAAATATTTTAATAAGATTGCGTAATTTTGAGACGTCGTTTTTGCATAAGACGTCGTTGCGTAATATTTTAATATTGAAAAAGAAAATTCTTCTTTCAAGCTCTGTCGATATTTTTCACAAGAATAAATACAAAAAGAAAATCGGACGCAAACAATCATCACAGTTTTTTGCACGAGTCTCTATAATCCTTTATATAAAACTTGCTCCCGAAGAATCGCGTTTCCATAAATAAAAATCTGCAATATGCAGTTACGAATTTTTCGGAACTCTCGTTCCAAACAAAATTTATACAGTCAGTTGATTAATAGTTCTTCCAAAACTATCAACAACTTTTTTTCGCCGAGCGAATCCCTTCAAACTTCTTCGTCTTCTTCCACTATGGGTAACGAAGACATGTGAGAAGTTGAATTATTTCTACAGGTAAAAGCACTGATCCAACGATCCAATTCTTTGTTTGATTCACTAAAAAATGTCAATGAACATAATGGGGTGTCGAAACCGCATTGCCTTACGGTAAAGCCGGGTTGCTTCGACGTCGGTAACCTTTCCACCATTGTGTTTTTAAGGTTTAAAACTCCCAAAGGTCGGCAGACTTTTTTCTGTGGGTAGACGACGGCGAAATGTTCTAACGACGTCCGGTAAACTTTGACCTGGACGGGTTGCTTGACTTTGTTGTTGCCCAAGAGGATCATGTTCCCGGCCATTTCTTCCGGGTTCCAGATTTGCGGGTATTCCAACGGTTCCTGGAAAGATGAAAGAAAATATTGTTGTTTATTGGGTGCATGAAAAGCTTTCGGGAAATGGAAATGAAATTTACGGTTTTTGTTGGTTTGATATTAGATATTTTGTTTGAAGAGTGAAATCGCAAAAAGGCGATGGGTGTTGTGCGATCGGATTGCATAACACGAAAATTGATTTTGTGTTATGTGATGATTTAATTGTTAATTATGGTACCCTTGAGTATTAGTTATGAGATTCATTTACATTTTGGTTTTATCAATGAAATTTACATTTAGCGATTTTTAATTTAAGTTATTTTAGGTCTGTAAACAAATTCTGGCTGAATAATGTTTATAGCTTATAAAGTTATAGGCATTTAAATGACACATAATCACGGGCCCACCACACAAGTTATAACATCGTAGGGTCTTTTGGCCTCCCACCTGGAGTAGAACGCGGTGGGCCAACTACCCGTCCGCCTAAATCTTTTTTTAAAGTTGTGATTTCGAAACCAAAGAAACCGGTCGGATCCAAACGACGACAATTCATGCTACGGAAAAGGACTTTCATTTGCGGACCCTGGAATGTGAAGAGTCTCAAAGGGGGGGGGGGGGGCAGGTGGGACCAGGGCCCTAGTTGGAAAGAAGTTGGCCCCCCTATCTGGGAAGAATAGTAATATTACTGTAATGTAACACGATTCGACTTTGGCTCCACATGAAAGTTTGTGGCCCACCCAGAATTTTAGAAAGCTGCCCAAAAGTGCGAATCAAGGTTGATGAAGATCAACTAAAGTTTGCTAAGACCAATTGAGATCTTACCAAAGTTCATCAAGGTCAGTTAAAGTCTTGACTTAAAACGTCTAAGGCCCATCGACTGCCTGTCAAAAAAATTTGGCTCGATTTATAATCAACTGACGCCCGCGAGGATTTCTTGAGGGCTGAGTAAAGCTCCCTAGGCCAACTGACTAGAGGCGATAATTTTTTCCTGTAAAAACTTTTCCTGCAAAATCTCCTATAAAATAATTTCAGTTTTATTTTTATAGTTGAGCCTTTTAAGCCGAAAAGCTGTAATGAGAACCCTGGGTATGCCCTTATTAGACTGCAACCAAAACAAGTAGCTGACTTAAGCCAAATGTTTTGAAAGTTTCCCTTAAATCAAAAGTCTTAAAATTCTAGCCTTTATTACGGCCACAAAAAATTTTTAAGGAAACACTTTAGTATAAAGGTGACTAGAATCTGCCAGAATGTCAAGTAACCTTATCTCGCACATAACCCACTAAATAATTTCAAATACTACGCTTCCCTGTTCTTTCTTTTTATCTCCACTAAAATCGATTAAATTTTAGATTTTTCCTTGATCTAAAAGTCAAGCATTTCCATTACCTTTAAACCCAAGACAATAGGTTAACATTTCTGAATATTTAATGCACTCATATAGCATTTATTGGTAACATGCTTTTTGAAAGCCTATAAATAGTACTGCATAAGCAATTACCACTTTTGTTTATTTACATTATTACATCTACATTTTAACACTTTTGCAAGAATTCAATGCAAATTTATTTAAGGCATCTTTTTTTTAATCCTCCATTTATTCAGCAATCCCATTTTAGTTTTACATAACCACTAAACACGTAACCAAAATGCACTAAGAAGATTCTCGCCTCATGGTCTAATTGAAATTTTTTTTTTAAAAAAAGAAATTTAATATGGTCAGGTTTTTAATGCTTGCGGTTTGCACCACCCATCTTGGAATGTGTATAATTTGCGTGCAACCTCACATTACATAATTGCATTTATATTTTTTTTTGAAAGAATATTTTTTAAAGGTTTGGCTTTACTTGTAACAATGCGATGATTTACACCTAATGTGTTTTTAAAACACGGATCATGACTCATTGTCGGGTTTAGACTAAACCTAATTACCGATTAAGCTTATCAAAAGAAAAAAAAATGCTTAACACAGTTAAAAAGTTAATTTAAGGAGTGTCCATGTTTTCATTTTTCCCCAATTATGGTTGGGTGTAGTTCTATGGGTATATCAATGCCAGCTATACCATTATAGCGATAAATAACAGGCTTAGAAATGATAAAAGAATGAGTATTGAGGTTAACTATCTATTTTTACGAAAAAAGAATATGGTTGAAAATAATAGAAAATAACTGCATGCATGGGAATAATGAATTATTAAGTAGAAAACATGAATTTTTTTTCTTGGAAATATTTGCTTAAAAATTTTTTAAATCGGTAAATTTTTACAAACCTGTAAGTAGGAAGTAGATCCAGCAGGGTTTATAACGTCAGCCATCATTTTGCAAAATAAGAATCACAAAATCCAAAACACAAGTTAAACTCGCGAAAATACGTAAATAAAAAACTTCACGTTAAAATTATTAAACAACGTTCGCCTTCGGTAGCACACGACTGAATGGCTAATAATACTTGCTGTGAGTGAGATTTATAAACTTGCCTAGAGACCGAACTGTGTGAGTTAACGTAAAATACCATGAGATACGTCACGGAGTTCCCCTCGTATCCTGAACATTCACTTGAATTTCCCGCTTCGTGGGCGTTACCGCTCCTTTTCTTTATTATTTACTTTCCCTCAAAAAGTGGACCCCGCAAAGATTACATAGTAAATATTTAAATATGAATGTTTTTTCTTCAATTTACAGCGTTAATTTATTTTCATTCTATTTCAGATCGCAGAGAAATAATTAAAAATGTTTGAAATCCGCGAAGATTAAATGAAGCCGCCATTTTGATCTCCTTCCACTGTTGCCAACTTGGCAACGCGGCGTGTAGTCAATAACAAATATGGAGGACGCCGATTTAAGGTGTCTCGAAATCGAGCAAAATTATGCGGATATAGCTAAAATTCTTCGCCGTTTTGTAGAAAATGTAAGTAAAATGCAAAAGCGAAACGATTATGAATGTTTTTGTGGTGAAAGATTTTGTATTACTTCTTTAATAACGCGAAACATGAGCTATGAGTCTCGATGGCCGCAGCCCCGAACCAATGTCAAAATTTACACATTAAATTGAATAAGTTTAATCCATATCTGGAATTCTTTCACACAAGCTTTGCAGATTTCGTTTGAGTGTGTTTATTTTGTCGAATAAACAACACGTCGGCACTTTTTTTTTTCAAAATTCCCAATTGTGATTGACGGTTCCGGATATCTGGAAACGAATCGAATGCGTCCGTTTAGTTTTGATTTAATTTGAGCTGGGGATGATGTTATCACATATCAATGGTGGTCTTTTGTTTTAGAACACACAAACTTTCACATTTGAAGATTTGAATAAAAATGGAAAACGACAAAGACTGTTTAATGTCATTTTTCAACACTTAGCCAATTCTGATGCTCATGATTGCCATCGAGAATGTTTAGAAAGTCTAAGAATACTCAGGTATGTATTTTTTTGTCCTATGTTAAATTAAACTCAGCTGATTTTTAAATTTTTAACATTTTGTTGCAGTCGTGACAAAACAGGGTTAAATGAAGCAATCGATGAAGCTAAAGTCTCAACACTCCTGCGTCTGGCTTCTATATTTACTGCTGAGGAAACAACAATGAAAATCAATGAAGTTAGCAATACAGAAATCATAGTATCAACGTTAAAAGCCTTGTGCAATTTGGCTTACAATAGCACTGTGGTTGTTTCTTATATATCGCAATCTCATGCAGTCGAAGGGATTCTAATGAGACTTAGAATGTACAGGGAGCCAGGAGTGCCAGCTAGTATAAAGTTGTTTGATATGAAGTTATTGTTCCTCATTACTGCATTATGTCCTGAGATTAGACCGAAATTGAAGGAGGATCTTCATGGACTGATTTATTTAACTGAAACATTGGATCTCATATTGAAAGAAAGCGAGCCAATAGCTAATAAGGAGCATCGTGTAAAATTATCTGTGAGTTGATGTTTTGATTTTTTATGTTAAATTAATTCTAATGGGAGTCATAATAATTATTTTTTTTCGATAGGATGATGATGTTGATTTATGCTGCGAGATACTCAAAGTTATATTCAATTTAATGACTAGGCGTAGTATTATGGGTTCTGTAACAGTTCCAGATGAAGATGAGGAGGAAGCTCTTTGTTTACGATTAACTTCTATATTACATGATATTTTATTGTCGGAATGTTCTTTGGATAAAAAAGAGGAGATTCGAAAGTAAGTTTGATTTTAAAATTTGTGAATTTTAGAACCCAGTTTAATCTCAGAGAGCTGTGTAATTTCCAATCAGCCTGAAACGGTGTCATAAACTTCACCTTAGCTAAATAATTTTTTTTTTTCAATTTTTTAGCCATACAGTGAATCTTTTGACAAGTGTGCCATTCAAGTGCTATTCCGAAATGACTACTCCAGCCACAAGTGATTTACCAAAGGAACTTGAATTTGAAGGGAGAAACATGGAAGCAATTGAAGTTTTGCTAGAGTTTTTGGATCAAAGATTAACACCAGCCGCAGAGGTTAGTTTTCAAAAAAAAAAAAAAAAACCAGAATGTTTTTGTATGTGCATTTTGTAACCTTGGCACTTGGCTTAATATGTCTTATCATTTTTAATTTTTTTTCTTAAGTTGCGAAGAATGCTTATAAAAAATCCTGCGCGATTCCTAATTTTTTCTGTTAGTTCCTGTCTATGATTTTCGTGTGGTATTTGGATAATTTATTTTTAGTGATTATTGTTCAATAATCTTCAAGGTAAATTTTTTTTTATTTGTTTGTTTGTTTATTTTTCTGCGAATCATTATAATTGATTTTTTTTTATCGCTAGAGATAAAATATTTTTTTTAATCTAAAAACGCAATTATTTTGCAGAAATCGAAAAACAAACTGGAAATGTTATCTCCTATACTGACCGTCTTACTTCAAATGTCTCGACAGCAACGCGTGATCAGGAAGTTCCTACGTTATCGGATATTGCCGCCACTTAAAGATGTAATGAACCGTCCGGAAGAGGGCGAAAGTTTCCGTGCTAAATTATGCAGGCAGTTAACTTCCCCTTCCAATACCATCAAAGATTTGACTGCTGAATTTTTATTCACGTTGTGTAAAGAAAGTGGTATGTATTTTTGCTCAAAAAAAATTTTCTTGAAGCAAAATGTTATCGTGAAATTTTTTTTAGTTGGTCGAATGATTAAATACACGGGTTATGGAAACGCCGCTGGAATGTTTGCTAATCGAGGCTTAATGTTCGGCGGGAAGACTAATAATGCTTCCAATTACTCATCAGACTCAGATTCAGACACCGAAGAATATATTAAATACGTCGATCAGTAAGTTTTAAATTTTAAGGGCTAAAAAATTAATTTTTGTAATTACAAACGTCTTAAAATTTTATGGCCGGGAAATTTGAATTTCTAAAATTATTTTAGGATCAATCCTGTTGTTGGTTGCTACGAACCTCCTCATCCAAACCCATTGGAAGGAATGACCGAAGAACAAAAAGAATTCGAAGCCGTTAAATTGGCTAACATGATGGACAAAATGCAAAGAGAAGGAATAATTCAACCGTGTAGGGTTGGGGAGGACGGTCGACCACAACCCGTGGAACATATCTTAGAACTCCAAGAAGAGCTACCCAAGCAGCAGATTAAACACACCAAAAAGTAGTTTTATTCAATAAATGTTCAAAGAAATCGTTGTGCCCATCCCATTTGTTCAAATCGGGTTCTTTAATCGAGTTTAAAGATAAAAAAAATTTTTTGAATGTTTTACCAATGTCATTTACACGTTTTAAGAGGATTCAATTTTTTTTTTTAGGTAATAAAATTTTCCATCGAAATAGCATTTTTTTCACACAAAATGGCGAGCTTAATAATGTCAAAAAAAATCCGTTGATCGGTTTTTGACGACAATCATGACTGAAACGTCGAATAATTAATTAAAAATCTTTTTAAAAAATTATTGTTAAGCTGAGCAATATAGAGTTGGCTTGGGCTAAGGTGAAATCGGACGAGCCGCTGTACGAAAATTTTTTCTTAGCCATTGAGCCGAGATTGGCTCTAACGCCATTGGCTGGAGATTTTAAAAGCCCTGCACGACTCTAAAGCAATCATAGTAATTAGCGCTTGTACATCAGCTTTAAAAATGGCTTCCTGGAAAATTAGGAGAAAAATATTTGCGATAATTTTTAAACTGTATGGTGGATGTATTTTTTTTTTTTTTTAGAAACCACTGTGCAAGTTTTATATGAGATGTCTAGCTTTTTAGAAAATAAATATTACTGCGGCTATTTTCCTGTGGTTTTATTGTATTGTTGTATATATTTTGTAATTAAATGGTGTCGAGTTACCGGTATTGGAATTTGACTGTTTTAAAAAAAAATGAATTTTTGATTTAAAAAAAAATTAATTGTAAATAGAATAATAATGTTGATAAATGTGATTAATGGATAAGGATAGTAGTCATAGCAAACGAAGTCATTCAATTTCATGTCAGTCTGAACGCAATAAGTTGCTGTTAGCCTAATTTTTGTTTGGAAGACTGGTTAATGTCTCTGTCGTTTTTTTTCTTTGAAATGGAGACTTTAATTTTGGGCTGAGAAAAGCAGTTTAAAATTTATTTTTTCCCAACAAGGGAAACTTAATTTTTCAAATATTAAACCTGCTTGATTTGTATGTTTGACTTTTTCATGATGACTCGCAGGCGAGTTTATCTGGTGTACGTTAATTTTTTTCATCTTAATTGTGTCACAAGTTTAGAATTGTAAAAATTACCACTGAATGAATGACTGCTTAAGAGGAGAAAAATTATTTTAGAAGGCTCAGAAATAATTAAATATGAATCTAAAGCGTTGTCGAGAGGAAATCGCTGATTAAAAATACAAGAGTAAGGAGGTTGGGCCAGATCTAGATAAAAAATTCTTCTCCCCGTTTTAACAATTGCTATGACTTAAAAAAACAAATCCACCGAAAAACCTTTATTCGTTTAAATTTTGTGAGAACCCGGATCTAAATGTTAGATCATGTTTTGAAAAACCGTTTTTAGAAGTGTAATAAACCGAGTTCAAAGTTTTACTTTTATTTTCTACATCTTGATTTTCCTCCCTCATCAACATTTTCCTACATACACCCATTCCGCTCACTACAACTGTATTTACTTCTTATTACAGCCTGGAAGTTGTTAAATTGCATCTTCAACAAGACGTGAACTTGTTTTCACTGCTTTTAAAGCTCTGCGGAAATGGAATAGGATGAAAAAGGTGTATAAGAAAGAATCCGAGATGAGGAAAAGAAATCAGCGTGACTAACTGAATCACCTTCAGGCAAGGATTCACTCAACGAATTGCTTTTATTGTGAAGATCCTATATTTCTTAGCTTTTATTTGAGTGAGTTGTTTAGTTTTTGCTTGATTTAGTGCTTCCACGAAACCTGTTCGAGTTCGATATATTTTATTTTTTTTTTTTTTTTTTTAGGTCGTAGAGCGTTTTGCATGATGGTTTTGATGAAATATTTTATTTTCTAACTCTTCCTGAAACACTGTGGCTGAGTCTGGATGGAAATTTTATTTGACTACGTGGGACAAGCGGATCGCCGTTTCGGTAAGTCAATTTTTATTTTTATTCCACCATCATGGATTTGGATTTGTTCGACGTTCGAAGCTTAGATGGATTTATTGGGTGGTGCAATTTATTTTTAGGGCTGCAAAACTTGTTTATTAAAATGGTGCGCTCGAGCTCACCAACCAGAATAGGGTAACTTTATCTTTAAATATTTTCGTTCAACGACTTTTTTATTGGGATAGACAAGCTATTGTTTGTTTTATTTTAACTTTTTCTACCTGAGAATTGGCCTGGAAGATTTTTCCCTTTTTGGTTGAAGTATATGGTATTCTTAGAAACGAATTTAGTTTCAATGAAGCAGTCGCGCTGGGTGGTTCTATTTCTTTTTACTCGGTGAATTTTTTAAAGGTGTATTCTGTGAGGTTTTTTAGCCATAGACAGGTACGGACTGGCTCTTCCATTGGACGTGAATAAAAATGCCAGAAGCGGCAATCTAAGGTGACCAATGGACTCCAGTTAAGCTGTTTTTATTTATTTAAATTATTTCACACTCTAAGAAGACGGGGTGAACTACTAACTAGTCCATAAGTGCCTTGTCTTCTTAAAATGCTGGTAAAAATTTTCTTTTAACCCTTTGAGTACCCTTTTTACTTTCGAGCGGAGTGAGAAAGTTTTGTGCTCGAGAGAGGGTGAATTCCACTAAATTCGGGATTGCTCTTCAAATATTTGACGGAGGGAAAATGCGGTCCTGTCAGTTTATGAAGATTTCAATGCTCTTTCGAAGGATATAAAATACTCCCCGTAAAGGTGTCACTAGAATTTGAAAAAGGTCAAAAACATAAATGTCTGGATTCCATCCGTGCAGCGCCATATGGATGATATATTATATGATATATTATAATATATAATATATGATATATAGTATATAATATATAACTTATGACTTATTACTAATGACTTAGTCATAAGTCACTTATTACTTATGACTTATCACTTATGACTTAGTCATAAGTCACTTATGACTTGTCACTTATGACTTAGTCATAAGTCACTTATGACTTGTCACTTATGACTTAGTCATAAGTCACTTATGACTTATCACTTATGACTTAGTCATAAGTCACTTATGACTTATCACTTATGACTTAGTCATAAGTCACTCATGACTTATCACTTATGACTTAGTCATAAGTCACTCATGACTTATCACTTATGACTTAGTCATAAGTCACTCATGACTTATCACTTATGACTTAGTCATAAGTCACTCATGACTTATCACTTATGACTTATCAGATATCACTTATGACTGATATACTATATACTATATACGTTCCGTTACGTTCCGTTCCGTTACGTTCCGTTCCGTTACGTTCCGTTCCGTTCCGTTCCGTTACGTTACGTTACGTTCCGTTCCGTTACGTTCCGTTACGTTACGTTCCGTTACGTTACGTTCCTATATACTATATGTTTGATTTGACAATATGTCCTTGAATTCTCCGCATTCAATACATGAAAAGCCGCGAGAAAGTTCGTGACGCCCAGCGTCACCGTCCCACTTGTTCTCACTTGAGCTATAGCTCAAATTTACCGAATTAAATTTTGAATGACCAACAACCTTACAGTGAAGTACTAGGCCCTGTAAGTCGGCGAGAAATATGAAAACGCCTGATACGCCGTAAATTGCGCGCATTAAAATTGCCAATTTCCATGTAAAATTATTTTATGGGTTTTTAAATCGCCTTGAGGGGTTTTCAGGGCCAGTAAATTCAAATCTGAGCTTGGAATCCCGAAATTTTAAACGGAAAATTCAATATGGCGGCCTAGTTTTAAAATTTTTAAACAATTATGCAATGTGCAAACTTTAATGTACTACTGGTAGCATAACTGCATTCTAGTGAATCAGTTTTTTGAAAAAACTCTACAAAAGTGATGTATCCTAATGAAAGTTCATCGTGATGAATATCGTAGTGAAGAGGTGCAGAAAATAACTTGTAAAAAAAAATTTAGGGTTAGTCGGAAAAATGACCTTTGACCTCTTGGATTAACATTTTTTTGGGATTTTGACTCCATTTTCGAAATCTACGCATAAAATTATCCATGTAACCCGATTTTCATGAAAATCTAATGAAAAATACAATAGGGTTTTCACTCTCATGTTTTTTTAACGCTTTACGAACCCTCGGGAGGGAAAGCTGAAAATTCGGAAAGTTATCGCATTCTTCTGTGAAAAACAAACCGATTTCGCTTTATTTTCAATTTTTATTCCACTGCAAAAAATTCACAAAAATGTTGGGCAAAAAAATTACATCTGCATTATTAAATATTTTAGTGTATTTTTAAAAACTGCAAGAGCAAATTAAAGGCGCGTTTTTGTTCGAATGATGCACCGGAATTTTTCAGGTAGCCCGATGGGCCAATTTAATACTTGAAACTCATTTTAGTCACTGTAATACTGCTGACTAGCTCTTTCGAATTTCTTTAAAAAATCCAAACTTTTCAGTCAACCGAACAATTGGATAAGAAGAAAAAGAAAAACCCTCATTCAATTCCTGATGAGAAGAATGATTGCCTTAAAGGGATGCGTAAGGGAACCGTTTGGAGTTCTCGATGAAATGAAGTCAGGGCTCCCACGGCAACGCTTCCTGTTTTTCCTGGTAAATCCCACTGGACCCCATTAAACCGCGGACAAGTTTTATTATATTTTTAAGCTGGTTTCATTTAATTTCGTGTCTCGTAAAGTTTCGTTTAGAACGAATTACACCTTTTGTTAACATAGTTGAGTTTTTTTTTTAAGGTATTTCCCCCGCCTTCTCTTTTTTCTAACCCTTTTTTTTCTACTCAACCCTAGCTCTAAAAACGGGAAATGGAAATTAAAATAATGTCTTGAAAAATTCCACGAGGTTATTATGCGAATTCAGTGTTTGTAATTATAGACCACCATTTAATAGCGGAAGAATATTTTCAAGAGCCCCCTCAGGTTTTTTTAAAGGGAGTAGCCGCATTATTGGTTGGGAAATACGGAATTTGAGCGTTTGAGTGTAGGAGAGGCTGGTGGTTTTTGAAAATAAAGGAGAATTCTTGAACTGAAGAGAGGTAGTAAAGAATAATGATTAAGTATTTGAGGATGGACGAGTGGGGATGTGGCGATTCCACCGCTCGGAGTTTCCTTCTTCAAGGTTGTCTTGAGTTGGTTTTCCGCCCCCGGCCCCCGGCCCAGCCCCCGGACTATAGTTATTGAGAAAATAAGTATGAGGGTCAAGGGAAGCAGAGGTAGTAAAAGAATGTCACAATTTTTGAGGGTTGAGTTTCTCCGGCCGATCAGTGCGGCAGCGGAGAATCTAAGTTGTATGGACAACGGTGGCGCACACAGTCTTTGAACACTTGGCCAGCGTGATGGCTTATGGCCAACAACTTCTCAACAGATATGAAGGCGGTAAATATCAAGAGTTCTAAAATACATCGGGCAGCCTAATGGATTCTGGAAGAAGGGGGGCGGCAAATCCTCGCTGAGTAGCAAAGTTTGAGAGAGACCTTCGTTCAGGAGTAGACGGATAGAGGTTGAAAGAAGAAGAAGAAGATTTGAGGATGCGCTCCAGTGAGGAGATGTGGAGGCTCAGTGGGCAGCCCCTGATGACTGGTGTGATCAGGGAAAGCAGACTTGAGTGGTTGGGCTGACCTCCGTTATGGGTGATACGGGTGTCTGGATGTCTTGTAAGGCCAAGACCTTGAGATAGATCTCGGCTTTTGGACAAAGGGGCTGATGCAGGTCAGCTGGAAGTCTCTAATAATGGGCCAGCAGCCATGAGGGACCGTGCGGAAAAATATCTGTGATGGGGCCATAAACGGCTAAACTAAATATGGCGCTATTGTTAGTTCAGCCAGGTTTCGTCCTAAAAAGCCGGAGCATTCCTATCAATTTGAAGAGGAAGGTATTTAACACCTGTGTGCTACCCGTCATGATCTACGGATTAGAAACGGTGGCCTTACTCGTGAATACAACCGTAAGCTCCAAAAAGCACAAAGATCCATGGGACGTATCATGCTTGTATATTAGTCTCGGAGATCGAATCACCAACGAAGAGATCAAAAGAAGAACAAAGGTGGAGGAAGTGGTGGAGCGATTGGTAAAAGCCAAATGGCGATGAGCTAGCCATGCGACGGAGCAAGATGGGAGAAGAGTACTGGAGGCCAAGAAAACCAGACGGAGCGCCGGAAGACCACAAAAACGTTGGGCGGATGACATAAGGAAAACAACCGGGAGTATGTGGATTTCCCGAGCTCAAGACAAGTCGGGAGGGAAATCATTAAGAGAGACCTATGCTCAGGAGTGGGCTGCGATTTGCTTTGCAAAACTCAGTACTCGTGCTGTTCCTTTAGAATTATTTTCCAAGGACCCTTAGCGTGCCCAAATCAAACAAGGTGTCGTACCTAGAAGTCAGCTGCGGGGGCAGTTATTCCCCCAATGCGCCCTCAAAACCCGAAAATACTCTCCCCATTAATCGAGCCGAAGGGACGGCCCCACTTAATTGGGAGGAACCGTAATATTGCTGTAATGTAACACTGTTCGACTGCGGCTCCAAATGACAATTTGTGGCCCGCCCTTGGCCCCATCCAGAATTTTTTTCTGGCGCCGTCGCTGCCGGATATTTTTCCCCCTTTGCATTTTCTTATTATTATGTAATTAAATTGAAAAATTGATATTGTTACATCCTGTTGAAAGGTCTTTTATCTTACGGGACATAATATCTTATATGTGTGGCTAGAATTTTTTTTGGAAAAACATTCGCCAAACATACATTTATTCATCTGTCAAAAATAATAATGAGAAAAAAAAAGAAATTGTGAAAAGCACCTCCTTACGGAGGAAGAAAAAAAGCGCAATAGGAGAATTATACGCGTGCGAAGTCGGGTGCAAACCTCCTTTATTGCCGCAGCATCCCTCCGAAAATAAGATCAGTAGCCGCCCGACAGAGCGAGCGTTCTCATTTTCCGGATCCCTCCCCGCTTGATTATTTTCGAAAACGAAGAAAACGTGTCTTACGTAATATTATTTTTACCGGGCGGGAAAAGTTTTTCGCCGCTTAATGATTTTTTGGATGCTATTAAATTTTTAATTGAAAGGAATTTTGTTCGGAAAGGTAAGGGGGATTTTTATTTTGGTAAAAAAGTCACGGGATATTTTTTTCTAAAAGTTTGATTTCAATCGGCGGAATTCTGAGAATGTTGATAATTTGTTCAAGAGGCGTTGTGATGTGAGATTATTATTATTTTTTTTAAAAGGATGTTGATAAGATGGCGATGGGAGCTCTCTATCGATCTCTAATTAATGTAGCGTGGTTATGATGACATACTTGATTAATTAAGTTTGGGCTTGAGGAGCGAAAAATTTTAAAGCAATCTTAATTTTTAGACCCAATTTTCGGAAAGTTTTTTACTAGAACTAATTGATGCTGCTCAGGAATAATTTTACTTAGGAGGGATGATTAATACGAGATTGAATGATGACTAAATATTATTTTAATTATGGGCTTTGAGAGCTTTGAAGCGATAAAGGTGATTAGCTTAAGCGTGCAGGCTGGTAAAGGCCTAAAAGGGCAGGAAGTGAGTCAGGGGATTGTACTTAGGCTTACAACTGCAAAATTTTGTCATGGCAGGCGGGGCTCAGCTTTTTTTGAAATGATAAGATAATTGTAAATGCAATAAACACACGATTATTTTAAAGTTTAATACTAAACAAAGGATTTATTTCATAGTTTAACTTGCTAATTCAAAAAGAAAGAAAATTTTTAAGATTTTTCTTAAAGAACTTAAAGAACTTTTTTCTTAAAGAACTTTGTTCTTAAAAAGAACTTTTAATTGTTAAAAAAAATTTTACCCATTGAGGAAATTTTTTACATTATAATTCAATTTTTTGAAATCCGCCATTCCGTTGGTGTAAAAAATTCCGATTGACTTCACAAATGTAAAATAATTATTGTTATATATTCATGTAAATAGTCTTAATTGGAGAGACCTGTCTGACTATGTTTAAATAAATACAAATACAAATACAAATTTTGTTTGTTTTCTCCATTTCGCCAACAAAAATCGGATACTTGTCCTAAGTTGATATCTAGTCAGGTCGGGTTATTTGAACTTCAATAATCATTCAGTATGAGTTTAACAATTTTTCACGATAAGAAAATAAGGAAAATTAAAGTGGATAGGGCTATAACCTTTTTAAGTAGTTGGTGGTGGCACTTACTTTGCAATGGCGACATTTATTTGCAATGGCGACATTTATTTGCAATGATGAAAACCTGCCTTTTTTGGTTTTTTTCAAGTTAAATTCTCAAGATGCTTTTTTGTGAAGCCCATCTGCGAATTATTTTCTCCTTATAGACGAAAATCTTTTAAGTTAACAAGCCAGTTTTCTCCCCTTTGCATTACGCAAAGCAGGATCATTCACCTGATAAGCCGTTAATCCTAAGATTAGCTAAAGTTTGATGGACTCGTTTCCTCTTTTAAAATTTTTTGTTGGCATGGCGTTGCGCTGTATTTTTTACTTTTTACGTTCATTAAAATCAACATCAACGACCGGTGAATTAATTTAATTAAGAATCGTAATTGCAATCAGTTGAATGGATAAACATTTTGTTTATTGTAAATATAACCTAATTTAAGTTTTAAAGGGACTCCTCTTTTACTTGATTAATTTAATATCTAAAATTTTCTTATCTCGGGCTGTTGAAGTTTGGAAGTCACAGTGACGTAGTTACTTTCCCCTTCTGGAAAATTCTGACGATTTTTAATTTGCCAAAAATCAAAAAACGAATTTTGGAATTGTGGAAATTTAATATTTCAAATTAAAATTTTCCCGTTTGGTTTTTTGAATTTTCTTGCAGCATTTTCTCATGTCAACAAAGCGCCACCTCTGGAGCTTTTGTGTACTTCTTTACTTGGTCCTCACCCTTGGTTCCCATTTTTCCCCCAAAATGCGGCCCTCAGGGTGTCCAAAGTTTTATTCGTTAGACAAAAACTTTTGATTTAAATGATAAAAAAATTGTTATCATTAAGTAGCCAATCAGGCCACATCCTGAAAAGTTACATCTAGGTCAAGAAGTAAACAACAATTTGATTTAAAGCCTAATCAAGATAATTTTTTTATTATCTTTGGCAGCCACTTACATCACAATGTCTGATAATTGGATAATATCAAAAAAATTGTTTGTCTCAAGATTAATTTGATTAAATTTAAAGACTACTTCTATTTGTTAAACCTAATTCTTTTTAATTTCTTGTAATATTTATCTCGAAAGAAATTTTACATCTAAAATATTTCTTTTTAATTTTTCTTTGGTAAATAAAGATGGGCGCTTTCTTTTTTTCGGAAAGTTTTTTTAAAAAGCATAACATTTTATCTTTTAACAAAGATTTAAGGGAGTAAAATATTAATCGAAACAAACTCTTTTCTTACAAATATTTTTTATTAAAATAAATACTTAATTATGACTTCAGCGTCTTTTACTAAAAACGATATGTACAGGTTCACTGTAAAAATAAAATTTTTATAAAATTTAGACCGGAACTCGTGGTTTTACAATTTTCCCCATTTTAAAAATTTAAAAAAAAAAATGATGTGCGTTCAGTTCTTATCACAAAAAAGAATTCACTTAAGATCGCATTAAGTAAGCCAATGCTGGCGCTAAAAGCATAAGAAACGATACTTGAACTGTGCTAGCTAAATTACATTTATCTTCCTGGCATTCGTAGCAGTTGGCGTCAGCGTCAGCTCCAGCAGCTGTGGCTGCGGCAACATAGGCTTTTTCGAAATCAGGGCATGTATCTTTCGGTAGTACCATTCTAAAAGTTGCTTCTGCACTTTTGTCGTTCATGGTAACTGTATAACAAAAGGTTCTAATTAATAAAGAAAGAAAAAGTTTCATGAAGGAAATTATTTAACAAACATTACCTTCGACATCGAGTTTAACGCAACTCTGGCTATCTGTGTTGATTGTTACTAATGTGCTATTTTCAATAGGGTCTTTGCATAATGTTTTGGGTACTCCGTCGCTATCTGCGCGAGTTTGAAAAAATTTTGTGATCGATGTCTTAGTGCCTGGGAGGTCAACATCACCTTCTCCGCAAACGTAACATTGAATAGATTCTGCTGAAGCTGAAAATACAAAAAAAGTTTTTTATGCATTTGCGCATGCAGCGTTGACTTTTATTCTGTAATTTGGGCTGTATAAAAGAAAAGGCAAAAGTTAGGGCCGATGGCCGAAACCAATAAATTTATTATTTTGTGATTTGGTAAAATAAAAAAAAAACACTCAAGGTTGTTTGATATTTTTGCATTTAGATTCACGAAATTTATTTATTTTATCGATTATTGGATGTTGGAAACGTGTTATTGATATCGCCTTATCTAGTAGCTATGCAAGATAAAAGCGAAAGATTTTTGATATTATGGTAATTATTCGAAACGAGAGATTTTTTTTTCTTGGCGAAAAGTGCAAATGTACTGAAAATATTTAGCCATCGAAATTTATTGTGTTATTATTAATATTTTTTAAGTGAAATAAATATAAAACTTACCAGAATAAGCAAGAGCCAGGAGGAAGGTGGAAGCCAAAACTATTTTCATCATCTTGATGGTTTTTTTTTTTATAAATTTCTTTATTCCAAAGAACCTGAAAAAATTACACAATGTTGCTTTGGAATTTTTTTTTGAAAGAAATAATTTTTAAACTTTGCAAAAGAATATTAAATTCACTTCTTAATAAAATTTAAATATGTATTAATTTAAATTTGTATCCACTTAAGTATCCGTTTAGCTAATTTTTAAAATATCAAAAATAACTTTTTTTTAAAAAAAAAGTAATACTTACTTGATTAAGCTTACTATCACAAATGAGACCGACTCAGACTTAGATAATCTGTATATATATCACGTTATCTTTTGAGCACTCCTGGATGTGTGATTGGTCATGATGTAGATAACATTAACAATAGTTTCATGTGAATTTGAAGGTACTTACCTGTGTGATGACGACATTTTATTTAATTTTTTTTTAAAAACTCAGCCCTAAGATTGCGTTATTTATGAGTCACCTTGACGTGAAAGATGACCCATCATTTTATTTTTAAAAAGTATGATCTAAGGATCCGTAGTGATAAGGTTAGGGTATTTGCCCTCAGTATTTTTTGAAAGCTAAAAGCTATCGGTAGGAGGCTGAGTCGAAAACTGACGGTATGGCTCATCCTGCGTTGAGATGCGGAAGGTGTTGGGAAGCCACTGCATTTAGCTCCCTAGTATAGCCATCATAGCTGAGGGTTGGCTGTGCAAGACCCAAGACGGTCGATTTGGCTAGGATCTCTTGCACGCCTCAATAAGCTCTCTAACCATGATGGTCGCCAATTCCCGTCGCGGGAAGGCACTGTAAGAAGAAGAAGAGCCTCAGCTATTTTGCTATTATTGCTGTTATAAATTCCTTCTTACTTTTTTAAATCATTTTCATCTCTCGAAAACATTTATTTTCATCGCTCTACTATCTTTTGTTTGCTGCTTTAGTTTTCTGATTTTTTTTTAAATTTATTAAACTGATCACGTAATCATTTCTTTTAAAAAATATTTTTTCATTATAAAATTATCTCTTGATCGAGACCATATTAAGTGCCGTATGATTGCATTGAACTAATCAAAGTATAAAAAATTTAAATTGAATACAAAAGATATTAAATCACTTAAGGCAAAGTGCACAGATAAGACGCCTCGCAAAAAAAATTCCACGCAGGATAAATTTTTTAATATTCTCAATGAAACCCATAAACAAAAATCTTGAAAAATTTCAAAATTTTTTTTATGTTTATTCAACACGATTTAACCGAATTTCTATCGGTTCCCCATATACAAAACGAGATCATGGAAGCTTTTCTATCGATTAAACAAAACGAGATTAATATCATTATCTTGCTTGACGTTGTCCCTTGATAACATTTTTTGTATAATTTTTATCCATTGCCGGAAATCTTTCGACAGATGAAAAAAAGGTGAAACAATAAATGATATTTTTTTAAAAATATTAATATGATTAATAAATCACGTGGCAAGCAAAGTACCTGACGAATAATTGTAAATTTTTAAGGAAAATGATTTAGGATATTAGGCTTTTCGCCTAAAATCCACTTGAGAAATGATGATCCACTTTAAAAGAGCCTTGTTTGTATCTGATAACAGAAGGGTTTTTTTGTTAAGTTTCAAGAAATTAAATTTAAAAAATTAGAAGGCGATCCACTTATTTTCCTTAAAAGGGTGGCAAAATAATTTTAGCTCGAAATAGTAAACATCTTTTATTTATATGCAATTTTTGAAAGGAGCCAGCTCAATTTATTTTGGAGGTGAAAAAATATTTGTCAAGGCATCAAGGTGTAGAAGATTTTAACTAAATAAATATTTTAATCATGAAAATCGCACAATGGCGCATTTTAGATATAAAGTAAACATTGTTATTGTGTTTGATTCGATGAGATGGTATCATCCCCTTTTTAGATTGCATAAAGATTAGAAATTAGTAAGTTAATATTCAAATATAAGCTAATTTAATGATTTTGGGCTGAAAATGGCGAGATTCTTTCTTTGGCTAGTCAATATTGAAATTTTTTCTAATTTAATCTGCGCTCTGCGTATTAAAAAAGATAATATTGATAACGTGTTGATAAATCACATTACTTGAAAATCTGAATTCAAGGCCATATTGCTGATATTTATTTTTCCTGTTGGTATTTCTCTGGAAGCCTTCAAAATGGCCAAGTTACGGAGAGCTTATGATGGATATAATTATTTTGTTGGAGACAATTTACAAAATGCTGATTCATTTAAAAGGAGACCGCAAGCTATTTAAGCAGACCACAATTTCCTGAGGAATTATCCAAGATTATTTATAATTCTTATCGTCAGCATTACCTGCCACAACTCAATTATTATAAGTGATATAAAGTCGAATTAATTTCTGTTTTAAATTTTTCGTGCTGCTCAAAATCTTTTGGCTCGGTCTATTCGATCTAAAAAATAATTGGTTTTGAAAAAACTTAGCAAAGAAAAAACTACAGAACAATGAAAGTAGTTTTAGTCTGCTCCTATTTTTTAGTTATTTCTTATTCTGGTGAGTCTTTTTTTATTTTAAGTTGATAAAATAATTGATTAATTAATTAGTTAGTTTCTATTAAAAATTAAAAAAAATTAATTTTAGTTTTAGCATCAGAACCATATCTTGAATGCCATAATTGCTTGTCCGCTTACCCTGAACACTCTTGTAAAACGTTGCTCGTTCACCAAGAAAAAAGCCTTAAACAATTGCAATTCTCCCTTGGCCAAGATATTCACATAACGGAAATTCAATGCTGTAAAGGATTTGGTCCTGAAGACCCCCGAATATCAATAAAAGTGGCTGAAAAAGATTTTAGTTGCGTTAAAGTAGATAACGAAGGTAATGTCAAGATTTTTTGTTCATATTTAACATTTTTTTTTTTTTTTGTGGGAAATGATTTTCAACTTATTTTATTGTTCTGCAGTTGATTATAGAAACGGAACGAAACTAAAAGTAGCGTACAGGGGTTTTTCCAAAAAAAACGTTTGTCCTGTAATTCAAAGGGCTTTCGACGCAGGGAAAGATTTTCAAGCTAGAAATGGTGTTGATGTCTTGCTTGATTGTAATGAATGTAGTGAAGATTTATGTAATTCAGCTGACACGGCTAAGATATCGGTTCTTTTGGTTTTAATGTCATCGGGACTAATTTTTTTCTTGCAATTTTATGGAAAAAAATAATTAAATAGAGAATTTTTTGTTAAAATGTTTTAAAAAATAATTAACTGTGTAAAACTGGCTGAAATTTGAAATTTATACTCCTAAGCGAAATTTTTGGAATGATTATTTTTCAAAAATTTGAAAAAATTCGAGGACACTTTCAAATGGCCTAAATTAGCTATGTTAGATTTAATAATATTATTAAGCGTAGACTATTTTAAAAGCATCAATTCCTTTAAAATATAAAATTTATAAGGAGACCGCAAGCGATTAAAAAAAACCGCCATTTCCTGGACTTATTTTCACTTCTTAGCTACAGCCTAATCTGCCATTATTGAATAACTCTTGAAAGTAATATCAAGTTAATTTAATTTCTGTAAATTAAAGAAATTATAATTTTTTAAGATCTTTAAATTTTACAAACCAAGAATTTTTCAAAAGATTTTTTAAATTTTTAATGAGAAAAAAGTGAAAATGAAAATAACTTTACTCTGCGCCTATTTTTTAGCTACAGCTTATCCCGGTGAGTTTTAATTTATTTACATTCAAAAAAATTATTAAATTCGTCTCTGATTTTTAAAATTTTTAATTTAGCTTTAGCATCAGAATCAGAAATTATTGGATGTCATAATTGCTTGTCCACTTACCCTGATCAGTCATGCAAGGCTTTACTTGCTCACGAAGAAAAAAGGCTAATAAAATTACAAGATGCCCTTGGGCAAGGTATTCATAAAACAGAAATACATTGCTGTAAAGGATTTGGTCCTGATGATCCCCTCATGTCAATAAAATTGACCAATGGAGATTTTCATTGTGTTAAAGTAGATGATGAAGGTAACTTTACAATTTTTGGCTCAAAAATTTTCTTCCTGAGCTTGGAAAATATATTTAAACTTTTTATGATGCAGTTGATTTCAGAAACGGGACAAAAGTGAAAACATCGTACAGGAGTTTTTCCAAAAAAGATTTTTGTCATAAAATCCAAAAAGACTTATTCGCTAGAAATGGTGTAGATCCTTTAGTTGAATGTCATGAATGTAAAGAAAATTTATGTAATTCAGCTAGCACGGTTAAATTATCAATTTTGGTTTTAGTCTCATCGGGATTAATTTATCTGATACGAAAATAATTAACGTTAATTTTTTAAAATAACTTCAGTAAACAAAGTTGACTTTTAATAATTTTTTAATTTTTGCGAATTATTAAAAATCTTATTTAATTAAAATCATAACCCAATTTACTTTCTATATTTAATTTTAAAGTTTTAAGAATTAGTTTAAATGAAGAACACTTTAAAATTAAAAAAAATTGATAATTGAATGTTTTTTAAAAAGTGTATTAACCTTCATGTGTTTCCAATTCTTAATTTTTTGATGAAAAATACGTCGTCAATCTGACATAAGGCTGTTAATTCTCAGCTGCAGCATGACCGACCTTAACCCTATAAATACTTGAAATAAGCATCTTGTATAAAGTTAAATTAATCGAGGTTAATTAAAGGCATAGTGATCTGTTTTCTTACTGACCATTTTAAGATTATTTTTCCTTGAGACCGTCTAATGGTTGCAAGTCTGAAATATTTAAAAAAAATACAATAAATTATTTAATTTTAGTAAAAAATTTAAAATTTTTATATCTTTAACAAAAAAAAACAATGAAAGCAATTTTAATCTGCTTCTATTTTTTGGCAATGGCTTATTCCGGTGAGTTTTTTTTTTAATTAAAAAAAAAGACTAATTACTTAGTTTCTTAAAAAGGAATTTTTAAATTTAAAAATTTTGTTTTTAGTTTCATTATTAGATATTCAGTGTCACCAATGCGTGTCCATCAATACCCCTCATGAGCCGTGTAAGGGTTGTCCATTGCCCAATAATTTCAGTTATTTAAATAATGTGACACTTGGCCAAGATGATGCGAATAAACCCTTAAATAGTTGTAAAGGATTTAATCCCTGTGCTTCGTACACGTCAGTAAAAAAGGATAAAGAAAAATTTAGTTGCTATAAAATTGATATAAAAGGTAATGTTAACATTTTTGAAAGATTTTTTTCTTTTTAAAAAATATTTTTAATTTTTTATTCGTATGCAGTTAATTTTAGCGATGGGAGGAGACACGAGTCGTCTTTGAGAAATGCTTTTATAAAAGATGGTTGCAAAGAGGTTAGGGATATTTTTGGTGAGAGGAGTAATACTTTATTTGCTAATGCGAATTATTCAATTGGTTGTTATGAATGTAAAAAATCATTATGTAATTTAGGCCATAGGGTTAATGTGTCTCTGTTTTTGGTTTTAATTGTATCAGGATTAGCAACTTTTGTATTGTTGGATTTAAAAAAAAATTAAACAAATTTGGGTGAGAAATGCATCTTGACTTTGAAATTCATTCAATGATTTTTAATTTTTGCAAATTGATTTTTAATTTAAACAAGAATGGTTTTTTCTTACTGCGCAAGACTATATTATCCTCTCCAGTTTATTAAAACATGCTTCACCTTAATTACAAATTCTCTTAATGTAAGCTAGTTGAATTTTTGGTTGCAAGTTGTTCTTTGAAGTTCTTTTGAATTCCTAAAGAAATTTTTTCTTAATTTGAAAATTCTCAATTTAATTTAATAAATATTAGATTTTTAAGAAAACATTTTAAAAAAGAATTAAATTTTAAAACAAACTATACATTAGGATTTTGATTCGAACGACACCTTCTATTTGGTTAACGGTGCACGACTAATTAAAGACTAACTAACTCATAGACTAGACTATTTTAAAGTCTTAGCTACAGCAGGATATACAATTAACCCGATAACTCTTGAAGGTGAAATCATCTATAAAATTATTTAAGAAAAAAGTTTTTCCCTATTGCGCAAGAGCATATTTTAAACTATCCAGTCGTTAAAATATCCAATTACAAATTATCTTACTTTAAAGCAGTTCATTAGTGTTTGATTAAAAGAAAGGAATAATGCTTGACAAAGTTATTTGGATGCTTGACGATTCTCGATTCTGAAAAAGAAAAAAAAAATTTCAGATTTATTAAAAATTAAAAAGAAATTATCAATTTTTTAAACAGAAAAAAATTACGATGAAATTAATTTTATTCACCGCTTATTTTTTAGCTACAGCTTATTCTGGTGAGTTTTATTTTATGATGAAAAAAAAAATTAATTAAGTAAGATTGAAATTGTTTTTTAAAATTTAGTTTCAGCAACAGATTATCTTGAATGTCATAGTTGCTTGTCCCTTTACCCTGTTCAGTCGTGTGAGCATCATCTCCCCGATAGTCTAAACATAGTACGACAGATCTTTGGCCAAAATGCTCGTCTAGAGGAAATTAAATGTTGTGTAGGATTCAAACCTGAGGATTCGTACTATTCAGTAAGGAAGCCTAAAGAAAATTACAGTTGCCTTAAAATAGATTTTGAAGGTAAAATTAAAATTTTCGGTTTAATTTTAACTTTTCGTTTAAAATGATTAAAACTTTTATTTGTATGCAGTTGATTCCAGTAATGGGATAAATCATAAATTTTCCGTAAGGACTGTTTTCAACAAAAACTTTTGCTCTGCATATAAAGGAATTGTTGATGCTGTAGATGATGTTTTCGATAAACAAACTGTAGATTTCTATAGAAGATCGGTTAATTGTTATGAATGTAGAGAAAATTTATGTAACTTATCTAACTCTGATAAGGCATCAGTTCTTTTGGTTTTAATGCTATTAGGATTGATTTACCTGATGCAGTTTTATGAAAATAAATAATTTAATAGCCAGTTATTTATTTTTATGATTTTTAAAAAAAATTTAAAATTCATTCGATTAAAATTTTTTATTTTAGGCAGATTTATTTAATAAAATATGTTGTCATCGTATTTCTTTTATAAATATCGGTCCTGGATTTGTTGAACAATTTATTAATTGAGTATAGAGCCAATATTCTATGAAAATAATATTTTACAATCTCTTTGAACTGGCAAAAATTTAATATCTGGTTAAGACTAATGTCTAGCCATGATTTCTTGTCTCATGTCTGTTGAGGTCATTAACATTCACGCAAGGATATATTCAATTCTTAGCTGCAGCATGACCTACCATAACATAATAATTTAAGAAAATGAGATCATATATAAAGTTGGATTAATTAATTGCAGTTAATGAAAAAAATAATGATTTTTTTCTAATGGGCAAGGACATGATATTGCTGCTTACTTATTCTTCCAGTCAGCAAATACCAGTCACTTATTTAACTAACATTATTTTTAAGACTGTTTCATTTCTGTGTCAAAGTCTGAAAGAAAATTACAATGAGTTTAATGTTTATAGAAATAATTTTTAATCCTTAAAATTTTTTTAGAATTTTTAAACAAAAAAAAATGAAAGTAATTTTAGTCTGCGCTTATTTTTTAGCTCTTACTGATTGCGGTAAGTTTTATTTTATGAAAAAAAAAAAAAAAAAAATTTTTTTTTAAATTTTTTTATTTTAGTTTTAGCATCAGGATTGCTTTCATGCTATAATTGTGTGTTGATTCATCCTGATCACTCATGTAGAAATTTTCCTGAGCCCCGTGATTTGAAATATCTACAACTCTTCCTTGACCAAGATATGCTACAATTGCCAATACAGTTTTGTGTAGGATTTAGTTTTAACGTTACTTACACGTCAGTTGTGATGGTTAAAGAAGAATTTAGTTGCCTTAAATTAGATTTTGAAGGTAAAATTACAATTTTTGCTTCAAACTTAACATTTTTTTTTTAAAGAAATTGGTTTTGCATTCAGTTGATTTCAGAAATGGAACGAAACACGAAGGGTCGTGGAGGACCATTTTCAGAAAAGGTCGTTGTTCTCAAATCGAAAAAGGTTTCAATGCAATAATAGATGAGTATGCTGGATATGATGTGATCAGTTCAGTTAATTGTCATGAATGTAGAGAGAATTTATGTAATTTAGGTAACATGACGAAGGCGTCAATATTTTTGATTTTACTTCCATTAAGCTTAATTTATCTGATGCAATTTAATGAAAGAATTGATTTTAAACTAAAGCAAAAGAAATGGCTGTGAAAGATGCAGTTCTAATTCTTATTCGATTTCAGTTTTTTTGAAAAAAAATTTTTTGATTTTTTCAAAATTAAAAAAACCTATTTTCTTTATTGATGAATTCTCTAATATGCCATACAACCCATGTAAGATGAACTATGAGGTCAATTGCATGTAATTAATATAGCTCCAGCATTAATATTGCTCCGTCAATAAATATTTAATACAGATAGTTTTACATTAAATATCCTCTATAATATTCAAGTTTATGTTTAAATTTACAGCAATGTTGAATGGCGGGCACGTTGAATTGTCAGGTAGATCGGGTTCTTCCGGCTGAGAGTTATTGCATAAATCAGTGTTGCAAATGACGCAATCTAAAATCTCTCCATTGGGATACAAATCTTTGCAATCTGTTAAGTCAGTGATGCAGGTTCTTAGAATTTCTGTAGAATCTTCCACTGTAAAAAAAAGAAAAAAAAATAGAAATATTTACGAACTAATTGGTTTTTCTGAAGCTGAGACTTGGCTGCCTCCATCAAAGTCTTGTTAACATTTAAGAAATTTTACTACGCCAAGCTTGAAAGTTGCGACTGCCACCGAATTTATAGCACTTGCCTTTAACTTTTACGTAGGCGCAGACGAAAACTCCACTTGGGCAGATCCAGGTGTTCGATGTCGCTAGGTCATCATCGCAAGGAAGTAGTTCAGAAGTTTTTGAATTTGTAGTTGAGTTGGTTGTATAGCAATTGTAGCATGTTAATGTTGCACCTATGCAAAAAATCTTATGTCCTTTTTACTAATAATTTTGATCTAACGAGTATTCAAGAGGAAGCGTCATAAAGCACAGTTTCTTGGACTTAACAATATTTAATTACTTACTTTGATCGAATAAGAGAAAAAATACTGCAATGCTGACCAGGAAAACACATTTGTTGTCCATTTTATCGAAAAACAAAAATATAATTTCAAAATTTTAATTTTTAAGATAGAAATATGAACCGTTACTTTCTCTCAATAAAAAGTCAACGTTGATATCATAGTTGTTGATTTGTGGGATTTGAATTTGTTAGATAGTCAAATAACTACTCAACAGCTTTCAAGTATTTTTTCTTTTAGCTGTAAAATATCATTAGCTTTATCAGAATTTTTGACAAGAGTAAATTGACTATCTTAGGAAATAGCTGCCACTGGGTCGGTCAATGGAAAATTGATGTGGTTTGCCAAGATTTTTTTGGTTTTTGTAAGAGGCACCACTTCTTGGTAGTGATAAGATGCCAGAATTGTTATCGATAAGCGAAAACTCTGAAAAAAAATATTAACAATCCTCCGATAGTCGAGCGCCTTAATACTTCCCGATAGGCAATCACAAATCATCTGAGCACATACTGAAACAGCTTTTCTTTTCATTATTTTCATGGACTGTTAAGGAGTTTTATTCACTGGTGATCGTACAATTTAAAGATTATAAGCTTCTCTTTAGTGACATTCTCAATCTTTTACTGCTTCCTGCAGAGTTGCAGAGTTTCATAGATCTTAATCAATGGGTGCCCAGACGTGGACATTCACCAAGCAGACCGTAACGAAGCTTCAGGTGACCCAGAGAGCGATGGAGAGATCAGTATCCCTTCGAGAACGCATAAGGAATGAAGAGATCCGACAAATCACCAAGGTCGTTGTTGATCGAGCGGCGAAGCTGAAATGGGATTACGCGGGACACATGGCAAGGAGAAATGATGGCAGGTGGAACAGGAAAATTCTGCAGTGGAGACCATGGGCTGGGCAGCGAAGTAGAGGGAGACCAATAACCCGCTTGTATGATGACTTAAAAAAACTGCGAGTTTGTACTGGGTGAGAACAGCTGAGGACCGAGACAGATGGCGTGCCTTGAGGGAGGCCTATGTTCAGAATTGGACGCATTAAGGGCTGGAAAAAAATCAATGGGTATTTTCGTCGTGTTTGTAGCTACTGATTACTTGAGCATTTTAAGAAAAACATTGAAACAAAAGATAGATAAGAACCCTTTACCTCAGAGAATTTTATCTTCTTATAGAGATTTGCCCATGGCACAAAATTTTGTAATCGGGTGTGTCGATCAGAGCCGTTACATGGCATCAATGAGTGATGCACTTGGAGGTGAATTCATCAAGTTTATAGAACTCTCCCCCCACCAAGTAATTCTTAAGCCATTTCTTAAAGTTACTTTCCCCTTTATGGGGAATGTTAATGAAAATCGAAATCATTTCTTACAAATATTTTTTTATTAAAATAAATACTTAGTCATAACTTCATCGTCTCTTTACTAAATTTTTTTTAAATTTAGGCCGGAGCGCGTGGTTTTACAATTTTTCTTACATTAAAACTTGTTCAGTTTTTATCACAAAAAAAATCACTCAAGATCGCATTAAGTAAGCTAATGCTGGTGCTAAAAGCATAACAAACGATACTTGAACTGTGCTTGCTAAATTACATCTATCTTCATCGCATTCATAGCAGTAGACATCACCCTCCGCTCCAGCAGCTTCGACTGTTGCCTTAAAAGCTCTGTCAAAATCAGGGCATGTATACATTGGTATTGTCATTCTAAAAGTTGCTTTTGTAGTATTGCCGTTTTGGGTAACTGTTTAAAAAATAATTTCCGTTAGTAAAAATTAGTTTCATGAACAAAAATATTTAATAGTCATTACCTTCAGTATCGATTTTAACGCAACTCGTTTTTTCTGTATCGATTTCTACTACTGTGCTATTATCAATTGGGTTTGCGCATAAATTAGTGGGTAACCCACTGACACTTGCACGAGTTTGAAAAAATTTGGTGATCGATGACTGAACGCCTGGAATTTTAGTGTCACCTTCTGCGCAGTAGTAACAATTAATCTTATCTCCCGAAGCTGAAAATAACAAAAAAATTTTAGTTTTCGGAAACTTTGTCATAAGTTGTGAGCATGCGTATTGTTTACTGTTGTGCTCTAATTTTGATTTCATCAAAAAAGGATGCTAGGCTAAAGTTAAGGCCGATGGCCTAATTTATGAATCCTAGGAAAATTAAAAAAAAAAACAATCAAGATTGTTTGATATTTCGCATTATGAAATTTATTCATTTTATCGATTATTAGATGTCGGAATTGTGTTGTTGATATCGCTTTGCTTAGTAGCTAATCATGATAAAAGTGAAAGATTTTTGATATTAAGGTGATTACTCGAAATAAGAGATTTTTTTTAATATACAGAAAAATTTTAGAAATTAAAATTTATTATGTTATTATTAATTTTTCTTGAAATAAATTTGAAACTTACCAGAACAGGCAAGAGCCAAGAGGAACGAGGAAACCAAAGCTATTTTTATCATCTTGATAGTTTTATTTTCAAATTTTCTTATTTCGAAAAACCTGAAAGAATTATACGATATTACTTTAAATTTTTTTAAAAGAAAAACTAATAAATAAATTTTACAAAAGAATTTTAAATTTCAATCTTTAATAAAATTGAAATATTTATTTTTAGAACAAATGTAAATTGTATCCGTTTCGCTAATTTCTAAAATATCAAAAATTACTTTCTTTTAAAAGAAGTAATACTTACTTGATTAAGCTTACTATCACAAATGAATCCGACGCAGACTTAGATAATTTGCATATCACGTATTTTTTGAACACGTTTGTATTGGTCATTCTATAGATAACATTAACAATAGTTTCATGTGAATGTGACGGTACTTACCTGTGTGATGACGTTGTAGTTAATTTTTTTTTAAAATTCAGCCCTAAGATAGCGTTATTTATGAGTCAAGTTGACGTGAAAGATGACGGATCATGTTTTTTTTTAAAAAAAGTATGGTCCAAGAAGGATCTGTAGCAATGGCTCATAAGGTTAAGGTAGGACTAAAGAGACTAAATACAGAGAGTGGACATGTGGTGATTTAAGCCCTCTTTACACAATTGAAATTAACACAAAATGGCTGCTAAAACATCATGGCTGTCTCATTAAATGTAAACAAATATTTTTTGTCCGTGTTACATTAGTTGTGTTAATTTGTTCTCCATCCCAAAAACTTCCAAACAACAGTTACATTAAGTTGCTTTGCTTGCATATTTACTTGATTCTTAAGCATTTTAATTGCCCCTATGGACGATCGATCAGCCATTGATACTTACAAGTCATACATTGTAATGATAGAGACGTAAATGTAAATAAAATTAAACTACGCAAGGCATTAATCAAACGGTAATAAAACAACCTCGTCAAAGAGCGTCACGCTCATTCAGTTTTGACATCTAAACGATCGTTTAATTAATCGATGACAGAGAACGGTTATGTTCTTTGAAACGTTCGAATGCATTGAACATGGTTATAATTGTTTCACATGTTTATTATCGTTCCCGAATTTCAAAAAATGAGAAATGTAACCGTGCAATTTTTTTTTAGCTAAAATTATTATTAACAACCGTCAGCATTGCTTAAAAAAAATTAGGCAAGGCAAAATTATTCGGTTTGCCCTGAATTTCGGTTGCCTTAAATTTTCAGTCGGAACAATGATAACTAGACAAGAGCTAGATTGTTGGTAGCTATGAAGGACAAACAAAATTTGCATCCTCTAAATATTTCCTGTTAAAAAATTTTATTATGTGTATTGCTTATTATTACAAGCACCACCATGCTTTTTCTATATTAAAAATTTTTGTAAAATTTTGATCAAATTGTTTACTCATATTACAAGATGGTTTAAGGCTCAAAAACTATTCCTTCCATGTAGCGATTTTCTTTCAAAATTGGACTGTTGTGATGAACTTTTTCTTTCTTAGCTTGAGTGTTGAGATGAATTCTGGCAGCTGGTGGATCTTCATTTCTATTGCAAAAATCTTCTGCACATGTGTAACATTTAGTAATATTGAAGCCAGGAAGAGGATAAACTACATCGCAAAATGTATCTGCTCCTTTTAAGCAGGTTCTAAATTTACCATCCCAGTTGGTGGTAGCATCTGCAAAAGAAAAAATAGCATGTTGTGAAGGTTTTTTGCGTTGGGTTAATTTTTTTTTTTAAGAAAACGTTTTACTTGTATTCTCTATGAAAACGCATCTAGCTCCGTCTGCTTCGGCATCGCAGGTCACTGTCGGGTAGGCATCAGGATCATCTCCGCAATCGTTTATTTCACCGTTATCGTTTTTTTCAATTATGCAATCGTAGCAGGTTAATGCTCCGCCTAAAATTAAGAAAAAATGACGATTGTAGAAGTGTTTGAATCAGTTGGAGTTTTGGATAACTTACAAAATCCAGCGGCGCAAAGAACCAGCAGAAATACGTTTCCTCTTGCGAGTTTATTCATTTTGAGTCCCTGAAAATTTTTTGAAAGTAATTTAAAAAAACTGGTGTGGGAAAATAAGAGGGTTGAAATTAAGGTTGGCGTTGCCATGGCTACCCATAAGATAAACATTACATGTAAACACCAAAAAACATGGACCATCTGATATACTTACTTGCTTGCAAATTCGGTTTGATTGAATTGGTTCGACGATGGTTTATGGTAAAATCAGTGTAGTTTTTTCATATTTATATTGTAGATATAAAATTATCTATAATAAATCTATAAATATAAATAGGCTCAGTTTTTATCAAAAACTAACCGGTTTGATGTAGTGAAAGATTTTTGATGTCAAAGAAGTTTAGTAGATAAGGAAACAATGGTATCTTTCGCATGAAAACTATTTATGTGGAAATCGTCTCCTAGTTTGTTTTGACAGGCAATTCACACACACAGAGCACAGGATTGTTTACCAAAACAATATAAGTCACCATAGTCAGATGGTTCTTTTCTTGTAAATCCCCGTTTGCAGTAAAGCACGTTTTACGATTTCTTGTAAATGATAAAGCTAACTTTTAAATCGTATCTCAATAGATGAAGAGCAGTTCGATTACATTGTAATTTCAATTATTAATTAAAATTTTAACAGAGTTCTATTTATACTGTAGTCACATGGGTCTTGGAAAATTTGATCCTTCGTCGTATGATTTGATACAATGATAGCACTCCAAAGCCAAGCTATATCCACTACATGCGATGAAAAGGAGTAAAAGCATGTTGGCACTTGCAAATTTATTCATTTCTTTCTATGAAAAAAAATGGAGGGTAAGGTGTTAACCTTTGTAGTCAGGTAGAGCAATAAAAATTTGTGCAGGCCTTTTTTCTGTGTCTGAGCTATGAAAGATGAGTCATGCAGAAATTAGGGAGGGGTTGCTTAAATTTTCCTACCTGACATTCGACGTTGTTCCTTTCACAGAACAGTGTTAATAGTGACTGTGGACAGTAACAACGTGTAGACTATTTTTGTTTTTAGTTTTTTTTTTAACGAGGCTCATCAGATAATTTAGCTCGAATTTCATTTACAGGTAAATTCGTAGATTGGTAAAACTGTTTTTAATTTCTTAAGCAATAACTGAAATGATTTAATGCTTTAATCTAATGGGGATTTTCATAGCTTGAGTTCGTAACTTTGCCAAGAGATGGCGTCACAATTTTTTTAAAGAAAATCTAAATCCACGATGGTTTAGAAAATTTTGGAACTTTCTTTCTTTACTTTAGAAGAAGAATCGTGATAAACTTTGTCAAGAATGTTTTAAAACAGATAAACAAAGCTATCAACTTCATTTTTTTTCACAGGAAAAACAAACTGCAAGCAAGAAGTATATGTTCAAAACAAAGGTGGATTTAGATTTTCTTTAAAAATTTTTGTGTCGCCATCTTTTGACAAAATTATAAAGTAGCGTTCAGAAAGTTTCTTTTACAGCAATATCATACCTTATATTTAAATCTTAAAGTATATTTTTAATTATTAACAGCATTTTTTGGGGGAGGAATAGTGTCTTGGTTGCAAAAATCGCTGTGGCATTCATAGCAGCTAACTATTTCAAAGCCAGGAACTGATCCACCGTCGCAGTAATTGCCTGATGGTTCACATGATCTTATTACGCCATGACGAGTGCTGTTAATTTCTTTTAAAATAAAAGATCAGTGTTACTATAAGAAGCATATCGATGAAAACAAATCAATGCACCCTACCTTTAATTTCAACATAAAGGCATTGATTTTCCTCTTCGCAGTCAAACCATGGCCATGAATGCAAGTCATCTTTTTCACAAACACTCACATCCAAATTCCATTTAGGCAATGGGAAATTTTTTAATTCTTCGAATGATTCTATACAACTAAAACATCTTAGTGAAGCGCCTAAAATTCAAAAATGAAAAATGGCAAAAAAAATTCAAGAATTTTTAGATATGAACAGTTAACTTACTGAATTCAGCCGTGCACAGAACAAGCAAAAGAATAATTTTAGCAGTTGTGATCATTTTCATCTTTTTACCTGAAAGTGATTTACTAAGAAAGTTTAGTTTCACTGTAATCAAATTATCTTATTTTTTGTATATTTATATTGAAAAAATCAGGCTGTTCTAGAAAACTAATCAAGAATTAATAACAAAGACAGATCTCAAGTAGTGATAAACGATTACGTCTTTGAAAAATTTTACTTCAGTAAACAAAAAAGAATTTTAAAGAAGTTTTAAATTGAAATTCTTTTAGCAGGCTTGAATTTTAGCTCCAATCTGTGTTGATTGTTTAGTTAAAATTACTGACTTCCATTTTTGTTACATAAATCATCTCCACATACTCTGCAATCGGACACTTCGTAGTCAGGCCCAGGGTTGATGGTATTACATGCATTATCAGAGTATTCGCAATTTCTGAGTGTACCATGAAGACCGCTCGTAGAATCTGCGAAAGAAATTCAAAGTACAGCCACACATTTTTTTCTGATAAAATAAAATGTTCATACCCGCTCGTGTGATGTCGAAGTAAAAGCATTTAGGTCCGACCCCGGGACATTCAATCGTTGGGTATGAATTAGGGTCGGGTCCACAAGGAGGCAATTCAAGCGGGAACGATACTTCTCCGTTTTCGGATTTGCAGTTGTAGCATTGTATCGCTGCACCTGAAATTGAAAATTTTAGAAAAAACTCTGGAAGCGATAATTGAAATGAAAATGCGGAAATGACTTACTGAAACCTGCTGCACATAATACGAGCAGAAGAATATTGACACTTGCAAATTTAACCATTTTTCTGCCGGTAAAACAAATTCAATAATTATGCCAGTCTATAACTACAATGCTCAACTCAAAATGGAAAATTAATATAATAAGAATATTTTTAGAAATAATCTAATCAGCTTTCAATAACATCAAAAAAAATAGTTGACGTGATATGATAAGATGCAAGTAAAATTATTGTTGTAAATTAACTTCAATGGTTAATTTGCTGCAACTTTACTGCAGGTCCCCCTTGAGTCGTCTCTTGGAGTAAGTGTAAGACGACAAACAGCAAACATGCTTTAAGTTTGATGTAAGAATGATTTAGGTTGTAAATGTGCCGTAAGCAAAAGTAATATTGCGCCATCTCTTTGGGGTTTTTTACTTAAGTTAAAAATAATTCATTTTGTTGGAATGACAACTTCCGCGTTCTAGAATGTTTTTGATACAATAGCCTTCCGCGTGTATTCTTCATGTATCATAATTGTCTTTCGTTAATTTATCCTTGACATTTCAAATCTTCAAATCTTCCAATCTGTCCAATCTTCCAAAAATTTTTATCTTAATAATTTTCACGATTTTCCAATTGCCTAATTCAGCGTCCGCTGGGCCCCATAACCATTGTTAATATAGTTAATATGAAAAGATTTATTGATTCGTGAAAAACATCCGTGTTTATTTATGATAGATCAAGTCAACAATAATGAGCAATAGGAAAAAACAAAAGTATCGTATAAAACAAAAATATCAAAAACATTCTAGAACGCGGAAGTTGTCATTCCAACACATTTAACTAAAAAAAATTTTAATTATATTTTTTTAAATAATTAGTACATTCTACTTTTATTGTTTACAGCTATTGATATTCTAAGATCTTTGCTAATTAATATCAATCATGAGTATCCGTTTTAGGAGGCTGATTTTTGAAGGAGGATTAGTATCAGTTACAGGAGGGTTACTGTCAGTTACAGTAGGATTAGTTTCAGTGGCAGGAGGATCGGTTTCAGTGGGTGGAGGATTGGTTTCAGTGGGTGGAGGATTCGTTTCAGTGGGTGGAGGATTGGTTTCAGTGGGAGGATTGGTTTCAGTAGGGGAAGACGTAGTATCAGTAGGGGAAGAAGTAGTACTAGTAGGAGGAGATTTGCTAGTAGTAGTGTAGGTACCTTCTTTATTACATAAATCCGTTTTACATTCAAAACATTCCAGCACTGAATAGTCAGCTCCAGGGTTATTAGTATTACAAGAGTCGTCGTTTCCACGCTCGCAGCTTCTTAAAATGCCATAACCATTACTTGAGGGATCTAGATTTCAAAATAAAATTACTAAAAGAACCGAAATTTAAAAAAATAAAATACAGTTAATGAGAATTGAATTTAAATACCTGCAAGCGTAATGATGGAGTAAAAACATTTTCCATTTCCGGTACAATCTGCTGTGGGGTATGAATCAGGATCATCTCCACACGGAGGTGCCTGATATGGAACTTGAACATCTTCGTTTTCTTCCTTGCACATGTAACATTCCAACGCTGTGCCTTAAAAGGGAAACAACTGTATCAATTCCCATGATAATTACTTGAAATAAAATATGAAAAAGTAACTTACTATATCCAACAGCGCATAAAAGTAAAAGAAGAATGTTCAAACTTGCAGATCGATTCATTTTCTTTCTAGAAAAATTTCCCGAGCATGATTTTATTTTTCACAATAATTCTCAAGATTAAAATGTATAAGTTCAATTGCTTACTTACTTGCAGGTCTAGTCTTTTGATTTAAAGAAAGAAAAGTCGTTTTTTGACTCCGGCTTTTTAATTCTATTGCAAAATTCTATTTGCCCGTATTTATATTAGTAAAAGAGGATGTGGTTTGGTATTAAATTAGCACTTGAAGAAACTCATGTTAAACGGGTTAAAACTGAGGATTGACTTAACTCCATATTGAATCTACTTGTAAGAAGACGTTTGGTCAAGATAAGAACAATGATGATTCGAACGGTCTTCTTGTTAGTTCAGTTGAAATGAAGTTAGTTCTTTTTTACCACTAACGGACTGAATTATAATAATAGATTTTAATTTAATCTAATCATTTCTTTTATAATATTTAAAAGAATGTTTTTTTTATATTAGACTCCCACGTGCTTGCTAACGTTCGATAGTCCATCGCAGATGTGCTGCTACCAATCTAACACGATATGCTCAGAAAAGGAGGAGATAAGACGTATTAGTTTGTAAAAATGCGTGCGTTTTAGGCTATAAACCAAGAAAGGTTTAAAAAGATTTTTTATGATCAAGGATAGGCCCAGGTTACTTGCAGGAAGATTTTATAAGCTAAAAAATTGACGACAACTTTTTTGAACATTTGAATATAATTTTTTTAAAGATATATTTTATTTGCAACAAATAAACAACTAAAATTATAACAAGGTAATGTTATTGTTGTCATTAATATTACGAACATTAAGATTGACATTGAGGTTAATATCAAATTTCAAAGGACTGCAGTCAGGTTCCCTGCTTTTCTTGTTACACAAATCATCATCGCAAGTGTAGCAACTCAAAATTTTCTCAGTGTCTTCTATTGGGAATTCATCACAGCCGTCTAACGGGGCGCAAGTTCTTACTGTTGTCCTCGTATTATTATCTAGTAAATAAAATCCGTCAATTTTTGTTGAATATTAATAAAAAACTCAATAAAAAATTACCTGATATTTCAAAATATTGACAAATCGTGTCTCCAGGACAATCTACAATTACTGTTGAGCCCAAGCTGCTCCCACATCTCGGGATTTCGTCATCTTTTTCTCCTAAATAATTTTCTTTACTGGTGCTTTGACATTTATAACAATTAATTGCATCGCCTGAAATAATTTTCAAAAATTTTCTTGTTTAATTTTAAAAATAATCATTTGGAATACTTACCGATCTGCAAATTTGCGAGCAATGTTAATAGAAAGAGAAGAAGAATTTTCAAAGCCATGCCGATTAATATTTGAACAATTTTATGCGCCCGATGCAGATACGATAATGCATCTAGCCACGATTTCATTTAATTTATATAATCAAGAAGACTTTTAATTTTGAGGGATTAAATACCAGACAAAAGAGGCGTTGCGAGTATTGTTTAAAAATGACAAGGATTTGTTAATTATTTATGTTCTTTTTGTCTAAAGTATTTGATAAAATTTTTTGAATGATTTATGGTAGGATAATTAAATGACCATTAAATTCTCTCATTTTTTTAATTTTAATTTTTTCAGATACACTTGCGCTAATCTGGAAATAAAATCGGCTGAAACCATTGGTTTTGGAGTTCGGCAAAGGGATGGGAAATAGGGTAAGTCAAAAACTTTAATTTACAGCAATTTATATTTTGGTTTCTACATCATTATTTTTTCAATTATCTTGAGCAAGGTTGCATAGATTTCCCTCGCAAGTGTTACACTCTAATACTTTCACACCGGGTGGTGGCACATAATTGCAAAAACCAAATGGACCTCCTGGATTGCATGATCTTGCAGTCTCATACATATCGAAGGGAATCACTGCAAACAAAAAGATTTATCATACCTCCGAAAAATTGAATTTAGGCCTCAAAACTTACGGTATAGTTTCATATAAGCACAAGTTGTCGCACCATCAGGGCACTTCCATTGATCCCAATCACCTGGGGGCGATCCTTTGCATTTTGCATAGTAATGATTATCGTCATTAAGAATTGACGCGCTGACATTGCCGGTAAAACAGTCAAAGCATGTGAGATTTTGACCTTGTAAGAATTTCAAACATCTAATCTTCATAATGCCGAGTTTTTTATTATACTATTTTACTAAGAACATTTACTTACTCGTTGAAAAGTGAAAAACGATCGGCAAGAAGAAGGCAGCAATTGTAAAGCGCCACATTTCAATGCTGAATATTGTTCACCTAAAAATACTCGATCTCTTTTTCTATTCTTTGAGCCTTCGTACTTATTCCCAAATCTCGAATCTTCTTGAAGGCTAACAGGAGATAAAAGGAACACTTAAACATCTAAATGATAATGGCACAGATCTGATAAGATTACATCAAATTTTTAATAGACAAGCAATAATGAAAATATCGTCTCTTTTTTATTGATTCAAAATAAAATACAGTAATTATTTGTCTCTTGAAAAATGTTAAGGCTTGATATCTTCCCCATTGCACAGATCATCTTGGCACAATAAGCATAATATTACATTGAGTCCTGGAATAGGATCACTACAAGTATTTTTGTCCGAACATGTTCGAAGAATGGTGTAGGAAGACTGGAAAGTTCCGTCTGGAGCTAATTCTGAAAATTCAGGAAATATTAGATTCTTGTAAATGAATTATTAAGATTAATTTGAATTCAATTTAAAATCCAAAATCGAACGCTGAAATTTTTTTACAGGAAATTTGTGCAAATTTCCTGAACTTTCCTGAAATTTACACAAACTTAACGATATTTCAACCCTTATTTAAATAGGTTTTAAGGGTGGTAAAAAAAATTTGAAAAGGTCAGGGTTACTCTAAATTGAACGAGGAATTCAAAAAAAATTAAAGCGGGCAGGTTTGCATTAGAAAAATGCACTTTTACCTACTGCGCAAGCGCATTAATCATGGTATCGGATTTTCGACATGCTCAGGCCCTAGCCCTGATAAAGCCATTTAAGATGCTGCAATCGAAAATCCGATTCGAAAAGTCATAATTGAGTTTTTAAAAAAAACATAAAACTTGTTCCACCCTGTATAAATACTTGAAAGATTATTAAAAAAACATAAAGATACATGATTCCATTCCGCCAATTTAGCTACATAATTGTGTATAAAAATCTATAGGTTTTTTTGTTCACGGGACTCTCCGCTGCTTTACATAAAATTGTTTTTAAAAAAAAGAAAACCCGAGAAAAAAAAAGCCTACCTATTTTTTACATAATTATGTAGCTAAATTGGCGGAAGAGAATTATGTATTTTTATGTTTTTTTAATAATCTTTCAAGTATTTATTTATATAAAAAAAATTTCAGAGGTCGATTTTGGATTTTAAATTTAATATTTTTTTATTAAATTATCAGCAAAATTACATAAAACTCATTTAAAAAGACGAAAACCCATGTTGATACTTTGGGTACATAATTATGTATTTGCTTTTTTTCACGGGAAGACTTCAAATTATTGATATGAAGAGAGAGCATTGGTTAAAATTTTTTTGAAAATCATGATCGTGAAAATGATGATATCAATGGCATAGTGCAGTGAAGCCGAAAAGGGCTTTGCAGATGAATTACATTTATTTTATAATTTTTTTCAATATTCTATATATGTTATAAAAAAAAATACCTTCGTAAAGCATTGATGAACAGTAAGATTTGTCGTCTGGGCATTGCCAGGTATTCCAGTCTGTTTTATTTTCTGTACATTCAGCAAGTTCTTCTCCTTTTGGTTGTATATGACTCCCCGCAATGTCGATAGTGAAGCAATTGTAGCATTGTAGCCCTGAAACTAAAATCAAAGCTTGTAGCTAAGTTTTGTAAGAGTCTAGTCTTGCAGACGAAATTTAGGGCAAGCCGCACTTCGAATGAAAAAAGAAATGAGCAAAATTTAAGTGACGAATGAGATTTTTACTTACTGGTATTAATTATTGATATAAAAACCAGAAAACTAAAATTTATTTTCCACATGTCATGAAGTAAACAGTTTCAAACTGCGTAAAAAGAAAGTTACTATAGAATTGAGTTAATGATATCTTTAATTCGTGATAGGATTAAAAAATTTTTTTAGATGTCTGCAGATAATGATTCATTGTTTTATCATGTGTGCGTAAGCTGCAGTTCCTGTTTTTCTTAAATCCGAGAGAAAGAGGGGGCTCATGGTGCCCAAATCCAAAGAAAGAAGCTTCTTCATTGGTGCTTACTGATCTTCTTGATGGGTGAATTTGAACAGCTCTTGAAGCGATCATGGGTTGCATAAGGATAGTCTTTAGATCATGAGCCACTGTTTGCTGAACATTGTTTTGCTTGAGCCACGGGGCAACCGGGATTCGCTTTGAGTGGAAGACTTTGATGGAAGCAATAGGTAGGAATTTTAGATCTTCTAGAACTATTCAAAACTAATTATTATATTCACACTTAAATAACATTTTAAAGCATAATTTTTGATACATTTTGTAATGTGGATTTGCTCCCCTTAAGCTGCAAACACATCCACCTAATTAATTTGGTGAACATTCAAATTGACATTTAAATTAATGTCTAAAGTCATTGATGGACATGTTGAATTATCTGGCGCTCCAGGATCATCCGCACTTTCACCGTTGCACAAGTCAGTGTTGCATGTAACGCATGACACAACTTCCACACCTCCAGGTAACCCATTGACACAGATGTCAGCTGCTTCAGTACTGCAGGATCGTGTTATTACTGCTGATTCTCCGACTGAACAAAAAATAATTGTGAAATATTAGATACTGCTAAAATATTTTTTTGGGCACTTAAACTTACGTTTCATGTGAACTTTGCTGCAAACCGGACTCGTCCCGGGGCAATCCCAAACATTCCAATTGTCTATGTTATCTGTGCACGGGATATTGTTTTGATCACGGGGATTGAAACGTAAAAACGTGGTCGCTAAATTTTTGTAGCAATTGTAGCAAGTTAAGGCGTTTGCTGAAATAATATTTATTGAAGTGATTAGTGATGAAATAGTTGAAAAAAATTAGGCACGAATTATACTCACAAAGCTCCCAAGCTGATATAAATAGCAATAATGAGAAGAAAATTGATTTAGCCATTTTGAGTCTGGAAAAATAAATTTTTGTTTAAAGTAAATTAGATTTAAAAAAAAAAAATGTGCAATACTTACTCTTGTCTTGAACTGCGGAACAGAAATCAAGGGTGCTTGGTGTTTTGGCCATATATAAGACCGATTGACAAGATAGTGATGAGTTTAAGATAATATTATTGAGTGATTTCAAAGGAAATCATCTTTTAATGGAGTTTCAAGTGTTTGTTTGCTTTTCTCTGTACGTAAAAAATAGATTTTTTGATAAATAATATTGTTAGAGATGATTTAACTTTGTCATGGTTGAGAAGGCTAAAGCGGATATGAAAATTAAAGAGAAAATAAGGGAGGAATACCACCTAACCTAACTTTAATAGACTTGAGCATTTCTAATAGAAAAATCAATCGCGTTATTCAGCTCTTAATGCCGCTAATAGCTTTTTAGCACTGTTGTCTCGTAAGTTTGCTTCAATATCATCAGTGTGGTTGCTGCGGGATACCAGTGGATCTATTCGAATGTTAGGCGCCCCTTATTGGCCGTTGCTATTGTATGTGACTCAGATTAACGTCTCCGACTCACCCTCGGGAGTCTAGTAATCGACTCCACTCTACGGTCCGATTTTTCTCCTTAACGAGTTCAAAATGTGTGTTCCGATTGTTTTATGTCATTCTTGTTGATGGTAGAAATCCGAAGCAGTCTGACCAAAACGATGTCGTTTACCAGACTGCAACGTCTGCGATCAATTGGCAACGCCTGCAAACAGTTTGCAACTTCTGCAACCAGCCTAAAACGCCTGCAACCAATCTACAACGTCTGCAGTTAATCAGCAAACAGTGTGCAACGTCTGCAGTTAATCAGCAAACAGTGTACAACGTCTGCAGTTAATCAGCAAACAGTCTGTAACGTCTGCAGTTAATCAGCAAACAGTCTGCAACGTCTGCAGTTAATCAGAAAACAGTCTGCAACGTCTGCAACCAATTTGCAACGTCTGCAACCAATTTGCAACGACTGCAAACAGTTTGCAACTTCTGCAACCAGTCTACAATCAGTCTGCAACGTCTGCAACCAATTTACAACGTCTTCAACCGATTTGCAACGTCTGCAACCGATTTGCGACGACTGCAAATAGTTTGCAACGTCTGCAACCAATTTGCAACGTCTTCAACCAATTTGGAACGACTGCAAATAGTTTGCAACTTCTGCAACCAGTCTACAACGCCTGCAACTAGTCGGCAACGTTTGCAGCATCTACAGCCAATCAGCAACCAGTCTCCAATGTCTGCAACCAGTCTGCAACGTTTGCAGTTAATCTGCAACCAATCTGCAATGTCATCTCGAGCCTAAAAGACGCCATTTTGGTCAGATTGTATTTTGTTTGCGTTTTGTGTTTTTATTGAGAAATTATTTCTATCTGCTTCAATGATTTATTTTTCTTTGAGATTTCGAGTAATAATAATAATTAATATTCTGTTGCGTTCCTGAAATTTCACCATTGCAAAAATCACTTTGACATATTACACAAGTGACGACGTCTTCGGTCGGGTATTCGTCTAGGCAGGCTTCTATTCCTTCTGAACAGGTTCGGATTACGGTGTATTTGTCCGAATTTTCCTCTAAAATAAAATAAAAGATTTAGATCTGCTAAGTTCTTGAAAAAATTTATTAATTTTTTTTAAACTCACGCAAGAGCGAAACCCAGGAGCAAACAGTTTTGTTCTCAGGACATTCCCAAACATTCGACTCTGTGAAATTTTCACTGCACGGTACCATTATTTCATCTTTAACTTGGAAAGACGGATCGTCTAGATCTGTCTGGATGCAGTTGTAGCATTGAAGCCCATCGCCTTTCAAAAATTTGAGTTTTTTTTAAAGAGTTTTTGTTTGTTAAATTAAAATGAATAACTTACAGAGGTTGAAAAGTGAAAATATGACGACGAAGATGAAAAATTTCCCCATTTTATATAATTCAAGTAAAAGGCAATTGTAGTACTGACAGAAAAAGATATCAACTGATGCAAATCAATTTTAGATAATTATTAAGGACTGAATTATCAGAAAAATTATTGAAATTCTTGACAGGATTCAATGCACTCAATTTCATTTCTTCGAGGGCGGATAATCTGCCACAGCAGACCGCAGTGATGCCACCAGATTTCTCAGGTTGGAAAATTTGGTGACTCCAAAGGGATTTGCCATAAGGTCTGACAAAAAAATACTTAAAAATATCAAAAAAATCTTTTTAAATATTTTATTTATTTTTTGAACAAACATTACTTTAAACTTAAAAAAATTAGACGCCATTTTCTTAAATGAATAAAATAATTATATTTTTAATTTTTTTAAAAATTTTTTTAAAATTAAAATTGAATAGTGAAAAAAAACAATAGAGGAAGCAATTAATAAAATACCCAAAACATTTCTTTCAAAGCAAAACTTTTAGCGCGAATATTATCAATTCACATTTCGAGTATTAAGGTTAATATTAAGATTAATATCAACACTATAACCTGCGCATGTCCCGTTGTTGCTTGGATCTTCGACTTCATTACCCAAATCAACGTTATTGCATAAATCAGTGGTGCATGTCTTGCAAGCTACCATTAGTACGCCTGGTAATGATGCTGAGTTGCAGAGGTCAGCTTCTTTAGTACTGCAGGATCTGGTAATGACTTCTTTTCCTCCAACTAAACAAAAATATTTTTAGTAATTGGAATTTTTTTTAAAAAAAAATGAAATATAAAAACTTTTTTAAATTATTTACTCGCAACGTGATAGTAAGCGCAAACTGGATTTTTGTCCGTGCATGTAAATCTATTCCATTTATCGATTGTAGTCGCACAAGGAATGTTTGCTGCATCTCGAGGTTGGAAAACAGCTCGAATAGAACTGGACTTTGCGTCTCCTTCGTAGCAGTTGTAGCATGTTAGCCCGTTTGCTAAAAATTAAAAAAAAATTTTAATGTTGGCAAAAAAATTAAAAAAAAATTGAACTTACCTAAATGCAAAGCTGAGGCGAAAACCAAAAATAAAACACAAATCGATTTTACCATTTTTAAAATTTTTGGCACGAACTTAGTTACGTAACTGAATGAAGCCAAAAATATTTCTCCATATATAAGACCGAAAATTCGCGGATGCGGACAAGATAATGACGATAAAGGGTTTAGGAAAATGAAATCATCATTTAACTCTTTTAAAATATTGTTTGTTTTTTTCTTAATTACATTAATAAAATAAATGGTTAAGCAGTTTTTATTATTTTATGGGTTTAGATATGAAAATTTTTCTAAGAAATTATGTGGCGAATTATATTTGCCTAAAATATGATTTTAAGAGGTTTTTCGTGAAATCTAATGTCAGTGACATTTTTTCCCCGGAGTTCATTACACTCGGAAAATAGAATTTTATTCATTTTACTTTGCTGGCCAAAATTTTGACCTTCGAAGAAAATTACAATATTACTCATTGATCTTCGAAATAATTGTGTAATAATTTTTATTAACGCAATTAATCGAAAAATAATTTAGATACCTTATTTTTATGGCCATAGTAATCTCTTTTTATATCTCTTGTATTTTCTGTTGGGTATAAAAGAAAAAATTTTTTGATAGTTCGGCACATTCAACCAGCAACTGGAATAATAGTTCTAACTAACCTTTGCTAAAAAGTCAAATTTCAAAAATGGTGAAATCAATCGTTTTAGTTTTCTTGCTCTCCGGATCAGCTTTGCAGTTGGGTAAGCAATTTTCCAATTTTTTTTCTCGTTAATTTTTGGTGATTTTTAAAAAAAAATTATTAAATTGTGCAGCATATGGGCTGACTTGCTACAGCTGCACTGAGAATCAAAAGGCAGGATCAAATGCTCTTCGCTATTTTCAACCTTTAGCTGATACTCTTCCAAGTTGTTCTGGTGACATTTCAAAATGGGGCACTGCTAAATGTGCTGAGAAAAATCCAGTTTGCTCTAGCGTTCTTTTATCAGGTATATTTTCGGAAATTTATATTTGTGGTTTAAGAATTAATAAAAAATCTTTTATTAATTCGTTTTAAAATTTTTGGTTTAGTTGCTGGTCAGAATGTGTTGACTAGATCCTGCGCTTCGTCAGACGCCAACGTTTGTAAACAAACATACCCGGGAGGTATTGCAGTTTTAGATTGCAAAACTTGTGCAAGTGATTTATGTAACGGAGTTTTCGAAGAACCTGAATTGCCAGGAAATGAAACTTGTGCTGGGTATACAATTGATATTAACTTGAATATTAATGTTAATGTTCCGGAAAAAGGCGGCAGCGGAAGTGGTGGCAGTGGAAGCGGAAGTGGTGGCAGTGGAAGCGGAAGTGGAGGCAGTGGAAGCGGTGGAAGTGGTGGAAGTGGAAGCAATTACTGAATTTGAGCTACGACCTAGATTCTTACTGTAAACGGATACCTTTACTTCTTAAGCAGTTTTACTGACCAAGTTTTCTTTTATTCTGATAATAAACAATGTCTTTTAAAAAACCCAAAAATATTTAAAAATATAATTAATTTATTCGTCAAATGAAAATGGTTTAAATTGTCTTGTAGCCCTTAGTCATTTCCGACAACTATTGTAGTGTACTGCCTTCATAGTCAACTGGCCGGATTTACACTCTGACGTCACCACTTGACCATGAAATCGGTGCTTCGGCACCATAGTTCCTCCCTCTGTAAGTATGTTCATTGTTTGGAACATAGTTTGAGGCCACCTTCAGGCTAGACGGGTCTGCAAGCCTAAAGCCGCGAGGAGGAAAATTCGTGAAGCAAGGCCTTCCTTAGATGATAATGATGATAGTTTGAGATATACTAAGGGGTATAGTGCAGTATTTTTATAAGCCACTTGACGTGGATACTACCAAGTGGGTTAGAGCAATACTCCATAGTGTTATAACTTGTAAGCATGAATCTTGAGTTAGTTTTTACTAGCTCATCTACACTTTTAGGGTTTGGGGCCAAAAAATTACGCCTTTAATATTTTTATAAAAAATTTTATTTCAAGTTTGAGATTCGTAACAATTTTTGAGTTGATGAACTTGGTTCATTACATCTATCACTATTACACGTGTAGCAATCGGTAACGTTTACATCTGGAATTTTGTCTTGGCAATTGTGTTTTCCTCCAGAGCATGTTCTAACGTATTCAGTAAAACTCGGATCTGCAACAAATAAATTAAGATTGACTACATTGGCGCCATGAAAATAAGAAATTGCTAAGGCAAAATTTATTGGGTTAGAGTGTGCAGGTTTCTCTTTTGCGGCCTAAACCCAAAATATAATATCCAACCCAGTTTCCTAAACTTGAAATATACTAGAATACTTGTGGTAAAAATTCTTCCTGCGATTTTTTTTTAAAAATAAATTTTAGTGCAACTCACCTTCCATCTTCACAAATATGCAATGCTGTTGTTCCTCAGAACAGGTTATAACATTAGATTTAGAAATATTTTCCTCGCACACAGTAAGATGGTTGTCTTTCTCGTGAAAAGGTTTTACTGCCGAGTTTTTATAATTATCATTGAAAAAATCCACTTTAAAGCAATGGTAACAGTCAAGCCCTTCGCTAATTTCGAAAAAGACCACAAAAACTAGTAGAGCAGTTGTAAAGCAAATAGATTTCATTTTGAGCAATTATCTGGGGAAAAAAACGAAATCTTTGCCTACTCGTCCCACAATATTTACCAAAGTAATCCAAAAATATTTACACACTTACCAAATTCAAATCCGTTGTAAACAATTTGAATTTCTTCTTAATTCTGATTTGATAATTGTCATAATCAAGGTATTTATTATGGTAAATAATGACGCACTTCCTAGATTCTTTTGATGTTCTATTAAGATTTCTCGGAAAATCTTTTTTAATTAGGCGATTCCTGTTCTCATTATGAATCATTGCACCTGTTATTTGATGTAATAATATTATCACATCTTTGTAGTCACTCATTACGTTATTATTATTTAAAATCGATTATGGGATTCCTCTTATTTAACCGATAAGTTAAACCGATAAGTTGAACGCCACATGATTCACTTCTGCCAATTTCTGGTGGCAGTGCGTCAGTCCTACCATTCTTTGTCTTTGTTGTGCCTATAATTACTACTCTTTGGTTCGACCCAAGTGTCGTTACTTAATACAATAAATGTTAGTTATCCTAACTGCCGCCATTGCTTGAACTTAAACCTTGACTCGATTGCTTCCACTTTCTTGATCAGAGGTTTCACTGCTACCAGATTTTTCGCTGCAGCAATCTTCCGGCCGTAGTTCATCCCACATCTCCAATTTTCTGCCAGGTGCGACCTCATTCTAAAAATTCTGTGTCCTGTGGCAATCTGTTGCCAAAATATTAATACTGCTACGGTTTTCTCTAGCCCTCATGGTCTTCTCATGGTCTGACTGAGATACTAGTGTTCAAGCTAGATGCTTTAATGCTAACATTTTCTGGTCACTCTTAAAACTTTCTGGCCAAGGTGTTCGTACCACTTTGCATTTTCGTTTTCTATAATTATCATTTTCATCATATCCTGTGATTTCTTTCTTTAATCTGTGGACTTCGCTCATTAAAGGTACAACTTTGCATTGAAAAGTGACGATGCTGTCAATTAATTCTTCAACGGTAGACTTTTCCTTCTCCTGCAAACCAAAGGTAAAACTAAATTGTGAAAAAAATCAAAATGCTATAAGCTGAAAAGTAAATATTGTAAAAAATTATTTTAACTTGCCATTGACAGTAATTATTAAAATAATAGGGTAGGGTGGGGTAAAAATGAGACAGGGGTAAAAATGAGGCAACGGCATATTTGAAGAGACCTCAGTCTAGAAACTCCGAAAAAGGGTGTCTCATTTTTACCCCCTGTCTCATTTTTACCCCACCCTACCCTAATAATAACAACTGCATATCAACGTGCATATCACTTTTAGCATCTCCTGCATTTTTTCAGTGACAACGCCACCAGGGTAATTTTTTTTTTGCTAAAAAGTTCGCGTGTCACACATTATTGTCAATACGTCTATTTATAGCTTTGAAAATTATAGTCTACCTGTATGGTTTCGAGAATGTTGTGAATCATTGTTATCTACGACGCATCATGAAGATGATGATGGAATAAGTTGGGCGGTGCTTACTATAAGGGAAGCAGAGTCTGTTTTTTAGGGGGAGAGGCTTTGTGAAGTATAATTAATTCAGTTTGCTAAATATGAGATTCTTGGAATTGATGACGGAGTAGAAGTCAATTTCAAGTTGAATTTTGGCTAAAGCTATGTCATTGGTGGAATTAAAAAAATTAAAACTATTCTTTGAGTTATAATTTTGAAATTATATTAAAGGAAACCATTTACTGATAACGAGATAAGAATTATCCTGATCTATCGCAATCAGTATTTCATACGCGATAACGCATTTAACATACTTAAAATATTTTTTATTATACCATTTAAAGGAAAAGTAATCAACATTCTTTGATAACAATAATACCGTTATCACAATTAAAGTTAAGATGTTGCTAAGTCGCTGTATACAGCATAAACACTTCTCGTTACGTTGAAATCAGCTTTCAGATGATGACGCTTTTGTGATAATTTTGAAGCGATAGAAGGTAGAAGACGTCACTTAAATTAATCAAAAGACTTTGTCGTTACATTTTGTAGTGTTGCATGTGTAACACTCCATGATTTTCACGTCCGGGATGGGGTAAACGTAGGTTGAGCAATTGAACCAGCTGTCTATACACGATCTCCTTATTTCACCCGTGAGTGGGCCTGAAAAAATTAAAATTTGATAATAATGCCGGAATAATTTTGTTGGAATTTTATAATGTATTGACCTTGGAGGCGCAAATACACGCAGACCGGATCCGCTTGAGTGCATTCTAAAGTGTTTGATAATTCGAGATTTCCGTCACATTGGGCGAGCCACGCTCCTTTCCTGTTGTATCCTGAGTTTGTGATTTCGTTGTTGCATTGATAGCATTCCAATGCTGAACCTGTAATTTTTATATTAGAAAAAATTTTCAATTATCGGATGCGGAGATTGACTTACTGTAGTAAACTGATGAGATTATGAAAAAGCAGATGAAAAATGTTCGATCCATTTGATAGTGATGGCGTGGCACTAGAATCGGTACAAGTATTTTGAATTGATGTATGAATTGCGCACGAATGATTGCACTTAAAAATCAAGCGGCTGCTTTAGGATTTAATTACCGTTTGTTCGTATCAAAAATAAAAACGAGAAGGGTTATCGGTTGTAAGTTAAGTATGGGTGAAGATTTTTTTTGTGTTGATAAGGCAAATAGTAGGTAATGATGTTGTTTCATGCTTAGATTAATGGATTAAGGAGAGGATTCAGCGGGTGACGTAGTTTATCAGAAATTGGAAATTGGTTGTTGTAATAGGATCAAACGGATTTTAAAGTCAAAATGTGTAAATAGCAAAAAAAGGAGGTGAAGATGCACAGTATTTATCCTGAGATTTAATTGGTGGTTTTTGGCGCAGCAACAGCAATGTGTTCATGCTTAAGTCAGTTTTCTGGGTTTGCTGGCTTAAACAGGGTATGACTAGCCTAAAGTCCTCTCTTTCAGATTTCAAGTGCTTTAGCCTTTTTTTGTTGTTTTCAGCCTTAATATAAGTGGTGTAGCATTTTGGGAGAAGTGGGCATTAACTGTTCGAGCCCAACTGATGCAAGTAAGGGAGAAAGACATTGTGGACCAGAGTAGATCCTATCAGCGGATACGTGTAAAGACAAATGAAAAGATCCAAAGGATCATTAATTGGTTTCTCATCACAAAGGTTTCTTTAGACCATTGATGTGCCTTATTAGAATGATGCTGAATAATCGTCAGCAACCCCTAGAATCTTATTAAGGTAGCTGTTAGCTGAGAAGAAAACCTCTTAATGGATGCAGGTCGTGCGGGGATTAAAGGGCACCGCTAAGAATAGTCTGGTATCAAGTCTATTGAGTGGTAGTGGGATTTCAAACAAATTTTTTTTTGGCGCGTTTCCTGCGTTTCTTGCTTTGTACCTGAAAAGAGCTTAAGTCCCAGGCAGAAACCTTTGTTTTTTCGAGCTCAATTAGCTAGTGAGTGTCTTCCAATCCTATAATATACGTTTTATATTACGTGTAGACGTATTATAGACGTATTTATACGTTTTATATTACGTATAGACGTATTATAGACGTATTTATACGTTTTATATTACGTATAGACGTATTATAGACGTATTTATACGTTTTATATTACGTATAGACGTATTATAGACGTATTTATACGTTTTATATTACGTATAGACGTATTATAGACGTTTTTTGCCTCTTCACAAATTTTTAGCTTCCCACCTAATCTTTTCCTAGTTATGCCACTGAACAATTTTTCTGAACTTTCTATTTACTTTAAAATAATTTTACTAGTATTTTTAAATATTTAAAGTTCAATATTTAGCACTCTAAAACAGTTAATAAGTTAAACGCTTTTTGCATACTAGGCCCTTTCATAAAAGCTTATCTCGTCGCTATTTAATAATTAACCTCAAATTGTAACTTGAATAAAACAGGTTAATCTCAAAAAAATTTCTAATTATAAAACATGTGAAGGTTTCACAGAGAAAAGACAGTGGAAATCGCGAAGACAGAACATAGAAGCCTAATCATGATGTTTTAGGCGGAACAATTTTTTTTTCTTTTTAGCTACTGAATCAATTTGAAAAAGAATTGAATTTAAGATGTAAACTAAATTATTTTATTGTCTAATTTATTTACAAACTTTTTTATCTTATTAAAGTCTTAATACATGAGATTTCTTTTGGCTAGATCGCCATCTTGCTTTTTCCCGAAAGTAAAATTTTTAAGAAAGTACGTTTACATATGTAACGATAAAACTAATAAAGATGAAGAAAGCAGATATTTTGATGTTGGTTGCTAAAGAAGGCTGCAAAAAATTCGAAATTTTAAAAACTTTTTGTACACTAAGAAAAATGGTGTGATCTTAAATAAGGTTCTCACCTCATAACGATTACATCCATCCGCACTGCAGGTTTTACATACTGTAACATTCGACCTAGGTATAGGAGGCTCAAAATTTGTACAATTTAAATTACTAGCGCAGGTCCTGTAGGTTACAAGTACATCCCTATCGCCTAAAACCAAAAAAATATTTTCAGTATTACGATGCCAAATTTTTTTTACATTGTAATGGTAATGGTTCTTACTTTGAGCAACAGCATAAGCACAATCACCGATACAGTTTACTATTAATTTAGCTTCATATTTTCCTTGCAGACCGTGACATAAATTGTCAAGTGATTTCCCTTCTTGATGAACATCGAAAAAATGTTCAGTAGAATTTGGAGCTATTCCTTGATGTGTATTATTGTATTGAGTGCATTCGTAGCATTTTGTAGCATTGCCTGGTAACAAAATAAATCAACGTGAGCTTTAGTTCAAAATTTTGTCTTTTGAGTCAGATTATCTCAATAGCCAAAGTCCTTGATTTGTATGAGAAATTGAGAACAAGTTGGCACATGAAGAATTTTTACGAAAAGAATTTTCAGCCAAAAAGCTAAAAGAAAAAATTGTACTTACGTACTAATTGTTTATACTTCCAAAAGCTGCTACTAGAACTAAAACTAAGTTTAAATATTTAGAGATCATTTTTATTCTACAAAATTTAAAATTTTGAAAAAAAATTAAAATAACTGTTAATTACAGTAATGAAAGTTATGATATCATCATATTTTAAAAAAAATCATTTATATATTAATTATCCAACAGTAGGGAGATTATGTAATGCACGCGTATCATAATTTATCTTTTAGATTTATGAAAAATTTCAGGTGAAATCCTTTTCATCTTTACTTGAGATCCGTTAGAATTATTACGTCAAGATAAACGAATCGACTCATGAAAAATTATTTAAAAATAGAAATTATGTGGAAAAGAAATCAACTTGAAAAGTAAGAAGTAGAGAATAGGAAAAAACAAAGAAATTACCTTCAACCCTCAAAGCAATGACCATTCTTTAATTATGCTGCCTTCCCTTAGCCGTTTTATTACTTAATCCTGTTTATTTGTTGAAATGCTTTTAGTTCTTATTTTAATGCTTGACTCGGTTTTTTTCGTTTTTCTTTTTATTGGATAATGATAGAGCTTAAGAAAAAGTTATATTTTTAATAGGCGTAGAACTGGGAAATACGAATTATATTTTTTTATGCCTGCAACCAAGTTCAGGCTTACACAGTGAATTCATTTGTATAAAAATGTATACTTTTCTGGTTCCGCCTATGCTTAGCTTACGGACGTATACTTAAGTATGGATCAAAATTCGTCCATACTTAAGTATACGTCCGTAAGCTAAGCATAGGCGCAACCAGAAAAGTATACATTTTTATAAAAAAAAATTCTCTGTGTAGACCTGAGTCGTTGATTTAAGTTTATAATCATGTTTTATAATCATGTTTATAATCATCAGGGGTACAAATTCCTCTTCATTAGCCCTAAGGCCGTCCCTCACAACAATCAATCTTTCAATATCTCCTAGCGTCTCTCACAACACGTTCCTCAAAGCGTCCAAATCATGGTAGGGATTATTCGCTGCCATAGCTTATTTCCCGAAAATAAAAAACACACCGTTATTTACAAACAAAGAAAAGTGGCAGAAGAAAAGAATCTTTAGAATCTCAGAGTGCGAACTTAACTAGGTACGGGCCGAAAAAATCGAGCTCAATAGTCAGGCCATATTTTCTGGCGTGAGCAGAGCAACAATTTTTTTTATTCTTGAAGTCGGCCAGATCCTAGTGGATAGTTTATTGATCCAATTCGAGCCAGTGTGGCTCTTGCAGTTGTCGAAGAAGGGCAGCTATCAAAAACAACATTCTTTAAGTGACTCAAGCCATGTTCGAAAAGCAGAAGGAAATGTATTTAGACGATAATGGAACAGAAGTTTTAAGGAATAAGTCCCACAGCGCGGGGCGGGCTACTGAAAATTGAGGAACTTTTGCGCGAATATCGAAATACCCCGTGACATAGCAATTACCGGGGGGGGGGGGGGGGGGCAGGAAAATATAAAAAGCTCTAAAAAAATGGAGGAAGGGCCCTTGAGTAAACCTTCTGCTAGAGGGCCTCTTCTAATATTGATACGCCACCAAAAATACCCATCTCCGCTCTCAAAGATAAAATTAAATCTCGAATGAAAACAAAACTAGATTATTTTATCAATCGTTTTAATTGTTCACAATTGTTCTTTTTAAAAACAGATCTTGAGTTAATTTATCATTACTCATCTTTTAAATAAATGAAATCCCAAATAATGAAATAACTGAAACGAGAAAAACTGAAATTCCGATATTGGTTGCTGAGTTGCATTCATCCTTGGTGCATTTGTCACAGTAGATTACTTTGCCTCCGGCTATTGGAGATTGGAATGTTGCACAGTCTAAGTGATTAGCACAAGCCCTGAAATGGGCTTTGACGTCTTTCCCAGCTAAACAATAATTTTTCGGTTTTAAAAATTTACAAAAAAAAGATTGAGAATTTTGAAAAAATGATTACTTTCAACGACAGCTTTGGCGCAGTCTCCAGGGCAGTCGACTAAAATGTTATTCTTGTAATTTTCCGCTAGGCCGTGGCAAAGTGCGTCCAGTGTCCTTGATCCGATTGTTATGTTTTGTTTTTGGGTTGATGGCGCTACTCCTTCGTTCTCGTTGACGTATTCCGTGCATTCATAACATTTGAAGGCGGTGCCTGAATTATAAATATTGGAAACATTTAGTAAGAGAAAGGAATTTTAATAAAGGGGCCAAAGCTACATTAATTTCCTAATTGGGCCATGATTTGCTAACTGTCAATTTTGTCGGCTTGATTTTGAGTTGAGTGGAAATTTGAATAAAGTGCCTGAGTGAAATTAATATCGGTTGTTGTCGGGATATTGACACTGACAAAATCACTGGCCCATATTCAGGTTTTCATAGTTGCCAACGTTAACGAAAATTCGAGGTGCTGTTGCTTTAAGTTAAGTTAGTTATAATGGAAGATGGTGCACCATGATTTTTTTTAAAATATATTTCTCATTTAGTACTTTCTTCGTCTCGGGCTATGGAACTAGGTAGATTTTACACCAGGCCAAAAAACAGTTTCAAGATTAAAAATATTTATTTATTTAAAAAATATAACTAATAATTAATTTTGTAATACTGTAATCATCACTATATTTTAACTTGAGATTTTGCTTAAGATATTTGCAATAATTGCATTCGATATTAATGAAAAATAATTTCTTATTGAAAAAAGTTTTTTAACGCCAAAAGAAGACTGATGAACATGAAAACTGCAGACACTCCGATGCTGGCTGCAGAATCAGGATTGGTCTGCAACAAAAAAGAATATGAGATATTTGTTTATTATAAATTTTAAGGAGTCCCTGTTGAAAAGATATCTTCAGTGTCATACCTCTAACCTCTTGCTGTTACACCTATCGCTGCTGCATCTTTCACATTGTATGAATCCTGCGTTGTTGCAATCTAAATATTGAGCGCAAGTTCTAATCGTAAGAAACGTATTCGTGTCAGCTGAAACAAAATTAATTCAGCTTATTGTAAATTGATGCCACTGCATCCTTCAAAGGAAAGTAGAAATGCCTAACCTAACCTAACTTTGTTTAGAGTGAACCCGACTGTTTTCTTTAAGGAATATTTAATCAATCTTACTTTTTTTGACAGCCCTAAGACAATCCCCATAGCAATTAATCAATAAACTGTCATCCAAATTATGACATAGTCTGTTCCAGTTTCTAGTCTCTGTGCCGGTTGAACTGCTGGCGAATGAAGCCCCAGTGATGTTGATATTAACGGATTGTTGATTTGTATTAATTACCTGCCCTCCTCTATTGAAATTATCATATTGTGCACAATTATAGCAGTTGGATGCTTCACCTGTTGAGAAAAAATAATGCAGTTAGGCATGGCAGGTGTATTTATCGTCAACATGAAAGTGGGCGACTTCATAATCACAAAAATATAAGCTATCAAACTCATTGAATTCACTACCTTAATGTTATAAGGTTCCATCTTCATTGAGGAGGTTGACACCAATATGGCTGGCCGGGGTCATCCTTCACAGTGGAGATGAAACCTTATAATATTAAGATATCTTGAAAGAATTTTCAAATTGTTTTATCGAGATAATCATGCAGATAAAAATTTGTTAATTAGAATGACGGAATTCGTCCTTACGAATATTTGAAAAAAATTTTATTAGCTACTTACCTCTTTAATGTTGTAGCTCTTCAGCAGAATCAATGCTTTCTGAGCTAAAAGAACACTAATCCCCCACCTTAAATTAATGATTTTTTTAGGTTACGTTTTCAAAAAAAGGCTGTTAGTAAATTATTTTCTTAATTTGAAAAATTAAAAGTTTTTTTTAGAATCGAAATATTTTTTCAAAGCGACAACAATCCAATTTAAATTAAATTTCGCGGGGCACCATCTTCCTTTGTTGCAATTGTTAGTAGAATCTTATGCTTTAGCGTTAAATCGGCGCTAAAGCAAAAAAAAACATTCAAAAAATATACTTACAAATATTTCCAAAAGCAGCTAAAAGTACTATGAATACTCCTGCGAAGTTCGAAGCCATTCTTAGTTTTAAAAAAAAATTGTAAAATTAGTTTCAAAATACTAAATCATTGATAAAAAAAATTTGAGAAATCATCAAAATCCCAAACGCCCAATGTATATATATCGGCATTGAAGTAAGTTATCGCCATTTCGCAAAAAAAAATTATCCGCAAAAATTACGTCATTATGCTAAGAAAAAAAATACAGCCCGTGCAAATAAAAAAAAAATGGTTTCATGATGTAAAATGACGTCATGCAAAAATAAGTTTTATAAAAACGAATCATGAAACTTGAGACTGCATACCGTTGGGGTTACACGTGCTTTCTTTAATTTTCTTTTAAAATTGCGGATGAAAGGACCGTAATTAACCCTTTGCTTTGAGATTTTCTTACCCGCATTATTTTTTTTTTTATGAAAATGAATCATTTTTGCCTGATTATTTAATTAAAGATGACTCAAATCGTGTATCATATTCATGCAATAAAAATTTTTATGTCGCTGATATCGATTATGGGAAATAAAAAATTTTTAAAAGAAAATTAGGACAAAAGAAATTACTTACGGATTCATTTTTTGATTCTGAAAATTTCAGTTTAACACTGCAGATGTGCGCACGGACTATACGACAATATTTAACCCGTTTGCTGGGCGCGTTTGTCGCCTTTGAAATTGATGCAGACGTAAATCTATTGATTTTGAATCATCAAAACAAATAATGGTATCTCGTGTGTGTGTTTTTCTTTAAAATTTATTTTAGATATATGAGATTAAAAAGGGTGAGGCCATGTGGTGTTGAGAATCATGGGTGTGGCCCTTAGAAATCATTTTTTTAACCGAAATTTCTCCGAAAAACATCCGAAATCGATTTTTCTCTTTAAGCTACAAATGGCGTAAATGTTTATCTTATCTAATTGTTTACAAACAAAAACATAATAGGGGGAAATAAAAAGATGAAATAATCCGAAATAAAAAGGTGAAAAATAATTTTTATACAAAAAATTTATTTATTGAAAATTGATTGTCACTTTTTTAGAGATACATAATTTTGGGTATATTAATTGCTTCCTATTAAATAATCTTTAAAGCTCAACCAAAGCTGAGAATTATTTTTTTTTTTGAGTTTGAGAAACATGAAATTTTCTATTTAAATGAATTATTGATTTAACTAAGAAAAGAAAACTCTAAAAGCTGCGAATGATAATGAAATACCAAGAAGAGATGCGGACGCTAAGGCGTTCACAGCCGAATTACATTTGTCCTTGCTGCATGAATAGCAGTCTAAGGTTGAACCAGTGAGATTAGCAGCGGTTTGCAGTAATTGGCAGTCGAAATCCTCGACACAAGATCGGTAGGTTGTGATGTTTCCATTGACTAGAAATAAAATTAATGTTTAAAAAAGGAAGGCCAAATCCGAATTGTCCCAAATTTTTTTGAGAGGACCTGATTGTCTTTGACTAGGCGACTATTTTAGAATTTTTAAGGTACTTACAATTCCATACAGCTTTGCGGCAATCTCCGGGGCAGTCTTTTAGAAGGTTGTCTGAAAGTTCACTGCCGCATGAAGTTTGGGGTAAATTGTAAGGTTTAGAAGATACACTTTGAAGTCGGGTTGATAAAGCACCAGGCAACGTGGCGCAGTCATAGCATCTGTACTGGATACCTTTAAAAAAAAAGTTACATGAGTCTTTGTTGGCTTCGATTCATTGTTAATTTAGAGATATAAAATAATATACTCACTGTAATGGAATAATGTTAAAAAGAAAAAGATTCCTAAGAGATTAGGCGACATTTTGAAGATTAAGATCTGGAAAAATTAAAAAACCAGGAATTAATTTGGAAATTTTATAGGAACTAAGATCTTTGGCCAAAAAAATTCAAAACTGCAAAAAAAAAATTTCGTTTGAAAAAAGATAGTCTGGAATATTGTTAAAACAAATAGCGATAACTGGAAATTAGTCTCACTTTAGCACGGCCTTCAATCGGTTAACATACTTAATGAAATACACAAACAAAAGATTGTTTTGCACTAGTTAGGGTATCGTTGCATTGAGTTATAAAAATTAAAATGCACTTAAAAATCTCACGAACTCTCACCTGCTTTGAAGCTTTTCGAAGAATAAACAATATTGTACGGCAGTAGAAGTTTACGTTCTCTAAATAATGAGAGTTTTATTTGGTGAGTCACTGATAAGAAATAGCGGGTTTAAGGTAATTGAAATTTTAGACACAATGAATTTTGCAAAGAGACATTTTTTTAAAGAAATCGGTTAAAGAAATAATTTTTAGGAATTTTTAAAAGAAATTTAAGTAAAAAGTATTTCAAAGAAATTTTATTCTGAAAATATTTTGAAACAAATATTTTGTTAAATCTTGGAAAGAACTTTTTTTCTAAATTCTCAAAAGAAGAACTGAAAGAAAGTTTTTTTAACAAAATTATTTTTCGGAAAGAAAGAAATTTTAATTTCTTTGTTGAATTTTATTAAAAAAAATAAAACAAATTCTGAACAATCCGTTTATTTCATCCCACTACTGAACATTTAATGTTAATGGAAAAATCGTTTTTCTCCTTTGACTTGGCAGACAAGGGAAAAATAGTTTAAGGTCAACTACACCAAAACCATGGACCTCTCACTCCTTTAATTTTTCAAATAACCGCAAACTCGATTTAAATTAAATTCCTTTTCTTCGCTGCTATCGTTAAAAAATCGATTCCAATAAACAAAAAATTCAAATCGATCGAATGTAAGAACAATGAGAAGTTTATTCATTTTCATTGAATAACATTGCAAAAAATTTCGCAATACTAACATTAAATCCTCCCCTTTTCCCAAACATAGGTGTGCTCCAGTAAAATGTCTATCACCTCGTCATAATTCCTTTAAAACTTTATCTTATCTTTCTTAATTTCGGTAAAATAATTTTTTATAATCCAACATACGAATCTATTTTCCAAAGAAGAAATAAAAAACTAACGATCTGTATTTACGTCAGGAATTTTGTTAATTTTAGAAAGGAATTCGGGGAAAAAAGCCACGAGAAAAAACCAGTTTAAAAAAAAAAAAAGAACCGAGCAACAATGCAGAAAGGGTTAGCTTTTTCGGATACAATTTATGTAGGAAGGGTAGGGACCGGAAAATAAATTTTAATTTTAACCCGAGTCTAATCGTAATTGGTTTACTGATACAATTTTTTCCCCCCCACGCCAACCTTGGGAATCCTAAATAGGAGGAACGTATGAGAAGTTCTCATTCGTAACGGGCCGTCTTTTAACGCCTGTAAATATTCGAGTATGTTTTTTTGAAAAAGAATGACAGTACCGATACAATTTACGAAATTGATCATATTTTTCTAATATTTTAAGCTTTTTGTAGATTTTCAATGTGATAGTGTCGGGGTTTTTTTTATCCAGTGAGCCAATTAAAACTCAAAAAATCCGGAGATAAAATTTACATGTTAACTTCATTATGGAAATGTTTAGGGAATCTCCTCCCGCGGTTTTTTTTAAAGTGTTTTAGTGTCTAAAGGATGATCGTGGAGTTTGGGGTGTGGGAAAGATTCTAGTGCCCAACGGCAGCGTTTCGCTAAAAATATGATGATGAGGTTGTAGAAGGAGGAGGGACTGCCCGAATTTGTGTAGCTTTCTTTAACTGCAAAGGCGTTGATGTGATCTTTGATTCTTGTCTAAGAAAATCTGCCAGAAAGCAGGGGCGGCACCAAGAGGGGCTTGACGGCTTCAGGTGGGAAAAATTTGACCCCACCTTGGTCCCCCTTATTAGAGGAGAAAAAAATTGAGAATTTTTGACTGATGTAAATTACATTACGTTATCGATTTTGGCCCCATATGAAAATCTCTGGCTAACTCTTGGCTCCCTGGATTTTTTTCTATCGCCGACCCTGCAGATTTGTACTGATTGAGGCCGGGTTCGGTCTTAACTCTTCAGGCCTCAAACTGAAGCTAGAGAGCAATAATGTAACAACAGAAAGGAAACCAAACCAAATTTTCATGAAAAAGGGAATTCCCGATCAATTTGGTTTCAAGGGGGGAATAAGTAAAAAGTAATAAATGAAAGGAGAAGACTTGAGTATATGTAGATGAAGTCGATATACCATACAAAGAGATCCCTAAACAAACTAATAAAGAACAACAGAAAGCTTTGAATATTGGAACCCAGAGTAGTTTCTCTAAACAATATTTAAGGAAACATCCTTTGAGATACCGACAATTTGTAGATGCCTTGAATTTTCCTCTTTTTCCCCCCTTTTTTTTTCCTTCCCGAAATTACGTCTTTAATGCATATGCTGAGAGGTTTATCGCTAATTAATTTATCAAATAAAATGGAATAGAGTTAGATAGAGGGAATGAGATGAACGGAAAAGAATAATAATGACGACAATAGCATTAAAACTAATTGCAACGCAAGTCACGATCAAGTCCTCCTTGATTACATGTCCGTTGCTGAAGCAACTGAAGCGAGCGGGACTAAGTTACTATATTGCTGACTGTTTAGCGGGATGAATTCCCGCCCTTTCCCGACCTCGGGGTAATTATTGTAATGTTTTGAAAAAGAGTTAAGGGATTTCTTTGAGCCGAAAAAAATTATTTGACTTGGGAATTTTTCGGGCGGGATTTTTTTTTGAGAGGAACGGCAGCTTCAATGCGAATGAGGGGAGAGGGTTAGTTTCAAAAACAAGCAGCATCATGTTTTCGACTAATTTTCTTACCTAGAGAAATCAAATAGTTTTGCAGCGGGATGGTATTAAGGGCTTTTTTCGCCCCAGGGGATTTGTTAGCGAGTAGATTAAGGTTCTAGTGAACATTTAGTAGAGGGTTTTTGGTGTAATGAGGTGATGCTCACAGAAGAGGTTTTCCGGGGGGGGGGGGGGGGAGGTAATTGTAACGAACGGAAACTTTTTTTGGAATGGACCAGTGACGTCTACCCGTTTAGTTGTTAGTTACTGGAAGGGACCAAGAAGATTTATGAGGAGAAAATACATGTTGTACTCAAGAAAATTCAATAAGACATGGAACCATATGAGATTCCTATGGTTGAATCAGATATAATGAAAGGCATTTGGTTAAGAAACTGGTATATCTATCTATAATCAGAGTCCGTTTTAACTTTTTCCTTGAGCGTCATTTTCAATTTTTCGGTTGAGCGTCCATTTCATATTTGGCTCGAGCGCCCTTTTTAATCGTTTGCTTAAGCGTCCACTTCAATTTTTTTGCTTAAGCGTCCACTTCAATTTTTTTGCTCGAGCGTCCATTTTAATTTTTTGCTGTAGCGTCCATTTCAAGTATTTGCTTGAGCGTCCATTCTGCCTCTTCACTCTATTCATCCACCATTTAGCTTTCCTTAAACCTGATCCCTGTTTGCAGAATTGCTCGCCTATTGAAAATTATTTAGTACTAAATCCGTTCGATTTTCGCCTGAATTTGTAATTAAAAATTTTTATTCCCAATCTGCCCAGTAGAACAAAATAATTTTCTAATATTTCACCCACAATTGAAACAAAAATCCCTTTACACAAAAACTGTATGAAAGAATTCCAAAAATGAAACCAAACTAGCTCATCCCCCTTATCCTTTCAATCCGAAAAGGATTATCAACTCTATTGTGTGTTTAAGACAAGCAAAGTTTCACGCTTCACACTTCCCAGAGCTTGGCTCTAGGTTAAATAAATGTACTTGTAGGTCAATTTGTTTTTCACACCTCTTGATTCCCCTGCTTATTCCCATTTATCTTCTTTTTCCAAGCAACGCCTTTTCCTTTTAACGAATATCTCAAACGTTGTAACCCCCGTTTTATTTTCACTTTCCCCCCCGAAAAAAAAAAATTCTAAACAACTTTCATTTTCTCTTTACAGATGAAGTCGGCGGTTGGCTGAATTCTTAAAATCGACTTTTTGCGGGGATTTGATTCATGCTGATGGTAAGTACTCACACATTGTAACTTCTTAAGGGTAAAAATGTTAAGCGTCAGCAATTTTTTCCTTTCCAAGTCTCATATTTTACCCAAAAAGGGAGTTACCTTCTCCCTTTTTTATATAATTCTCACTGGAGAATTAAAAGGGCTTTTACCGCTCGGAGCGAATTATGTCCCCGTGTTTTTCTCGGCGGAAACGTGTATATGTCCTTCGATGATGAAGCAAAAGAATGGAACCCGGAAATCCAATATAATGATTTTATCTTTATCTATCGGAAATAATTTTTTTTTAAGGAAAAATAAAACGGATGAGGAATATATTCGATCGTGTAAGTGCATTTTATTTATAAATCGTTTGAGAGATAAATTCAATTTATAATTTACAACCCATTAGCTCTTGTATTGATAAGAAAATGTGTGAAGAGACTTGATATCATTTATCAAAAATTTTTCTTTGTCCCCCTCGAATGTTTCATTGAGTCATTTGTTTTAGCTTTGAATCGGAGCGAATTCATCTGAAGTTATGTAGGAAAGATTAAAAATAGTTTTGAGGATTAGCACTAAAATATTTATTATTCTAGTCTGCTAGCTCGCCATCCTCCCCCACCTCCCCGTTTTGTCAACTAGCTGGTTTTCTAGATTGACAAGAGTCCTCGTTTTTAAAGTAGCTAAGGCAATTTTTCTTCAGAAAAAAACGGAAGCGTCTTGAGCGCCCATCGCAATTTTAGCTTGAGCGTCCATTTTAATTTTTTGCTTTAGCGTCCATTTTAATTTTTTGCTTTAGCGTCCATTTTAATTTTTTGCTTTAGTGTTCATTTCAATTCTTTGATTGAGTGTCCATTTCAATTTTTTACTTGGGCGTCCATTTCAATTTTTTGATTTAGCGTCCATTTTAATTTTACTTGAGCGTCCATTTTAATTTTTTGCTTTAGCGTCCATTTTAATTTTACTTGAGCGTCCATTTCAATTTTTTGCTTTAGCGTCCATTTTAATTTTACTTAAGCGTCCATTTTATTTTCGACTGAGAGTTAATTTCAGTTTTTGCTGAAGCGTTTATCTTCATTTCCATTCCTTAGCTTTGCACTGAAGCAAAAAACATTCACACCACAATTTCTTTTTTACAATGTCAAGATTTACAAATTCTTTCAGAAACTTTTTTTTCAATTCCAAAAATCTTTGAATAAGGAAAAACTATCTGGATTTGGAAACTCGAGAGCACCGAAGCTCGCGCGCCCTCGATTTTAAAATAATTCCAACATAAAAAAACCTTGCCTTGAGAGAAAAAGAATCGAAATGTCTAAACCAAACTTTTTCCTCGACACTTTTTACGACTCATATAATAAAACAAAAGCTGCAATATTTGCTTTTCCTCTTAGAGGGCAACTTAAAAGGAAGAAGAAGGAAATAAAGGTGTGAATGTAAGAGAAAAGGATTCTTTTGTGAAAAGGAACACGGGGGAAGGAGGAAAACGGAAAAATAAAATGTGCAAAAAAGAAAACACGCAAGAAATGTTTTGTTAAAAAACAGCCTCTCAACTTCTCATTAGGTCATTAAATATAGATACAACAAAAAAAAAAAAAAAGAGAAAATAGACCGTGATTTTATTCAAGTGCTTACCCACGAGAGAGATTTCTGAAAAAACCGCCGGATATACTCAACCAAGTCACACATAACAGTTAATCGGCTTTTCTTCTTGTTTGTTTCCGTTTTTCAAAAAACACCATCCTTTACACTTGATATCCTCCATGTTTTTTCAGATTTAACGGGATTGTTATTCGGTGTATCTTTCCTGATCCTCAAATCGTTCGCCCGTGCATATTTAGTTTTTTTTAGAAAGGAGAACATCAAAAAGTTGGACGGTGAGATTGCTACTGATGACTTCAGTATTGTGGACGCTAAAGCAAAAAAATGAATGGACGCTCAAAAAAAAAGGAAATGGACGCTCAAGTAAAATTGAAATGGACGCTAAAGCAAAAAATTAAAATGGACGCTCAAGTAAAATTAAAATGGGCGCTCAAGTAGAATTAAAATGGAAGCTAAAGCAAAAAATTAAAATAGACGCTCAAGTAAAATTAAAATGATGAACACTGAAGCAAAAATTAAAATGTATGCTCAAGCAAAAAAATAAAATGGACGCTAAAGCAAAAAATTGAAATGGACGCTCAAGCTAAAATTAAAATGGGCGCTCAAGCAAAAAATTAAAATGGACGCTCAAATAAAATTAAAATGGACGCTAAAGCAAAAAATTGAAATGGACGCTCAAGTAAAATTAAAATGATGAACACTGAAGCAAAAAACTAAAATGGACGCTAAAGCTAAAAATTGAAATGGACGCTCAAGCTAAAATTAAAATGGGCGCTCAAGCAAAAATAGACATGGACGCTCAAGCAAAAAATTGAAATGAAGCCAAAAATTTAAATTCTTTACTAAGCGCGTTCATGACTTGACAAAATTCCAATTTTCGAGAAAAATTATTGGAAAGAAATTGGGAGAAATTCCCCGCCGTCATTTTTAGGCCTTAAGTAAAATTTTCTATTTTCGTACAAGCCCTTAAAAACCGACGCATTTCGGAATGTAAATAATACCACGGCAACGATGTTATCTTTTCAACCCACCCGTGTTCTTCATCATTCTCTTCCCCTTTCCCTCGAGCACCTCTTTCTTTTTATAATTTTTATTCTAACATCGAAAAGGTGACGTGACCTTAAGCTATCTGAAAAACACGAGAACAAAATTTTCCCGAGAAATTTTAAGCATTAAAAATTTAAAATCAACAATTTTTAATTAAAAATAAATCATTACAAAGATTCAATAGACGATCGAGCACATCATCGGCTAAACATTTAAACAAACGAGACAAACATTCAGCCAAGCTCATCAATATTGCTGACCTACTTTACCGGTTGTAACTTGTCAGCTATACAATGATTGCATTTCCTTTGCGGTTTTCATCTCGTTTTGCTTTCAAACCTGCTCATTAATTTCAATGATACAGATCGTGATTTTACACTATCAGGATTTTTTTTAATCAGAAACTGAAGCCGGTAAATTGGTACAAGAATCATTGTTGCTGAAATAACGATTAGCTCAAAAACGAGACAGAAAACTTGGAATTTTTTTTTTTTGGGAAAGAAAATGAAATGTGATTTTTTTACGGTGAAAAAAGTTTCTGCTCGACTGAGCAACCTTCTTATCGTTCCGGCAATCTCTTTTTCCTTGCTTCCGTATTTTTTTGACTGAGTTGCTTAATGCACCTTGGAATCGTCCTCGGTTTTTATAAAGATGAGGAAATAGCTAAGAATAAAAAATGGGGAGTGGGGGATGTAAATAAAAATTTATAGACATGAATTTGTGTGACATGTGAGAACAAGGATTGATTGATTTTATTATATATCAATTCAATCAACTATACGGATGTTACATCCCGAGAGGTCTCATTCAACACAAACCCGACAGTTTCATTTTGTGATCTCTGTATATAACCCTATCGGTTGTTTGTTCATCAGCGTGTAATATTTTCTATAGGTTGTCCTTTATAGCTTTATGGCTTTTATTTCATTTATGATGTAACCTTATAGGTTCGTGCTTCCTGTTTGGGCTATTGAATACCCTTGAAAGCGCTTTGTAAAAGTTGATTTTTTGCTGTAGCGCTGCATTTTCTTTAGAGGGTTAGTAATTAAAATTTCTGAGCCAGTTTTAATAATAATAATAATAATAATAATAATAATTTTATTTGGTACATCGTGTTACAGTGTTTTAGTTTCGTGTTTTAGTTTCAAGTCCTGGAGATGACTGTCAAATTTTTGTTGACCAATGAAAAAGTGGTATTGAAGGCTGCCATGTTCTGCCATGAAGGTGATCAATCTCATTGGTTACAGAAGCAACAACTATAGCGAATCAAGTGAATAAAACTCGAATTATTTTCGGCTACATGTTGGAGGACTAGGTTCGATGATGTTGCGCAACACCTTGCAACAGCGAAGTGGCAATGACAGATCATGCCGCCAGGGAGGATCTGGATATGTGGACAGCACGTATATTAAGATGGAGACCTCGAGCGTCAAACGATGATGACATTAAGGGGCCGTTCAAGTATTACGTAAGCATATTAGGGGGGAGGGGGTCAAAATTAACCATCTTCGCCATAAGCTAAGTATGGCGAAATGTGCTTACACCCCGGGGGAGAGGGTCAAAATTCACCAAAATCATGCTTACGTAATACTTGAACGGCCCCCAAGAAGGTGGCAGGACTTCTTCTTCTTTAAATGCCCGCTCTTCGTCGGATAATGGCGATCATTATGGCGATCCTAACTTTGGAGGCTGCCGAACGAAAAAGGGATACCGAATTTTGGCTGTACTAGTCTCTTAGATTCTTAAGCCAGGATGTTTTCCTCCGACCTGATCTGCGCCTGCCCTCAATCTTCCCCTCCATCACCAGCTGTAAAAGGCGGTACTTTCCTTTACGAATAATATGACCGAAATTTCAAGCCTTCGACGCTTAACCTCGTAAAGCACCTCCATCTACTTGCTTATACGATTCCAAACTTCGACATTGCTTACTCGTGCGGTTTACGGAATTCGCAACATGCGGCGATATATCCATATTTCAAAAGCCGCCAGCTTCTTTTTCAGCACTTTGGCTTAAGTGGTTGCAGCCGAAGACAAGGAAGTGTGGCAAAGGTTGAGGGAGGCCTTCGTGCAAGAGTGGACAAATATATTTCAATTCGAGAATGGCAGCCACTGATCTCCTCTGGGTACGGCAACTTGAAAAATTTCGTGATACATGACAACTAGCGACATCTCTTTTTGGAACCAACGAACTAGTTGCTAATAATAGAAAAAAATGACAATAACAAATGTAACAAATGACAATATGTAAATATTTTTATTGATTTCCATGGCAACAGTGCAATAGTTCCTATGGTTCCAACTGAAGATGTCGCTAATTCTTCTTCTTCTTTAAATGCCCGCTCCTCGTCGGAGATTGGCGATCATCATGGCCAACCATTGATGATTTTACTAGGAATATCAAATAATGTGGTGACTTTCCATAATCTTCCACATCGCAGTACGGGAGCCATACCATTGATCCAACTCTGCCTCCCGGTATCTGAGCCTAGGCCTTGCCGATTACTACCATCTTCAGCCCTAGGTCAATATTAGCGAAGCTGCTGCCCTCCACTAACTCATAACCCTGAGAAGGGAGCTCACCACAGGGCAAGGACGCCATTCCTTGAGCAAGACAAAACATGCCTTACCGGTTACCCGTCGCTAATTACACACTATCAATTTCAACAGTGAAAATGTTCAAATTGTCGTATCCAGAGGAGATCAATCACTTGTTATTGGCAGCTTTCAGTTTTCAAAATGTCGTACCTCTATATAGCAGACGACTCATCGAAGTGTCCACTCCCTACTAGGCTAAATTTTCCGGCATGCGGTATGCCGGGCACTGGCCTTGAACCACTTTCAACACCAACTCGAACTGAATAATTCAAGTTCAGGCATGTTCGCACCCGCAAGCAAGTTGCCAACAAGCCTCAAACATCTCCCCAAGATCCTTATGTTGTCTTTTTTCTATGATTTGGCAGAGGATGTTTTCAAGCACGTCTGCTATCACAAAAGCATGTTAAAACATCATCCGAACACATGAACATGTTCTTTATAAAATCAAACCCAAAGTTTACAAAATTAATTGAAATTTTCTTTGTTTTAAGCCATTAGACAACTGCAGTAGACCCTATTTAAAAAAAAGATATAACGCGGTTAAATTTTTCATGTAAGGTCCGGCTAAAATATGCATTAAAAGCATGTGGGGGAAAAAAGTATGAGACCGTGATCGGAGGTAATTCGCGGAGATAAATGTGCAGCATGGTTTACAACTCTTCGTGTCATTAAATAAAAAAAAAAGCAACCATTAACCGAATGTTATTACTTTGAGAGAAGAGGAAAGAGAAAAAAAGGAAACGCATTCTCCTATAACCCTCGAAACCGTTTCCAAGTCCTCTCGCATTTCCCTTTCGAAAATTTCCTTAAGGAGAATACGCATAGCTGCATGAAATATCGCCTTAAGAGGTGCAAGCAGATTATAACAAGGTTAAACGTCAACAATTACACGACAGTAGCTATTAACAACCTATTAGAGCATGGCCCCGGCAGCGCGGAGTTCCCGCGCTCAAGCATTAAACTCGCCATTTATCATATAACCCGGTTGTCATAAATTCAGGGGCGGGTTTAATCTTTTCAAGTTTTTTCTTTTTTTCAAAAAAAAGGAATCATGAACTTTAAAATAGAAAAAAAGAATATCAAGAGTAGTTGAAGCCAAACAAAAATCGATACTTCTAGATAACACACTTTATCACATAGCTTCTTCACGAGTCATTTAACTCATCTTCTTTGTCTCTTTCTTCCTGGTTGATCCCTTCTTTTTTTTTACATCCCCCGTTCTTTTTCCCAAATCAAACGTTTCGGAATAAATACCTTTGATATTAAAACAATGTAAGACATTGTAAATCACGGGACGTAATAGTCCTCAGGTGTAAAATTTATCGTCTAGGTTTGCTTAGAGGCCGCAAAACCGACTTTGCACAAACGCTATTATTATGGTTGAATGAAAATCCCATTACTAAATGAATTGTATCGCTCGTTTGGTTCCAGCTTTCTGAACTTTAATAATTAAATAAGTATTTTCTCTGCTGGGCGACATTAATCTCGGTCATTCGCGGTGGTATTTAAATGACTTTAACTAATGGTGGACGCATCTATCTTTGTTTTTTTTTTGAAAACGTCGAAGGGGGATATTTTTATCGATAGGTCGAATTTAGCTTTTTAATGTGACGGGATAACGGAATGGCAATTAGATATTTAGGATTCACGCAATTGGTTTTACGTTGAACGTCAATAACATAATTATCGGGAACGGGGGGGGTTTTCTCTCTATCTGGGAAGGCAATCATAAAAACAGATTCGATTTTGGATTTCTCGTTAATTTTCAGTTATTAATAGGGTATGACATCTGAGACAGTCGGGGAAATGGGTGAGGGTTAGTTTTGGGATTTATCGGGGTGTTTTTTAAATGACAGGAGGGGGCTTTGTGCCAGGTGGGGTGAGCTTCTGCCACCTTTTTCTAAAAAAAAAATTCTGAGTCCCCAACAGTGAAATCGTATCCTCTTTACAGTATTTTTTTTTAGAGAGTGAATTTTGAGTTTTGCTATTGTGGGGGACAATATTTTGCGCAATTCAGGGTGAGTTTTTTGAATTTGAATAAAAAATATTTAACTTACCGTTTGAAATTTCCTTCTTGAAGAATTTTTTTTAATAAAAATGGATAATCGATGTGCACTGTAAGAAATTATTAATCGTACTGACCTGAATAGGGGAGTCGGCTCCATCGAAACAAAATGAGACCTTTTTAGCGATAATGTTTTGAACCAACGTTATACTCTTTACAATACCCTTCAAAGCTGTTATAAGTTAAGAAAGGTTAAACGCGCTTTGACAAATTGGAAAGGATAAACTTAGATCTAATTAAAAAAATATGCTTCACATTTAACTTAAGTTGATAATGGCAACAAATTTTTTTTTAATAAAAATCTTGATTGTGAAGTTGTATAAACACAGGCTTACTTTTATTTGCAGCCCGATTTCAACTGGGCCTGACAATGGCTATAGTTGAAGCTCTGCCGTCTCGAATCATACTAGTACAGAAAATTTGAGGATTGGCGCAAGTCAGATCGAAAAGTAAACTTATGACTCGAGTAGTCGATTTAAAATGGCAGTGGCCGGCTGTGCAGACAGTAAACAGAAAAATAGCTGAATGAAGATCGGTCCACGAAACCCGCAGCGTGCGACGATAAAGCCATTTTTCAGCTTTCCATTTTCCTCATTGACAGTAAAGGACTTCTAGCTTGCTCAATCAGCTAAGCTCAACATTGGTTTGGAGCTCTTCAACCTCGAAGCCTTAAATCTGGAATAAGAGCAAGCCGAAAATGACTTCGCGAAAATGAGAAACCTAAACACAAAAGCAATTTTTATTTAAAGTAAAATCCAGATTCCTACATTTTCTATTTTTCCAATGTATTAATGAACAAATCCGTGCGTATAAATTTCAAACAAGCACTGCATTACGATTATCAGTGTCACAAACAAACATTTTATTGTTTTCCATTGCACTAAACTCATTATGGAATGAATTACTTTCAGCTAAATTGATGGTAAGTTATTTTCTGCAGTGGCGGAAACTAATTTTTGAACTCCGAAAATAGAAAAAATTTGATATAAAATATGGGTTGGCCATTTTTTTGCCTTAGGCTAGGGCCAACCTTAGAGACCCAAAATTAAAAGAGACTGGCAAATTAGTTATTAAAAAAATTGAACGTTATATTAAGTATCATGGCGACTGCCACAAGAAGAATATTAAGCAGCCATGACTTGCCCATCCAGATTTATGATCGCGACCACGGAGGCTTTGTTCTACCTAACCTAATCTAACCTGCATACACTTTTAGCTAAAAAAGTTAATTTGTATCATTTACTGCTCATTGAAAATTCTATCGAAAAAGATTTTACTGCAGTTAATATTCATGTATAGACGTCACAGGGCTAAAATAATGTGGACCTAACATTTTTGAACCAACCGAAAAAGCTCTGAAGCCATTCACAAAAAAAAAATAAATAAATAAAAGGAAAACCTCCAACACACTAAAACTCTCTCTCAACATTCAGACCCCCCGCAACCGCTTCTGCATGATCATAAACTGTAATGAATATTTTTCCACGTGTACTCATAATTACAACGACCTATTTAATTTGTGGGGTGTGATATAAAACTTGTAAAATTCATTTATTTAGAATAATTTAGTCGGGAGTGCATCAACTAAAGAGGTAACATGTTTCCGGTAATGAAAACCCATTTATTGATGGGTACTGGGTGACCCATAACAAGTTTCCCAAACAGCGCAACGGGGGATAGTTTCACGCATGCTTTTTACCTTTTGATGACTTGATTAATTATGACGAGTTCGACATTTTTCCCATTGATCCTTGACCTTTAGTCGTTTCAAATTATAAACCGTATCCCCTCGTAGCAATTACATAATGGACGTCAGACTTATCTCTTCTGCTTTGACTGGTTACTAATATAGTCACTCTCTAATGCCGAATCGGGAATTCTCCGTCATCCGATTGACGTTGAATATTGTCAAATCAATCAGGGTGTTTCCCTTTTTTTTTCCGTCGTTATTTTTGCGAATCGTTGAAAAATCGTTTGTTTTTGGGAGGCTTTCCCCTATTTTTACCGCATTGGAAAGTAAGAGCTCTTGAAAAGTACAATCAAACCCGATTTAATTAAATGATGTATCTATATTGGTTTGATTCAGGGGGAACATCGATTCCCAGATGAGGGTTTCGATTGACAACCGAGGATCATCATTTGGAGGAAGTGCTGCTGTGTAAATGATTAGCGATTGATGACCTTTTGTCATGCTGGTTTTAGGAATGGCCGCTGGCACAAAGTTACATCGCCATTTTTAGATATTGGGCTGCAGACCCAGCTGTGCTACGAGCACGTTGGGCCTTCGACACAACCAAACTACCCAGCCTCAGTAAAAGCCTGACTGACCTCCCATTCATCCATTTTTCTGCTTAAGCAGTGGCGTAGCCATGTCTTGTCAGCAGTGGCGTAACAACCGGGCCCACTAGTTCCCTCTTGCGGGGGGGCCCCCGGCATAATTCATTCTTCATGGGGGCCCCCAAGAAATTTTCTAAATCTTTAACGGGGGCCCCACTTATTGAATCTGCGGGGGGCCCCGAAAATATTGTTACGCCACTGTTTTCAGCCTCCCTCCCGCTAAATTTTTTCCTATTGCAGTAATTTCTTCATAATTTAATGTTCAGTTTGGATTATCGCCAGGGCATTCCAAGGGCCTCTTCAGAGTCTTCCGTGGCCTCCGCGGTTTCCATGGGGAGGCTGCGACGTCACTTATGCACAGATTTTCCTAATATTTTCGGCCAATCAATTGAACGCCATATCATGGCGACTTCCACAAGAAAAATATTCGGCAGCCATGATGGCACACACCGCTCTCAAATAATTGTATTGAGATAGGAGTAATAGAATAATCAGGTTAGGTTAGGTTAGGTAAGAGGTACCCACCGCTTTCTATTGAAGACAATTCTCGGACCGAACCTTCGAGATCGCTGTAAAATTTTTTATTTTCGTGAACCTCGATGGGGAAATTAATTCGCCATCATGGCTGCCAAATATTCTTCTTGTGGAAGTCGCCATGACGTAACATGGCTTCAATTTTCTTTATAACTGACAATTTTCCAGTCTCTTTTAATTTTGGATCTCATTGCTTTTTTTCAGCCCAAAACCCCATTTTTCTACCTAATTTTCCATTTTTCCAAAAGAAATCTTTGAAGCGTGTCCAAGGTTCATCGAGCACGGGGAAAAACGGAAAAAATAAAAACGTTTTGCTTTGATCGTATTTCTATGGGCAAAGTTTATTTCCCCCGGTTTTTAAGATTAATGCATTTAGCAAAACGAAAATATATTACACAGGCCGGAAATAAGATGTTCCGAGTATTGTCGCAATATCCGGTGACTGTGGTTTTTCTTAAGTACACATCTGGGAAAAACAAAGGGCGGGAACTCGGCGGACATATCAACTTTCTTGAGATATACGGCTTTCTTGTATCCAAGAAATTGTTCTCTCATTTTCTACTTTTCCTTTATTTATCCTCTCCCTTTTAAACTTTCCATTTATCTCTCGGATATTGCCAACCAGTTGACACTTCATTAATTTCAGATTTATAAGAAGAAGAAAAGAAAAATAATAATAATAATAACAACACAAAACGGGAGAATGATTTGTTTAAATGATAATTCGAAACTAACGACGCTTTAAATTTTCCCGCCTTTTTATTGTTTTTGTGGAATTAATTTTTAGTGAATATTTTTGAGGGACGAGGCCCAAGCTTACAATTAGTTCAATCCAAATTTTTAAATCATATATTTCCTTGACCCTGCCCAAATTTTTTTTAGCTGTCGGACAATCGCTTTTCAAATTTTTTAAACCTCTGCGGCGTTTTGCACCGAAAATTGTTTTTGCTTGTTACAAAACGACGTAAGATAAATGAAGTTGAGCATAAATGCAGACACAGTAAAACCGCTGAAATAAATGTCGGAAATACAAGTATATTAAGAGTTAGTATTTAATTTTCTTTTCGAGTTCATTCTCAAGTCAGAAGTTGAAGGGAAAGCGGGATGAAATTGGGGTTGAAGAAGAAAAGAGGGGCGGAAGGGAAAAGCAATAAGCTATTATTTTCTCAGCTGACATTGCCCTGTTGACACATTTGAACTAAATATTTTTATAGTTTATAAGTCTAATTTATTCGCATTCATTCAACTTTTTTTGCTAACAAAAAATTTTTTTTTGTTTTGTTTCAGGTTTGAATACAGACGTTTGAGAAAGCGATGTTGAGTATATTAATACTCTTTCTGGCTATAAAATGTTTACAAATATTCGCATTCACCTCGCAAGCTTTGACATGTCCGGCAGAATGTATTTGCTTGTCGCAGACTCAGGTAAGTTGCATACAAGATTTTCGCCCTTGGCCAAATTCTGAAAAAATGCAGGAATTTATTTTGTTTTAAAAATAAGAGTTTGAGTTGCGTGGGCGAGTACTCAATTTTTAATTTTAATAAGAGAAAAAATTTCCCATCGTCTCTTTTCTTCTTAAAGTAAACATTTAGGAAATAACGTAATTGCCTTCTAAAGGAAAAAGGGCAACCACTTGGTGAGATAACTGAAGGAAAGAGCGCGGTTTTTCATTATTATAAGATAATAGTCGAGTATATTATTTGAAAAATGTCTTTGTAAGCATCATCAACCTTCTACTACGTACACCCTTTAAATATAGACCCTCTTTTCTGGAATAAAATGTCTCACGGATAATCTATTGTAGGAGCTTTTTCCAGGGAGTTAAGTCTTGAGATCGTTTCCTGGGAAAATTTTGAAAAGTTTGGTTGTACGGAGAATTAATGCAAAAGATAGTCGATTAATTTCGGTTTGGCTCGGCTTGGAGTCAGCAATTGGCTATTTGCATGAATTTAGAAAACATTATTAACAAATTCCAAAATTCATCAAAAAATTTGAAATTTAAATTATAAAAAGCCCGCCAAAAACGACCATACGCCATATTTGGGCTAATGACGTCATAAGTGAGTTAAACTCTGTGATTTCATTGGATAACTTTTTTGGCGCGAAAATTGCACTGATAGGAATAAAGGATCCAGCTCAGTTGTGACGTCATAATTGCATGGTTCGTTTTGGGCGGGCTTTTTAGAATTTTAATTTCAAAGCAAATTTTACGTTACCTAAAAATTTTAACTACTTAGGATTTTAATATTTATGCAAATTGCCTATTCAGATACGTGTCGAGCTTGGAGCTAAAAAAATTGTAAGAGATTGAGCTCGAGGCTTTTACCCCAAAAAGAGGATAGAATATCAGAAATGGCTTCTTGGACCGAAGTAAGGATTTCCTTTGTAAGCATTCCTTGCTAAGAGTAATCTCAAGTTCCCCTCTTTTAAACTGAAGTTGTTAGCCACGCCCAAACAAGCCCGATTTGAGGAGAGGCCACTGAAATATTTCTGAGGAAAATCGAAAGTTTTTGGGAGTGCTTAAAAAGTGTTAATATCAGGACTTCGAGACTGTTTGGCTAAATTCTTTGATTTTCGCCTATCATGACGTAGGCACATGAAAACTATTATTTTGACAGGTTAGCTTATTTTTATTTTATTTTATTTTATTTTTGTTAATTTTATTTTTTTAATTTACTTTTTGTTTTATTCTAATTTTAATATTTTTTTTTTTTTTTAGGTTTTTTTCTAAAATGTTGAGATGAATGAAAACAAGAGTTTTGAAGAATGCTAACTTTGAGAGGAAATGTTGACTTCTTATTCCGGATCAAAACGTCCACAGGCATACGATTTCTTACCAAATTTCTTGATGCAATGCCAAAATCCAAAACAAAAGAATTTGCTGCTCTTAATTTCCAAAATTTAACACTAATCGCTCCGTAATCATTTTCTTTCCATAAGCATCTGTATAAATCTTCGCGGGACGCGAAAATAACTCGAGACTAACAATCTCATTTATTTTTCTTCTTCATAAATTCCCTTTAAGAACGTGGCAGAAAAACTGGTCGTTTAGCGGCATCCCGCCAAAAAAAAAAAAAAAAAATAATAATTCCCCTTAACGAAAACTGTAGATTAAAAACTTTTCTTTTTTTATACAAAAAACAAAAATAGTTTTTCCTATTCCATCTCAGCACACCCGCTTGGTTTTTGTTTTTGACTCAAATCGAGAACAATTTTATTTCTTTTTTTTTTTTTTTGATGAAGCGCACAAGAAATAAGAAACGGGAGAAGAAAATAATGAGGAAATTATCATACGAAAAATATCATAATTTTTTATTATTTTTCCTTTTTTTGGATAATAAAAAACAAAGCTACGACGAGAAATCGAATGAAAAGAGGAGAAGATTGGCGGGGGGGTTGAGGGAAGATATTAGTTATCGGAAATGTAAAATTTACGTAACGGAAATCAATATGTTGTGTTAAAATGAAGGTATTGCGTTAAGAGAGCCCGGTCTCGTGAGATGTCGCCTAAAGTTTAGAATAATTGAATTACCTTCAAAGTAGAAAGTTTTCATTATTAGACTCGCAACCTTAGTGAATTAATTTATCTCAAGCCTCGTGTGGTGAGTACTCAAACAATCTTAAAGTCCACGGACCCCCCGCGGTTCTCTCCATATAATTAATTAACGAATCATCTTGATGATTTTTGTGTAATTTTTTCTGTTTCAGGTTCTGTGTAACACAGGAGGATTAACGGAAATCCCGCTGAAAACCCTCCCGCAGACCGTAGAACAATTATCCCTAACGAAAAACACGTTCCCAGTAATAAAAACCGAAGCGTTTTCAGGTTTGCGAAGCCTTCGGAAATTATCATTAGATGGGAATAACATAACGCATATTAAACCGTTCGCCTTTCGCGGGTTGCCGAGATTACGGGAATTATCAATCCAGCATACCCCGTTAGCAAGCGTGTCCCAATTTTCATTCGCTGGGCTTCAAAACATAACGAAAATATTATTAGGCCATAATAAAATTCAAAGAATAGAAGGTTATTCCTTTGCCGGAACTTCAAACGTTAAATTTATCCTGCTTAATAATAATCCGATTCAAAAAGTGGAAAGCAAAGCTTTCTCGGGATTAAGAAACGTTGATCATTTAATATTACCGGGGGGTGTTAGGAATTTAGAGCAAGACGCTTTTACTGAATTAGACTTTGTCGGTTTATTAAAACTAGCCTTTATGGATTTGCAATATTTAAAACCGTATACGTTTAGGGGCTTGAATCACGTTCAGGTTTTAGCCATAACCGAGTCGGATTTAGGCGTGATCAGGGCGAACGCGTTCGAAGGGATGATGCACATCGGAAGTTTGAATTTGATAAATAATAAAATCGACGCCATACAAGGTCTTCACATCCGTAAAATTAGTCACGTTAAAATAATTAGGCTTCACGGGAATCATTTGTTAGAGACGCCGCAAAAAAATTCGCTGATCATTGAAGGCGTCGAAACGATCAGCGTTATTAAAAATCATTTCCCATGCGATTGTCATCTTCATTCGTTTTTAACCAGCCCGTTAGTTAATAATTCTTATGAATTCCGTAATAATAATTTTTGTATATCTCCATTAGAGGTTAATGGTAAGCCAATCAGTTATATTGATTTGGATAGTATTGGTAGATGTCAGGATGAGGTTACTCGGGGGAATCTCGATGCTCCGCAAGGTGATTCTTATTCGAATAATAAATCATTTAAATTAAAAGGGAACGAGGTGTTACTGTTATTTTTTGTAATATCGTTTTGCGTTAGGTGAAATGAGGCTTTGGGGTAATTTTTATGATTCGGGGATTCTTCCGGGGGATGGGGAAAAGTGTAGTGCTAGAAAGAATGGGAAGGAGTACGGAAACCCTGATGGATTAGAACTACTTTTTTTGTTGGTTGTCCACTGCGCAGTTGACACTGTTAAGAACACGGTTAAAAAGTCCGTCAAACGCTCTTGATAATGTCAGCTGTACTCTTGACAGTGTCTACTGTGCTCTTTACAATGCCAACGATGCTCTTGACCGTGTCAATCGTATACTTGCCACTGTCAACTGTGCTCTTGACAGTGTCAACTGTGCTCTTGACCGTGTCAACTGTGCTCTTGACAGTGTCAACTGTGCTCTTTACAATGTCAACTGTGCTCTTTACAATGTCAACTGTGCTCTTGACAGTGTCAACTGTGCTCTTTACAATGTCAACTGTGCTCTTTACAATGTCAACTGTGCTCTTTACAATGTCAACTGTGCTCTTTACAATGTCAACTGTGCTCTTTACAATGTCAACTGTGCTCTTAACCGTGTCAACTGTGCAGTTGGCAACAAAAAAAAACAAATAATTCTGATCCCTCTCAGGGCTTCCGTAAAAGAAGGGAATCTAAAATATTTAGTAATTGGTATTATATTTATCTTCGAAAATATTAACGGTAGCATTTTTTTTAATATTGAGAGTAATATGTAACCAGGATGGATAGTTTTTAAGAAAACGATAATAGGCTACTTGCATGGATTTAGAAAACATTATTAAAAGTTTCATAAAATTCTTAACTAAGACTTATGGAAAAAAAATTCATCAAAAAATGTTTTTACAAAAAATTTAATCTGAAATTTAAATTCTACCAAAAACAACCATACGCCATGTTTGAACTAATGACGTCACAACTGAGTTCAACTCTATTTTATTGGCTAACTTTTTTTGGCGCGAAAATTCCATCAACAGGAACAAAGGATCCGACTCTGACGTCATCATTGCATAATTCGTTTTTGGCGGGATTAACAATAAATTTTTGAATTTATGCAAGTTCCTATTGTAATAATGTGTTTATTCGGAAATTCGGTCATATTTTCGGCGATAAATGTAACGAAAGTTAAAATGGTCTCTTTATTTGTTGAAAAAATTTATCATCTTTTTTTTGTACATTATTAGAATCGATGTTTAAAATTTCAATCGCTTTAAAAAGATGCTTAAATTTCTTCTTGATAAATATTGATAAGGTACTATCTAGTTTTTAAAGTATTAAATTATTGACTCATCACCCAAGGACTAGGTTGCTCGTAGGCAACGCTGAAGCCCGTGCTAAGTCCCTCAAAGCCATTTTTGGATGTGGCCACAATCATGGCTGCTTGCTGTATTTTGAAAAAATTCTATAAAAATGAAAACTAGATAGTGTCTTAAATTTTTGTTAGCTGTTGAATAAAAGTAAAAGGTAATTTTAAAAAGGAATTCAATTTACCGTTAAAAAAATTTAAATCTGATCCAGAAATGTAAAATATTAAAAAATTTTGAAAAAAAAAAATAAATAAAAGTAAGGATTTTGTTTAAATATTATATTCTCGTTAAGAAAAACTACTTTCAATCTTTCTTGATCGAATTAATATTTATTTTTTATGTTTATTTAATTTTTATCGAGCTTGTTAAATGTAATCTTGATTTACTAAAAAAATTTCTTAAAAATCTTTTCTTCTCTTTTAATGGTAATTTTCCTCTTTTTACAGTCAAATTAATATTTTAAAAAATAATTAATAAAAATTTTTTAAATACATTTCTCTGTATATTCTTTTTACAAATGGAATTCTGCACTGGCTGGAATTTGAGCTTATACGTTTGCTGACGTAGAAGGCCTGTGCAGTAATCTCACCTCAAAACATCCTCGAAAAAATTTCAGAATCAATAAACAAAAAAATAATTCTTGTAAGGAACCCGAAACCAAGCGAAAAAGATAAAAAACACGATACCGGTAATTTTTATCCTGGGATAAGACATCCGCAATTATTGTTAAGCGTTGAAACTCAAGTCGGGGAAATCCTCCGGCTCGAAAATTCTTTTAATGCGAATGAGATTCATATTGAAATTTATTACATGAATATTTTGATCAAAAGAAGAGAGGGAAAGAGGAAAATGTTTCCGCGGTATATATCTGATTTTTTTTTTTTTCATACTCGATGTTATTCGAATATTCTAAACGCATGGCAAAACTTTGCCAACCCTTCGTTTTTATAACGCTGTGAAATGTTCGGTATTCTCGTTTTCATTCAAGAAAAAAAAGTGAATATTCTTTTTCTTCGATATATAATCATATCATTGAATGTGATAACGACATCTCTCTCTATGAAAAAAAGCGTTGGAGTTTTCGTTTTAAAATAACACTTATCTCTCTTCCAAGTTTACCTTTATCTAGTTTTAACTTAGGCTTAGTTTCGAAATGGTTTATGTCAGTAAAGCATGCAGTTAGTTGGAATTTCGTTTAAAAATTTTTTGAGAGGCGGAAATTGATGGCAGAGGTCGAGATTTGTTTAATTAAGATTTTGAGGAATTCTGAAATATTTTTATGTAGGCCAAATTTTTTTATAAAATTGTTTAAAAGGATGAAAAAATTAATTTCTATATATTTTTGAAGGAGGATTTAAATCGTTTTATAATTTTTAACGTGCGAATAAAACATTTTGAAATCTCGTCATTTTCATACTCTTTTGAAAATTTGTATTGAGTGAAAATAGATTCGAGATTTTGTGTTAGCTATCGGAGAAAGTGAGAAAAAACTATGTTTGTCATACGGAGATTCGTTTGAAAGTTGCTTTTGTAAGTTATTTAATAAACGAAACTTTCCCTCAAACTGCGACTAAAGCTTCTAGACTCTTATAACGAGAAAATTTAAATATAGGAGGAAATTTTGTAACAAGTCGGTGGTTTTTTTCTTCTAGTACAAATTGCGCTAAGTATCCAAGGGCGTAGAAACGGCGGGTGCTCCGGGTCTGAAGCACCCACGAAAAAATTTCAGTGGGTGCTCAGCACCCATAGAAAAAAAGGGAAAAATCTGGATGAAAATCAAAGATTTGGCTATGGTGAGAACGGTGCGGTACATTGAATTGTCAACCCTGAGTTGGTATAAATAAGTTTTCGGTTTCTTTAAGACCCTTTCTACTTATTGTCTTCAGCAGGTCAATATTTCTTGAAAAAAAAAGTGAAAAAAACAACAAAAAAAAAAGAATGGTTTATTCTTAGAAGTGCGAAAAAATTTTTATTGCCGAAATTGTTGGGGATAATCGATAGAAGACCTTGAATATTTTATTTAGGCTATTTTTGGCTTCCTCTCCCTCCCAAACCAGGTTTCCCACAGTTCGATATTTATGGTCTTTTTGTGATAAAATTGTTTTTCAAAATTTTTATCAGTTTTACTTTGGTTTCGGTTCGAGCAACAACTGGCTGCTTTTTTAATGTATTTTATTTAATCATGAGTGCGAAAAAGAAACTTAAGTGTGGCCGGATAGATGCTTTTGTTTTTAAAATAAATGATAATGATAAAAATAATAATAATAATAGCAAAAAGCAATGCAATGATTTTGGCAGTGTTGAAAAGGTGGAAATTTTTGAGAAGAAAAGTGAAAATAATAAGGGTGGTGAGAATAAAAAAAACCGGGGTAAAAATCTGAAAATAAGTAATGGGCCTGTGAATGACAATCAGGGAATCAAGGATAATAAAAGTGGCCGTGGTGGTGATTGTGATACTGAAGAACCGGGAAGCTCGCAAAACTCGCGTTCCTTTCAGAGTCATTGTAAAGTAAAGTACCCCTGGCTTGTATGGCCCACTGGCCCACTGTACCCCTGGCTCACAAGTATAATATTGTGTGCAGGACGAATTCGAACAAAAAGCTGGCAAGATATTGGCAATATCTAAACTTTAAAAAACAAAATCATCTGTTTTTTAAAATTTTGGTATCAACTTTCACGATTTAAAGTCAGATGGTTTTAATAAATTTTTGTGATGGGGGGGGGGGGGGGGGGGGTAAAAAAATTTTAACTTTTAAAAAAGTTGAGCACCCACACATATTTTGAGATTTCTACGCCCCTGTAAGTATCTCTGACGTCATAAAGTCGCCATGAGGCTGAGGTTTGAAATAAGTTCGTTTCATTCGACAAAGTAAACTCGTAGATCACAGATAGCTCAATACATTTGGATTGTCAATGTCAGTCAAATGAATCAGAATATTTTTCTCTTTGATGTTTCCGACTTTTTAAAGATTTTCATTAGCGTCATGTTTTGGTTGGTCATCGACCTTACCTTTGATTTTGTTTCCTTCCATCCTCAAACTTCATTATGGTAATTCAGAGCAAAGAGAGGAGGTTCCTGATGGTGTCATTGTCTTTAAAGGCTTCTCCTGTTTTGCATAAATTCTGCCTTGCGTTCTGAATTCTCCATGAAAAAAATTTCCTATTTATTTAGTACAGGCCATAACAGGCTGAAACTAGTCAAAAATTCGGCCCTGCTTAAGTAAGACCCCAGAAGCCACAGAGTTTTCATAATTAAGGCGCCATTTTATCTAAAAATCCTTTTAAAATAATGAGCTTTTGGTTCTTAAAAACCCTCAACTTTTCCTTCCTTATTTTCCTTCATTTTCATTCTTGAGAAATCTCGCCCACCCTTTTATTAATTTTCGATTATATCGCTACACATTTTTAGCCTGCCGATGTTTCTATTTGCTTGAATAAAATAGGCGACCTACTTCTCCCTTTCGATGAAAATAAATATTTATTTATTGAAAACTTGTTGAAACGTTCTCGATTATTTGATGTTTCTTATGGGAATCGACGAACCAAAGTAGAGTTTGCTAAGTAATGGACAAACCGTGTCCATCGTTCAATGAAACTGACATTTAGATAATTAAATTACCAGTTGTACAACCCTACGATACACTTTATATTGATCTGCAACGCGTTGCAAGCTCTCATTAATCATGTTAATTCCGATCATAATGGCTAAAGATGTTCATTAAGAAAATATAATAATAAGTTTGATTGTTTAGTTCGCTGTTCATTTAGCAAAACATCTAAATTTTTGGCCAAAGCCAAAAATCTGGCAGTTATCACAAAAATTGAACGCCATATTATTTAAGTATCATGGCCTATCCAGCAATCAATTGCAGGGAGGCTTTGTCTAAGACCGCGCGACCTCGGTATTATAAGGTTCTATCTCCACTGTGTAGGTTGACCCCAGCTCGCCATGAGCTAAACATATGGAATTGCGTCAACCTGTGTAGTGGAGATGGAACCTTACAATATTGAAATTGCAAATTGTCTAGCCATCGAATAAAGGCACAACCAGCAAGCAATTTTTTAGAGCCTTGCGGTCAAAAATCAACCGCCTGAAAATAAGAATTGTGGCCAAGGAATCCGACTGAGCAAACCTGACTTTTTTCGTGACTTTATTGAAAATCCCCCGGAGGGAACTCCGCTTTTCGCAGCTCACGCCAATTCTTTTTCCAATAAATCATGTATTTTCCCCTGAAAAAGAAAATAACATATCAGGATGACAAAAGACAAAAAAATTTTATTTTTTGAAAAAAATTAGGTCAACCTAAAGAAATGAATTGGAATGTTCTGCGGGAGATATTCATTCATCCGGATAAGGGGAAAAAAAAGTCCCATTAGGAACAAAAAAAAAAAAAAGAGATACGTTATTGTACCGCCCAAGCATAACAGCGGTAAAATCGAGATAAAAATATTGAAACATATTATTTGAAAACTGTGATCCATTTTTCATCTTTCATTCTGTCAAATATATTCACTATTATGGCTTCGGAACGTAGATGCATGAGGAAGGGAAGATATCCTTTTTTTTTTCAACGATCCTTGTCAGAAATCTTTTATTTTTACATACAAAGAAATTTTAATTCATTGCACGGGCAGTGGGGAGAGTGGAGATGGACAATCATCCCATAAAATTTCAGCTAGGCCGAATTTTCGAATGTGAACTTTGGTAAAAATTTTGCCTTCGGCTTTGCACGCCACTGTATTTGACGTTGGTTTACGAATAAATCCTTTTAAAGAAGCAAATGTTTAACGTTGTTTAAATGTATGCATTGTATACCGTACACGTTTTTGATTTAGATAAGGGAAACAGAAACCGAAAACAAGTCTGCCGAGCTTAAAAGCATATAAATCCACCTATTGTTCTTTAAAAGAACATTAAAATATTTAAAATTTTACTTATATCGCAAATACGTTTTCCAAGTGAGGTTACTTTATTATTCGTACGGGTCGGGTAGTATGGATTTTGGAATTAGTTCCTTTTATAATGATAGTTTGCCCTTAAAAAATGAAAAGTTTGGTGTAAATAGCTAGAAATATAATTTTATTTGGTGAATGATTTTATCTCTCCCCCTGGTGTCTCTTCGCCTCCCTCGCATGAAGAGTCGATCTGTGATGTGCGAGAAGTGTAAAAACGATAAGTTTAGACTCGTCGTTTCAATATATTCATATCTTTATGCATTGTTAGAGAACACTGGGAAACACTATCGGTTGTCACCCGTCTGCGTTGCAAACTCCCCGCGTTTTCAAAAGCTTTCACGAACAGGGACGGAAAGAGTTAGGCCGCGGTTACATTGCTCCGAAATTTCGGACCGAAACGCTTCAAAATATTTCGGTCCGAAAAACTGGTTACATTGGTCCGAAATTTTTTCGAAGGTATTGAAAGGTGTTTCCACGGCTTTTTGGGACACTTTATGACGTCACAAGAGTAATTCTCAAGTGTAACAAGAATTTCTGAGCCGATCAGTGCTTTCATCGAAAGTTTCCGAAGACTTTCAAAGCATTTCGAAGGTATGTTCAGAGATGTTGGGAGATAATCAAGGAAACATAGTTCCCGCAGCTTTTTGGTAAGCTGTATGACGTCATATAAGTACTGTTCAAGCGTAGAAAGAATTTCTAAGCTGACCGATGCAAATATTGTAAAAGTTTGAGCGCGAAAAAAAGCAAAATACGTAAAAAGTGGAAACAATGTTGATAATAGCCCTAGATCAGCTCAGAAATTCTCTCTACACTTGAACAGTACCTATATGACGTCATACAGCTTGCCAAAAAGCTGTGGGAACAAAGTTTCCTTGATTATCTTCCAACATCCCCGAACATACCTTCGAAACCATTTTGAACCAATGTAACCAGTTTTTCGGACCGAAATTTCGGAGCAATGTAACCGCGGCCTTAAGGCAGAGGTTATTGAACTAAAATAGTCAACCAGAGTCATATAAACCTAACCTAACCTAACCTAACCAAATCAAAAAAGTAAATATTTGAGTGCTCAACTTTGATTTTGCCATGTTGAGACAATGTTTCAGGATCAAAAAAACTCACATTCTCTCCACTCTCCAATAAAATTTCATCAAAAACACTTTCACACTCGCAAAAAAAAAAAAAAAAAAAAAAACTTTTTTGTAAGAAAAGTAAAATTGATCCCCATCGTTGAACAAATGAAGTGGCTGCCTAGGGGAAAGAAAATTCCCTTATTTCAAGTGATAAAAAGGTAAAAAGCTATAATACAAATAGAGGTATGAGAGGACAATAGAAAACGAGAGGAGATCTACAGAGGAGTTTATATTGTGAAGTTCTCTCGCCTCCTAGTTGCAGGAAATTCTTCCCTCCTACCGGAACTCAGGTTAGAGATGATCTCAAGAGATAAACTTCCCTAACTTTTCGCTACTTGTTGTTTTCTCTTGTTTTAAACTTGAAAACATTCTTGGGTTTGAGGGAAGCCTGACGACCTTTTTTAATTTATATTTTTATTTAACCCCTTTTTTCTTACTTTTTATTGTTATTAATATAAAAAAAATCCGAATGAGCAGGCGTCATTGTCTTTATGATCCTCTAAAATCGAACAAATGCTGTAAAGTCATGTCAAGACATGTCGAAACGAATCTGGTGGAAACCCCTAAGTAGACATGAAACAAATTTTTTCAGAAATTTGACAAAAATCCACAGCTACTCACTTATTATCAATAATAAAATCATTCTTTTCTTTTATTCAACTTGCAAGACTTAATTTTTCATCGTGAAAAAAGAGCAACGTCGACAAAGTTACGTTCTTATTGCAGCCTCGCATTTAAACCGCGATGTCTTACCTTAAACGTCCGAAATCCCTTTTAAATAAAATTGATAGAGACGCCTATTTAATTAAGAACGGGGACTATATAAAGGGGGCAAGATTGATGTTTTCGAGGATAACCTTTGATATAAACCTTCGGATTGTTATTTTTCAAGCTATCGCCCCGCGTCCCTGCGGTTCCAATGCGAATCATAGTGGAAAACGTTTAAAAGGGCTTTTTCTTCCGTCTCTGACTCTATCATCTAGCGACGACATTTAAGGATTCAGCTCACGCTATTCAGTTCGCAGATTCTAATGATTACCAAATATTCTACGTGTTTTGAAGATGATATTGCTGTTACTTCTTGATATGGTGTAATTCACAAGAGCTTGCTTTAATTCAAAAATTTTTTTTTTCGTGAAAAGTGTTCTTGAGTTTTACGATATCGTTATTGGGATTTTTAATTGTTTTTATTTTTTCAAAAGGTTTCTTTATATTGTGAGAGTATTGAAATCTTTATGGAGTCACAAAATTTTGGTGAATTTTTTCTGCTCAGGTTTTGTTTTTCATTTTGATTTGCGTTCGGTGATTAATACAAATTATAATTTGTACGTAATTATAATTTCAACGACTCCCATATATGGGAGTCGTTGATATACGCACGTGTGAAGGGATAGCTAATTTATCTGATGGTTCTCATAAATCGCTTTTAGCAGTGACGTAACGATCGCCTCAACCGGAAAAAGATTTTTTCATTGTAAAGATTAGTAAGTTCACAACGATCTCGATTTTTTGAGGTAAACCGAGTCAAACTTTATTTGACCTTGACTTTTAAGAAGACAGTTTTAGTGTTTGTAAGCAATAAATCAAACCTTCGACTTAAGTTTCTGAATTTTTAATTCTTGGCGTGGCTTAGGAATAGTTAACGTTGAAATAATCCAGTTTTTTAGCTGTCGAGAAGAGTATAAACGTGCATACCCGTTTGCAGCGACAAAATCCAACTTTTCGGAAGGAATTTCGAGAAAAAAAGGCTGGAAAGAAGTCACGTTTTGATAGCGCTGCTACTATGCTATTGCTCGTTTATTGAAATTACAGAGTAACGTTTTCATCTTTTTATAAATTTTCCTTTTTTTTTTTTTTTTTTTTGGAAGGTTAAGAGGAATCGGTATTTATTTGATATTGTAAGGAAGTAGGACAAGTTTGCGAATAAGTTATTGAAACAAGAAAAGAATTTAATCTCTCATTACATACCTTTGTTGGATGTTTAGGGCCTGGCGTAGTTTATAATTATTTTTTCATAACTCATGCACGGAAAGTAAATTTTCCTCCCTAGGGAGTTTTTACTTTCCGTGGCTACTCGTTATGAAAAATATCTTACAAATGCTAGGAGAGCAAACGACTTGCCCGGACTTGCCCCTCTCAACCTTATTGCTATTATCAGTTTTAAAATTAATTTTTTTTCTGTTACCAATTTTTATCGGAGATTGTTTTTAGCTTGAAAAAGTTTTTTAAAAAAAAACTCGGTCTCGACGGGCAATTTTGTCGTTTGCATTCCTAGATATGTAATATACTATTTCCGGTTAGGTTCGGTTAGGTTAGAGCTCCATTATGCGCCCTTCGCTAAGCACTAATGTGAGATACAAAAAAAAGTAGCCGGGAAATTTTAGGTCCAATACAAATTTTTGCATTATTGCGATTATTTCTGTCCGTCAGTGCAGAACTCGGCCATTTCCAAGATGGCGGTGTCTTTTCATAAATTAACAATAAGAAACAAGATTTGTTTATTTTATTTTTCGTTTGCTTTTGCTCCAGGTCCAATGGTTTTTTGTATGTAAGCTTTGAAGGTCGATAGATTATAAAATCTGCTTGAGAAAGACAGCATTAATTGTCGAAACTAGTCGGCAGCAAAACAGTGATTTAATTATTCAGTTCCTCGTTCCAAAAATCAAACCAAAATAAGAAACAAGTTTCAAATCGGAGATTTACTCCCATAGTGTGCAAGATGACGTCTTAAAGACGTCAAAAAGACATCTCGAAGACGTTTTTTTTAGGACAATTAAGGACCACTGCGAGTTCTAGACGTCATCTTCCACAGTGAACTTGGTCGAATTCTGCACTGACGTACAGATTTAAAATAGTGCAAAGGCCAAACCATCATTTTGCCTAATACTCATAATTGAAAATCTAAGATCATATTTTTGTCCGTTTTCGAAAAATAAAATGCAATGAGAATGTTAGTTACCAAAACTGTAATTTGTGTTTTCCAGCTTCAATCTCGGATTTTTGCATTAATTGTCATCATTTAAGAGTATTCGTCAAAAAAAAAGGCAGTTCTATTACAATCTGCCCTCATACTACCTCTCAACCATTGTTTTTGTGGCCAACATTTTTTTTTACTCTTTGGAATCGAAAATACTTTCCCAGCCCTTCTTTTCACCCCTCGCCAAAAACCGAACATCAAAACATTCACATGTGTAATCGCATCCGGATAAAACCAATCTCAAACAACAATAAAAAAAAACGAAAAATAAGCAATCCCGTATAAATATTAAGAAAAACACGAGATAATTTATAACGTTTGTGCTTTGCAGATTACTAAGTTAATCACGGATAAAGCTAAAGCGTAGATTTTTAGCGAAATGGAAAATGGAAGGGGGGCGGTATAGGCTGATAAAAATTGCAATATTTTCCCATTCATTCGCAATCAATTACTCATATTCCTCTTTTCCCTTTTTAAAATTATGATAAGTAATTTCTCTCGTCGAGATGGAAGATTGCTACCCCGCTTTTGAATTTTTTTCCCTTTTAGGAAGAAATTTAATACGCGAGCATTAAAATGAAGCACCTTACTCCAAAGTAAACGTAATGTTCACCAAGAAACTAGAAACTTCATTTATTATTGTGTATCGAAGATAGTAGAGAGGGATTAAGCCTAAACAACGCAAACAATATGAAAAGAGATTAAAACGTTGGCGGATTAATATTCTCGCGGGGAGGGGGAGAAAAGAGGAAAAAATATCAGGATTCTACCGGGGTAATTATTCAAGAAGCGACGACGACGTCGACTCATTATGCATTCAAGGTCGTGATCGAGATAATGCAATTTAGCTTCTTGTTTTTGCATTAAAACGATAGTTTCATAAACAACCGGAGAAAATCACTCGAAACAACAAACAATTATAGCAAAGGCAACATTGCTCCGACGAGGAAACAATGCGGTTGTCAATCACGTGACAATTTTTCCCCTGTGAGGCGGATAATAAAGAGGATTATCTTTGTTCAAGAGGAAAAGGTTATACACCGCTGACCGGTCCGGGTCAAAAGTTAACTTTACAGGGAAAAAAAATTACTAGTCTGCGGGGGGAAAAAAAAGAGAAAGGAAAAAAAAAGGATTTCGTTCCCTGACAAACGGAGGTTTTATTCGTGTGAAAATGCGAGTTCGGAAAATCAACTTGGTATTTTTTAATTCCCCCTCGTGGTGATTCCGTGTATACACAAAAAAAATCTTTCACCTTCCAGGAATAAAAAAAAAAGAAGGAAGGATTGAATATACTTCCCTAAGTCATGTAACCGCTAACGGTGCAAAAGTTTTCTGGTAATTGCTGCTGGTTCGGGTATTTCGTTGAGATATCCCTGGATTATTCATACGAATCAGGTAAGCAGCTCGGGATTTACAAATGGTAATTAATGAGATGAACCTTTTCAGGTAAGTTAAATAGCATCTCTTGGCGTGAAGGTTATTTCGATTTCATTCGGAATGTCACGTAACGAAAACCGCTGTCGTAACATCTTCGCTATTTTTTTTTGTCAGAGCTTGAATTCGTGTTAATTTATAGATTTTAGATTATTACTCGAGCATCAATTTTTTTTTAAAATTTGTTTTATTTATTTTTTTAGATGTGGAGTGAAAAAATTTCTCGAGCTAATATGCAGCGAATAATGAAAATTAGTTATATTTTGAAATGTCATGACCATGTGAAATGTTATTTCGATCCCGGCAGACGCTGGCTGTGATTATACACCAACAAGCCAATTAGTGAGTGATAGTGATTCAATGCTTATTCGATGTGGGTTTGAGCCAGACATTGCAAGCAGTGAATGAAATGTTTTCAAAAATGTTTCTGTTTTTAAAAAAATTGCATCTCAGCTATGAACTAGACAGAGATATAGAGGACTCTTAAACTAAGCTCTATAAAACCATGGCGGTGCCTTCTCTTATGTTCGGAAGCGAATCATGGATTGACACGAAGCATAATCAAGCAAAATCCAATCGGCGGAAAGGACATTTCTAAGAAGAGTAAAAGGTTGTCATTACTAGATCAGATCCGAAATGACGATATTAAAGAGCTGAATATCTTTGCTCTGAACCAGAGGATCCAAGGTAATAAGAGGCACTGGATAGACCATATCGATCGAATAGAGGGATTCCTTGTAAAGCAAACAGATCATTACCGTCAGCAAGGTTGTCGCGACATCGGAAGACCATATAAACGATGGAATGACTAAATAATTTTAATAATTTTATAACTTTGAAGACGGAACAAACTAATAGCCTAATTTGTGAAGTGAAGAAGAAGAAGAACAAATAATTGCATTTAGGACTGAGAAAAATGTTTGCAAGACATGGTAGTTCCATAGAATGTGCGCCAGTGTCTGGCCGATATACCAGGTACATCCAATGTGCCCCCGTGTGGAAGATGACGTCTTGAAGACACATGTTCTCATTTGTCTTAATTAAGACGTCAATCTTCTTCTTTAAATGCCCGCTCCTCGTCGGAGATTGGCGATCATCAAGGCGATCCTAACTTTGGAGGCTGCCGAACGAAAAAAGGGATACCGAATTTTGGCCGTACCAGTCTCTTAGATTCTTGAGCCAAGATGTTTTCCTCCGACCAGGTCTACGCCTGCCCTCAATCTTCCCCTCCATCACCAGCTGCAGAAGGCGATATTTTCCGTTACGAATAATATGGCCGAAATATTCAAGCCTTCGCCGCTCGATCTCGAAGAGCACCTCCATCTCCTTGCTCATACGATTCAAAACTTCGACATTGCTTACTCGTGCGGTCCACGGAATTCGTAACATGCGGCGATATATCCACATCTCAAAAGCCGCCATCCTCTTTTCCAGCACTTTTGTTAACGTCCACCCTGTTCCACCCTGGTCCACCCTGTGTGTTAACGTCCAAGACGTCAATAAGGCGTTTTAAATACGTCCTTTTCTGGACAATCTAGGACCAGTACGACTTCAGGACGTCATCTTGCACACTGGGGCGCTATTGTCTTCAATACTTCCCGTACAACCACAATTATTGCACGAATGTTGCTGCAACATTGGCAATATCACGGTAACATTGAGGTAATATCTCTTCAACCATTGTGGTTGTACGGGTTGGTAGTTCCACCCAATGTGCACCGTTGTCTTCAAGACATAGTAGTTCCATCCAATGTGCACCGGTGTCTGCTCGACATGTCGATGTCAGTTCATCTTATATTAAGGTGACCATATGCACTGCTTCGTGCAGGACAGTCCTGCTTTTTAGGTTCTTGTCCTGCGTCCTGCTTTTGCCACACAATGTCCTGCTTTTTAAAAATGATCCCTTTTTTTAAAATTTGGGCAGGAAAAATGCAATTAAAATATTTTTTTTTTGTGTAAATCGACCCTTTCGAAGTAAATCTGATTTTACAGCATTTTTTCCAGACTCCGCAGTTCTTCAATTTTGGTTTTCTGGGGTCAAAATTGCCCCAACTTTTAGTCAGGGGCCAAATTTTTCTTCAGAATTGTAAAAATTAAAAAAATCAGCTCTTAAACATTATTTTGTAGAATAAAAATTTAAAAAGAATCCCCTAATAAATTTTTTTTACCCTTTGGGCAAAATAAGGGAGATCCCCCCGGGGGGTAGTTTTTCGGTTGATTAAATCGGGATGTCCTGCATTTCGATTTTCAAAATATGGCCACCTTATCTTATGTGCGCCACTGTCCGCACTTCATGGCAGGTCCATCAAACGTGTACCAGTGTCTGCTCGACATGTCAGGTCCATCCAATGTGCGCCACTGTTGCAACCGTGGATGTGTTCACAGTGAAGTGACGCACACTGGATGAAACAGAATCTACACGGCCAGAAAAAATCTATTTTTTTAGGGCTTTTCTAATTGATCTAAGCATCAATATATTAGTAAAGCATATGAAGACACATGATCACACAAAATTAATTCAAAAATTTTAACTTGGAAAAGCTGCTGCTTTAGTCAAAGTCTAAAACCGATCACCTCATTTTACGGAAGCAAAACAAGGACACTCTTAGCAACTAATCCACCAAGAGCAGCTACCTCAAAATTTCTTTCCGAAGCATTCCCTTGGAAAAACTTCGAAAAAAGGGAAAACGATTAAATTTTACAACGGAAAATAACTTGTCTTTAATACAACATGTTGTTAGTTTGAGCTGTGCGAACATAAAAGCTCATAAAAGTTTAACTTATAATCCGAAAAAGCTCCAGAAAGTTTTTTAATTAATAACTAATTACGACAGTTAAACTGAGATGTCTATATGGAGACAAACTTTTCATGCCACCCCATTTTCGAATAGGAAAATAAGCAAAAGGAATTTTAGGGGGATTATATTTCGGTGAAAGATGTCTGATATATGATGACTCTTATCGAAAAATAAAATTTTTATATCAGTTGAATAATTAAAAAAGAAGCATGATGTTAAGGGAATTCACGAAATTATTATGAAGTTTTTTTTAAACTAGCGGAATGAGTTTTTAAATTTAACAAAACATTCGAGTGGATTTTTTTAACTATTATAAACCACGTAAAAAGCATTAAAACTCAACGTCTTTTCATTTATTTAATTTTATATTTTAGCTAGGAGGGTAACCAGATCATATATCTACCTTCGAGTTTCGAGTTACTTTAAAATTTTACAAGGGGGAAACGCGGTCTATTTTAAAGAATAAGAAAGTGGTTGTTCGTATTGCGGTTTTACATTGTTTGGGGAAGTTTGTTCGAAAAGAAAATGATAAAATGGAGATTTGTTATTTTTCCCGTGGTTCGGTTTGAAGATCTGAAACAGAGCTGAAAATTTAGCAATGCCAGAAAACGGATTGTTGGGCAGGAGGCCCATTAGAGCTTGGCACAGGCTGCAGCCTGTGAATGCCAAACGACAAAAAAACTCCCAAAAAAACATTAAAAAACTAAATGGACAAAACGCTCGTTTATAACGATTCGCAAACATATTTTATCAGAAAGAACCATACTTTAACCGTTTCAATTGCAAGAAGATTGTAAGCGTTTCCTTATTTCCCAGGTGCTATCAAAAATGAATTTAATTTTAATCTGGTATAAAATACGAGGAGGAATCATCCTTAGGGATTCTCTCCACCTCAATTCCGGTGTTGTTACGAGTAAGGGAGGGAAAAAAAATTCTTAAAATTTCATTTATTTATATTCGCTATACATTTTACTTTTTCAAAATTGTGGTCGAGCAGGAAGTGAGAACGTTCCTTTTTAGATATTTTAAAACTTTAATGTATCGGAATGAGTTATTTCAAGTGGGCGGGGAAGGGGTGATTTTTTTTATTTTATTTGAAAATAATTAGGGGAATTATCATTGTTGATATTTTCTCTTAAAAAATATGAAATGAGATTAAAATGCTGGGAATATTTATTTGCGGAGAGAGGATTTAGAAACATAGAATATTTCTCTGCCGCTGCTAGGTCCTTCGCTATAAAAGGTTTTGTCTTTTGCTGTAGTTAATGGTGACGTGGCCAGAATTTATCGCCCTGATTTCGTTTGGCCAACACCGAGGTCCAAATCGTGATGCATGCCAACCTCCCACTTACACAAGAAAATCCATGCATCGTAAAAGTGAATAGATACTTGTAGGATCTAGCCTGGATTATGAAAAGTTTTTTTTTTAAGATAAGAAAAATAAAAAAAGGAAAAACCGGGTAAAGGAAGACGATGAAAAAGAGAGCAAGATATGCATAATCGACACAACGGCAGGAGAAAAGAAGCGATAGATAAAAGATAAGAACTTTTGTATTGGGTGACAACTTTTTTTTTTTGGATCGCGGTAATGACTATTGAAATCTCATTTCTGGATATTGATCAGTCTGCTTGCTTTCTATAGGTTATGTATTTTTATTTTGTCGTTGGTAAAATTCAAGGTCGTTTATTTTTGTTGAATTTCGTAAGCAATCGACGTATAAAAAGTTCAGTTTCTTGTCTGCATCCTTATGTTTAAGTGCATTGAGCTAATAAAAATTCAGTGGATTGAGTGGAGTTTCTCAGTGGCGTAAGAAAATTTTCGGGGCCTCGAGCAAAGTCTTTTTGTCGAGGAGTTATAATTATGAAGGTTAGGTTAGGTCACATCGGTCACACGGATATGAACGGGGTAGATGGGGAAGCGCTTGAAATGGGGGGAAGGGATATACAGAGGGTTGCAGATACAGCTTTTCTGGGGGTTAACATAGATGAAGCGTTGAACTGGAGCAGACACGTGGATGATTTGTGCGGTCGTCTGAGCTCGGTGGTCGCCCTATTAAGATCTTTGGCGAAAATACGTGACGACCGTACATTGCAATCGGCATATTTCGCTCTATTCGAGTCAATCTTGAGGTATGGAATCAGTGTCTGGGGGGGGAACAAAATCGGGTAACATGGGGAAAGTACTAGGGATTCTAGCCAGGAAAGAAGAATGGGTACGGGTTGGCAATCATTGGGAGCCACACTCGTGCCTATCTCTGTTTAAAGACCTAGGCATCCCCACAGTGTACGCATGTTACATCATGGACACTGTCGGGTTCTTTTTGAATAAGAGGGAAGGGTTGTCTGTTGGAGAGGCATCAGCATACAGCACGGGAAACGCTGATGACTTCCGTTTGCCGAAACTACGATTAAAAAAGGCAGAACAAGATGTAATGTATGCTGGTGCCTCACTATTCAACAGGCTCCTTAATAGTTTGAAGGAAAAGAGGGGAAATAGGGGCTTTGGGAGGGAATTAAGGGAATGTATGGTTGATAGGGCCGTATACTCGCTGGCTGAGAATTGGCACTTGCCAACAATTTAACAGGCAGTTCAGAGGCCTCACTTTCCTAAATTTTTTTCCCCCTTTATATCAACGTTTGTTCTATAGTTACCAATTACTTGACACCTCCGATGTACAACAATTTCATGTAAATGGTTGTACCACAGAGTTTAAATATAAATAAAATGAAGCCTAATAGGAAGTTCGAAGAGTCGTTTGCTACCTAGGTCCCTTGTCAAAATCGATTTTCTTGGACCCTAAAAAGACTTCCTGCCAAGTTTTAGCTCTTTACAAAATTTTTGGGTGGTTGCTACGATTTTTTAAAAATTAGGTTAGAAAAATTACAAGTTTTTCAATGTCACGAAAACCTTTTAAGAGGAGGTTGCACTTGATGACGTCACGCGTGATAGCGGAATGACTGTTTTTCGTAAATCGTTGATAATTTGATTCTAATACAAAAAATTAAAATTCTGTTACTTAAAAGCACTAGATAATCAATTTTTATTTCGTTTGATACTAAATTTGCATTCATTGCAGTTAACATGACATCAGAAAACAATTTGAAAAATTTTCATCGACATTTTTTTTTCGTATCAAATCGTAAATTTAGTATCAAACGAAAGAAAAATTGATTATCTAGTGCTTTTAAGTAACATAATTTTAATTTTTTTTGTTAAAAGTAAACTATTTCGAATTTTACGAAAAACAGCCATTCCTTTATCGCGCTTAGTACAACAAAGACATATGTGAATGCATCCTCCTCTTAAGGGTTGATACTCACAAATTATTCGCTTCCTCCTCGGTTTGAAAATTACCAGAAATTCATATTACCGCACTTGAAATAACTGCGCGATTCATTTAATCGAAAACTTGAAAATTCACAAAAATCTGATGCAAGAAAAAACCGATTCTTTAAACTTTGTTCGAAAGTTTTTTTTTTTTTTTTTTTGACAGCTTAGTTTCAAATTCAGCAAATAGTGAAGGCACTCTAGGTGAAAACGGATACCTTTGCCTTATCCTTCATGAATTATTTGTGAAAGTTAAAATAACATGTCAGTCATCTTGTTGACAATGCAAAGAACAAACATGGATTACATTCCGATCCATTTTATAGAAAAAGTATACTGCAACTCCTTGAGGGAGATCTCACATTTTCCCATCGGAAAAAGATATATATATACACATTATTCAATCAATCCCCAATTCGCTGATTACGAAATCTACATTCAAAAACAAAAGAGCAAAATCCTTTTCCAGTTGGCTTGATAACACAATCCGTCTGCGAAACTTTAATCTCAATTAAAACTTTCCAATTTATTTTAAGGTCGTTATATAAAACAAAACTAAAACGCGGGGAGACTTTTTACCCCGAAAATACGGAGCGAAGGGAAATTTTGTTGATCGAGTCGTTTTTCATTAAACAAGACACCTTTTATTTTTTCATTACTTTTTTACGAAATTGAAAGGCATAAACGCATCCAACAGTAATGAAGCACAAGTACTAAGTTGATGTAAAGTTAATCGACAAGCGTACGGAAAATAAGAAGCGGTAAACGGCGTTTACTTGACAGCTCATTTATCGAAACTGCTCCTGCGGGACTTGCTGGCGAGCAGGTGTGTATTTTCTATTCTTTATCTCATCTTAGTTTTATTCCTCTTGAAAAAAAGAAGGAACTATTGGCGGATAATCAAGTGCAGGAAAAAAAACAGGAGGAAAAAAGCTTTAATTGTTGGCAATGGCGACGCAAACCGAAAGGATATATTTCCGCCTAAAAAAAAGGCGGAGCGACCATTTCTCACTTTAATTCTTTTCCCCTAAAGCAGGAATCGCTTTCAAGCCTAAAACTTTAAGAATTTATCCACTCTCACACGAAAACTTTGACATTAGGAATGAGTGTTTTCGGGAAAAAAGGGATCTGCAAGTTCGCCGGACCCTTGAATATATAAAAAAGTAGAAGAAAATCTCCGTGGGAAAAGCGGATGGACAAGCAGGTCGGAGGGGACTTTCTTTCCGTGCCATAGAATTTTGTATGTTTTGAATTTTTCACCGGACGATAGTTTTCGTCGGCGGTAAATCTTCGCCAAACTTTTTTTTTTGTCGAGGAGAATAATCTCTCTTTACCGGACATATTCATCATTTTTTTTTCCACACACGAAAATAACGCCCGAAGGGAGCAGGAAAAGGATTTTTCGTTCGATGTATATGTATGTAAAAAATAAAATAAAATACGGATGTTAAGAGAAAAAGTTGTAACTGAGAAAAAAAAAAGAATAAAAAGTACATTTCCCTTAGGAGCAAACGTAACATCGCATTACGTCAAAAGATTAACGTTTCTTTGAAAAGATGTGCTACTTTTTTCGCTACTAATAAAATTTATGTCATTGGTGTGCAAAATGCAAAAGGTATTTCTTATTAACGTCCTACTGACCTCGTAGCCAGAGCGAAAAATTGGTTCATCTTAAAAATTCAGAGTTGCTGATTATAAAAAAATCCTGGGAGATTTCTTGAAATATTAACATGCCATTTGGAAATGCTCGGAGAAAAAAATCTTAGGAGCTGGTATTGATGGGACCTCGGGACCAGTGGGTGCGAAAAGCCTGAGGAGATCCGGGGAATCACGGACCAGCGTTTAATCACTTTTTTCGTGCTGCAACAGGCAGAGGGCAAATGCGGACTATTAGACGATCACTGCATGGAAGGTCCATCAGCCTGTGACCTCTAGGTCGCTAAAAGGATAACATTTTGATAGATGGGGGCATGCCCGTACAACCCAAAATGTGACAGGATCGAGCCCGACAGAAGATCACCTGCGATGCTGGAACATGTGGCTTCAGGTTTCAAGTATCACACCAAAGAGCAGCTACATTATGGCAACTGGCTTCTCCCGGAACTCCCGCAGCTCGTCTTTCCTTTCCCTTCGGAATTTCCGCTCTCCCATACGTATCCATTTCCCATCCCGTGACAAGATCAAAATATCTGTAAGAATAGAAATGTCGGAGGAGAAAAATATGAAATAAAACGCCAATAAAACCATGTGTTAAGAGTGTATGTAAAGTGAGGCGGAAGATAAACAATTTCGGATGACGTGGGGTGGAAGGGAGGTCGTGAAATATGGAACGCTCAGACCCACTCGACACTCCATTACATCACCTTCCATTCTTCATCGTATATTTCACATCGTCCCATTTCTTTTAAATTTCTTTAACGGTTTTTCCTCTCTCTCTCTTTCTTTTAAAGAATTTTGACGAATACAATTTTTACATCATTTTATTACTGTTTTTTTTTCTTCTTTCTAAAAAGGCAGAATTTTTGCTTTTAACCATTTTTCGGTTAATGTACGAAAATGCATCAAGGTTTGAAACTGCAAAATTTTTATTGGTGAAAGCTTTCAATCCTAATGACCTTAAGGCTGTCAGGAATCGAAGGAACTTTCTTATTTTTTAGGCTTTGCATTTGAACTTGTAATCTTTTTGTTTTTTGTTTAGTTCTTTTGCTGGAAGGATAAAAAAACTTTCTTTTGGCTCCCGTAAAATTTTTACTGCCAAGATACTTAAGATTGTCTTAGACTTGAACAACAACCACTCTCTCAGCAGAATGCTTTCAGCAAATTTTCTTTCATGTAGTTTCATCACTTGTGACGTCATCAAACCCCCCCTCCTCTTGCCTCGCTGAAAAACACAAAACTTACCAATATTTAATAAACGCCTTCTTAACAAATCGATTATGCAAAATCAAAACCAAAATACACATAAGTCTAAACATCATTTTGAAGGCGCATCCGATTTTTATTCATTTACAAAATTCAAACAGGAATAAACAAGATCTACACAATTGCAATTCCTAACTTCTGTTAAAGCTTTTCCTTATATCTAGATAAGCTTACTCAAGTGAGATAAGGCTTACAGTTCTCCGATTCAGTCTCATACCCCTTCCCCTCTTTTCAATTTGAAATTTTCTCTCCTTCACTTCACCCATTTTGCATCAGTCCGATTCGCATCCGATAAGATTACATTAATTCGGTTATGTTTTCATTTATGGATCGATTTTCCCTCCTCCCCCCCTTTCGTCCCCCCCCTCCTCCCTCTTTAAACTTCTAGGTCAATTTTTATGCTCGGATCTTCAAGTTTTAACAATGCGAAACGTTAAATAAATCCTTTACGGTGAAAATATCGCGCGAGAATTTTTTTTCCCAGTGAAATTTTCTCGCTTTTATCGAAGAACGCAAAATTTAAGTTTCACCTGCGGGCAAGAAAAAAAAATGCTACACCTTTTTTTTTTTTCGAAGAGAAGAATGAAGTTTTTGAAAAGGACTTTTCCAGTTATTTCAATTACCATGATTGATCAAAACAAGAGTCTCGTACCCGGAAAAGCTCTTTGACGGGTAAGATTTTAATGTAGTAATTGATAAAAAGGCTTTAAAAGAAAAACTAACAAGTAAAACTAACTTTTCTCTCTCTGATTCACTTTTCATCTCGGAGAAGGAAGTTTTCGAATTCTTTATCTTTATTCAAGTGACGCGAATGTGAAACTTGTCAGGGAATGGAAAATATATAAGAATTTTTGAAGGTTGATGAAATAGTCGGGAAAACCGCATCGCAAAAATAAAATGATTTTATCAGGGTTGGTTAAATGTTAAATATTGCATGAAGTCGATGAAGTTAATTTCATTTGATTAAGTATGGTTGATAAGGATATCAAGAAGGTTTTTGTGATTAAAAATATTGCTAGACAACCGTAGAAAGTACTAAATGGTTTCTTATGGGGAGCCATACTTTGGGAGGGTTTTAGCATAAGCTAAACACAGCCGAAATAATAAGTGCTCACCGTCATTACCGAATGCCACTCGGTTACCATAATGCTTAACAATTTTTGCTGGTAGGCGGAACCTTGACTTGGAAACAAGGAAAAAGAATCAAGCTAAGATTTTTTTTTAAGATAGAGAGTTTCTAATGCAAACTTACCGTTTACTTTATTTAAATATTAAATATTCGATCTAGATATTTTTGGGTTTTAGACATTCTTTACCGATGACATTTCCTGAGGAAAATGAAATGGAAACATTTAGTAGTGAAAGTGAACAGTAGTTCACTAATAGTAACAGCTGTTTTTTTTAAACCCAAAAATTTATTCCCAATGTGGCTTACTGTCTTAATTTTACTGACATTAGATGTGAGACTTGAGGGGGCAGTTAAAGCACCTAGCTCCAACAAGGTGACAAAACTTACTTTTAGCTCTAATCTTGACATGCTAATATTCTTTCAAAAAATTAAATTTTAGACATTAGTTGAAACAATTAAAATTCAACATCAGATTGAATTTATTAAAAATTTCATGAAAGAATTAGTTCTAACTTCTGCAGTAGTAGTCGCTAGTCGGGGTAGTTTAAACTCACACCACTTTGTTAGAATTCTTTCCGAACCTTTAATTTCAACAACTGTAGAAGTAGACGATTTCGTCGATTTTGTTGGCCAAACTTCGAAATACTCAAGAAAAATTATAATCCCTGAGAGTCGAATGATTATGGATAATATAAAAAAGGTAATTTTAATAAATTTGATGTTTTCTTTCATGGATTTATGGGCTTAATATTATTATTTTTTTTACAGGTTTTTAATTATTCCAAACCTGCGAATAAAAACCGCCTATATGTCATTGAAAATTTTTTAAATGCAGGAATGAAATTAAATATTTGGGTTTTTCATCGTGGCCAAAGTCGATTGGTTGAACTGAATGATTATAATCTTCGTTTTAGACAGTTAATATTTCGGCCTTTTGTTAACTATTCCAGCTTGAATTTAACTGTGGCTAGTAGCAACTTGACGGTAAAGAAAAATGAAAGAAAATCGAGGAGTTAGGTGCAAGAAGGGCACTTTAGTTATAAGCTAAACATTAAAAAAATAACTTCTCAATTGCAGTTGTCTTCTTGATTTACAACAATTTTTTTTTTAGGAAAAAAGATGCGTTCGTAATGTGTATACTTTCCAAACGAACGCCTGCGTCTTCATAAATGCCTGGATATCGTTAAAAAATCACTTCAAGTTTGTGTAAGCAAAAATCTAAGTCATTAACTACAGTCAAAGAAGAAAAATTTTTGCATACGGATTTCTTTTACAGATCTCAAGAAGTAATGTACGATGAAAACAGGGAATTTGATATAATTATCGAACCCTTAACGAGGATAAGCGAACCCGTTTTCGATAGATATTTACCACCTTTATACAGAGAAACGTACGTATAGACTTAGCAGAACAATTCCACAAGATGGAAATATTTCATTTCAGTATAAAATCGATAGATTGCTCTAGTGTCTTTCCAGTTCGTGAAATATTCACTTGGCCACATTGCAAATTGAAAAGACACTAGCGCCATCTATCAATCATTGATTGAAAGAAGAGCCAGAGCGAGGATGTTCAATTTAATAATATTTTTTTTAATTTTTAAAGTTTTAATCTTGTTCATCGAGATCTTGGCAAAACTTTAATATGGAGCAATTTTTTAAAACCTTTTACAACAACCTTTTGGGTTTTGTACATCGGGATAATTTTACTGTCAGCAATCGTTTCCTTATTCATTATCCGTCTTATCAAAAAATTAAAAAAAATCGAAAGATTATCATGGGGAGATATGATTATGAACTTAATTGTAATCGTGTGTCAACAGGGTTAGTCTACAGTTTTTCTTAGTCAAGTTCAAACTTGTTTCAAATTCGATCAATATTAAATTTTTATTTTTTAGCCATTCAGGTCCCTGATTCTTTAATCTTAATAATTTTTTACGGTACATTAATCCTCAGCAGCTTCATAATTTTCAAAACTTACTCATCCATAATAATTTCTTTTGTAACAATCACAATCCCAAAAGTCCCATTCAAAACAATTGAAGAAGCTATCGATGCCAAAACATTTAAATTCGCCATACAAACCCAAACCGGATACAAAACTTTTAAAGTAAGGAAATCAAATAATAATAAATTCGAAAATCCAATAATTCGTATTTTTTATTAAAATTATTATTTTCAGAACTACACCGATAAAATCCGGAAAGGGATGTTTGAGAAAATTACAGTTTACAGTAATGAAACCGCAAAAGGTTTAGCAACGATTTGTTACGGTGATTATTTAGTCGGCATAACGGAAGAGCATATTATTTACTGGAACAACATCCGAAGGTTTACCAAAGGATTTTGTAGAGCTAGCTCAATTTTTTTACCGTACACCACGTATCAAAATACGTGGATTATGTCTCCGAATCATCCGTATCGATCTACAATTAACCTAAGGTGAAAACGATCGTTTAATCTTGTGAAGGCAACGATTAGAGATATGAGTGCCCTAAAGGAACTAAAAATTCTTTTTAGTTTGATGGAACTTCAAGAAAGTGGATCGCTTCAATCATTTTATAGGATGAAATATCTTGTTTTGAACAAAGAAAATCCGTCGGAGTTCGTGTCGGAAATAACTTTATTGGAAGTGGTTCCGTTGTTTGTTGTGATCGTCGTTGGTGTTTTGTTGTCTGGAGTCGTTTTAATTGCTGAAAATATTTACAATAAGTATAAATTGGTTAAAGAGAGAGATAAGGTAAGATTAATGTAAGTTGCAGAAGTAATAAGTAGGGAGCCTAATAAGGGAATAGACACTTTGATGAGTCGTCTGCTATACATATCCCAGTGCTCAGAAAGACTTCTTCTGTAGAGAGACTAGATCTAGTCTCAAGGATCTTCCATCTATGGAAGAGAGGTGACAAATCCGGCCATCTTGGTTCCCTTTCCATAAGATTCAATGGGAAGTCCTTATACATAGGCGAGACTTGGTTCCACTATCTTATACATAGGCGCAACACATTTAACTCTGATAGCCAATAAGCAGGCGTCCTGATCTGTCGCCTCTCTTCCATTTAGTCTCTCTAGTCTTCTCTCCGAAATAAGGTTACCTTTTTAAGACAAAGACGTCTTTTAGACGTCATCTTGCATCACTGGGAGGGGTATTCCATTTTGAAAACTGGAAGCTGCCATGATCTCGAATTTTACGGCCACCAAACCATTCTCAAATTGAAAAGCGAACACCGCTGTTGCTTTCCATCAGTGGCACATGCCGGCATATGCCAAAGTATTCAGTAAGGCTGTTGCCTTACTCCACACTTTCCCGCTGCTGAACTTATTTTGTTCCTCGGGCGCTCAACGAGCCGATTCCCAGTGTGCGCCCGTGTGCAAGATGACGTCTTAAAGACGTACAAGTCCTTATTTGTCTTATTTTTAAGACAATCTAGGATCAGTATGACTTCAGGACGTCATCTAGCACACTGGGCAGGATGCCGTCTTGAAATAGTACTTTTTCTTATTTGCCCTAAAATGGACGTCTGCGAAATGTTTTTTTGACGTCTTTTTCGGGACAAATAAGGATCTGTACGTCTTCAAGACGTCTTCTTGCACACCAAGTTAAATGATCAAATTTTATTTTTACCCCTGAAAATTAATAAAACGAAGAGAAGTGAAATCTTGCTGACAAAAATTCACAAAAATTTATTAATCTCGTTGTTAATCATCTCTTGGGAACGCGGATAGGAAACAGTGACAAAATACGTAGGATTTTCGAAGACTCGCCATATCCTACCGGTAATGTATATTAATATGTAAAATATAGAGTTTAGAAAGTTGTCGGAAGCCAAGGATGACGTTATTAAGGGAGGGAGTTTAAGATGAGCAGTTAGCTGACCGAAGAGGCCCCAGGGAATTTATCATGGCTTCTGCCATCACCATCTGAGAATTCAACTTGATGTTTTCAAAATAGATTACTCTTTTATTATACGTCTTTGCCGACTTTTCCCGTTATTTATTTGACTTTTTATTACGACTGACCCAATTCTGCTTTCTTTTTATTTTAACGGAGTTTCAGTTACGGGAATGTTTTTAAATCGAGCCTAAAAAAAAAAGGAAAAAGAAAAACTAAAGCGGGAGTTTTTTCTTTATAGGAACTCTTTATTCAGACGTACCCTAAAGCCCTCAAGAATGAAAGATGTAACAATGAAATACTGGTGGACATTTTATGGAAGGAAAAAATATCTCGAAATTGAAATGGCCATGGGCGGCGTCTTAAGGAAAAAGCTTTTTCCCATATATTCTTTACAAGAGATCCGAGTTCAACAGCGTTCTTAGAAATTACTGTTTGTAGTTTTTTTTTTTTAGGATAGAGGAGTTTAGATGAGACCCTCAGTTAATTTTCTTGGAAGTTTTGATTAACGCGAGGGCTTCAGGGGAAAACTTTTTCAGTATGATACGAAAACTTTGTATCTTGATTGACAAAAAAAATATACGAATCATTCAATTGAATAATCTTTTTCTTTTGTTTTATTCTACATTTCCTTGTTCCAATGCAATTTATCTAACCCTTATCGCAAAACACTGATATGCGCAATAATTTTAAGCACAAACCCTAAGAAGTGTATATCTTGATGGCTAATAAAAGTCTATAATGTGATAATAGGACGATTATCCTTAAGATAATGAATAACAAAGTTTAACTTTTGCTATATTCAATTATTTTATTGTCAGTTTGTATTTTATATTGCTAAAGCTTGTGTTAAGTACCTTTAAACGGTTTTATGGATATTATATTGGTCAGACTTGTGTAAGTGTAGTGCAGCCATTATAGAGTTTTAGACCAAGGTTTAGCTGCTATGCTCTCGCTTATGCGAGTAAATAGCTCATCTCTATATGTTCCCTCGATTGACACAGTTCGCTGCCTCCCTAATAAAGCTATTTTTTTTTTTTTTTTTTTTTTGTTGCGAAACTACTTTTTTTACTTCATGAAAAAGCTGAGTAATAATTCATTAAGATGTTGAAATTGTATTCACAAAATAGCAACTAGAGGCATACTTTCCAATCCTGAAGGCCATACAGCCTCCAAGAAAAGACTCAAAACAACGCACTTTGCTTCAAAAATATGAAGGAAACATGGTATATAGTATTGAAAAACAAAAATGCGGAGGCAGTGATTAAAAAACAATAGACGAAGCATAAGGCTTCCTTAAATGTAAAATTAAAAGCTTAGATTGAATTTCGCATTAACGACAAATTCAAACGTTCATTGTCATTCAAAAAAACATGTAAAGAAAATTTCAAAGTCATTTATTGCCCTAAAACGCGCGAAACGTGTCATTAGAAAATATCTTCTAAATTAAGAAGGCGTTGCCAACATCAAACAATTTCCGTTTTATTTTTTACATTTGTTTATATTTATTTATGTCAATTTATTTTTTTTCTTTATCCGTTATGTAATAACAGTAATATATATATCGTCATTTAATGATTTAGGTTAAGTACAATACCGTAAAGTTGTGATACGCAAAGGTAATTTTACGAAAAAAACAACATATCGACATAACCTCACTTTTAACAAAGTTGGGTTGGGTGATAGGCTAAAGATTAATAATAAGCCTGTAACCTTTATGTATTCGTCTTTGTCCTATTTTTCAGATGTCACAAAACGAGGAATCCGATTATGATAAACAATTCGAAGCTGATTTGGAAAAAGCAATTGCATTGAGTTTGGAGACATCTGAATATGAGAAATTCAGAAATGAACAACGAAGAAGATACACAGATTTTAGCGAATCTGATAATGCTTCCTCTAGGAATATATTGGAACCTACTGTGTTGAAAGCAAGACCTCGACCTGAACCGTATGCATCTACTTCGAAAATCAGTATAGGTCTTCCGCCTCCTCCTTCTTCACTCCGAAAAAATAGTTCAGCAACTGCAACAGTTGATGATTTAATATCATTCAATAGCCCTTCAAAAGAAGAAAGTGATAGTGCATCAGTTACGAATGGTTTTCAAGATTGGAAAAATATTAGTACATTTGTTCAAAATTCAAATCCAACAAATTTATACCCCGATTTAAATTTATTATTCCCCAGTAATTTGTCTTCCAGTGTGAGTGAAAATTCAGTTAAATTAGAACAGTTACCAGTGTTGGATAAAGATGCGATTAGTGTAAAATCTAATCCTACATTAACGCAGCAATATGGTTTTAAAACTGAAGTAACAGACTTTTTACCAATTTTTAGATCAAAACAGCCTAATCTTGGATTTCAGTACACTCCACAAAATACAGGCAATAGCACTTCTTCACAGTTATCCATAAATACAAATTTATCAAGCAGTTCAGTGTTTAGCTCAAGTATAAAATCAATAGGATTTAATCAATCAACATTAGACGTTTTAAAAGTTGTTGGGAAAAAACAAGATAATAATTTAATAGATCTAGTGCCTGATAATTTATCTAACATAACAGAATCAGCTAGTGCTAATGAGTTCTCCGTTCTAGATGCTTTTGATCCTTTAAAATGCATTGAAAAGGAAGTGATACCTCAAAAGGTTGAAGTTGAAGAGACAAAAGTTAAAGAATTAGATTATGATCTTGATAATGGGGTAGATGAAAATGAAAACGATGATGAAATGGAGGAAGATGAGAAATCAGTTTGTTCTGGAAGTTTTTATGATCCATTTGATCCATTTGATTATATGTATTCTCCATCTGTTGATGGATCTCAAGGAGATCCAATTTATGCTGCTGTTAACAAATCGGATAAACCTCCGCCGTTACCTCCAAGAAACGCAGATTTAGCTAACAAAAGGGAGAGATATGTAAGGCAGAAATCAAGACTCTTTGAAAATATTCAGATTCTAAAAAAGCGAGCTGCATTACATAGTCCAGATCTTCAAGCGTTCTACCTTATGGTTAAGGATTTAAGACAGCAGTTTGTTTACACTGATTCATATACGAATGTTGGCCTTGTTATTAGTCCTACTATCGAAAGCAATTACACTTCAGGCACAAGCATTAAGTTAGTTGTTTATTCTTCCATGTCTTCACAGCCAGTTCCTTTTACCTGTGATCGTAAGTATTTTAATGCTGGAAAATGTTTTTGTAATTAAAAGCGTTTTAACTAATTCTTTTTTTTTAAAATTTCAGTTAGCTCGAGTGTTGAACATGTGATTGTTCAGGTTGTATGTTCCTTGAAAGGTGATATGGTCGGATCTGTCACTGATTATGTGCTCAAAGTGTATGGCCTGTCTGAATTTCTCACGTCAGAGACTTGTTTAGGAGATTATGAATACGTTCACCAGTGCATTAAATTAGAAAAAGATGTGGCTTTGTATATTATGCCTATATCTGAGTTACGAAGACCTCTTGCGAGGACACCTAAAGACGATGCTAATCATAAGGATTTGACCCTAGAGGATTTGTTACCGAATGAGCCAGTGCAGCCGATTTCTTACGATACGTTAATTATTCTTCTAGGTAAGTGCTTTAATCTGCAAAATTTATTTTTTAGCTTAATTACTTGATACAAATCACGATCGTATCGAAGATAATATGCTTTTAATTGAATAAAATGCTAGAGAAGGCATGAAGTTAAAGACATCAGCCACTCCTTTTATTATGATAGTAAAATACAAACTCCATTAGCCATTATTATTAATTAACGCCATTAGCGTCATTATCTCCTAGTTTTAAAACATATGAATAAATGTCGATCATTTGTGAAAAGCCGATGCCATTTACCCGTTGAATTAAAATATTTTAACAACATCCAATAGGATTGTCCTTTCTTACGTCATTTGCTTACGTCACAGTGACTACGGTTCCTGATTGGTTCTCGTTAAAGAAGGACACACCTCTTTGGCATCTAAGTCCATGATCATCATCACTGTGTCCGCGTCTATTTTTCGTTTATTTGAATTGGCAAAAATTCTTACTTTTTAGAGCTTAAATCTGGTTTTCATTTACTAAAATCATAAGTTTACTCAGTGAATCAACTGTTTATTGATGTGTTTCTCGTGTTTTTGTTTAAAACTCGGGATAAAAAGATGAAAATAAAACCGAAGCTGTTTCTATGTACCCGGTGCTTGGCTCTCAAAATGGCGTCGGTATTAATGATGAGAAAACGTACCCGGATATTCACTAAAATTTGTTTTCCTCTCAGAAACGATCGAACGGGAAATGGATAAACTTCTCATGGCAGCTCGTGAAATATGTACGAATCAAAATTCAAGTGTTATGCCTTCATTACAACCCAGAAGTGTCGAACAAGCCATAAAGGCCGTGTGTGCTTTAATGGGCCATGTTGAAACGATCGAAATCTCCGAAGCTTTATCTGGATTCAATAATCTGTGCGCTCAGTTCATTCCTAATTTTCATTCAAATGGCACACGAACCGAAGTTACTTCCGACGATGGAGATTATTCTATAGTTCACTTATCAACGCCTAAAAGCCGACTCGAGGAGTCCCTGACCATACAATGTGATAAAATTCGAGAAGCAGTAAGAAGTTTGATTGAATCTTACTGTCACGCTTTTAATGTGGATTTTCAACTCAGCATTAAAGATGATATTCCTTCTGGTGAGTTATTTTATTGATTTTGCAATGGTTTTGGAACAAATAAGTTTATTAAAAATTTTAAAATTGCTTTTCCAGGAGAAAAGTCAATATTAGAATTTCAAGATACAGTTTTATTGCATATTGGTGGCCTTCATAGATTAGATGCATCCTGGAATCATCACGAATATGTTATTTGTGCACAAATTTATCATGGGACTAGACCTGTGAAAAGTCCCTGTTTTACAGAGAAAATGAAACCTAGTAAAAGTTTTTACAATAGAGTGGCATTTGATATGTGGTTGAATATTGGTGAAACAACTGTTGCTGCGTTACCAAGAGAATCAAGACTTGTTCTTAGCCTGCATGGCTATACATTGTTACCCCCTGATCATGAACGAAGCAAAGCAAATCCAGATGAGCCGCAGTATGAAACCGTTGAACTTGGATGGGCAGCTATTCAATTTTTTAATCATGAAGGGTGAGTACGAAAAAAAAAGTTTTGTTTTTTATCGATATTTATTTAATTTGTATTTTTTTAGGATACTAACTCAAGGTAGTTTCTTACTTTCAATTTGGCCTCCTGTAGCTGATAAGAGGTATAGTCCAGCACCATCACCCGGCACACATCCTAGAAGCAATCATCCTGTGCTTCGTATCAGTTTACCAGATTATGGAGGGAATGTTGTTTTTCCAAAATTATCAGATTCAGCTACAAAAGCTCCAATGTATGAATTTGGTAGTTTAGATAAGAATACACAACAGCAACTTATAGATCATATCGAACAAGATCCTTATGCCAAGTAAGTGAGAATAATTTTTTTTAAACGTATTACATTCTTAATTGAATTTGACATTGATTTAATTTTCAGGGCTAATATTCCTGATCGGGAAGTATTATGGGAAAAAAGACATTATCTTCATAATATACCTCAAGCACTTCCCAAGGTTCTACTTGCTACACAAGCTTGGGATCACAGCTCGTTATCAGATCTTCATGCCATGATTCATTGTTGGAGTCCAATGGAGCCTTTATCAGCCCTGCAGTTATTGTTACCATGGTAAAGCAGTAATTTTGTATTTTGAAGACTTAAATATTTTAAGGAAAATGGTAATTAATTTTTTTTTTTAGTTTTCCAGATGGTGTTGTGAGATCAGTTGCTGTATCCTGGATTAAAGAATTAGGAAGTGATGAGTTAGTCGATTATTTGCCACAGCTAGTGCAGGCACTAAAACACGAGACGTATGATGCTAGCCCCTTGGCTAGCTTTTTATTAGAAAGAACTTTAACGTCTCCTCGAGTTGCTCACCATTTGTATTGGTTGCTGGTGCAATCTTTACCTGGATCAAATCCACAGGTAAAAGAATTTTTTTGGCTAAAATTTATATTTTGCGGTGATGTAATTTTTATTTTTATTTTGTAGAATACACCTGATGTAATGGTCAGTGATGATGCTTCGATAGGAGCTTGCAGGTATCACAGAAGGCTCCAAGTAATGCTTCGAGCTTTGTTCGCCATCTCAGGCGAAGCGTTAGTTCAACGATTTATGTCGCAACAGATTTTAGTTAAGGTGAATTTTGACACCTTAATTTTTTTTTCAAATTCTAAGTGGAAATTCTACATTAATTACAATTTTTACTTATAGAATTTATACGATATCGCTGAAAATGTTAAGAGAACGAAAGAATCGTTACGTTTAAAAACTCTTCAAGCTGGCCTTGAAGCTCTTCATCATTCTCTTCAAGAATCGTCCACGTCTTTACCTCTTAGCCCTTCCGTTAACGCCGTTGGAGTGCAAGTTCGAACTTGTTCATATTTTCCATCGAACACACTTCCCCTTAAAATTAATTTTATTAGCGATGAAGCTCGAATTTTTCCAGCAATATTCAAAGTATGTTTTTATTCTTTTATTTATTGACTTGAAATTTCTATTCAAGTTTTAAAAATGTTTTGTAATTTCTAGGTGGGAGATTATTTACAGCAAGACATGTTAACAATTCAAATTATAAGAATTATGGATAAGCTCTGGCTAAAAGAAGGTTTAGATCTAAAAATGGTTACTTTTACTTGTGTCCCGACTGGACACAAACGAGGGATGATTGAATTAGTAGATGATTCCGAAACTTTAAGGAAAATACAAGTTGAACATGGTCTGACTGGATCTTTTAAGGATAGGCCTATTGCTGAATGGTTGGCGAAGCACAATCCATCTACTTTGGAGTATGAACGGGCCGTTTGGAATTTTACGGGTAGATTTTTCATCTGAAATAAATAAATCCTAAGCCGGTGTGGGGATTGATTTTACTGTATTTTATTTTATAGCTTCTTGTGCCGGATATAGCGTCGCTACTTACATTCTTGGAATTTGTGATAGACATAATGATAATATCATGTTGAAAACATCTGGTCATCTTTTTCATATCGACTTTGGGAAATTTTTAGGTGATGCACAGATGTTTGGAAATTTTAAAAGGTAATTGTGTTTTGCTATCAGGCTTTTTATGTATTGGACATTTATGTTTGGACAAGTTAATGAAGTCTATGCTTCTTACACAACGTGAAATTTTATTAATTTTTTATTTGGACTTTTCTAGGGATCGATCTCCGTTTGTGTTGACATCAGATATGGCTTATGTTATTAATGGAGGAGACAAACCATCCCAAAGATTTCATCATTTTGTGGATTTGTGCTGCAGAGCGTTTTCTATTGTTCGGAAGAATGGGAATCTTATTTTAAATCTCTTTGCTTTGGTAAGTGTTCTAAAATTTTTCTGTTTTAATACTTTTTCTGTTGCTCTACAATACCCAAAGCCTTACCGCCATTTCAGGCCGAGGACTTTAATCGCACTTCCGACGCCTTTAGGGATTTTTTCCTCCCTAGTATGTGCTTATAATTTAATCATGTCTGTATATTTAACATTTACAGATGATATCTTCTGGGATACCTGGAGTTACTTCAGACGCAGTTCGATACGTGCAACGAGCTCTCCTTCCAGATAAATCTAATCCAGAGGCGGCTGCTATGTTTGCTAGAATGATTGATAGTTCCTTAAAATCACGTTTTACTCAGTTCAACTTTTTCTTGCATAATTTATCTCAGTTGAGATTCACCGGCGATCATAATGATGGCGAACTACTTAGCTTTATTCCGAAAAGATATACGTAGGTTGAAGTTTAATTATAGTTAACAAGTTTTTCGGTATATTGCGATTAATAGAATCAGATTTAGACCGGGTGATCTTCTCATCTTTAAACATACAGTTCAGGAAAACAAGTTTTTCTGTCAGAAGATTTTTTGGTAAAAAGTTTTAGCAGAAGATTTTTCAATCTTACTTCTGGAAAAATATTTTCACTGGATATATTCCGGTGCAGTTTACTGCAAGAAAAATTTTAAATTATTTGTTTTTCGGTAGCAGTAAATTTTTGCAAGAATTTCCCTTGTGAGAAAAGATTAATTGCGTTTTTTTGATAGTTTCAAAAAAAAAAAATTCCCTAAAAAATGTCTTAAACAGGAAAAATTCTAGAAGTTGGATGAAAAATATTGCTTTGGCGCATAGAAATAATTTTTGAAAAAAAAGTCTAAAAAATATAAAGTTAGGTTTTATCGCTGATTATATTAAGCGCAATTTACTGTATTTTATCAAACGAGTCAAACTCTTATAAAAAATTTTTTTGCAGGTGTGAAGAAGAAGGCAGAATAAAAAGAGTTCAAGTTTATGGTTGCCAAAAGAGATACGATTCAGAAAAATATTACATATACATTTTGAAAGTTGATAGAGAGAATCAGCCAGATTCGACTTACTTATTTAGGACGTATCGGGAGTTTTGCGAGTTTCATCAAAAATTATGCACGATGTTTCCGCTGGCTAAATGCCACAGGTGAGTAATTAATGTTAACTACTACTAAGCTACTTTGCAAAACCCTTCGTGGGTAATCCCGAAAATTAAATTTGAAAGTTTATCAGGCGTGGCCAAAATATCCTTGAGGTCCTTTAACCTTCGCACCATAAATTTTATTCAATTAAAAAATTAAAATTAAATTATCACAATGCTCTTTTTATGGAATGTGTAAAGATAAGATCTTGAACGACATAAAATTTTTAATTTTTTGTTGTACTTCTTTAGGATAATCCTCCATCAAACTATTTATAACCATTACGCTAACATTAATCACCTCTCCCAATATACAGATTAAATTTCATTATGACGAAATTTCCGGTTCATTTATAAGGATTAAACCCGTTACATTATCGCATGTGTGGTTTCACATAAGATAATAAACGATACAGTTATTAGCACATAACTACAGGCTAAACCCTATAAAAAAATTGGTTTAGTTTCTAAAATGCGTTTAATTTACAATCATGGCACATAAAGTGAATTTTTGCTTAAATTCAAAAAAAAAAAATTTCGGAGTAATTTATTATTGAAATGAGCGAATATCAAAACTGCATTTTATTAATAGTCCTTTTCACATTTCTATTGTTTATTCATCATCACGTCCCCGCTTTTGAATCCGCATCATTCGTCATTTTCCTTTTATTTTTCGGCGAACTCATATCCTTGTATTCTTGATCATTTTCATTTTTCGAACCCGTTGACTTTTTCGTTTCTGTGATTGGAATTTCCGCTTTGAAACAGCAGGAACCCATTATGGCTTTAAAAAAAAATTGGAATTTAGAATTTATGAAACGTCATTTTCAGTGAGCTTATCATTTTTTCTCTTTGCTTTTCATTTTAGCGCACAGTTTTTTCTAATCAGCAAAATGAGATGTTTTTTTTAAAGGGGAAAATTTGAAAAAGAAATTGACAAAAATTCCTGCTTACCTTTCTTTTCCTTTTGATGAATATAATAGTTGGAACGGCGGTACAAAACTGAATGTTAATTTCACTATCAGAGCTTATCTGCTTAAAGGTAATTACAACATTGTAAACAATGCTTTAAGTCCTCTTCAAGTGACATATTTCTGAAAAATGATTCATAGGTATGTCGTTTATGGTGATAACGAGCGATTCATTCGTTTCTTATGAATCGGAAAGCTTGGAAGTGAAATTATTATTGTTATTCAACCCCGAGAAGGAATTTAACTTTATGATATTTCGAAAAGCCGATTTCATAAATTACTTTCTTTCAAAATATTGAATGGAATAAAGCACCAAAGCAGAAAATATTTCAAGGATCTGCTTGGAAAATATTTATAATATGAGAATTTAAAGATTTTCAGGGAAAAAAATTTTAGAGTTTAAAATTTTAGCCTTTTTTTTTTTTTTCCTGTTTGGGTATTTTAATATTGATTTTTATGATTGAATGTTCTCTTTCGGTTTTGTATGATTTTAGAAGCGCGTTGTTTGATATACAATCGAACATTTATTGAATGAAATTATGGATTTACCCTGTTTATTAATCCAGAACAATGCCATTTCCTTTTTGACGCGGAACAATGCGATCAGTTTGATTTGAATATGATAGAATTTGCAAATTGTATTTTCATTGTTCGTTTTCAAGGTTAGGAATATGTCAGGATGCAAGATGTTTGATGAATCGACTTGAGCTTTTTATTTTTTTGCCACAAGTATATATATTTATCGGAGAACTAGAATCAAAGACAACTGATTTTTTTTTTTGACACAAGCTGGGGCTCAAATTCTTGAATCCTAATCGATCTCCAACTCTGGCTCATGCTGACCTTAAAAAAAAGACAAGTTATCATTTTTCAAATTAAAATGATCACGTTGACGACATTTTTACACACACTGATAGGAAAAATTCGTTAAAATAACGAAAAAATAATCTAAACATTGCTAATTCGATTAAACGCTTGAATGAAGCTTTTTAGAATATTATTTATCATAGCAGCTTTGTTTCCTTTCACGTGGAATTATAAAATGCAGTTGAAAACGTGTTTTGTTATTAAATTTTATTTTTACTTTACAGCTTACCAGCAGGGATTCAAATTGGCCGGAGTAACATCAAACAAGTTGCGGAAAAGCGAAAAGTAGACATCGAAAAATTTCTGGTTTCTCTGTTTAAAATGGCGGACGAAATTTCTCATTCGGATATTGTGTATACTTTCTTTCATCCTTTGCTTCGGGACCAAGAGGAGTCCGATATTAATATTAGAAAAGTTAAAGGTAAGTTTTCGAACGGAAATTAATGGTGATTGGGAAATTGGGGAGTTTTTTTTTATGATTGAAGTAAAATGAATATGACGGACCATGAAAGAAAAATGCTACTTTTAGTATTGCTGATGACAGAGATCAAATTTCGTCTCTGTTTTCACTGAAGAAACTTTGATTTTTTAAAAATATTAATAATTTTGTATTTTTATTTTTTTTAGAAAGAAAAGCAAATCGAGTAAATGAATCACACATCATTAGGGGTCAGTTAAAATTATCAGTACAATATCAAAAGGATACGTTAATGGTAATGGTTCATCATGCAAGGGGCTTGCCAAAAGTAGCTGCAGGTCAGGAACCTTCAACGTATGTTAAAGTGTATTTACTGCCAGACAATAATAAATCTACAAAGAGGAAGACAAAGGTTGTCAGGAAAAATTGTCATCCAACTTTCATGGAAATGGTAATTATATTTTATTTAATCTTTTTTTTCCATTTGTAAAAACGAGCTTTTGTGCGTTTTGCGGGAGGAAAATGTGCAGATAATGAAAAGTAAAACGTTACCTAAAAATTAATTTTTTCAGACCCGTCAGAAAAATATTTCATTATTTTAAAAAAAAAGAGGACTTAATGCGTAGTAAAAAATGAGAAGTCATAAAGGTCATCTCATTTTTGTTGTTAAGTAAATGGCGTTTGGAGATTTGAAAACAGCCAGTAAATTGTGACGTTATTAGAGCGAACATGGTTTGTGTTTAGCAGATTTTATAGAATTTATATTTTGAACAAAATTTTATTTTATTGCTAAAGAATTTTTTCCGAATTTTTAAATCCGTTATCTCGTTTTTAAAAGTCATGTAAGGAGCGAATTTGACAAGGGAAAAAGAGAATCTATATTGTCCTTTTTCCTATAAAAAACATATTTATTTAGCATGTTTTCAAAGGGGCAAGAACTAAAGGCCTTAAGGATTGTTTTTAGTGAGCAATGTAATTCTTACGATAGCTTTTTTATTTTTTCAAAATCCGATATTAGATTTAGATCCCTATGTCTTATATAAACTTTCTCTGTTTTTTCTCCAAGTTGAACCCTTTAGGCTACGAAATCGTGTTTAATTTCAATGTTAGAAAGCTTTCTTTATTCAAGAATTGGCTGAATTCAATCTCACGTTTACGATTTCTTTTCTCTTTTAGAAAGCTTGAGGCTTGTTAAGAATTGGATCACGATTTCAAGGCCCGCATTGCACAAAGTAGGGGTCACTATTGATTTTCATGAGTCGAAAATAATGTGTGAAGGCTTGTTAGAGATTTTTTTGTACAACCATTTAATAGATCAGACGGAGATTTCACCCAGACTGTTTATCTGTGGCTTTCCATTTCCATAAGATCATAATTGAAATTATTAAGGTTGTTGAAAAAGTTTTCTCAAGGCAATGAATTGAAATTTAAAGGAAATCACAACCTCAATTCCATTCAGAATTGATTAAAACAGAGTAAACATTCCCATTTTTGCGGCATAGTTCAAATTTTATCAAAAGCAGGATATCATGAAAAGTTTCCATTCAGGGGTGGGAGATGCTTTCAGACTTCATTAACATTTTACCTTTTGAAAACTCCAACAATTTTCCTCTCGATTTAATTCATTCTGATACGCAAAAACATTTCTCAAAAATTTTTCCATGCTCCAGCTTGAATACCGGTTACCGTTGGATGTCGTCAAAAGCAGAACGCTTCAAGCAACAATATGGAATCACGACCCGTTACAAGAAAACGAATTCTTAGGCGGGGTGACTTTAAGACTCGCAGATTTGCCTCTTAATTCGGAAACTTGCGAATGGTATTCATTGGGAAACGTCTCCAGGTGATTTTTAACGTTCGAGCCAGCGATCAGGCTCTTTTAACAGGTAAATCCCAAATTTATTATGACAAATATATATTTTTTGGCGGGGAATTACAAAAAAACGACTGTATAATTTCAAGTTGCCTTTTTTTAAAAAAAAAAAAAAATGTAAATACTAGATTTTTGCTAAATTAGACTGAATTTATATATTTGTTATGTTTTTCCCTTTTTCAGCTTGAGTAGTATGAAAAAATAAATCCATATTTTTTTAATTCGTAAAGACTTATTTAAAGTCGATTAAAGAAAAATGACTGAAAGAGCTTTCGTAGAAACTTGAGACTTGTTATGAAAAGATTTTAAAATTGAAAATGAAAGTTAACCCCGTTGAGAAAATTTTACAAGCGAAAAATATTATTTTTTATACCCTATTTTTCAAACGAAATATTTTTTTTTTATGAAGTCTCAAGAGGTTTATATTTAGTTTTTGAAGATCAGGATCAAAAGTCATTGAGGATTTATTTTTAAATTTAAGTTAAAAATTTGTTGGTGCTCACCAGGAAAATATTATGAAAAAAGGTTTCAATTTGATATGAGCACATGGCAATCTTGACTCAGTTAAATTCAATTTTTTTTAATTTGTGTCCCCCAAAAAAATAAAAATATTTATTTTTTAAATAGTTTTTCAGATCAAAAAATCATATTTTTTATTTATTTAAAAGAAAAATTATTTAATATCTTTGCGTGTTTAAAAATCAAAATTTACCTTCAATCAAATATTTTAGTTTTAAAATAAGAATTATATATTTTCTCTGAATTTTAATTTGCGTAAGGTTTTTGTGTATTCTTGAAATGCTCGAATAAGAAATTTAGAAACTCTAATTTAAGCTAACTCATTAAATCGTCGTTCAGGATATAATTCAAGCTCCCCTGCTTGTGTACATTAGTCTTTGAAGTCGAAAGAGATATCCAAACAATTGGAAAAGATTAAGAGGATTCGATGGATTTGGTTTTGATGCGGGAAATGAGGATTACAAAAAAAGAAGAGAAATCGAAGAGAAATTCTTTGAAGCGGATCTCCTGCCGGTTTCCAATTCGCTAAACTTGTATTCCGGGAAAAAAGGAGAAAGAATTTCATCAATTCAAATAGTAGAAAATTTTCGCCAGTCGTTTTTCGTTAATCTTCTTCAACTGAATCGATCAAGGAAAAAAGTCATTAATTATTTTTTATTTTGGTTTCAAAATTTCTTTTTTAAAAGATTGCATTAAAAAACCTTATGCAAAATATTTAAAAAATACAAAAAATTCAAATCACTTGTTTCTTTCCGCATGCCAAAAGAAGAATTTTTTAAAAAATTATTTATTTAATGTTGATTTAAAAAAAAAAAAACTTATTTTTAAATTAAAAATATTTTAAGGCTCATGAGATGATAAAAATAATAAAGTGATTAATGTAAAAGAAAAATATAGTAAAATGCGGTTTCCTTTTAATAATATTTTTAAATGTTAAATATTTTTCTGCATTACCCTGACTGCAGTCTAAAAAATCATAACCGTATTGTTGAATAGATAATTTTTTTAATAAACGTAATAAATAGTGATAAGAAATAAATAATTTGTAATGTACGTACAATAATAGTAAAATGCACTGACTTATCATATTTTTGTTTTCATAAATAGCAAAATCATTTGAAGAATATAATAAAATTTTATTTCAAAATTAATTAATAATTTTAAAAAGAATAATGTAGAGAGAAAATTTGTTAAAAGAACAAAATTTTATATGTTTGGATCAAAGTATTTATTAAGAAATACTTTAATCCAAGTTAAAAATTTTGTTGTTTTAATTTTAATGAAATTTTTTCTCTCAATATGAAAAATATTTATCCAGTGCTTAGTTTTAAGTAAGATGTAAACTCAAGAAGAAATGATATTGTAAAATTTTAATGATTCCAAGAAAAATTCGCAATTTCGGGATTAATTTTTCCTTGTTTTAATGCAAATGAAAGTGAGTGACTTCGCAGTTGGGTTATTAGAAAAGTTTTTTTATTTAGCGGGTAATTCTTACTTTTTGTTGGAATGATTAAATTTATTAAATTATTATTTGTAATTCTTGGAAATAATCGAAATCTTGTGTGGTGGGTCAGTTATGGAAAATTTGAATTTTGTTAGATTTTTTTTCTTTTTTTTTTTTTAGGTAAACTCGATAAAAGTATTGACTTTTTTTAAGTAAAGAAATTTACATAATAATAATGAAAAAGTTTCAAGGTGAGTAAAAATTCAGGAAAAACAAGAAATTTTCAAACGATTTTAATTTGAAGATAATTTTTTTCAGGTTAAGGGTTCAGAGTTTAAAAACCGGCGAAAATAATAGTCTGAACTTTAAATTTTATAATTAATTACCCTATTGGATTATGAAGAATAAGCCGCTGTATCACCATTTCTGATCTGATCGTATTAGATAGATGAAAATGATATTCTCTTTTAATTTCTTTTTAAAGTAATTGATTAACAGCATGTTGGAGTTGAACAATTGGAAAAGCCGACGATGAAGTTGGTAAGTAAATTTATTCTTTAATATGTTTAAAGTTGAATTTTGGGAAACAAAACAAAGAGCCATGCTCTTTGACAAGATCCCGGAAAGTAACGAAAATCCTTAAGCAAAAACAAAGAGCAACGAAGGCCCTCTCACTGACAGGCCCGTAGCCAGAGAACCAGATTAGGAGGGGCACAAAATCTATTAAGAGGAGTTCCAAATGACCCTTACAACATAGAGGATAGGGAAAACACATGGGCCAAAAAATTTTCAGGCTACGGGCCTGCTCACTGATCTCTGGATAAAATTTGAGAAATGTCGTAAAACTGGCGACAATCTCTTTTTGCGACCACTGAACTATTTGATTTTAATAATGGAAAAAGATGATGGCCTTGATAACGGGCGTGAGTTGAGTAATCTCATAAGTTACTATAGAGGGAGCACTAATTTTAAGATCTGTGCATAATGTCCCAATATGAAATTGCACGCACAAGATGACCTCCTGAGGAAAATATAGGTGAAACATGCTCACAATGTTCACGAAAATTGCCGAGAATAGCCAAAAATTCGATTGCTTCACCCGGAATAGATAATGCTCTATCTATAGTCAGTTATCTCTGGACCAGCTCAAAAAATGTGCATTGCAACAAGGATTTCTCATCTTCGAAGTCGGCACGTAAAGAAAAAGAAGAATATTCTTATAGAAGAATCCATCCTTTGTCTGCAATATCTGCTTTAGTCCGGAAAAAGCTTTCAAGAAAAACCAAATGTGTTTTATTCTCTTTTTATATTTCTGATGTTGAAGCCATTCCCGTTTCATGAATAAATAATAAAACGCATGAACTGTGAAAATCCCATCCCCATTCAAATTTACGCAAGCTGAAAACGTTTAAAATTGACAGGTTTGCAATTTTACATCTCCAGTTTCCCACTGTATCGAGCCATCAATACCGGGACTCAGATGTTCGTTTTCCATGTAAATTACAACGGAGCCCGTTTCCCGCGTTACTTTATCTTCCTTGTGGGGATTATTCTATTCTCGACATAAACATATTCTTTTCCCCCCAGCAAATGCAGCCGACATCACATCCGCCATGATTCCCAATTTAAAAACAATAAACAATGTTGCTGGGTTTTTTTTTAGTCTAACCATTTATAATCGTTAAAAAAATGGCAGAATTAACTAGGCAATATTCTAAATTGGAACAGAGACATTCTGGGCTTTCCGGTAAGGAATCATTAGAAAAAGGTCTTATTGAAAGACATCCTTCAATTGAACGTCGAGAAAGTGATAATATTAGACCTGCGACGAGGAAATCAAGACGAACGAGAAAAAGAAATGCGAATTCGTATCAAATTAAAGGAGCTCACGATAAAAGTTATTTGGATTTGAGTTTATTAAGATTAACGCAACACGATGACGTGATTTCCGATACAGATTCGGATAGATTAGAATATGGCATGCCTTCAAATCAAGCACTTGCCAGTAGCACTATTCATCTGCATTTAGACGCAGGATGGAGTGATACATACTCAGGAAATATTAGCAAAATCAGCGATGAAGGTCCACAAGTAACAGGGAAGAAAATTCATAAATTTTTACTGCAGAATCCGTCTCCGAAAGTTTTTAACGGAGCTTACGCTAAGAAAGAAGTATCGATTACAGAGTTAGGTGTGGAGACGAAAGATTTATATACTGGCTACGCCTCGAGTGATTTTATTCATTCAGGAAGCGTGACCGTGATAACCGAAGAGAAGCCCAAATATAAAATGGTCGTCGAATCTCAGAAATTGAAAAAATTAACAATGGATAGGAAAGGTTATTACTCCGAAGTTGTTTCCCCTTTTCTTCGGCCAGAACGTATTCTCGCTGAGAGGAAGATGATAATGGAAGAAATGGGGCAAGGGGAAAGGGAAGATGAATCGGAAGAAGGAGAAACGGAGGAAATGGAAAAGGAAGGTAATAATCGGTCTTTTATATATTCATGATAATATTCTGGGGAAATGAAATCAACAATTTAGAAACCTTAAACAAGTTGGGAATCTTCTGGGAAAATGTTGTTGAGTTGTTACTAATTGAGTTTTTATATTAAATGTTTTGTAGTGCCGGAAATGGAATGGCCACCGATTTATAAAACTCTAAATCCTGAGCCGGCGTTGGCAGAATTTGATTTGCCGGTATCGTATAGCGAGCCTCATCTTATTAGTAAAGGAAGAATGCCGAAATTTGCTCCTCATTTGCAAAACGTACCGACGACTGTGGTTAAGGATTTTTTGCAGCCTGAAGAAAAGTGGGTGGTTTATGAATCAGAACCGAATATAGTAAGAGACATTCTTTTAGCGCTAAAAATCAAGCTTAGGAAAACTCTGAGTCAGAGTTTTCGACTCGTCAGAGTCTCTGACGAGTCGTGCAGCATAATATTATGTAATAAGGACAGTAGTGCCTGAGGTAGACTGAGGCATACCTAAAACTTGAAGGCAAAAAATGGTTTCTATATTTAGCTTATGCAAACCTTAAATCTCAAGGCGTAAGGGAAGAACCAACTGCCTGTTCTCAAATGGTGTCAGAGAAGGCGAACGAAAAATTTAACCGCTTCTTTCTTCTTTTGCTGCTGCCGCCGCTTTACTGCAGAAGACTGCTGCACCATGACTCTTGCTGAATTTTGTCAGTATGCTCTTTTGGCTGTTGGTGCCTGCTGCAAATTTGCAGAATGAGCAGGAATAATAATAGACGAACCGAGGGATAATCACTCTTGAATTTCGGTGGACAGTTTACTTGAATTACTTTGAATTATCTTGAATTTCGGCGTACACTTTTTAACAAAGTGAGTTACCCCTCGAGACAGACTAACCATTGCGTCAGTCTATAGTTTCATTATTACTATTCGCCTCATCAAAACTGACAAGCAGAACGCCATTTTCCATAATTGTAGAATATTTTTGCCCCTCTCGAATTCGTAGTGTTTGCTCTCCTTAAAAATTCACTGAAACGACGCCCCTGCTTAAGCCTAAGCATCCGTTTTCTAGATTTAAACGCAATATTGGTTTCGGTCTAATTGCTTTTAAATCTCAATATACAGCGTAAGGCCGGATTCTTTAATCGCCATAACAAAACCCAGTCATGCTAATGGCTGTATTCCCCCCTTGCCTTTTAATTTTCATGCTTCTGCATCAAGTAAATATTGACGCTACAGCAACGGTAGTTAGTCTTTTCAATAATTAGAGAACCTTTCAGTAAACTTATCACATTAGCTGCAAACGAAACATAATTAACGTAAAAGCTGGATTTGTTTGTACACATCCCGAAATATTTACCTTACCGTTCTAGGCATTTCCCGTCAAAGCTTTTCAACCACGATGCTACATTCTTCATGTAGTTGAACCGCGAAGTTTACCTCGGAAAGTGTTCGTCGAAAGACGAAGACGTCAGTACTTATCATTCAATATTGAAGAACTTTTAGCTAAACACGGATTAACCGACGACGATCTTCTTCCGCCCACCCCATCCAAAACAAGAGATCAGTTTAGTTTATACGGAAATGCGAGCTTTCTTCCGTTGGAAATATTCGACGATGAAAGTTTCGATGCGAGGTATAAAGAGAATAATTAAATTGATTAATTTTACATTGAAAATAGCTTTATAGCTCGATATTGATACTTTTCCAGCCCGATTGAAGATTGGCTTGATTTAGGAAAGATTGACGGCGTACAACATCCGATACCCGCTTTGGGTTTTATACCCGTTCCTACGAGTTATTTGAAGGATTTTAAAATCGGGAAATCTTCCATGAGATATGCAAATGAATCCAACAGGAAATTATTGGCTTTGTCCAGGAGGAGAAAATTAGAAACAGCACAAGGGAAATACGTGTATTTGTGGGCGGACGTGGCAGTTACTCAGTAAGTTGAAAAATGAAATTGAGAGGCTTTCCTGCAAAATGCTCGCTTGAAGTCCCAATGTCAAGATTTTATAGATTTATGAGGAAAACTAAGAGCGGAGGCCTCCGAGTGTGGGGACCGCTGAATTTGTTGCTACGTTACTCAACTGTACTGCTGTATGCTGGAAATAAAAAAAAAAGGCGCTGGCTTAAGTTTTTTTCTGGGCCTATAACCTATCTTTCAATTTAAGTTCATTTTCAGATACGATTACAAAACCTCGAGATGGAATATTATTACCCTTGACGGTTCTCAAACGAAATTATCGGTACCTCGGATTTACATCATGTTCAGAGCGGAAGATCCCGTCAATTTTGCCAAGAGGCTCATCGATGCTGTCATAAGAAGACAATACGCCGAAAGGCAAATTAAATTTTCAATCTACTGTGATTCAATGCCGCTTTTAGGCTTACCAGACGTATCCGAAGAATCATTGACTCGAATTTTTCAAAACGTTACGAGGAATGGCGTAATGAAAGGCGTCGATGACATTTTAAAGAAAGTAGGTCAAAATGTTAACATCTCTAAATAATTAATTTTCCGAGAAAAAAATTATTTTGCGGAGTTTTCAATTCGTTTCATAATTATTTCGATGTTGGATAAATCCTCCGATATGAAATAATCAAATTTAATTAATTGTGGTTGCGAAACAATAAAATTCTTAATTATGACGTCATATTGTTTTTCTCGAATGATTTTTCTTGAAAAATCAATCAATTAAATGATTTAAGAGTATTTTTTTTTGTTTCAGCTTGAAATTGATTTACAACACGATCATAAAAAACAATTAGCAGGGATGAGTTTCGTTCATATTGTTAAAACGTATCCTGAAATGTTTTCTTTTATCGAATTGCCTGAAAAGGAAGAAATGAAAGAGCGGGAAAAGTGTGTGACGGAAATGGAAGATTTTGAGGGGACCAGGCTTCACTTAAAAAAATGGTGGCTGTACGTTGCTGATGAAACTTATTTAGGGATGATGCATGTTGTGACGGCTTGTTTGAAATTGAATAGTTTAAACTTTTTTAATCTCAATTTTGGAAAGCATGTTACTCTTGAAGTTTTTGACAGCGTCCAGACGGATTGTACTCTTAACGTAAGTTAAATTTTAATATCATTTTATTCAAGAGTGGAAATCGTGTCGCTGCGGACTCAGCGAAGATTTGAAAAAAAAACTAGCTGATTGAAAGAAGGACACCAAGATTTGGGTGGTTTCTGCCGCTGTATGTTATATTTAAGGAGATGCAGATATTGATGCAAACTTTAAGCTATTCTGAACAGTCATCTTCAGAAAGCCAGCCTCGTGGCTCAGTGGATAGCGTGCCCGACTTACACTCGGGAGTTTATGGGTTCGATTCCACTCTACGGTTCGGATTTTTCCCGACCGTAATTCACCTCTGACCACTGTCATCTGCGTCATGTGAACTTATTCCGGAAAAGCTTTTAATGTGTGTTGGTAAACCAGCAGGTGGTAACTTGCTTAGAACAGCCTCTCTACTTAGCCGTTCAGAACCAGCATTAAACTGTAGGTCCCATATAGCTGTGTCAACTCCAAACACACAGAACCAGCTACATGCAGAGAGGTCGCCTACGCTCGAAAACGAGTATGGCACCCAAAGAAAAAGAAGAAGAAGAAGAAGAAGATGAAGAGTCATCTAAAGGGACTTGGTTGATTCCTGGGGACAGAGTGCGAATTGGGTATATGGAGGATGACTTGAGCCAGCAAGGCCTTTGCATCCCCGTAGCCAGACTCAACGTTTAGGGGAGGAAAAGCATTAAAGGTTTCTAGGGGAATTTTTAAACACTCCAGATCGACCCCTATAATGCAAACCAAATTTTTAGCATTTTGAACATTCCTTCGGCCTTTAAAATTTTTTAAAGACCCTTAAATCAGTAAAATCGCTTAAAAATCTGACTTTTGATATAATTTTAATTCTAACCCTAACCTAACCGAACCCTATTTAGCCTAACAAAATGAAATCCTGCTAGATAAAATTCCCGGCGGATAATTTACCAAATAGATAATTATTTTATGGGTAATTTTGTAATAGGAGATTGCCCGTGTCTGACAACCTCTATAGATGATTAACCTTGCACGCAGAGAACCTATTTAGAGCCTTGCCAAAGGGTGCTTGACGCTCAGCAAACGACCTTACATCGCCTGGTTTCCACGAGGCAGACAGAAAGTCAGCCAAAGTAATCGATAAAAATAATTATATTGTTGACGCTGATGCTTTGAACTCTTTGACACCGACATAAAAAATATATACAAATAGGTCTACGGTCTAGTTAACCTTTTATAACCTTTTATTTAAAAGGTCGAGCATTGCTGCTTTTGTCCTTTCATTGGAATTTAAATAATTATTGTCCCTTTCAAAGCTGTCCGTTTGGAAAATAATTACAGTTTTCCGGATAAAATTCTCAGTATCGAGATTCAATCCTTTTCTAATCGGAAAAGTTTACCCAAAATGAACAGCTATACGACGCAAAAAGAGGCACGCACGTTTTTTCCCTTCTTCCTGGAAAATCGTACCCCCGTCAAATTTACATTCCCATACTTGTATAATTCAATTTTGAAATTCAAAATCCGAGTTCAATACGAATAATTCGTATCGAAATTCCGATACGAGCTTTTATACAAACTCGCATCCACCGTTTTTATTATTACATTATTTTTTTTTTTATTTTTATTTACAGCTCGTGAAATACCTTCGAAAAGAATGGCTTGACGCGATCATGACGAACGTTCGGATGTGTTTACAAGACATGGGAAAAGGTTGGTTTAACATGAAAGAAAAATCATGGGATATTTACGAGCTTTCAAAGCTTTCGAGATACATGGAACTAATTAAATTTCACATGCAAACATCTCTTAAATACCTTGTTGAAAATTCTACCGGATTATTGCTTAAAATATTGGAAAATCCCTGCTCTGTTTGTTTGAGCGTACCTGACGAAGGATACGTTTGGGGATCGGATTTAGTCAATACTCAGTTTAAGCCCCCGTCATCACCGGTTTTCGCTCTAACAATGAAATTAAATTCTACAGCTTCGTATTATTCGACAAATCCGGAGTCCTTCGAGGTAAGTTTGATTTCTCGTTATATAAAATGATTTTTTTTATAGAAGCGATAATTATTGTTATTTTTTTATATTTAATCTGTCTGCGATTTTGATTCTGGGAATGGACAGGGAAACTTTTTTCCCCCCACAGATAAATCTTTGCCCAAGGTCGCTGTAACCTTTTTTTTATAAATAAGATTCATCGGCGAGGAAAAAAGCATCCTCGTTTAGGCTTAAACTTGAATGTAATTGAAAATTTTTTTTTACAGGAAACTTTATTGAAATTATTTGATAATGCTATAACGTACAGCCATACGATTCGACAAGTTCACCCGTTTTTATTGGTCAATTTGAGATTCCCGGATTTATATTTATCTTCGATTGGGTTATTGGACCCGTTGGTGACTGAGAAAAGAAAGCGCTTGCTTTTTATTATTAAAAAATCAATAATTCCTCTTGTGGCTTATGCGAAAGAGTATGATCAGTATGCGCCGATGTTTACTTTGGACGTTAATCAATATATTATGTAAGTAATTAGGTTTAGAAAAATTAACTCGGAATTAAGTAAATCGAATGAGTGAGTGATTGAATTATCGAATTAACGGACGGATAAGTAAATAAACAAGTTAACGGATTAGTAGAGTTATGGATTGTAAGAAAGAGTGAGGGAGTAAGTAAATGATTGTTGAATGAGTCCAGCTGAGTGCTGAGTCATTAGATCAATTATCCCACGAAGGGTTCAGTGAATGATTAGGTGATCAGTGAGATTAAAAGCGGATAAATAAATGTCCAGGAGGGAATGAACATTGAATATAAAATGATATGAACAACTGAGTGGATAAATAAGTAAGACAAGGAGCGGACAAATGACTGATTGATTGATTGAGTGAGTTGTTAATTGGATTAATGTAAACAAGATTCAATGAGAAGTAATTAAATTAGTACTTTTTTAATGCGAGATAGAGTGAACGAGTGAATGAATGAATGAATGAATGAATAAGAGTGAGTGAATGAATGAATGAATAAGAGTGAGTGAATGAATTAATAAATTAATTAATGGCTAAGTTAATGGATAAATAAATAAATAAATTGTAATTTATCACTAAAAATTGCGATAAAGATTATATTTCAAAGGATGTCTTTGAAACTGCGAGGTAAATTATGCTATGTACTCGTATGTTACAGACATCCAGTTAAGAAGACGATCGACTATTTTATTATAGTTTACCTCGCTGGTACCGATTTATAGCATTTTATTTCATCGAGAAGATACCACGCTACTTCTTTAGCAAGGCTGTGGGTTTATTCCCCTTCTTTCCCTTCCTTCATTCATTCATTCTGTAGTTATTTGTATTATTTGTAGTTTTTTCATATTGTATTCATCTAAAAATGAATTTGCTTTCAATTTTCTCTAAGAATCTATTTCCAAGCCTTTCATTGCTCTTACGTTTTATTTTAAAAGACTTTTTTATACCTGAGGTCTTATTTTTTTCCCACAAGGCATGAAAAAAAGTTAAATTAAATTTATCAGTTAGCTGTCTCCTCACTAGGCTCTGCAGGAACTATAATTTGATACGGTATACCTTGTATTGCATTTTAAAATAATCCAAGCAAAACAAACCAACTAAATATAATCAGGAAATCCCTTTAAATATCAACGAGATCGTTATTAATTTCCCAAGACATTCGCCTTGGATTTAGCTTAATGAATGAATGTTCACTCATGTTTTTAATTAATTGCAATCCAAAAAAGCTTTGACTTGATTCATAAACAAGGAAAATCGGCAAGGAAACCGGTAATCTTATAAAATTGATTCGCCAATGTCTCTTTTATAAAGATTTGCTATAGTTTAATTCTAAAGCAAAGCATTCACCTTCTCATAGGTTTAATTTAAAGATAAGCGAGTGAATGAATGAGCTAGTGAGTGATCGAGCTAGTGAGTGATCGCCTGATTGATCGAGTGTACAGATGAAAAATGGACAAATCGTTAATTGTTTGAATAAGTTTTTAAGAAAATGAATGAATGAGTGATTGAGTAAAGAAGTGGGCGAGTGAATAAAAAGAAGAACAAAATCAATTGATCGAGTGAGTGAGTGAGTGAGCGAGTTAGCCGGCGAATAAATGAATGAATAATTTGATGAGTGAGGGAATGAGTCGGTGAATGAATGATTAAATGAGCGTGCGAACGATTGAATGAGGATTGAGGGACGGAACAGGTGAATGAATAAAATAATAAACAATTAAATGAATGAGTGAACGATTTAACGAGGTGAATGAATAGATGAGTAAACGAATGAAAGAATGATTGATCGAGTGAGTGAGTTAATGATGGAGAGAACGGTTGAATGTGTAAATGAGCGAGTAGATGAATGAACGATTGAATGAGTGAGTAAACTGGAGAATGAATGATTGAATGGAAGAGCTAATGAATGAATGGGTGAACGAACAATCGGTTGAATCAGCAAGCTTATAAATAAAAGATGAAGTGAGTGAGCGAATAAGGAACAAGTGAAAAATTATTGCTTGACGGAATGAATGAATGACTGACTGACCGAGAAGACTGGATTTAACGATAGCTAATTATTCGCTCTTCCCTTATATTTAAATAATTTACAAGCAACTTGACAGAGAGTTCTAACGTAAGCTAACTACAAGAGACGAACGAAATTTTGTGGCTACATGAAATCCAGCTTAGAGATCCTGTTAATCAACAGGTGGATTAATAAATAAATGAACGAATGAATGAGTAAATGGATTTGTGGCCGAGTGAATTAAGTACATGAATAAGTGAATAAATATGACTGAATTTTAAAGCTAATGTTTCATTTTTAGCAAATACTCAAGTGAAAACCATCCAGCTAGTGAAGTCAAAGAACAAATTCTAATGCATTTAAGAGCGAAAGCGGATATAGAAATCTCTATACCATCTAACATTACCATTGGGCCTTTTTTTATAAACGTAGAGTCGATGAAAATATTTTTAATTGAAAAACACCAAACAATCGTCGATAGATTGCTGGCGGATTTTGCTCAGCGACTTAGTAGTCAAGTACAAGAAGTAAGTTATTAACAATTTCCTTTTTTAATTAACGTAATTTGCCTTTCTGTGCTGAAATATAAAAAAAAGAAAATGAAACAAAAAATACACGAGGTCAGTCGCTTGGTGAAAGAGGAATCCTCAGCGACCTAGTTAATTAATTTATACTTTTCGAAACGTTTGCCATTAATAAATCAACGTTTTATTAGTAAATTAGAGCAGAGTGTGCTAAGTTTCACACTAGATTTCAACTATAAAACGCGATATCTGTACACAAACTAACTAAAAGACCGCAAGACATGGGAATTAAATTTTATCTCCTCGAAGCACCTGTTAATTTCTGTAAATAAGCGTTAATATGGTTTGGAATTTAATTCCTCGCTTTTTCGTTGAAAAATAAAATGAGATTTAGCAATTCGAGGTATCTTAATTTTGTTACAGTTTACGGCTAATTATATTCCATCGAAAGTCTTTAAGTAAACACTTTATGATATTATTTAAATATTTCCCGAATGCTTTTACAGGCGCTTAAGAATTTTAAAATATTTTTTTCTTTTGAAGGTAATTACGGAATTCGTTTTGCTTTTGGCTAAAATGAACGAAAGGCCGACCTCAATTGAAAACGTTTTCGAAATCAAGGAATGGTTGGAAACAGTCCCGACGACCGTTAGAACCATGGAGGAAAATTCGAGGAGATTAATAGCGGTACATGTGCTTTAATTTTTTTATAAGAGTAGAGTTTCTTTTTCTTATTCTTGAACGCCGCTGCTTCTCATTTTTTTCCTATTTGTTGAAAACCACGATTACCGCTGATTAGTTATTGATTTGTTAGTCTAGTTTTCCATTAATTAAACAAATCACGTTGAGTAAGCAACTCGACGTGTGGTGTATAAATTTCCTTCGGGCTTTGAGAATATTAATAGGAGATTTATTAGGATTAATAGGAGTTTGTTGTTCTTATCGGAAATTTTTAATAGTTGAGCTGTAAAATCTCAAGTTTTAAGTCTCAAAAATCCAGAAAGAATTTTAAATGACTCCCAAGAATTATTACAGTATTTAAATTTTTTTTATATTTTACTCGAATTGAATCCGAGAGTTTTAATCCATGCTAAGCAACAGATTGTTTCTTGCCCGAGTAGCTGCTAAATTTTTTAATTGGCAAGGAATGAAAAAAATACCCCTATGGTTTTAAATGGAAACAAATTGCTAGTATCCTGGTTGCGAGCTTTGAGATAGAATAAAATCAACACGATGCGAGCTCTGCAGGCTTGGGTATTTTGAAAATAAAAACATTTCAAATAGAAAAATAGTATTTTCTATTTTTATTTCAAATCTTAGCAAAATCAAAAACAATTTTCTATTTCTATTTTTACTTCATCATCCAAGTATTTTTATCCTAAGGCCAAAAAAACGGCCAAAAGTGAAATTATTTTTTTTTTGGGCTAAAATGAACCGGGATCAAAATTTCGTTAGGATTTTCTGAAAGTACTCGCCGAAGTGGCCTAGAAACGTATTTTTTCACATTTTTCTTAGCGTACCTAAACGGCCCAAAAAATGGCCAAAAATTAAAGTTTCTCCGCCCTTACATATAATTAAAAATGATACAGGGCCAATTTTTGGATTTATAATTATGATGTCAATCCTGTAAATTGTTTAAACAATTTTCAAAGAAAAATTAAAAATTTGATTAGAAAATTTTACTTCAGCAATTTCGTCATTAGTAAAATAAAAAATTAGCAATATTGTATTAGGAAAAAAGAGAGTTCGCAAATTTAGTTTTATAAAAGAAAAATATTAGCAAATTTTATTTTAGGAAAAAAAAATTAGCAAAAATAGTAGTGAATCAAAATTTTTATATTCTTAAAAGGATCAAAAAATCTAGAAAGGAATCTTTTATTCCTTAAAGTTTTTTGGTAATTTATTTAGCCACCTTAACGAGCTTCAATTTTTTTTTTTTTCGTTTCAACTTAATTAGCTGAGATTTAGGAATTGTTTTTTTCCTTCCTCTGGTAAAACCCTAAACATATTGTTTTCTTCTACTTTTTTTTTCTTAACAAGTTTTTTTACCTTCGAAAATTTATTTCTTACGTTAGAAGTTTATAAAGGTTTCGCTTCTCGGAAATCTAATAAAAGAGATTGGAATCATTTTCAACTTTAAAAAAGATTTGAACATATTTTAGAAAGACAGGCAATATCAGATTGAAAGGCTTTAGCTAGATGACAGGATCTCCACTCCTCTGCCTGTAATTTGGATGGAGAGGCTGGTTCAATTTTAATCCCTGGCGAAAAATCCTTAATTCTCGCAGCGGCGCTAATGTTTTTTAAACTCTTTTTTTTTTTTTTTTTTTTTTTAGGAATACGACATCCTTGATTATTTTTGTTATTCCCTCGATAACGATGATTTCGATAATAAATGGAAACTTGTCGGATGGCCCCATAAAATCTACCAACAAATAGATGGAACTAAAGAAATGTTGGAAGAGGAAACCGAAAGATTTTATAAAATACAATTAAACGACGAATCAACCTTCTGGGATAAATATGACTGGTGCGTGGCTCAGGTGCAAAGTTTAATGCTCGTTTCCGAAGTTCATAAGGTGAGATTCTGCTGTATATGAAGTCGTGAAATAGAATTTATGTAACGTCTAAATTAAATTTATTTTACAATTTTAGGTTCATGAAATTGGAGTCGACGTAAGACGTTTATGGAAAGCAATGAAAGAAAATCAAGAATTCGGACAGCTTCTTAATAGCAGGCAAAAATTATTCGGCGTTCCTGTCATGTCGATCGAACCGTTATTAAAACTCATAAGAGATTTTACACCGTATAAAGATCTTTGGCTGACGGCATCTGGTATAATAATTTTTCATCATTTTTTAAAATATTTTTTGCTGCCGGAAATTTTTTCTCATATTAAAATTTTTTCAGATTGGTTAAAATATTACGAAATTTGGATGGATAATCCCCTCATGAATATCGACGGAGAAAGCATTGATCGATTAGCAGGTGACATGTTTAAAACCATGCAGAAATGTCAGAGGATTTTTTTGGATGTTCCCGCTAATTATAAATTAGCCACGGATATTAAAAACGAGATAGATGATTTCAGACCGTTGATTCCGTTGATTCAAGCTCTTAGAATTCCCGGAATGAAGGATCGTCATTGGTTACAAATAGCACAAGCTACTGGTAAGTTGAAGAATGTGAAATTTTCATTATGAAGGGAAAATGTATCGTATGTGTTCTTGGAAACAATTCCCCGGTCGTGTATTTTATTGCGTCTAGCAAGTCCATTAACACGATAATTTTGGGTGATGGTATGCTAATACTTACAAAGTGATGTGATGTCTGATACCTTTAGAGTATTATTGTGGAGAATAATAGAAATAGTGGATAAATTTCGATTGAAATTCTGATGAATGAAAGATTAGACTTAAATACCAAAATTAGTTTTACAGCAAAAGGAAACAGTGGCAACTTTAGGGATAGGCAAACTAACCGACCACCTTTGCTTTCCAATGGCGAAGCAAAGTTGGGAAAGGCCCCCCCGCAGAAGGTTTACCGGGCCCTTCCTCGATTTTTTACCCAGTGAAAAATTACTTTCCTGCTAAAAGACCGGGGGCCCCTTTGACTCCCTTTGGGGATTACGGGGGTTGTTGCTACGCCATTATTGGCCTCGTTTTTGCGAGTTGCTTTGTGATAACTTAGCTGGATGAGTTAGAAAAATATCAATAGTTCTTTTATAGTTCATCATATTAAAAGAACAAAGCCTAGATTTCTTTTCACGTCTAGCTTAGGGCCTCGCGGACTTTGAAGCTGTTACTGACTGAAAATCACTGGTTGGAACTAGAGGATAAGCTCTCAAAGCGATTGCTGTAGAAATTTTATGGCGTTACGACATACACTCGCACAATAGGCGTATTGTTCAATTGTTCAAATATTCTAGAGAGCCTCTCTTTTAGGCTCTCTAGAATATCTTAGAGAGCCTAAAAGAGAGACGACACAAATCTTATATCCGGTTTTGATCGCACAGTACTTCCGCTGGAAAATGACTGTCACTAAAACAAAATTTTTGTTTACATTTTTAAAATCAGAACTTCTGCTTTTTTCTTATCCTTAAATTATCCATACATGACAACCAATGGCCCAGAAAAGTCTAGTCTTGGGCTAAAATTTGTGTTAAGACTATAATTAATGAAAACTTACGAATTTGAAAATGGTAAACATAAGTTTTGTTTTTCGTGGCAGCCATTTTCCAACGGAAGTACTTTGCTGAGGAAAAGGAAGTAAGCGATATTTGAAGAGGATACAGAAATCGTGCCTCCTATCTTTTAGGCTCTCTAAGATATTCATCTTCATAATAATACATTGAAGCCTCTTTTTGGGATGACGAAGAAAGTTACTACTTTTGTATTGACTGGTGAAAACTCTTCTAGCATTTCACTTAAATTAATTACTTTAAAAACACATAAATTAGTCGATTCTCCGAAATTTTCAATCCACTTACGAGCCTGAGGTATTTTTTTAATAAACATATATTTAATTCATGAGATGTCGCATATCATGAATTTCATCTCATGTTTTTTCCCCTGTTAATAAATGAACCAATAACAAAATGGTTTATTTTGTGACGTCAAATCAGAAGATTAGCAACTACCCACACAGTTCACCTCTTTTAGGTTGAACTGCAACCTCATATTATCCAGAGTTTTCCTTTCAAAATTTGAGCTTGTAGATTTCTTTTAATAAACCAGGTCGAGATTTTGTTTTTTGATGACCCGGACTTCTTTAAAGAATCAGATAATGGTCCGAATTTGTTGCTACGCTGAGTCGAATACTCATCGAAAACCGATCAAGTTTTTTTCCCCTGTCTCTCTTTTCCTTTATTCTCCTTTTACTTTCCTTATCCTCTTGCTGTATTTCGAAGCTAAGAACTTCAAATTTGAAAATTTTAGATGACATTTTTTGTGATATTAAATGAGTTCCAAAGTGGCCATTGACTGATTTTAATAAAGGGTAAAACATGAAAATGATCAGCATAGCCAAGATAAGTAAAAGAAAAACATAAAATTTCCTATGATCTTTTTTAGGCTGCAATATCAAATTCTCTCCTACTCTTACATTTAAAGACTGCCTTCAGGCAGGCTTACGAAGCCACATCGAAACCGTCATTCGAATTTCGGAAACGGCGAGTAAAGAACATTCAATCGAACAAGCTTTGACTAAAATGGAGAGTGAATGGGAAAATATCGATCTTGATTTGGTCTCTTATAAAGAAACCGGTAAGCTTATTGTTTTTTTATCTGTTTTCCAAACTTGAATTAATTTTTTTAAGTCAATTAAAAATTCCCGGATATCTCCACTAAACCCCTTTCAATAAAAAATTAAGATCACTTTTAAAGCTAATGAATTTTTCGAGAAGATGATACAACTCTTCTAATAATAAATTTAATCCGTAATACCGAGTCTCTACTTGTGAGTTAATCCTCAACTTTGATTAACTTTCCTTGTGGATTAACTTTTTTACCATCGAATTCCTTTTATTTTTTCAATCAACGAAAACCTACAAACACAAAAAATGTTTGAACAAGCTACGCCATTGACTAAAAAAAACCATACTTCTTTTGGTTTAAAGGTTAATTCACAAGAAAAGTTAATCAAAGTTGTTGATTAACTCACAAGTGGAGACTCAGCATAATGAAATAAATATTAAAAAATTTATTTATAGCTCTAGACTTTTTTTGTGCTCGGAAGAAAAATTCCCTTTTTTTTTTGGAGCTTGCTTAGTGAGTTGTGAGTTTATAGTCGTTCTGCTCAAAAATGAAGACAGAACTTTTTAATATTAAAGTATCGATTTCAAGTGCGGTTTTATTGTGTTTTTGGAAAAGTGAATCTTTTATTTTCATGGAATTTTCCACTTTAATTCGAATTAAGATTATTTTTTTCGTGGATGACGTATTATTTTTTTAGAAAAATGAATGGCAATAAACAGCTTCTTTTTATTCATTTAAATGTTACAGGAACGCACATTGTGAAACTACCTGATGAAGTCTTGCAAATGTTAGAAGATCATATTGTAAATACTCAACAGTTGTCATTCAGCCCGTTCAAAGGATTGTTCGAACAGAAAATCGATGAATGGGAAGCGAAGCTTCGGTTGGTTTCCGATGTCGTAGACCAATGGATCGAATGTCAAAAGTAAGTTTAAGATGAAAGTACAACGTTTGGAGTTTTCCATTGACGAAGGCTTCTTCAGGGCTGTTCAGTATTTTGAATTACGTATTTTGTATTTGAAATACATCTTCAAGAAGTATTTGGTATTTCAAATACTTATTTGGCAGTATTTTGTATTTGATATTTCAAATTCTTCAAATCTGAAAATACATTTTGCCATCATATTTACATGAATTATTCGCTGAAAAGATTGTAAGCACAGTTTCTGAGAAGTTAGAGAATCAGAAATTTGAATATCTATAATGTTGAAACGAGATAAAGAAAATCAATAATTCAGTTTCCTAAAAACCCTCAAGAATTTCGCGTCTTATTGTAAATAACTCGAGCGTTAAAATTAGGAATTTTTAAAATTTAAAATTAATCTGGTAAAATTGTATTTTGTATTTTGAAATTGTATTTGAATTACCAAATTTTGGGAAGTATTTGGATTTTGTATTTAAAATACTTGCTTCGCCAGTATTTTATATTTTGTATTTGAAATACTGATATCTGAGTATTTTATATTTGATATTTAAAATACTTTTTTCCCTGTATTTTGAACAGCTCTGGCGCTTCTTGTTAAAACGTCGTTTTATTTGAAACAATTTCCCGTATGGTTCTAATTTTCGTCTAGAATTTTCACTTAATTCTCGAGATGAAAAGGAGGTAGCTATTTAAAGGAAATGCTTTCATGTTCCTTAGTTTAGTGAAGGTAATGATTTGTATGGAGAAGTGCACTAGAAAGGATTTGTAAAGAATGAATGAGACTGTTGTTACAGTGATGGGGTTTTAGCTTTGGTCTGATGGGTCTGTAGAATATTACTGTCTGTCTTAGTTCCTCGAATTCGAGGATTTGTGATTTTGATTTATGAAAATAACTTGCAACCAGCAAAAGACCAGAGGGATTAAGTCCTTTAAAAAATATTTCCAAAGCAACTAAATTCGTGAATATTCATTAGAATGGCTATTTTTCTCGTCTGAAAAAAACGTAAAAAAATGCTTTTTCGAGTGCTTTAATAAAATTGGAACGCGAATTTTTGATCACAGCTTAAGAGGATCTTCTAAGAAAACAATTAAACCTTTGGCCCTTTTTTGGGTTATCTCGCTGGTCGAAATCTAAATGAGCAAATTACGTTTCTAGGCCATTTTGAAGAGTACTTTTAGATTATGGTTGCGAAATTTGGGTCAAGCTACGAAAAGATTCCGGAAAAAAAATTTTTTCGTTTAAAAATCCTTAACTCTTTCTTTTACTTTCTTTGTATCTTCAAATTTTTGATGAAATATTGAGAAAAAAGGGTCAGGCGTACTCGGAAAATTATAACAAGCACCAGCAATGTTCATAGTTATTTCTAAAGAACTTTAAAAGTGAATCTGGTTTATTAAAGCTAAGCCAGTTATATCATTATAAAAGGCACCTTTTATTTCAATCCAAAACTCTGCTTTTATGTACTGTTCTTCATAAAATTCAATTGAAAACGCCGCCCGGGAGTTCATTTTATAGCACACTTTATATTCAAAGAAAGGATTAATTGGGTCATTGATGAGGCTCATACTGTACAGAGAAAACAATAAATTTTTTGAGCTCTTAAAGTTCCCCTCATGAGTATCGATCTCGTGGAGCATCGATCTATTCAGTCGAAGTAATATTGAATTTCACGAAGCTCCAGTTTCGAGAATAAAACTGAAACCGCAGTTCCGGTAAAAGGACGAAGGGACTGAAGAATTTCTTATTTATGATTTTCTTTTTTTCAAATCTTATTCTCCAAATCGATTTTTTTCATTGGGCAGCTACCATTTTGAGGTTTCAGGTGTCTGTAGGTCAAAAAGGCTTTTTGAATCCCAAATACCAAACTAATGATTTTATCATGAAGAAACTGTTTTAACATAATTGACCGAAAAAAAATTCGAAGGAGCCGCGGCTGACATTGAAATCACGTTTCTTCTGCAAGCCGATGTTCACCAGCCTAAATCTGAAATATTTTTTGCTCACAGGCAATGGATGTATTTGGAACCAATATTTACAAGTGAAGACATTAGTCAGCAGTTACCCGTTGAAAGTAAAAAGTATAATACCATGGAAAGAACATGGAGGCGAATCATGAAAGGAGCTATAGATGTCCCTCGAGTAAGTCTTGCCGCGTTTTCATTAAAAGCATCAATTAAAATGTGGGAAAAAAACTGAGAGCATTCGTTTTATGGAGCAATGGCTCTTTAGACTAATTATTCGATTTCGGCGTTGAAATTTTGAATTGGCATTTTGTGGCACAAGTTAAAACATGAGCGAAGGGATTTTTTGCGAAATTGCAGATAGATAGACAACCATAGTGGGCTGCGGGACTGCAATCACTAAACTTCTGATACTGAACTGATTTGATGATTAATAATCGGTCAGTACCTTCAGCTTTCTCTCCGTTTTTTAAATATTCGCCTGAAAATAAACAATCCCTGTTCATTTTTTTTCACGAGCGGAAACATTGCTCATTTCCAGTTGTCATTTAATTTCAATTTCATATTTTTTTCACATTCGTAAATAAAAAATAATAGAGTTTTTTAATTTTTATGTCTGCATCAGTATCAAAAATTATTTCATTTCACCGAGAATTGATTTCGCGGATTTTCGAGTGAAAAAGTCAAATAACTAAATTTTCGCATGGAAGTCAATTCCCTCTCGTTTTAATTAGTTACTAATTGCAAAAAGTTAGTACAATTGAGTACTCAGAATTCTGTCAGCCTGTATACTCGTCTCTGACAAAGCTGATGTTAAAATTTTTTTTTAAACCTAATGTTCGGAAAATCAAATATATCTACTGCCTCTCTCAAATAATAATATTTTTTTTTTTTTCAGGTAATGTGGTATTGCCCCGATATGCGACTGCTCGATTCTTTGAGAGAATGTAACTTTTTACTGGAACAAGTTCAAAAAGGCTTGGCTGATTATTTAGAATCAAAACGAATGATTTTCCCTCGACTTTATTTCTTATCGGATGACGAATTATTAGAAATCTTAGCCCAAGCTAGAAATCCATTGGCTGTTCAACCTCATCTTAGAAAATGCTTCGAAAATATTTACAAAGTAAGTATTTATATTTAGGAATTTAACAAAACCGCAAAGCAAATCCGACAATGTTTATATTTCGAAGAAAAAATCTAAATAATTTCAATAATTCTGTACCTCAGAGCTAGAACGTCGAATTTGAAAATACAAGATGGCCGATTACCCATATTAAACTTCTGCCGGAGAACCATCGTCTGTTTTCAAATTCGACGTTCTATCTCTGAGGTACAGAATTCAAAGAAATATTTTCCTTTCTCGTAGCTATCTTTCGAAACCGATTTACAAATAACCAAGATGTATTCAGCCGAAGGGGAATGCGTTGAACTTGTTGAATCCATGTATCCTAAAGGAGGGGTTGAGTCATGGCTTTTACTAGTCGAAGAGAAAATGAAACAAACAGTTCAAGTTACCTTAGGCCGTGCTTTGATTAATCTCGCCGAAGTAGATCGGAATAAATGGGTGTTGGTTTGGCCCGGACAAATCGTCATTGCCGGTTCTCAGACTTACTGGACTGCCCACGTTGAAAACGGATTGCGAATACATTCTCTTGATGTTTATCTCAAACAAATGCTAAATCAACTTGACGGATTAAGGATGCTTGTTAAAGGACCGTTGAAAAGAGTAGAAAGGCAGATACTGTCAGCTTTGATCGTGATAGAAGTACATTCAAGAGATGTGACGGAACGTCTTGTACGTGATAACGTTCAAAATGCGAACGATTTCGAATGGATTAGTCAGCTACGGTATTACTGGGTCGACGATACGGATTTAAAGGTAAATATTATATCTTCATGCGTGACCTTTTTGAAATCGGCCACGAAACCCTACAGGTGACAGATTTGCATACTTTTTTTGGTGGGGATGCCGGTACTATGTCCCGCTTTCAAGCTCTGTTAAATAGCTTCCCGGGTCTAGATCTTCAGCCGCGTTTAGCGTTTTTCTTAGGCAGTGTAGGGATTTCCTAGGATGATATTTTTTTTTTGTTTAAGAAAGAGATCATTGTAAAAGGTTCTATTACTGTAATGACACTCTTAAATAAAATAAATAAATAAAATGGGCGCGCAAAAATTCCTACTTCTAAGGGATGACAAAATGGCGGGGGTGGAACATAAGCTAAACTTTACGAGGCCGTTCTAAAAAGAGATTGCTTTAAAAACTGAATCTTCCAGTTGCTATTCTCTCACTTTATATGTCTCTAGTAGAAGCAGAGAGCCGCTCTCTGCAATATGCGGCCCCTCTATTTCCATACCTGGAATAACCTGTCTCTAGTAATCCCCTGAGTGCGCATTGCAGATAACCCTAGAAGGATTCATTCGCGTTTGAATCTTTTGCTGAAGACAGTAATACTAGGGCCGAATAGGAATCATCGCTTCATTTAAAATTTATTTGCGAATCAATCGATTACTCCAAATCATCGTATCTCTAATTTTTTATCCGACTCTGACTTGACCAAGTTGTAGCATAACTCACATTTCTCATTAAATATCACTGGAAAATTTCAAAGCTCTGAATTTACTTAGTGTCACGTCCTCTTTAAGTCAGTAACAGAGGAAACAAACAACAAAGATTATTAATTTTTCTTAGAATAACCAATCGATTTCCGTTCGGTTTTAATTAAACCGCATCTTTTGACCTCAATAGTTATGGGGTCTTTATTATTTCCTAGAAATTCCTGCTGTTAAATTCGCAACTTAAATAAAAAAAGGCAGGAGGGGCTTTGGGGAGAAATTGAAGGTTATCCGCAAGCTTTGAAAGTTGGGTCCTAATTAATGTAGATTCCTCGTATTGAGAGAGAAGAATTATAGAATTCTGATTGGTTTGGATTTAATTTTTTTTAAAATCCACCGTCTTAAGAAATAATGAGATCCAAGTACGGCCGAATTAATAAAGCCGCAAATTATTTGGTTTTTTTCAGTGGCGTAGCAACCGGTCGCTGGGGTCAAAGGGGCCTTCCGTCTTTTAGTAAGAAAATAATCTTGCACTAGATGAAAAGTTGTAAAGTAAAGGACCTCGAGGAAGAGCTGCTGGGGGGAGGGAGGGGCTCCCTTAACATTGCTACGCCACTGGCTTTATTTAATAAAAATTAATTTTTTTTCTCCTCGATGCCAACCTGGTTGGGGAGCTCCCAAATTAATTTTTACCAGTGGCGGATCTGGGAAAAATTTTCGAGGGGGCCGAGGGGCGAAAGAATACAACTTACACATTTAGCACTCATTTTTCGAGGTAGAGGCCGTTGGGAGGAGGCTGATCGCCGATTTGGCTCGCCCGTGATTTTTACATAGAACTATCGATGGTACATATCAAATTCAAATCTCTTTAGAATGTTTTAGTAAATTAGCGCTAATTAATACCAAACCATTAGTGCTCAAATTTACTAAAGCCGTTTGCTCGAATTCACCCTGAACGCATTTTCCGCCTCAATTTTTTAACGTCTCTCAAACATTTGACTCCACTAGAGCCTTATCTGAATAAGTTATGTCGTTCACTTTCTTCAGGTCAGAGCAGTGAACGCTGAATTTAACTACGGCTACGAGTATTTGGGAAACAGTGGAAGATTAGTAATAACTCCTTTAACTGACAGATGTTATTTAACTTTAACCGGTGCGCTTCATCTTAAATTTGGTGGAGCTCCTGCCGGACCTGCAGGCACGGGAAAAACTGAAACCACCAAGGATTTAGCAAAAGCATTTGCGATTCAATGCGTCGTTTTCAACTGCTCCGACCAGTTAGATTTCATGGCCATGGGCAAATTTTTTAAAGGATTAGCCAGGTACTGAATAATTTAAGTTAAACCAGTAGCTACGCCTAAAATAGCACCTTGACATCAGAAACCAGTAGAAGAAAAGGCAGGTTTGAATTTCCCACACCTCCTGGCGTTGCTACTGGAGTTTTCATAAAAATTCTATTAGTTCAACTTTTTAACACAATTGCATTTGATTTTATAGTTCAGGAGCTTGGGCGTGCTTTGACGAATTCAATCGTATCGATATTGAAGTGCTATCAGTAGTTGCTCAGCAAGTGGTAACAATACAAAAAGCTCAAATCCAAAGACTGGACCGGTAAGCCCAAAAAACTTAATCCTCCTTGTATTTTTTTAAATGAAAATAACAAAATCCCTTTTCTTTGTTCCAGATTTTTGTTTGAAGGTGTCGAAATAGCCTTAAAACCCTCCTGCGCCGTTTTTATAACGATGAATCCTGGCTACGCAGGCCGAACTGAACTACCCGACAATTTAAAAGCATTATTCCGGCCCGTCGCCATGATGGTTCCCAACTACACTTTAATCGCTGAAATATCGCTTTTTTCGTTCGGATTTAGCGATGCTAGAGAATTGGCAGGAAAAATAACAACAACATTTAAACTTAGCTCGGAACAGCTTAGCAGCCAGGTTTGTAATAAACTTGAATTCTTATTAAAATGAGATTACACGAAAACTCAAATTTGAGTTTTCATCATACGAAAATGCTCTCTTATCTCCGGTAACGATTCTCTTCCCTTATTTATGGTTCGCATGAGCTTGAGAATATGAAAATTACAAAATGAAAACGTAATATCAAATTTCTCATTTCTCTGATTAAGTTATTGTGGTGAGATATTTTAAACTTTGAAATATAATTTTCACATTAACAATATGCCATAAGCATAAAGCAGAAGCATCAAATAATTATAGGGAAATAACTCGTAAAAATACTGGAATAAGAGAAACGCCTACATTTCAACGTGTCAATAGGTGAATTGCCAAATTTCGCGCAAATAGCCCTTCCCTGAAACCATGCAGGACACCCCTGTTTGAGGAAGGATACCTTGGTGAGAAAGACAGCGGTTATCTAAAACTATTCAACGTGATTTCGAATCTTAACGCCAAAAAAATGATTGTTGTTTATAACTTCATAAGCAACATGTTAAGTACCAGGCAGTTCATGTTGGAAGACAAATCATCTCTAGTAGTTGGGTTCTGACTTACTAAATTCGCCAAACAAAAATGAAATTAATAATGAGCCATTGCTAAACGAGCAATTAATGAGCCTAAAACTAATAAGGAAGGAAATCTCGTTATGCAGCAATGCTATTGTTTTTTTCACTAAATTTTTGTTATTTGGTTTGTATTAATGCTGCTTAATTTTTCTTATTATTTTATGTTTTATTTTTGTTGCCCTATTAACGGAGGAAGTAAAGAACTAGTTTTTCTTTGTTTTTGCTAACCTGATGGATAAGATTAATAATCAATATCATTCATTCAATATCGCCCAAATAATTCGAAATTTTTTTGTTCATCATTTTAAATTTTTTACGAGTTATTTCCCTATAATTATTTGATGCTCCTGCTTTATTTTCATAAATTGCCTAAATGGAAAAAAGCATTTCATGAAACCACTAAGCACTTTATGAATTGCCCGGCATTACATGAAAAGACTTAAATGACCGGGCGTTTAGTGAAATAATCTAAATTTGAAAGGATTTCACAAAACGCCTAGGCGTTTTCTATTAGCCTAGACTTTTAATGAAATGACGTATTACGCTAAAAGCCTGCGACATATATATTGTAAGTTTCTCCAAGCGTCGCGTTGAATTAAAATTATTCATGTAGAATAAATAAAATAACTCTCAACGGGAATGTTTTCTAGACAAAAGAAACCCGTCAGCAACCGATGTTTTTTGTTCGTATATTTCCCCGTTGACGTTCTTTAAAATCGTAAAAACAATGGATTAGCCTGCAAAAAAAAAAGCTTTTTAAAAAAGACTCATAAATTCGAAAATTGCATTTGAAGGCGGATAAAGTGGGGAAATGATCTTTCAATATTTATGCAGTGGTGTTTAATAAATGCTTGTTTTATGCTGTTTATAAAGCGAACACAAGAACGGGATTTTATTTTATGACTTTTTGGTTTTCGTGGGCTGGAATTAAAAAGAACGTTTTAAAATCATAAATTATTTATACGTTTTGGTTTTATCGGGGGGGTTTTCATGCTTTTTCATTCGGATAAATATGAAAATGCGGATTGAAGTTAATGAGAGGATTGTTTTCCGAAAGGCGAGTCTTTAATCAGCTCCATATCTAAAAGGCAGAAAAAAGCAAGAATTAAGTTTAATGGTCTATCTCTTTGTTGATATGTGCTTTTGCTCGCAGCCCATTTTTATAGGTGACTCAGGGTCGACCAATTAGTCATAAGTGAGGTAGTGTTTTTGTTTCGGTTTGACTTTTTACTTATATTTCCTTTTATGAAAAGACGCTACTAGGCTTCTTTTTGAGATTTAATTTTACAGGGCGCAACTAATTTATACCTTTTTAGGAGCATAAATTCTTGGAGCGCAACCCTAATTTACTATTAGTGGGGGGCAACCCCTGCTTTGGGGGATACTGACTGCAGACTCACGAGACTGAAACCCTGTAAAATGAGAACTAATGCCTAGAATGAATGAGAAAAGTTTTAATAAAAGAACTACGGGCGGGTAAACAGACATTGTGCAGCAATGTGCAGCACTTAACTGATTATGTATAAACTGAAACGAGTTTTCAACACGTGACAGTTTGTAAAGCTGAAAATTGTCTTTTAAGATCCTTTACAGGTTTCATCAGGATCGTTCAAGTTTTAACACGAATCCCGTGCAATCTCATTTTTACATTCATACATTTTTAAGGCTTTTAAACAAAATAAATTCGTCACTTGCATTTTTAGTTTTCCTTGATATCTGGTTATACCCTCAGGCAAATTAAACTCGTGCATGAACGATGCTTTTTCACGAATATTTTTTTTTTCCCAGGACCATTATGACTTCGGTATGAGAGCCGTAAAAACAGTAATTGCAGTTGCCGGTAATTTAAAACGCGAACGCCCAATGATGGACGAACGTCAAATAGTATTACGAGCATTGCGAGACGTAAACATCCCTAAATTTCTAAGGGACGATCTTAAATTATTTAACGGGATCGTCAGCGATCTGTTCCCGAGAATGGTTGAAGAGGCGGTCGATTATGGAAATTTAGAAGAAGCCATTAGATTGTGCACAAATAAAATCGACCATGAGGATGTTGACGGTAAGCTTTGTTGTTATTTTTCTCTAGAAACTTATTGTTACGTCACTTTTGACCTTTTTTTCTTGTTGTTGTGTTGTGTATATACGAGCAAATCGTTTTCATTTTATTCAAACACGACCCTTATTAAAAGTTCAATGAATATGTAATAACGTTGTCGATTGAAAACATTTTTCGAAGAAGACGTGTTATTCGATTGTTTAATTTCCTGAAAATCATTAACAGAAATTTTTCAGCTAAAAATATCAAATCGGGTCAATTATGAAATAATTTTTTTTTATATAAAAAATTTTGTTTTACTGCGCTTTTATAATTCCACGAAACCTTTGAGGAAAGTATGTTTTTTTTTTCGTCGATTTCTTTTCAGAAAAAAAATCTCTACTAATGAAAACGTTTCCAGTTATCGTGGAAAAAAAACCCCTTGAAATTTTGCCTATTAACGAGATTTTATAGTTCGTAAACGACCATTTGCTAAATGAGCCGTCTTGTTAGAATCCCTTAATTAATGCTTCTCCCGGGTAATTTCGCTCTCCAACCTTTAGATATTATCTTCAACAGATCGTTAAATGTAATTTGCTGTATTCGCTTGTTAAAAAAAAAAAACGAAACGTGAAAAAGCAAATTTTTTATAAAATAACGGGGAAACTTTTTTTTTTTTTTTTTTTTGGATAATTCGATTTTTTAATTATTTTTTCAAACAAGCATTATTTCTTTGAAAATTTGCTTCGATGATTTTAAATTTTTTTCATAAATTAAATTTTCAAAAAAAAAAAATTGTGGTTAAAAGAATAATAAAAAACGAGTTTGAGATGAGGAAAATGATTTGGATGTGTATACTAACCGATATCTGAGTCTCTACCCCTTTTTTTAAAATTCAGATTTTCGATGGTGGTTGAACTTGCAGATTTCCTATGGGGTTTTTATTCCACGTATGACGCGTATAAATTTTTTTTTTAAAAAAATCAAAATTTAAATATGATTCGCGTTGAAGCGAAGCCATAATTCTTCAGGGAATTCTGTTTTTTTTTACGCGTGCTCACAATTTCGCGTTGTAGAAAATATGATAGAAAGAATTTACTTTACTCATCTAAAAAAAATTTACGGTTTTAAAGGAGAATTGAAAATCGGATTTTATATCTTGTATCTAATTTCACTTGAAAATATTAGGCAGAGCATGCAGAATTTTGAGGTTGACTTGCCCCTTGAAGATTTTTGTGAAAAATGAATGAACATAGTCTTTTGATTGAGACAGGGACGACTCCTCACAGCAAAGCATCAACTGCCCTCGCCATTAACCTTTCGTGGTGGAAGGGGGGCGTATTATTTGGGAAATTTGAGGTCCTTTTTTTCGTTACAGCACAGCCTTTTGTTTTAATAAACTCTTATTCGATTTCCAAATTGGCCAAAACGTAACCCTTTTTGTCTACTTGATGGAATTTGTGTCGCTTTTTCCAGATCGATTCGCATTTACAGCAGATTTAATAAAGCAATAAACTTGGCCTTAAGAAAAACTATTCTTTACAAACGATGAAACTTAATATCGTTGGAAACATGAGAGGTTATATTACAGTGTTATCGTCAGTTTAAGGATTTCTTTTATATAAAAAACGTGCATGAGCTGCGTGACAAGGGACAACGTTTTTTGACATTAGAGATTTGCTCGAAGACGATACATTCAGAAATTTTTTTTTTTATTATCCTTTGAGTTTTTACAGAAAGTGTTTTTTGAAAAACATGAAAATGACAGTTTGTCAGGAAATTTTAGACCAAAGAAGGAAAAGGGGGAAATAATGTGAGGTATATGGAGAAAAAATTAATAGACGAGAGAAGAACATTTTTTCAACAATATACCCACGCGTTAGGCGGTGATAATAAAAAAATATTATCACCGCCTAACGCTGTAAAAAGCTCGTAAATACGAGCTTTTTACTGCTGGAAGACGTGAAATTTTATAAAAGAAGATTTGTAAAAGTGGAAGGTCTTTACTCGGAGGGATTTAATTCAAATTTTCTTATTACAAATTCTGTACATCCTTCTGGATTTAAATAAGTCATTTTTTAAAAATCAGCATTATCAGCAAGTTAAAAATGAGTATTTGGTCAATTTCTGGAAAGCTCTTTTAATGAAACACAGCTCCTTTCTTAGATTTTGTAAAAAAAGGCTACTTATATTTTTTTTAAATGTTTTCAGCCGCTTCTGAAATTCTGGCAAAAGTTTTGCTTTTTCGCTGATATCTAATTCGCTCGCCTCGAACGAAAAAAAAGACCGAGAATAAACACATCTTTACAAATCCTAGTTGAATAATATACTATTATAGCCGTTTTGCCTTATTGAGGCTGATACTTCCAATTTAGTTCTAACTTCGAAGCCCGGGTAAAATGTTCCTAAAATAATAAAAATAATAAAAATTGAGAATATTTTATTTTTTATTTTTAGAGTATGTAAAGAAAGTGATTCAGCTTTACGAGACTACAGTTGTACGACATGGACTCATGCTGGTGGGACCTGCTGGCTCTGGGAAAACTAAGGTAAGATTTTTTTCTTATATTTTTATTAATCCTACCCGCGGACTTTCCTACTTTTACTTTAATACTTTCTATATTGCGCAAGCTTCTTTCTCCCTATATTAATATTTCACATTGAAAGATCCCTTTTAAAGCGATAACTATTCGAAAGTTGTAAAGCCCGCAGCGAGATTAAAATTCCCTTCCCTTTAGTAACTGCGAAATGAAGTTTGATATTGCAACTTAGAGATAATAAGACGTAATTCAGTCTCATTAAATTAAGCTCCCTACAAAGCGAACACGATTAACCAAATTTAATTGACAGGAAAATACGATTTTAGGTTTTAACAAAATGTGCAAAACTCGAGAAAGTACTTGATTTTGGTCAAGATTAATGCAGATTCTGAGTTTGGCAAATTCCGATTTAGATTTCTTATTTTCTCGTTTAAGGCTGAGTATGAAAATTTGATTATGAAAATAATTTTTTTTTTTGCTCCGTGACTTGTTGTTTTATTTTGTTCTTGTTCCGTGAATATTGTTTGCTTTTAAGGTTCTTGGGGTGAGGAACTACTTGATTAAATAAAAATTGACGATCTCCGCAACATGTTTCGTCTATATATTAGACATCATCAGGCTACAATTCATAAAAAAGAAAAATACAATACATACGATTGTTACATTAATAACGATACGACAATAAATTAATACTACTAAATACCTGGTTTGATCAGACTAGACAATTATTTTTTTAGTAGTCCTAGGGCTTGTTTTTTGAGTTTCACTGTTTCACTTTGAGTGGGTGTTGAGAAGCTAAGCACGTTTTAAGACCCCTTAAGTTGGTTTTTGAAGGCATGATCTCTTAAGTTGTGAGTCCGGTTCCGGTAAATAATTGCCACTTGAGTCACAAAACTAGCTACAGGATTACGTCTAGTATCTTTTTATAAATAAAAATATAATATCTTCTTAATCTTGCAAACCTTCGACGTAATATTATGATATGTCTTTTAAACCTTTTTAATTATTAAAAAAGGAAAGGGATAACATCGTTGAGAGTTTCCCGTCCGGTATTTTTGGTTTATTTTTTTTTATAGCGTCCCTCTAATTTTAATATTTTCCCCGGATTAAATCTTTCCTTTTTAAAATACTTTTTTGAATGAAAATCGAGTTGACTGTGAATTTAAAAAGAAATTTTTCACCATGCAAGTCTGGTGGTGTTAAGATAAATCCAGGCAAAAAAAGGAAAATTTTTAAAAGTTCTTTAAAAGATATTTTATATGATGAATTTACTATAAATTTGTCGAATTTATTATTTTTTATTAGAATAAAAATAATTAAATATATCAGAGTCTAGAAATCGCAATTTTCGGATTTTAAGCGTCAAGACAAATGTAATTTTCTGATGAATCTGGGATTTTTTAAAAGATTTTTTAAAATGTTGTTACGAAAATATGTGAATATTTATTACTTAAAACCAAATTTGTGCGAATCCAGCTACAATCTAAGCTATAGCGATTTTCTTTTTGTTTAAATATAACTCATCAACATATGACACAAATATAGTAATCACACAAATAAAATTCTTTTGACATATTTGAAAATTATATTGTAATTGATGAAATCGATAACGATGAAGGAATTATAGTCGCTCAAATCAATTAAAACTGACTTTCAGTTATTTCTGAAATCTTTCCCGAAATTTATGTATGTACCTACAAAGGTTTTCCATTCTCTAACCGAGCTTTTGCCTTAAACGAACTGAACGGTTGATCTAAAATTATGATATTATATTACAATGAATTATTTCTGAAATCCTAGATTTTAGGATATCGATGAAAATTTTAAATAGTGGGATGCTCTGATCGTACTGCTTACACGTGTCAGGGATACACAAATTAATGGAGGGGAAGGATATATTTAGGATTCGCCTATGAAATTTAGACAGGGAGGATTCGATAATGTAAATTTTGAATTTGAGAACAATTAATTTTATCATGTAACAAAATAATTATAGATATTTGTTTACTGAAATTTAAAACGCTCTCTTTTGAAAAAATATAATTTTCATTGATTCATGATAAAATTACGATTTTAAAACTAAAGCGATGTGAAATTTTTTTATTTACAAAATTGTTTGTTTCGCTCTCACAGTGACTTTTTTATTAATCACGGTCTGATGAGCTAAGTTCTGAGCAATTTGCGATGAAAATGCAGCTCTATCTGATTAGGTTTAGCTTGAAATTAAAATGCTTCGCGTGAAAAATAATTTTTCGAGGTGTCATCTGAAAAATAAGGAAAAATTGAAATTAAATTCGACGGCTGATTAAAACTCTCTTTTGGTAACTTTCTTTGTAAAGATTATATAATTAAATCCGTCTCGAAACTTTAAAACGAATTATCTTTTAGGAAAGTTTGGAGGTTTGTGAAAAACCGAAAGATTGCCTCGAAAAAGATGTTTTTTTTTTATATTTTCCTTTAATGGAAGATGTTTTTTATCTCACGCCTTTAGTTATATATCTGACGTGAAATTTTAATCAAGTTAAAATGAAAAGTTTTCAAGATTTAATGGAGTGCTCTTGTAAAATGACGCGCATAAGAAATTTAAAGTAAAGGTTAAATTTTTATTTACTTGCAAAAGAGGTGCACGTAAATTTGTTCCCGAAAATCCCTTTGCTAGAAGGAAAATGTGTTAGGTTATTGCTCATCCTGCTGTCGTTAATGATTCTTCTACTTTCAACGTCTTCTGGGTGTCTTTGCCAAACTTTTTTAAAGAGTGTAAAGATGTGGCGAGCACTTAGTTCAGAATTTTCTTTTCGGAATAGGGATTTTAGTTCAAAATGGATTAAGATTTGAACCCAGTTCAAAAACCCCTCGAGTTAGACACTTATATTCAAAGAACAAATTCTAAATGTATCCCATTGTTATTATTCATGACAAACTCCCAAAGTGATTTCTCGTGCTCGTACAAAAGAGGAAAAAAATTGATAAAGCTCTCAGCAGAGAATGAGTCGGAATTTCAAAGAGAATTTTTTACTCCACACGATTCAATTACCTCCTGTAAAATTCCAAAAGAATGATTTGAAATCTCTGTATGCGTTATTGACACTTTAAAGGACCGTTATTTTTTTAGTTCCCGTATTTTTTATTCAAAGACAAAAATAATGGAATCGTAATCGTAATTAAATCTCCTATTTCCTCACGCGCGAGCTCAATCTTAAAAATTCATCAGAAATTTTTTATTAAACAAATATTAAACCATATCGATTTTTTTTTTTTTTTTTAATTTTCAAATATCTGATTGAATTTATTGTCACACGGAAAGAAATTTCATTAGCGGATTTGGTTAGCTCGAGGCAATATTGATAATTTAATCCCATTAGATCTTCCTGGATGAAATTCGAATCCATCAAGGAAATGATATTTAATTGGCCGTATAATTATTTTTTTTTCTTTCAAAAATTTGTTTTTTCCCTTTTTGAGGAGCTAGAAATTTGAGCTCGAGATTTTAGTTTTTTGAGACTAGTAGGATTTGGAAAAGTATTTAATTCTAAAACAGTCCGGATGTCTTTCTGTATGTTTGACTTCGTCCGGCAGATTTTTTTGGGAAAGGGAACCGTTATTTTTTTTAAAAAGCTCAATGCTTGTCAGTGAGAAAGTTTGTATTGTGCGCAAGTTCCCTCGCAGTACAAACTTTTTTTGTTAATTTTCTAAACTTGTAAAGGAAATTAATGGAAGAGGTTTATTAATTATAAATAAATAAACTTCATTTTAGAACATTCATAAAAATCTTTTTTATTTTACGACTTCAACAATTTCGATCCAAGTATTATAATAAAAACAATTAGAATAAATTTAAATATAAATGTACAATAATATAACATAAACGCAATCGAATTTTCCCTCCTTTTTTTAAAGAAAATTTTTTGTTGCTACCGAATAATTTAAAAAAAAAAAATGATTAAAACATTCGTTTTTCAAATATTTTTTTAATTTAATTTAAAATCACATTATTCTTTAAAGAATTTCTATTAAGGCTCCAGATATTTATTTAATTTTTGAAAAAATAAATATCCGCTCCAGCAATCTTTTTTAAAAAAAAATTAGCTTCACGTTTGTTTCTTGTAAAAAATTAAAGACTACCCCTAGATATAAATTTATTGGCAGCGGATCTTCGAATAATCACAGGATCTTTCTTATAATTTAGTAAAAAAGAACAAATAGTCTTGAAAACATTAAGAATGGGAAAAAATTATACATTATTTGACGATGAATCTCATTTGTAAGGGCTGGTACATTGGTAACGAGATATCCTTTTGAGCTTTTTTCTTATAAGCTGCCATAAACATCTTCGAAACGTTATGCCGCACATTGAATATAAAAGGAAATTAATGCTAAAGTTGGTGTAGTAGAGAATCATAAACGTTTGCTGCATACACCAAAGTAGTACCGGGGGCGATTCAGACCATAACGAGAAGAAAATGAATACGTAGAGACGAATCCCATAGCTGAAATGAAAATGAATAGTTTTGATTAGTCTTAACTGAGATGTTGAAAGACCGGTTTTTAGTTTGTCTTGGAAAAGAAATTTTAAAATGAAGATTTTTTCGTATTTGAATCTTGAGGGCTATTAACTTATTGTTTGCGTTAAGGCTGTTGGAAAGGGACGAATGGAGAAGCTTGGAGGCCTCGAAAATTTTTTACGAAGTTAGATGGCTGGTGCGCTTCAATTAGAAGCACACTAGACCGCTGGTGTTCTATGAGGAACACTTTAAACAGCGTTAGACGGATGGTGTCTTTTGAGTAGATTTGTAGTCACAGGCTCATTAAGTGACTTTTATCACCAGTGTAGTCAAAGCAAGCCGGCTTCAAGAACTTGCTGCCCCGAAATGGATGACACGATAGGATCTGCATGGAGTTCAGACTCTTCGTGACTACCTCAGCTTCCTTAAGAGTACGATGATCTTTTTTTGATCTGTTAAGAATGCGCCTTAATGAAGCGGTCCGAAGTAGAGCCCTGCACGGGCCGAAATTTTCAGGCCCGAGTCCGGCCCGACAACAATGTGGCCCGAGTCCGACTGTGGTTTCCAAATTCTCAGCCCGAGTCCGACTTTAAATTTTTATATTTTTTCATTATATATTAATATTAAAGTATTCATACAAATCAACCCAACTTCATCCGATTAAGTTCATCGACCATGTAAAAACAGAATTGAATCGACTGTTTCTGGGCTGAGAGTAGCCCAGAGAGTAATGTAAAAAAAAGTAGTCAGGCCTGAGTCCGGTCCGGTTCGACAGACACCCAAAATTTTCCGGCCCGAGTCCGATCCGAAAGTCGGGCCTGACTGCAGGGCTCTAGTCCGAAGGCTCACTAAACAGCCGTTGACTACTAGTGTGATCAAGGTCCGCAGACTTCAATGGGCGGGACATGTAGCGCTAGCGCCCCCGACACGGAGGATTCCGCAGGTCCTGGATGGATGCCCGACTAGCTGAAGACCTCTACTTCGCTGGGAGGATAATGTGTCGACTAATCCGGGACGTCTGGGCCTGGGGATCCCTGAATGGCGGGCAACCTGCCAGGATAGAGCCGCATAGCATGTGTGATGCGGCGATAGAGCTAAGTGCTCTGTAGAGCCCAAAGCTTTTGCAAAAGTCTTAATTTTCTTTTCATTCTTATTCTGTTTAAAATTTTCACTTTATTGAATTCCAAGAAACACTGGTTTTTTTTTTTAGAAATAAAATAGCTTTACCTAGCTGCGCCCACGGGTAAATTACAATCTTTTCCAAGAGAATTTCTTAGTCGTTTATTTTCCAAATGATTTACTTGAAAGCACTTAAAACAAACTCCTGAAAATTGCTAAACAAACTGAAAAAAAGCGTTCATTAAACTCAAACAACGCTCAATGAATTTTTCATTTTATTTATAAAATATCTCTGAGTTTTACTGCGTTGCATTATTTTGTTGATCGAGTTCGAAAAACAACAAAAAAAAAAAAAGCGAAGAACTGACGCCTAATTGTCCCATTGATTCTTCCTACAACAGGAAATCGTAATTTAGCTTATCGAAAACAGTGAAAAACATCTTCTTTTTATTCTTTTAAGCACGAATCCTTATTGTTTGCTCTTTCGGAAAAAAATAAGATATATTTTTCTGCTCAGCTTAATGAATTTAATTGCATTTTATAAGTTTTTATACATTTGATAACCGTTGAATTCCCTTTAGTGGAATGAAGTATCATGATATTTAATTTAGAAAATACGAATTAGAATTTCGTTTGAGTTTCTTTAATTAAGAATGTTCGAAATTCTTAATTTTTCCTTACCTGGGTAGATTAAGAAGGATAAAAACGGTCGATATAAGAAGTAACATTTTAGTGATGCTGTGCTGCGTCCTTGTTGATATAAGTTTCTTGTCTGAGCTGATATCTGAAATTAAAAAAAAGAAAAATTTAATTAAGATTTTTTAAAGATGTTTTGCTGAAAGGCACAGTTGAGTTTTCTCATTTGAATAGCGATTGCTTGCTCTCCTTTAGGCTTTATCAAGTTTTCGAAAATTAATTAGAGTGACAAGAAAAAAAGAAAAATATTACTTTTTATTTGAAAGACATGAAAGAAATCAACAGTACGGTCTTGTATTTTTTTTTAATATTAAAAAATCTTTTGAATCTTTTGTAAAAAATAAATCTTTGAATTTCAATATCGTAGATGAAAGTAAAGTAGTCTGCAAAATATGTACAGGAATGGCTAAGTAATTCCGTTTAACTGATACTTTGTTTGAGAGGTAGTTTTGATAAATGAAAAGAAATAGATGCTCATGAAAAATGCATAAGAAAGGTCACGCGAAGATGTATTTTTATCAAAAGACAAACATTACGTTAAAAATCGTTTCTGTTTGTCAAAATATTATTTTTCTTTAAATAATAAATGTATTTCTTTTTGCGAACAGTCGAATAGGATACGATGCCTTTTTTTTGCGAGGTTGGAATGCGCTTTGGGTTCGTTGACGACGAAAACGACTTTTTCGGAAAATCTTTAAAATATCGTTTACGTTGAATACTCTTATTTCTTTTATTTGAGTTTTTTAAGGTCACCCTTTTTCTCAAAGTTCCCTTGCCAGTTCCTAAATATCTCTTGAGCCGAACTTGAGCTGGATCGATCAATATTGAAGGAACACAGTTCAAACTAGAAAACCAGAATGGAGAAGTTTCCAAGCCGCATATATGAAAAAACTGATTGCTGATTAGCGGTGATCAAGTTAGTCTTCAAATGATCGGTGGAAAATTATGTGCGTTCTGCTCCCAACTTCCCAATCAGGAAGGTTCATCAATTCGACCTTCGACGTCGAAGTGAGGTCGAAGGAATGAAGTGAATTCGACGTCGATCTTAAGATTTTTCGCGTCGAATTTCGACCACTGATCTTGACTGATTTCGGAGATTCTTGCTGAATTTCGTTCAAAATGATGCCAAACGAAGAAAAAAACTAATAATGCTTTTTTCATACTGTTAAGCCTTCCAACAAAAGATGAGCTACTGTATTTTTTACCATTTTTACCCATATTAGTATCACTCTTTTTGAACGTGAATTTTTTCATAAAACTGTGTAGGTTTACGTTTTTAAGGCCATAGAACTGAAATATAAACTTCTTTTTTTTTCCAAAACCTACGTGTAATTTTTTAATAGCGAGTTTGTAGCTTACAGAAGCACATTTTTTGATCAAAATCATATTCTTGAGCATTTAGCAGATCCCCGATTTTCTGCAAAAGACAGTTTCTAGCATTTTCAAGGTCGTCGAGTCCAAATCTGACGGAATAAGTTCGACAAACAAACTAAGAGCAAGGCGGCAAAATTAAGTTTGGCCACAAAAAATAGAGATTTTTTCGATTTTTGTCATTTTTATTGATTTTTTTTTTTTCGGATTTCTTTAGTTGAGTTCCAGAATGCTTTTTCCTTAAGAGGAGGCTCTACCCGATGACGTAGTTCGTCGTTGCGGAATGACTGTTTTTCCTTAAATCGTTTATAATTTAATTACAATGACAAGAATTGAAATTCTGCAACTTAAAAGTACTAGCTTATCGGTTCCTCTATTTTTAGATGCTGAATTTGCATATGTAGCATTAATATTAAGATTAAAAGACAAATTTAAAAAAATTTTCACTAGATTTTTTTTAAAATTTGTTTTCTGAATTCCCTTTTTCATATAAAGTAGCAAATTTTAGATTAAAAAATAGATAAACCAATACTCTAGTACTTTTAAATAGCAGAATTTTAATTTTTTGCTTTGCGATCAAATTATAAACAATTTTAAGGAAAACAGCCATTCCGCAACAACGGACTACGTCATCAGGTAGAGCCTCCTCTTAAAGGTTGCCAAGTCCGAATATTGTTGAATAGAAGATGGAAAAAAAAGGTATGATAAAATCTCAATATTCAGAGATAGGTATAGTTTTTCTTCGAAATTTTAGAATTTTTATTATTTTTAATGTTATTTTAATTCCTTCGTATTCGGACTCTACAAACTCGACAGGAGCTCCCTGAATCAAAAAAAAGTTGTGGTCGAAATTCGACGCGAAAAATCTTAAAATCGACGTCGATTCAACGTAATATTCCGGTTTGGGTTGCAGATTGGTCATAGCCCTCCTTTCAGTCTCTTCTGCAGGAGCAAGAAAATATTGTTCGTTGATGTAATAATCTTAAAGATCGAAACCTAAAGCTCGGATATTTAATCTCGACTCGATAATTTTCGCCCCCTAAACAGTGAAACGTGATAACATTATTGAGAAAGTAAAGGCAAGAGTTGGAGGCACTGCGAGGTCACCGATAACTTACAGATTTTCAGTTTAAAGTATTATGACTGCCTTCCTCGGAGGTTTAAATATTAGTATATTTACTTACTCTACTCCAAAACTTGCAAAGTTTTAGCTTCAAAAAGCTTTAACGTTAAACTTTGAAACTATCCCGTTAGGGAGAACCAACATCGTCTCAAAAATTTTTTAATTCAACTTTGGTTTTAGTTATAAATTGCTGAAATTTTCTTTTCTGCACTGCGCTGAGTTTTTGGTGGGTTTTCTAATGAATTTTAATCTCGCTGAGTTGAAAATGATAGTTAGATGCCTTAGGATGATTTGCATTGCGACAGAATGCAGTAATTTGTAGTTGGGCTTGTTAAGAGGCACAGGAAAACTTAAAGTCATCAAATGGCTGGAATGAAATAGATTGTTTCTTCAGGTTTTTTCCCCTTTTAGCGATTCCCACATAGGAAGACTATTTTTAAAGATAAAGTGGCCTTTCTAATTTGAAAACACAAATTGCTACAAGGAAAGATCAAATTTTATGTGCGAGTGATTATTTCTTCTAAGCTTTAAAATCACTGATGTATAAAATATCTCGAAAACCTTTTATATTTCATCGGAAAACAATAAGAAGGAGAACTTTTTTCCTTAATGGGTCTCTAGGCATCCTCTAAAACGATTTTCAAGAGCATATATCTTCTTTTTCCAGATTATAAAAGTCCCTTTTTTACGTAAAAGCTCGTTTAGTTTCTGATACATTTTTCATACTAAAGTTTTTATATTTCTCCATTTTGAAGTTTTGAACTTCCATTCGAAATCGATTTCGATTTCAATATTTTAGACATAAATCTCATTTAAAGAGATACTTACTTAAACACCTTGCGCCATTTTGATGTCCATCAGAAACATTTCGAACGGTCGTTGTGATCCCCGTAGCTTTGAATTGAGAAGTTTGCATGTGACGGAATGAATTGTTACTTCTTGAAGAATGGAATGACTGAAGCGAAGGGTTTCTCCTATTATTGTTGTTATTCGAACTACTTTTGCTACTCTGAAAGTAAACAAGGAAAACAGGAGGATGTTTTTAGTTTGGATTGAAATTTAATCAATGCGGGAATCGGATAAGTTGTTAATTTGCATTTCGAGAAATCGTGGTCTAGTTTTCAATTAGGATTTTCCAATCATTGTCAATGCAAACTAACAAAAGACCGATTTAATATAGGAAGAACTTTTAGACTATTCATCTTGTCAGTGTTGGACGAATCCGATAATGTAAAATTGGGTTTCTGGTTCGGGATGGATAATTGATCTTCAATAATATTGATTTAGCAGAAGCTAAAGCGGTTGTAGAAGCAGAATTTTAAATTAGTTTTGTTCATTTGTTAGTACGAATCGTTTCTCTCTCAAATTACAGATGAGTTAACGGTTTATCTTTTTTGAAGCGAAACTTTTGTAGGGGCGTTTCCGAGAATTCGGTTTGAAAAAACGGTCAAAATTGCGTCACCCCATATTTTGATGATGGAAATTTCCTTTAAATTGGGTAAAAAAACGGTCAAACTTCTGGGACTCGGAAAAATTCCGAGAATCTCGTTTAAAAAACGGTCAAAATTGCGGGATCGAATATATTTATTTAAAATTGTGTCACCCCATATTTTGATAATGGAACTTTCCTGTAAATCGGGTGAAAATACGATTGAATTTTGGGGACGGTCAAGTTCCGGAAATTTTCTGAGAATCCGGTTTAAGAAACGATCGAACTTGTGGCACCCCACAATTCTCTGAGAAGACGGTCAAGATTGTGTCACCCATATTTTAATAATAGAAGTCGAAGTTTCCTTTCCGTTTTATGTAAGTTCACGCTAGCGAGAGTTACAATTTTTTTTTTACTTTTCTTGAAACTTTCTCTGGACTTTTCTGACAGAATTTTAAACATGAAATTGGGTCACAACTGCTTTCGTTTAAAAAAATTCGTAATTAAGAGAGATTCCTTGTAGGAGGAATACATTTTCCTCTGCTGATTGATTAAAAATAAGAAGATTGAAAAATTTCCTCTCACTCATGTAGGCGGTATTTATCTTTTTCCCGAATAAATTACGGGAAATTTTTTAAATTAAAATTAAATGCTAAGATTTAACTTAATCTTTAAGCCTGGGGGGAGGCCATAATGATGTATAAATTTTTTATTTGAAACAAATCCTCTTAAATAAGTCTTGTATACATTATCTCAAGGGGCTAAAAACAAAAAGGTTTTGTTGACGCCAACTTTCTTACGATCAAGCTTATAAAATCATAAGAAATTCTTTAATTTATTCTGCAGCCTCCACATGGATCCTGAGATCCAGAGATCATTTTCTTCATGAAAACCTTTTAAAAATCTTACGTCTTTGCTTGATACTTCTTTTTTGTCATGAGTTATCTCGCTTTAAAAAAAATCCCTTTGAAAATTGTTTATAGGATTTACCGTTGTGAAGCTCTGCTAGATTTATTTTCAATTTAAAGATATAAGATGTAATCCTTTCTTATATCCAAGCTTATAAACGTTTATAAACTACACTTAAGATATTTTTTTCGGAAATTTTTTTGCAGTTGGAAGAGATAAGAGTTTGCCAGCTGCGTAGCTATTGGGCCCACCGACTAAAAAAAGGATTGTATTGTTTCTTCGAACCTTAGCTACGCCACTGAGTTTCTTGGAAACTTCATAACTTTAAAAAACCAAATTAAAGAAGGTTTGAAATATTTTTCTTGATAAATCTATCGTTCTAAACAGGGGCAGAACAAGCCCTTGGTGCTCTTCTCCGCCTCAGGGAGCAATTATGCGCCCTTTTCTCCCTCTAAAGAATGTCAAACAACAAGCAAAAAAAAATCTTCAGGTAGCTGTGCAGCGCCCCTTGCTGTTGCCTTTTCTCCCTGCGGCGCTTACCTCGCTTACTGTATTACCCCGACCCTGGTTCTAAATAGGTCTCTTAGTTTTTGGTATAAGTTATTTTTGTTTTTAATGATAAGGCACTTGGCATTCTAGTTCCAAGCTGAACAGCTTGGTTGGCATTAGGCACAGATCTTAGCTGACATGCTCATTACCGACTTAACAGTGCAGAAAATAAAATTTCTATTGTTGGGTGGTTAGTTTTTGACCTCAGAGCAGCCCAGGATATAATTACTAACGACATCCCGGAAAAGTTTCTTACTTTTAAAAATTTTAAGAAACCGTAATTAAAATAAAAATAAAAATACTTACTGGTCCTATCATTTCAATGTTAATCTCCGACCTATCCTTGCTGAGCATTTCTTGATCTCCTCCCGGTTTTTTAAACTTTTTACTAAACTTGAACAAATTCACCGTTATCATAGTATTCATAACCACAATAAGCACTAACGGTGCTATTAACGTCAACAAGCTGTCAATAATATTAATTATCCTCATGGCTTCTCTATGACCCTCCAACATTTCACAAAACTGAAAACCGTCCTCCGTTTTTATAATTCCCGATGTTACGAACACATAACTATGAGCGACAAGAGCTATACATGTTAAATATAGAACGATGGCTTTAGCTCTTGCAACCGTACACATGTGAGGTCTGTGCAGTGGATATTGGACCGCTATAAACCGTTCAACCGTGAACGCGACGATTAACCAAACGCTTAAAAAACTACAAACGGATGAAACGTAAACAATACACTGACAATATCCTTCTAAATTGAAAACAGGAACTTCTAATGTGCTATTTAACCATACTAAGAGCAAGGCGGCTAGGAAACCGAAATCCGCGCACGCCAACGCGGCTAGGTAATAACTCGAACTGCGCATTTTTAAATGAGTATTTAAAAAAACAATACACGAGATTAAATTTCCGATTAGACCAACTAAGATCATTGACGGTAAATAATATAAATGAACAACTTCGAACATAACACCGAACGGATGGCAATCCTGTTCGACATCTCGAACAGGAGACCGTATGAAGTAAGAACCATTGTGGTAGCGCAGAAGAGATTGTAAATCATCCAAGTTAAATGTGCTTTTGTTTTCATTGAGCCAAAGATGGTAATAGAGATCGTTGTTGAATTCGTTAGCGAATTTCGAAGGTGGCGTGTAGTTTGCTCCTAGTGCAGATAAGGCCTTTTGATGGTTTTTAATTAAAGCTGTTAATTTGCTGTTGATGTCTTCCATTGCGTTAAGAGAGTTGTCTTCTTTCATCTTGGAAGTATTCCGCTTTTATTTATCTGGATATTTGAAGTTTTTTCGGGTAGTTCTTCTCCCATTTTAAGGATTTTTTAAAAGTTTTCCGATTTTCTTGAGTTGAGCACCTGGAATGAAGAGAGAAGATAATAATAAAAAATGCGGTTGAATAAGATCTGACAAGGGGTTTATTCATGAAAAGTTACAAAAAAAAGAGGAAACTTTGAATATTACGAAAGGGATGGATTAGAATAATAAGAAAAGTTTTCGGGAAGTTACTTTATGAAAATTTTTTACAAAGGCTCACGGTGTGAAGCTTCGTTAAAAAATTTGCAATTTTTTCTTTTCATTTATCTGTATAGCCAAAGAGCAAAGTAATTTTTTTTTAAAAATGTCTCGACCTTAGTCGAATCTCGTATCTCACACGGAACGAATTTTACAGGAGAAGGTTTTGAAAGTTTGACATTTTTTTCCTAATCCTATTAAATGATTTTGATCTTTTTTTTTACAGAAAAATGTACAGCAATTATCGACGATTTAGAATTTTTTTTCCAAAAAGATAAAACAGTGTAAGAGTTATCATAAATCATTCAGAACGATATCTGTCCACCATAAGCTAAACATTGCTCTTCTTGTAAAATAAAGTTCTATCTCATGCAAACTAAGAAAAATGTTCGTCGAACAAAGTGTCAACTACTTCGATCGCGCGTAGATGATACTTTTTTCAACTAAATTTTTTTTAAGAAAACACCAGGTAGAACTTTATAAGTTTGGAGATCTCGAGAACCGTTACGAATTTCGAAATTTTGAAAACGGGAGGTGGTAGAGAAAAAATTCAATTCTTTATTTCTGTAAATAACTCAAAATCGAAAAAAATCAGAGATAATACGAGATTCGACTAAGGTCGCGATGTAACTAATTCTGGTAATGGAAAAGGGTTGAACGTTGCAGGGCTTTAGGGTGTAAAACAAACCGATCAGTTATATTTTTCCAATATCATTGAAAAATGTTACCAAATTGAAAAGAATCCTGTAGACTCTGTATTGTTTCGGAAATTTTTGCAAAAAAAACACGTCTATGGAATTTTTCGTTAACCTTGATTTAAAAATAATAAAATTCCTTGGTGTAGAAATTTCCGTTTTTAAAATTTTTTTTATCGTTTTTTAAATGTCAATCTCGAAATAGCCAATAAAGCATTTATAGCTCGTATAGCCAAAAAACCATTTTGTTTTCTTGAAAAAATTAATTTAAACCATATTTTCAAAAATAGTTGATATAATGCATAGATTGATACGACTTTCTACACACCTTATGCAAAACTTCAAAACTTTTTGAAAGAGCATTATTATAAATCAACACAACATATGCGTAATTTTTATAGAAACTTTGACGTTGAAAGAGAATTTTGAACTTTACTGGAAAAAAGAGAAAGAAATCAATTTTCAAGTGGGTATTAATTAATTCGTTAATGGCGAAAAGTTTTACATAATAGCTTTGTCCCTTTGCTCATCTGCTGCTGCCGTCGGCGAAGCAAAGGAACAGAGGTAATTTTCCAGGAAAAACCTAAAAAAATTAACGAAAACTTGCAAAGAGCAACAACTTATTTGAAAATTTACGTCCTTTCAAACTAAGCGTAACGATGGGTATTAAAGACTTTCATAATGAGCTTAGCTTAATCTCCTGCTAGAGCTAAAAGACTTGCTTGATTCCTTTAACTTGGATGAGAGAATTTGTGAGTACGGCCACATGACCTTTAGGTTTAACAAAAAATTTTCAGCTTTTTTTGACAATCGTGGCAGTTAATTTGTAGTTTATGACAGCAAACGACAGTCACATTATATAAGATCGGGGTACTTAAAAATTCAAATATTCAGCTCTTCAATAGAGCTAATCATTTTTTGTCTTTATTCGAATGCGACTAAACTTAAATTGGTTAGAGATCTAAATTGTTTGATGTTTTTAGCCCAACCCGCCATTAACTTTATTCCTGACTGTCAATAATGAACTTAATAATTGTAATGGCTTTAAGCCCATCTCTGACCTCTGACTCTGTACTGGGCTTGACCGAATTCTGCAACTCCAAGTAAAGAGTTGGACCTAATGCTGAGCTGTGACGATTTTTATTGCCCTAGCCAAAGAAGCAAGGCAGTGTTTGTGCCAATCGATTTAGCTTCCATTTTTAACTAGTATTTCGTCTAGCCCCGTAATAAAATTGCCCTGAGTTTTTTTTTACTCGCCTTCTACAATTTATCTGACTTAGTGACTTAGTGTAAGATTCTCGTAATCCTTTTTTCGTTCCAGCCACAATACTGTACCCCAATCGTCACAAAAACTTTCAAGGCTCGTCATATTAAATTATGTAACAATAACAAAAAATTGTAGAGCTTATTTTTTTAATTTAATCAAATTAAAAAGCAATAAGAGAAACCTCGCGATTAAAATAATAATAATTAATAATAAAATAACTCGTTAAAAATCCATATGTTAAAAAGCAAACCTCCATACTGGATAAAGGAAAAAAAAACAGATTCGTCATCTCACTCACTCTCATGCTAAGCGAAAAAAAAAAAAAAAATCAAGTACCATTTAAATCATCTCCTTCTCTAGAACTATTAATAAGCTAAATTTCCTTCTAGGTGAAGCATATTTACTGCTTAATTACATTTGGTTAACTTGCAGTTGAACGATACTTAAATTTGATTGCGAATTATGTTTTTGGTAAAAATATCCTTAATTGCAGCTACCTACTCATATTTACAACAACTATTACCCGAGTGTAACTTGATTGCATAAAATTGCAATAAATTGGTATGATTTCGGACAAATTATTATGGTATAGAATTGCTATTGAATGGTCTATAATTATCGTACGGTGTCGGCTAATGCTATTTTATGCCATAATGTGTCTCAATAATGCCAAACTATGCCATAATGCGTCCGAATAATGCCAACTATGCCATAATGCGTCCGAATAATGCCAAACTATGCCATAATATTTTTGAGATGAAAGTCAAATTTACGGTCTATACCATAAAATGCTAAAGTATATAAATTCATTCTATGATATTTCAAATTATTGGTATATTCTTGGTTTGTATGGTGTAAAACTGAAATTTTATATTATATCAATGCTATATTATGCAATCACGTTACACTCGGGTACACTTACAACACCAATGGGAAAAGATTTTTATCCTTTTTTTTGACTAAATTGCACTAAAAAATATATCCATCCTGTTGCACTGTCAGCCTATCAAAGATTTACACACATATTCATAACCTCACTAAAAATCTAATCGAAAAAAAAAAGAAAAGAAAAACTATTAAAAATATCGGAATTCCGATGAAATCCCATTCACATTAATCAATTTATCTGCATTATTCTACAAAAAAAAAAAATCAACACATATCAATCTTTGCCCGGTTTTTCTCCTAAAAAAAAATCAAGTGCAATTAAAAGCATATTCAATATCTTTGTTTTAGAAATTTTTTCTGCTACATGCCTCCGTTATAAAATCATCTAATCCATAAATCTGTACCTCAGAGCTAGAACGTCGAATTTGAAAACCCCAAGATGGCCGATTTTCATAAGGTAGACACGAAAAATCATTATTTTGAGATTTTCAAATTCGACCTTCTAGCTCTGAGCTACAGAAATAGATTCACGAAATTCACACACTCACTCATCACCAAGGCCCGAATTTCACTCAAATTTTCAAATCTTCAACGACACTGATGCAAAGACACTGTCTTCTTGACCACGCACGCACGCCATAGAGCCGAAGGGTGACGAAAATGGCCGATCACCACGCCAAGCTTCCCTCTCACTCAAACGGTCATCTGTACTTAGCGGACGCGTTCAGACTTGCAGGATTTTTAGCGATAACAATTCAACAGTGTTATTTTTGAAAACTTTTAAATTTCTAAGAATCAGAATTGAGTCAAAAAATAAATCCAGGGAAATAGTAGATTTTATTCGTTAATAATACGGTAGATTTTTTTTTTTCGGTTAGTATGAGAGTGAGTGAGATAACGAATCTTTTTTTTCTTTATCCAGTATGGTGGTTTGCTTTTTAACATATGGATTTTTAACGAGTTATTTTATTATTATTGCTATCGCGCGGTTTCTTTTAGTGCTTTTTAATTTGATTAAATTGAAAAAATAAGCTTTACAATTTTTTTTGTTATTGTTACATAATTTAATATGTCGAGCCTTGAAAGCTTTTGTGAAGACTGTGCTATAGTATTGTGACTGGAACGAAAAAAGGATTATACGAGAATCTTGTGCTAAGTCACTAAGGCAGATATATTGTAGAAGGCGAGTAAATAAAAACTCAGGGCAATTTTATTATTGCAAAATGGTTGTCGTACTTTTTTTTTTGTGTGTTTGAGAGGTTATAATTGCGATTTTCGACAAGATTTCTGATTGTCGATAAATCTTATTTGTCACAGTTAGGCATGTGATTTTTCCACGATAGCAATGTTAGCAGGTGAAAAATAGTGGTAAATCTATTAGATTAGCTGGAATGTTTCATAAGCATCTTTGTCAGGAGCCTGGCAGCATTTTTAAAATTTTTGCTTTGTTCAGTGTAATATCTTTTTCCAGGAAGGAATCAAGCATTTGAATTGCATTTAAAAGCTGTTGTTGTGTGAAGTTAATTTACAGTGTTGTAAACTTACATGAATATTGGATTTGAAAGTGTTTTACACAAGAAACTGTTGACAACATTTTTGCTGCTCTTTGCTCTTTGAATTTCGAATGTCAATATTTTGAACTATCGTTACGTACTCAATTAGTCTGGGATATAATTTGTACTTGCTTTTATGAGTAGGGTTGGGAATTTCAGTTTTTGGAATAGAGGAGCAGTCTTGGAGGAAAGACACTGATTTTTTTTTTAAATTGCGACTTCTTCAGCACTGAGTAACTAAGATGGAACAGCTTATTTTTACATGATTTCAATCCATGCTTTAGGCATTCTAAAAATATGGATTGGAAATAATAAGCGGTTATGAAAAGAGCTGTTTTGAATTTTGAAGCTTTTCGCAACTATCTTCTTGATTTTTAAAATATTTTGGGACAAAAGCTTTCTCAGTCAATTTTTTAGTGGCTATTTTTCTTCTGAGGTGCAAGGTGCAGCCAAAATGTTTTGATTATTGAAAGAGGGGAGGGGGGAACAATTTTTTAGGGGTTTTTCGTTTATTATCGGTTGACTAAAAGTTAAATTTTTGGGGAAAAAATTGTTTAATTATCATTTGAAGATTAAAATAGAAATGCAAAAAATTGCTCTTGCTTTCGTTTCATTTTTTTTCATGAGATTCGAATGTGGGTAACAGAGCAAAACCGTTTTTGCTTAAATTTTTTTTTATTAAGAATTTAATTTTCAAAGCTAATAATCGGTTAAGTATAGAGAGAACCTTGAAACTTAATTTATCAGCCCAACTATTCATTCCACTTTTCATATTATAATCAACACCGTCAGCAAGAAAACATAAATATAATAAGAAATATGAGAACGTATTTCTCTGATTGTTACATAGGAACAATATCTCGAATTATTTATACAAATTTTAACGTCATACAACGTTTTAGCTTACTCATACCGTCTTAATTATAAATGCATGATGTGTGCTGTAAATAAAATTTGAGAAACTTGATACTTGAATGGGATTTTCACATGTGAATAGATCTTATTACACTTCAAGTGAGATTGTGGTAAACCTCCATCCATGCTTTATTCACCGCTTAAATCTGCGAGATTTACATGAATCCGATAATTGCTGAATTCGGTTTCGAAATCACAAATTCCCTTTTAAGTTTTGTTGTAAATGAAAATAGATTTCAGGGAGAAATTTTTCTTTAACACGAAGAAAGCTATTTAATATATTCCCTTCTACTGCAGCACTTTTGAGTTCCAACACATTAGCCAGCTTTGCGTTTTATCTTAATGGATCCGTGACATTTCAAACTTTGTTCTGCACTTCTCAAAGCTCTATAGTTAACAAACGTTAATACGTTCGTTGTTTTTTTTTTTTTTGAAAAAAAAAACTCTTGAGAAAGAGTACTTTTTTTCTCAAAATGGCAGTTTCCCGTCATTTCCTAATTAAGCGTAATCCTAAAGGGGTTTTCTACCTTGCTCTAACAATTTAATTGATTTCTATTCATATCATGTCAATTTAGCTTCAGTTAATTCCTTTTGGGGATAAGTTAAAATTATTTCTTTACCCGCTTTTGTTTCGGGGAGTTAATGAAGAGGTTAGAATTCAATAAAATCCCAAAGGAGAGGAGATTTTAAATCATTTTAGAAAATTGTTTGAGTTTCGTTGAATATTTTTTTCTCTTAATTTTATTAGAGGATGTTTTTCTTTCAAAGGTTTTTAAATACTAAAATTTTTTTATGTGGAGACAATGAGTTTGACTCGGCTCTTCTTGTATTGGGGGATTAAATCTCAATAATAAATTTGTTCGATTTTACTTTTTCGAGAAGTAAGTTCGATCAAAGACAAGCTGATATTGTAATTCGATGTTCTCGTTATTAAATTTTGACTGCAGTTGAATTTTAATAAAAGCGAACAGTTAATTTAATTTAGCAATTTTACATTTAGACGGACACTATTTTTTTATGGAAAGAAAACGGGAGATAAAAAGAATTTATGAATAAAAGAAATAGAGCGTTGATATTAAATTGAAAATATCTGATGACAAAACCCACGCAGTTCCTTCTAAGATAAATTTTTTTTGTTGGTAATGTTAAACCTGATATTTGATCTATTTCCCTCATTGCTTTTCTCACTGAGATAGCAAAAAGTTTTCTTGAGCTAAATAAAAAATCAATCGATTGAAAAATTTGGAAATTTTTTGAGAAAATCTTGGTAAAAAGCTTTTCTATACGATCTGGGATTTTCTGGGAAAAAAAGGACGATATGATATTTGTTGGAAAGATTGAATTTAGTGATGCGGCAGTAGATTTTTTTTTAAAAAATAGATAAGTTAAACTCGAAATATGCTCGATATAGGTCGAATAGGCTCGAACTATAGGTCTGCTTAGATTTTAGCATATATGAAAATGTTTCCAGTTTGTCGACTTTAGTATTTTGACAATTGAATGATGTAACATTCAAAAAAGATAAACAGTTGCCATGAAGGCTGAGAAATTTGCTGGGATTGCGGGAAATATTTTGTAATCCCCTGTTGTCTTTTTTAAAAGGAAAATATTTCAAAGACTGACTTGAAAAAAAAAAGAGAAAAAAGAGGAGAAATTGAAAAATAAAAAATTGAATAGAGGAAAAATACGATTTCGATTTCAGGCCGTGAAAGAAATCAGCAAGGTTTTAAAAAATATAAGAATTCGGCGAAAGAAATGTTTATAGTCCTCGGGGAAAAAGTGAGGCCCGAGCCCGATTTTGGGGCTTGTCTCGTTACCCGAGGGTAGAAAACGTGAGGGCAGAGCTGTGCACTGTCCGACTTGAGAATTAGTTCCCATCTTAGGCCTGAGACCCAAACCTGACTCAATTTGGTCTTTCTTCGAGGCCAAATTAGGGTCCCTACTATCGAATTTAGAATTTTACAGACGGAAACATTAAACACTTCAATTTTTTTTGTTTAGGGATTCGTGAGTCGTTTTTAAGGAAAAGTATCAAAGAATTTATTTATGAAAGAACAATTTTAATAAATATTTTTACCTCCACTTGCATTATTTTAATGTCAAAATAGTCCTTAATAAAGTAATACCTAAGTTCGCAAACTATTTGCTGTAAGGATAAGGGCTCTTTCTTCGAAATTCATCAGGCTGCTATTTCCTTATAAATTTCTGCTTCGTTTTAAAATATAAATGACACTTGATGTTAAGTTTTCCTCTTCTTGTTTAACTAAGTTACTTGCAATTAGGAAGGAGGTTTAGCATTATGAAATGAAGTGGTATAAATCTTCAATTTAATTTAAAAACTTTTAGTTAGGATTTAGAAGAATCAATTTCAAGATTGAAAAGTTTGGGATGAAAACCAAGTTTTGTACTCTTGGCTTTCTCTCATTCAAAAAAAAAAAATTGATTTGCAATTGGTTATGGTTTTTCATAGTTTTTTTTTGGACTACAAAGAAATTGATTGTGGAGGAAGATTCGAAATTATTTGTGTAAAGAAATTTGAATGTTTTTCCTTAATTATATTTGAAAATATTTACCAAACATTTCGCTTTTAAAATAAGTTTCTAATTTTTTTTAGTTTTTAATCAAGCTCGTGTTACCATTTGCAAGATTTTTCTTTGTAACATCTATAAGATGCTAGCTAAGTTTCGACGTTAAAAAATAATTCAGGTTACTATGACAAGAGAAGACGTAGTTTCAAAGGATTCTCTTTCACGTTTCATTTTATACGTTTTTTCATTAAAAAAACTGATTAAAATTCTTGTGCTGAGTCTCCAGTTGTGAGTTAATCAACGACTTTGATTAACTTTCCTTGTGCATTAACCTTTAAACCAGAAGTAATTTGATTTTTCTTAGTCAATGTCGTTGCTTATCCAAACATTTTTTGTGTTTTTAGATGTCCATTGACTGAAAAAATAAAATGAATTCGATGGTAGAAAAGTTAACCCACAAGGAAAGTTAATCAAAGTTGTGGATTAACTCACAAGTGGAGACTCGGTATTGGAAACATACACTAAAAGAATTAATAACTTTAAAAATTTTAATCTTATACAGTACTTTGCGTAGCCCAAAATAAAAACAAAGTCAAGAAGAATTTTTTTTCTTACGGTTTGGATTTTAGTGTTATTTATCCGGTCATCTTCTAGGAATTCCTTTGAATTTTTTTATCGAAATCCTTTCATCCAAGCATGTTATTAACAATTCCCAAAAGTTTTGAAGTTTTCAACATTCATTTTTTTACCTAAAAAGTTTCATCATGGTTCCCAATTCTTAAACTTTTTAAATTAAATTTTATAAAAAAAATGCTTGGTCATTTAAAAAAAAAATTAATTTTGATCGACCCAAAAATTTGCTTTTACTTCCTAAATAAAAAAAAAATTATTTACCTGTAGTAATTTAATTGTATCCTTAATTTTTTTTATCAACAACTAAAATCCGAATTCGTTACACTAAAAATTCAAAAAGCCGACCGAATAATCCAAGAGTTAGGTCGGTTAAACATTTTATACACATAAGTATAATATACACCCGAATTTTTAAAACACGTAAGCCGAAAATTTTTACGATGATATCGCGTCAAAAATTACGAAACTACGAGCGGGATAGACAGGGAAAGATTCACGACGTTCTGCTATCTATACGATGCACGAGTCACTGAGATCAAGTTAACCGAGGTTTCGCTTTCGAGAGTAATGTTGATGCGCCTGGCAAAATTGTACAGCACGTGACAGACGTTCGTTCGTGAGAACTTCGGAAGTTCTTTTTTCCCTTTTACAGAACATATCTTTATCGGAAAATTAGTGCGAGATAATTAATGATGTAAAATTATTTTTTTGTAGTCAACATTTTTTTTTCAGAAAAAAATTTTGATTTTTATTGTTAATTGTTAGATTTTTATAACCAAAAGCTGCGTTTTGGGGTGATGGGGAAGGGTAGTGACGAGGTCAAAGAATTTTCCAGGAAAATTTGGGGTGGGCTATTTAGTTATTTATGGCTTTACAAGGTCTGAAGCCCGATCGCCGCAAACAAATCTATCCTGGTAGGTGATTTGCCAGTACAAGACTCCTAGACGACCCGCATCTCTAGAAACTTTTTCCTACTAACGCAGCCGCGATCTACCCTGAGGTTTCGTTCTTATAGAGTGTTCTACAAGAGCCTGTGTTATAGTTCGCGTTGTCTTTCAGTTGCCTAGTCTAAGATTTGTATTTTTTTAAAAAATGAAATTAGTTGGAATGATTTGTGTTTTGTGATGCTCATTAAATGCTACTGAGAGCATTTTAAAATAGTTAATAATTAATTCTAGTATAACTTAAATTCCTATTCATCAATGAGACAAATTTCGAGCCTTAACGAATTACAAGCATTTTCACGACGTCGCTTAGTCGAAAATTCCCCAGTTTCTTTGTTTTACCCGGTTTCTACTTAATTAAAGATTTTATCAGAAAGCAAATAGCTTGTTAGTAAAATTAATTAGAAGTCGTCTGTTCCCATCTTCTTTGTTTTCATTTTACCTTAACATTTGTCATCTTGTCTTTTGCAAGATTTATGACTTAAATGTCGGGATATTATAAGTGTGTCATCCATTATTTGAGCAAAGGTATTGTAAGATTGCGAGAAATAATCTTGTAGCTTTAGCAAGTTTCTATTTATTCCATTGACGATCGAGTGGCCCTTTATATTGAATTCCGGGATTAGCAGCGGTTTACTGATCAGTTCGAGATATGTTTTGACAGACGCCCACTGAGTTGAGTAATAATCATTTGATTTATTTCTCTTGTGATTTACACATTTTTCAAACCAAACTTTTCTAAAAATATATTTTTTTTTTGTTATTTCACAGACGGTTTTTGACAACTGCTTTGTGGGAAGTCGTGCAATGTCGAGGATAGGGGCCGTCCAAATATTACGTAACGCTCGAAGGGGGGGGGGGGTCCGAGAGTGCGTTACGGTACGTTACAGGGGGGTAGGGGGGTCAAGGCATGCGTTATGTAACGCTAAGTCTGTTATTATCAATCTAATTATTTTGCAAAAAAAGGCAAATTTTTTCAAAAAAATTTCAAAATTGAAAAATTTTTAGAATTTTTTAGGAAAGTTTCTTGATTATTTCAAAAAAAATTTTGTTGTCCTGTATGAATAAATTTTTTAATTGTTATTCTTCTTTTTTATGCTTTATTTTAAATTTTAAATTTTCAAGTGAGAGGGGGGGGGGGGGGGGGGGGGTTTGACCCGTGTTACGTAATTATGAAGGGGGGGTTTGAGTCTGCGTTACGGTTGCGTTACAAGGGGGGAGGGGGGGTCAAAAAGTGGCCTATTTTGCGTTACGTAATATTTGAACGGCCCCAAATCGCATCTCCACATCCTGGATTTTAATAGCAACATTACAGCTAAAAATAATTTTTTTTATTCAACAGGAGGCATAGGGCTTGCAAAAAGAAAGTTTTATTTAAATCTTTTTTCTGAGCCCCTATCGCGATTCAACTCTTGCTTCCTACAAATCCCACTTCCAGATTTTGCAATATTTTCCAAACGAATAACTTTCAAAAAATAAAAGAAAAACCAATCGCATTTCATGACTATGCAATAACAATACACGGAAATTGGTTTATACAAGAACACGCGTTATCACGCACATTTGATTACATGAAACAGATAATGATACACAGGGGGATCCCTCTTTCAAAATTTTTTTATCGCTAATGTAATCGCCCATCGATATCCTCGGTCTAAGATATAATCACCGATTAAAAGAACAATACCACACAATCAGGCTTTAAAAAAAAAAAATGCATTAGTGCTCGCTTGTGTAATTTCTGCTTTTTCAGCAGGAAATCATAGTAGTTGAAGTGAATGAAATTTAAAGCCTAACGCAATTTTGCTGACAGCATATACCTTTTTTTCAACGCTTACAGCAATAAAAAACCGAATGAACCGAATTATTCTATTCATAGCACATCGATCAGATATTGCACGACTTCTTTTCTCTTTAATCTCAGCTGTAAAACTATTGAAAAAACTTTAGCGCTCATCACATTTTCTCTTATTACGATGTAATAGAACCTTCCTTAACCTCCATCCTCTTGCTTGCTTTATAATTGCTTGTGTTTAAAATCTATTCAAATTTCAAATCCCATGCTCGGCTCCTCAAGTAAATTTTCCAGAATTGACTCATGAGAGGGAAAAGAGAGCTTTTGCACCTGTTTGCGAAAAGTGTTAATTCTTTCAAAAATTCTTGGAATCGAGTCATTGACGTCATCACGCGCATTATGTGGTTTTTGATATCTGCCTCAGCATAGTCTTCTTTTTTCTTAACAAGCAAAGAAGTCTCGGAACTTCGACCCCCATAAGGTCTTCTTTTACTTACGTAAATAGAGTTCCCATGTGAAAACGAAAATACTTTTTTGGATTTGGATGAAATGATAAAAATACATGATGAAAGGAAATCCCGAGTTTTCAAGCTCAAATAAAATTTCAAACGTTTTGTACCAATTATATATTTTTCTTTTCTGTTTTCTCTCATGTGAATTGCTTTTGACAGTTTTCTCTTTAGCGTGTAAAATGAAATTTAGAAGTTGTGAAAGCTTTCTAAAAATAATCTGGGGAATAATAGGTGATCGTACGATGAGTTTACCTTGTAGCACACCCCCGTTGAGTGATTATAAAGCGAGGATGCCTCCAGATGGTAATTTTTGAAATACTTGAAACGAACCAAACGAGCTGGTGTGTCTTAAAATGGGATTCAGGTAGATTTTGCGATACTGATTCAGATTTCTCTTTTTTTTTTTGCTGATTTATTCACTCTTTCTTGAATTTAAAGCTCGAAATTTCTCCAGTAGCAAAATGTTTAAAAATCAGGAGCAGCTTCACTGAAGTGTATGATGTGCACATCTTTGAAAAGTACTAATCGGTAAATACCGCGTTACAGATGAGCAGTCTAAGAAAAATTAGGGTTAGCCGATGAAAACAGAGACAGAAAAACGTAAAGAGGAAATCCACCATAGGAATATTAGATTACGAAGCGATAAGAGAGCTCAGAGACGAAAAGTAGCTGAACCCAAAGCTAATTAGAATTCACTGTTAATTTATTGACGTGTAAGATATTTTATTTAAAGGCGTAGCTTTTTAAATACGAGTCTGATTTAAACAAAAAATAAATTCATTGGATGTCTTTGAAGAAAAAGAGATGCTTTCGTTCATGCCGCATTCCCACGTAATGTGTATTACTTTATTGGTGTTTGTCATGTTAACTTAAAAGAAAACCACAATTTGTGGAAAACGTGTTTGTTGTTGAAATTCTGTTTTTCAAAATGTAGAAGAACATACGTGAGGTGTCGCTTTGATGTCTCTTTTTTTTGGAATTATGGTTTGGTTTAATGCTTCTCAAAAATCTATCTCGCATAAATCGTGTCAATAGTGAAAGCAATTGATTGTAAATTATTTGAAAAGGAAACGCTTTGATAATCCCAGTATAAATTTTGTAATTAAGGAAATCATGAATTTGTTAGTAAGATGTTAAATTTTGTGGTTTAGTGAATTTAATAATTCATTAATCACTGAATACAATAGTTTGATTTCTTGGTGTATAGGATAAGAATTATTATGAGTAATCTGCCAGCTTTATCTTGACTGCTTATTCATTTATTTAATTGAGTTAAATTCATAAAATCTTTACTCTCCTGGGTAATTTATTTGTACAGTAAATTTGAATTCTCTTATGTTGTTGACGTCATTAGGAATCAAGGGTAGATATTGACGCATTTACGATTAATTAGTCGACGTAGGATGGAGGTAGATTTGTTAAATTAAAAGAGACTGGCAAGCCATTACAATAATTGAACATCGAATAATTGACTTCCACAAGAAGAATATTCGGTAGCCGTGATGGTGAATTTGCCCATCCAAATTTTTGAAAATAGGAACTTTTACATCGATTGTCCAAGAATTGTCTGCAATAGAAAGCGTGCTGAGATACCGATTTTCTTTACTAGGTCCCGGAGGCTTTCTGCTGTAATATTTCAATTAATTTTCTAAAGTGAAATAAGTTTTCTTTTATAAAAAAAATCTTTTTTGATTTTTAAAAAAAGCTCTTGACTGGAAAGTTGTATGTTTAAGTTCTGGATTGTTCGTTTTTTAATCCTTTTCGCGGGAAATTATTTTAAGGTCATATCACTTTTAACTCGAATCAAGTCTTTACCATTTAATCAGCGAGCCGAAAAATACCTTTGCTGTCGTTCTAGAAATTTCCCCTTTTTTTATTCATGGGATTTGATGTCTTTTCAAAAACAAAAATTCCTTCAATTCCCCCATTTAAATTTTGGTTTTCCATTTACTCTTTGAAATACTTTGTCAAAAGTACTTTGCCATTGTACAATCTGTTAGGCATATTTAATTCGCCTGGAAACGTTTGTGCAATTTTTTGTTTTGTCCTCTGGGTTTTGAAAGCTGAAGAATTTAGTGAATTTCCAATTTCTTTTTTGGAATGATTTTCAAATTATTTTTATTGTATGAAAAAAAGTTCAAATTCAGAAGTATTAACCGAGTGGGCAACCCACGTTTGCATCTTATTATACAAGACGAGAACTCTAAAAAAAAAATTGAGCTCTGGTAAGCTATTCAATAATTACGAAAACTTAATTATTAGGGCTCGTTCATTAAAATTGAGAAAAAGAATTAGAATGTGTTTGGGCTCTAAAAAAATTTTAGAAATTCAGCCGGGCTGCGAATTTTTTTGCAGTCTTTAATGGAGTCAAAAACCCAAGGCACTTCCGAAAATTTGGTCTATCATTGAAAGGTGCCCGGCCTATCTTTTTTCTTCTCTGCCATCTGCCTTTGTGGATATCCTTTTCCAGTGGCGTAACAATATTTTCGGGGCCCCCCCGCAGATTCAATAAGTGGGGCCCCCGTTAAAGATTTAGAAAATTTCTTGGGGGCCCCCATGAAGAATGAATTATGCCGGGGGCCCCCCCGCAAGAGGGAACTAGCGGGCCCGGTTGCGGCCGTTACGCCACTGTCCTTTTCTGATGTCATGCAAGATAAAATATTTGAAGCGTGTTATGAGCGACTGCAGGTCATGTCGCCAGGGAAGATCCGGATAGGTGGACGGCACGTGCGGTAAGATGGAGACCTCGAGCGTCGAAAAGAAGCGTCGGTAGGCCACAGAAGAGATGGTACGACGACATTAAGAGGGTGACGGGACTGAAATGGTTGCAAAAAGCCCAAGACAAGAAGGTGTGGCAAGATTTGAGAGAGACCTTCGTCCAGGAGTGGACGGGTATAGGTTGACAGAAGAAGAAGAAGAATGAGCGACTGAATAGTAGGCAACAATATCTTAATTAGGAAAGGAAATGAACCAAAGTTTAAACATGAGTGAATTTCGAAATGTAATATATGTTCTTCAGAAAATTTAGAAAGTTTATCACAACTTTGATTACAATTTAAAATTTTTAACTAATTTATTATCATAGGGCTATATTTTTTTTCCATTAAAACGTTATTGAACATCTTGAAAAATAGTATCAAACTCCAGTTGTTTGCTGAATCCAATCCCTAAAGGAAGAAACCCTCGAAAATCCAGATGGATATCCTGCAGCACATCCAAGACTGACGACCCAGGATGTAACACCTACTTGAGTGGGAGTTCCATTGTCATCTACTACAAGTGGGCCGCCACTGTCACCCTAAAAATTTAAAATTATTCGTAGCATTACTTTGAAAACTTCCTATTGTTTTGTTAAAGAAAATTTATGCTTACACTGCAAGTGCTTCTACCTCCAGTTCCATCAAAGCAAATTAAACTGTCTTGAATGGGTAATTGCCCTTGGAATATGTCATCACATTGTTGATTACTCAAAAGCGGATTAGTGACTACTCTGAGGACTGGGCTGATCCAAGTATCGGAATCTTTGGTCTTTCCCCAACCGCTGGCTTGCGCTGTTTGTCCGGCGTATGATCCTGCATTGCTTGGAGCCAATCGAATAGGTTGAATTTTGTCTGAACATTTTTAAAGATAATTTATAAATTTTTTTATGTTTAATTAATTTTCATCAATTTTTTTATTAATGCCTTACTGCTTAATGGAGCATCTTGAGATAATTCAATGACGGAAACATCGTTTTCCAAAGTATTGTCGTCCCAACCTGGATGAACTGTTACTTTAGAGCCAACAATCGTAACGTGGTCTTCTGAATCGGATTCGACTGCATGAGCGCCTAAAACTACTTGCGGGCGGTTGGTGCTAAAATTGATCATGTTTCGCATTAATTGAGGCCAGAGAATAAATTATTTTCAAAAATGAACTTACATTACTCCACAGTGAGCAGCTGTCAAAACGTGTCTCGGGCCGATCAAGGTGCCACCGCAGAAACTGTTGTCCAAAAACAAACCAACTTGGTATGGGATTGAGTTTGGCGTTGCCTCTTGGCCCCCAACAATTTTCATATTGACTAATCAAGTAAATTTTTAATTAATTAGACATTTTGAGATAGTTAATATTTAATGAGTCCGTTAAATCTTACCTTCATTATTTCTGTAAATAGGGTGCACTCGTTGGAATTTGGGTGGAAGTTTCTAAAAAATTTCTTTTATTATCATATAATTCCTTGTTAAATGTATTTCTTTTGAGAATACTTACGGCTGACAAAACAGCGCTAATGCAAACAAGCAAAACTAATACACTCTTCATTTTCGTTTAATTCCAAAACAAAGACTAACAGTTTTTGATTAGAGAATTTTCTTTTATACATCGAAGCTTTTGTAATCAATTGGTTTTCGCTAAGAAGCGATCGAAATCAGGATGATTACGAAAAAAACGGATTTCCCTTTAAATTTAATCATAATTCATTGTTGTCTAGTTATCTAAATTGTGGCTTTATTTTAATTTTTCACTAGAATCACTTATGATAAATAAATTAATGTTAAACTGATAATGTCATCTTTTTGTCGTTATACCAGAAGATAATGCCGGAAAAGCGAGATAAAGTACAAATTTATAAAGTGAGGTTCTTTGTTAAGATTCAAATTTAATTATTTTTAGATTGCTATGCAAATGAGCTGGTGCGACTTTGATTTTCTGATTTAGTTTTTGCTTTTAGCAATATTTTATTTATCAAGATTTTTTAAGGGGGTTTACTGACATTGACATGGGACTATTTTCGACAAGCATTGTTCATGTTGATATTGGGAATATTTAAAATAAAAATATCTATGGGATAGCGTTCGAAATACTTTTTTAGAATTTTCTGAGTGTAGAGACAAAATATGCGTTAAAAATAGGCGTTCTTGTGCAGAGTTGACAAAATATGAACAACGAAGTAGCAGTGAGAAGGCTTTAGATCGTGTTTAGCACTGGCCAATGCTCAAGTTTCTTCAAGAGGTAGAGCTGGGAAACCTTGATTATAGAGTCGAAAAGTGGATGCGTCATTTCCGGTCCAGTGTCGTCTGTTTTTTATTACATTCCTTTGCTCTAATTGGTCCATTTAGGAATGTGACCGTCATTTTGACGTCAAGCTTCCGGTCTGTGACGTAACACTTTTTAAGTGTATTGCCCATCTTTACTGGTGTCAAGGCTGGACGAAAAGTTTTTCTTAAAGCGTGGACTTATACCCTACATCGGTAAGTTTTAACTACCGAGTGACTAAAGTTATGAACCAGGGATAGGTAAAAACGAGACCTCCTTTAAAGAAAAAAATGCTTGGTTGAATTATTTTCTGTTAAGGTAAATTTAAAGACCGCACTCACCACCTCATCATGAAACTTATACTTCGTGATTATTTTTACGATGCATTTCGTATATTTCAAGACAATGCTTTATTTAGTACAGGACAGGAAATGAAATAAGATTTAAGCATAACGTTTAAATTTTGAAATTCAATATTTTTTGCAAAATATAATAAGTATTTTTTTAAAAAAAGAATCCAGTTCCAAAGCCCGAAGTGAAGAGGAATGAAGCTAAATAATTGAGTAGGAACTTGGTTCATTAAAACTTTGTACCTGATTCATTTCACATTCTAAAAATGGATTATTTCGGGTTTTTTTTCGTTCAATATGAGATGATTTTATGAAGAAAGGTTATTAAACTCCGGTTGTATCCTTAATCCAATTTCTAAATGAAGAAACCCTTGAAAATCCAGACGGGTAACTTGCTGCACATCCTGCATCGACGACCCATGATGTTACACCAACTTGTACTATAGCTCCGTTTTCATCTACGACAAGAGGGCCACCACTATCACCCTTTTAAAAAAGAGAAAAACATTTCACGAGAGCTGACAGATCGATTTTAAAATCAATAATCAAATTAATTTACATTGCAGACACTTTTCTTTCCTTCTCCAGAAAAGCAAATCAAACTATCTTGAATTGGCCCTTCATCGCCCACTTGCTTTTGACAATCAGAATTTGACAAGATAGGGTTAGATACAACTCTAAGCACAGAGCTAATCCACGTATCTGAATCTTTTGTTTTTCCCCATCCGCTCGCGTTGGCTGTTTTTCCAGCGTATGAACCTGCGTCGCTTGGAGCTAGTTGTACAGGCTGAATGTTGTCTGTAAAAATAGATGATCGTTCAGGGGATTCTTGAAAAAATCAAAAGATTTATATTTTTATTTACCATTAAGTGTTACTTCTTGAGACAATTCAATAACCGACACATCATTTTCCAATGTTGTTGAATCCCAGCCTGGATGAACTGTGACTTTAGATCCAGAGATCGTTATATGATTTTCTGTTTCTGATTCGACCTCATGAGCACCTAAGACTACTTCTGGGCGGTTAGTGCTAGAGTTAGTAAACAATACATGAATTATTTGTTTTGGGCTACTGGCAAAAAAATTATAGTATGTTTACATTTCTCCGCAATGAGCAGCTGTAAGAACATATCGACTTGAAATCAAGGTGCCACCACAAAAATGCCCATCTAAAAACAAACCCACTTGATACGGAATTGAATGAGGAACCACTTCCTGACCATTAACTATTCTTTGTTGACCTTAAAAAAAAAAATCCGTGAGGTTTTCGCATTAAAGTGAATTTAAAAATTATTTTCATACCATTTTTATTGCTGAAAACTGGGTGTTCACGGTGCAGCTTTGGCGGAAGTTTCTGAAATTTAAAAAAAGAAAGTAGCAATTTCTTTTTAATCGTTGCCAGTGTAATCTTTTTACTTACGGCAGACAAAGCTGCGCTGATGCAAATAACAAATACTACAACGATCTTCATATTCATATTTTAGACAATAACAAAAATCGCACATGAATTTTGAACTTATATATTAAATATTTTTTATAATCAGGCATTATCAGATCTGTCGTGTGATTATTATTATCATGCATGATTAGTACAACAAAAGGTCTTTCGTTTTTCTAATGATTTTATAAAATTCCCAGAAGAAAGTAAATACCGTAAACCGGGGTGACTTTGGTCGGGTGGGGTGACTTTATGCCACACGTTTTTCGACGAATCTCGATCTAAAACACTCAAAACTTTTGAAAAACGGGTGGCATAAAGTCACCCCACCCGGCCAAAGTCACCCCGGTTTACGGTAGTGAATTTTTTTCTGCCTTAAAAAAACGTTATAGGTATTTTGTTTTCAGTCCGTATGTTCTTATTAACTTATGTGGGAGAACCGTCGTCTTCTTTCGTATTCGACGTTCTACTTCTGAGATACAGGTTTTCAATGAAACCCTCACGTCGAAAACTTACAAGTTCGACTTACAGCTCAACGAACTGTGGCGTATCCTGTGACTGAGCAATCGACTTCTTAAAATTATAAATGAGTGCTAGAACATGTGAAAAGGGCGGGAAAGCTCTAAATACTTCTTTCTATTTTCTGTTCAGGAAACTTGAGGCCGCACTTCCTCATTATAAATTTAACTAATATTTTAGGATTATTTTTAGAATCCGTGAATATAGTTATAAATAGACAATGATTTATTTAAGGGATAGGAAATGAAACAAGTTTCTAAAATAAATGAATGAATTTGGAAATTTAATATTATTTGCCAACAAGAATAACATTGTTTAAATTAATCTGACTCCAATTAAAACTTCGTAGCTAATTGATATCATATAAAGTATAAATAAAAAGTTGTTCCAATATCAATTTTTTTTCGTTAGCGAACCTTTTTGTTTTAAGAGGTTGTTAAATTTCTGTCATATCTTTTATTCCTAAAAGTTAAGTGGTCGTAAGCCTGAGAGGCTAAGCTGCACTTAAATAAAACCCTTCCCATGATTCTCAGCCTTGTTAAAATACAAAAATAACACTATGCAGTATCAAGGTTTTCAATCACTTTAACTAATTCTTTTGCATTTTCGTATTCCTCTGGAAAATTTCCAGTCTCATTTTTATCGGTTTTCTCACGTTTTTTAAAAAATGATTTCTTCTTTTGTTTGGCGTGGGATTTTTCCTTGAAACCTAAGAACAGTAAGGGCGGGAACAAGTAACCCTTTTTGTATATTATTTTTTCCTCGTTGCAATTTCAAATTAAACCAAGTAATCCGTAAAATCACATTTTCCCGCAGAGAATTATTCGTTTTAATTTTAATAATTCAATGATTCCGTTAAAAAATTGTTTGCTTACTTTCCCATGTACAAAATTTATAGTCGTTTGTCGTATTTCGGGTGAAGTCATTTCCATGAACCAAAACAAAATAAATTTAATTAGTCGACGATGTAGTGCGACCTTTTGGTTTGACATTGAGAGATCACCACGTATCAGGTTCCTCGAATTCGTTCCCGTCGATTTCTCTAGCTGAGGGAAAAACCCGCTTTTGCTTTAATGCGAGCGAACGCTTTTATTTAGAATTCGCATTACACAGAAAATATCGAGAGTAATTTTTGTTAATGAGAGGAAGTTTGTGGATCGTATTATCCCATCTCATGCTAATTGGCAAAAATAAACATCAGGAAGTTGTCAACAAGTTCTTGAAACCTTTTTAGGCTGTTAAAAGTCAACTCAGAATAACACGAACTGTACGATGGGAAATTTAAACACAAACATTTTAAAAAGATTTATTATTTGATTTTTTGTTTGAAATTATCGTGAAGCTCTAAAATTATTTTTATTCTTTTTTAAAGAATTAAAATATTTAGAAATCCCTAGAGGAGGAACTATAAAGATTTTAAAATTACACAAAAAAAATCTTTGGCCCTGGTGACGCGAAAGAAAATAAGATACTTGGGGTTATTTGTTTGTTTCTTAAAAACTAAAGACGTTTCTTATGTCAGAAAATTCTTTTTTAAAGGCGTTAGTAAATTGTTCACTCTCTATTGCCAATTAGCGAGTTCTAATGAATTGTTAAATCTTTTTCTGTTTGGAAACTTTTTTCATCATTTCATTTGTTATTTGTTTACTGAACTCGAGAGAATTTGTTCTCAGAAAATGATCTGCATTGAAACTTGTAGGATGTAAACCTTTAATTCATTAATCTAAATAAATTATTTTTTTTAAACTCCAGTTAAGTCAATGTTTACATTTGATTCGGTTCGTACTTCGCTTTTTAGACTTATTCAGGTTGTTGTCAAAGGGCTTTCTCTGAAGCTCTTGAATGCCTTGAAAAAGGCTATTTTTAGGAGAGAGCCGGAAGAAACACGTGAGATATTTGTATGCTTTTAAAAAAATGAGGAAAAAGTGGTTCCCAGGAATTATGCATTAGCAATATTTACAGTATTTACATTCTTATTGGGGAAAGGTAAACAGATATATCCCCTCAGGCTCTGTAGCTGTGTATTTCACTATTTTTTTTTAACGGGTAAATTTTCGATTTGTATATGAAAAAAAAACCAGGGAATCTTTCTTTCAGACGAGGTATTACATATTAATAGTACTGCGGAAGCTGTTTCGGACTAATATTTGCCTTTGAATTTTATTTTCTGAATTTCCCGGATTGAAAATTTTGCCTAAGGAAAGGATTTAAAGGGAAAAAAAAGGAAACTCTTGAGCTTATTATAACGAAGCTGGATTTTCTTTTTCAAAATCTGCTAGATATAACTTTTTCCTTTGACGAATGAGGAAACATGAAAGACATTGTGCCTTTGGGGAACATACACACGATTATTCTGATTCGGTGAAATGTCTTACGATAAAATTTTAAAAATATAACTTGAAACGAATTTCCTTAATATTTTTTTCTTTAAATTTTTATTTTAACTTTCAAGGATTTTTTTTGTAATTAGTTAATGATGAAAGTGATTTTTTTCATTTTAGAAAATTCTAATTTTAAAAAAATATTTTTAGAAAAGAAAGCTAATTTAATAAAAAGGCCGTTGCTACATTTCAGCTTAATTTATAGAGTATATTTAATTCTTTTAAAGGAATTGACGCTGTCGTAAATTGAGATATTAGTTCCGTATTGTTATTGACGTTTGGAATTGCTTTAGATACAAGTGAAGAATTTCTTTCTTGTTTTTATAAGAACTGACCAGGTTTAAAATCTTGTCTGATTATAAAATGGCGACATCCGTTCGAAATAAAATAGACAATCTTTTATCATTCGTTAATGTATACTCATACATTGAATGTGTCCTCATCTGTATGAATTTCCCTTTTTGCCTCCGGCATCCATTTATATTGATTGACGTGGTCGAGATACGCAGGTAAATAGCATGTCAAACGAATTAAATTTTCCAGAAGCATATTGATTAATTAGTAAAGATTAATTATATTCGTACAATATTAAAAGTCCCTTAGGATTGTTTCTCGTCTGTTTAACCATAATTTATTAACGTATATTAATTTAATGTGTATGTTGCCATTGCTCTTTATTCTTTGTGAAAACAACAAAATGGCTTAGGAAAGCATTATTGGGGAAAAAAAACTTCTATTAGCTGAAAAAAAATGTATTTCTTAAAACGAATCCGCCTTCAGGGGATATTTGCCTATAACTGACGGAATAAAGAACTTCTTTGGTCGGGATCAATTTTGGTGGCATGAGAGGTAGTATTTTTTTTTCGTGTATAAAACCATTTTTCTTCAGTGTGATCTGGGCTTGAGGGAGAACGAGGGAAGAGTGAAATTTTTTTTTGTGACGTAACTTGCTAGTTTTAGTATTTCCATCGCCTCCAAAAAACATAACTAAAAAACTGTTGAAAATTCTTTCACATGCTGGAGATTCTCGAACATCTTATGAAAAAATAGGAACTGCGATACTTTGAAATTAATAAAATTTTTGAACTTTAGGTTCCGTTTTTTGAGATTTTGATGCGAATTTTAATCCATTTTTCAACATTTTTATTTAAACTAGCCTAGTTGCTGGCTTCCGGGCCCTTGGCAAGAAAACAGCATCGCTTGTTAAGTTAAATCAATAGGATTTTAATATCGCTGACTTGGTTGATGCTTTGCTGACCTTGTTGTAACCGTTGAAAAACGGTGGGGTGTTTCCAATTTAATTCATTAAAAAAATGTCAATTGCATGCGCATTAATTTGAATAGCTGACAAAACCCAAAGCAAATTTTGTCAGGTTTTGCGTGAAAGAGGCTTTCGGGTAACGACAGCGTGACATGATGTAAGCCCATTAAGAATAAAATCGTTGTACTGGAACACACGACAAGCTAGTATGCAGGATTTTGAATTTTTAAATTCCTCTCTAGCTTGCAAATTATTTCTGAGAAAAAAAAATAAGTTTTCACAAAACCCAAAAATTTTTTTAATTCTTGTTTATAAACATGCGGTTTTGAGACCGCCGATTCATGCCGAATTTGAGAAATGAATCAGATAATCCTCAAAACTGTATTTAATGAAGTGACTCATCGAACAAAACCGGAAAAATTCCATGAATTGTATACCGGAATCGCAAACCAATTATAACTGTGATATATTTGTCCATATCCTGTTTTCATTCCGCCCGAAAGGATGATTTCCCATGCAGTGCGAAACAAATCAAATCCCCTTTGACATCTATATCCATATTTTTATTTATGAAGTCACATTTATATTTTTAATCTAGGAAAAAAAAATCATGGAGACAATAACGAGTGTAAAATATTTATATTTTTGCGTTAATTCAAAGAGACTGAGAAAAATATTGTCAGGTTATCCAGGTTTTTCATTTTACAAAAAACTCGTTGATAAAATATTATTTAAGTAGTTTTATCTACATAAAGTAGCTTATTGCTTTTTCGCCGAATAAAAAATATTACAAACAAGTTTCAACCTGTAAGCGTCGTGTCTGTGTCAGTAGAGAGTGCTCAAGATGACGACGTCTGTTTTTTTTTTATTCGTTTAGAGTGTTGATATGCCAACTGTTTTCGGCGAAGCCATCGAAGAACGTTTCACGCGACTTGAGCTTGAACGGACCAATTAAAACCGAGATATTAACAGGCAGTTCGCACAAACTTAACACGGTTTCCAAAAAAATCTTTTAATTTTATTTTCTTTAAAATAAAATAAAAGCCAACCACTTAAATGCCAATATTTTCCCTCTCGTACTTTCGTCTTTATATCTATCCAAAAATTTATTTAATTGGCGATCGTCGCTACTTTGATAAAATGAAACAATGCTCAAGTCACGGGTAAGCTTTTAAAAAACTTTACTTAAAATTTTTTAAGAGATTTTTATTTCCTCTTCACTTTTTTGAAAAGCGTCGTTTGAATTTCCGTTTTCAACGTCGTCTTGATTTTTCTCCGGTTCCTCCAACTTTTCTTCTTTTCGTGGAATTTTTCTGGGTTTAGGATACGGAAATATTTTTATCTTCCCCAAGAAATATCTATCGATGTGGAGGAAAGGTTGTTCAAATATCATGAACAGAGGTATCGACAGTAAATTGGATACTATGAAATCGGATATGAATAGTAATACCTGGAAAAAAAGATTTAGTTTAGCCCTCGGTTCAGCCATGAAAAGATGAGTTCATCAATCATCAAACATATTCTAAGAAATTCAATCGTTGTTGAAAGTTTAGTGACAGAAGACGGCTGAGGCAAAGTTTCAAACTTTTTTTTACAGATTCGTTATCAGTTCAGTGAGACTTTATCTTCAAAACTTTCTAATTCGAAAAAAAAAAGAAATGAAAATGAAAATGATTTCCATTGGGGTATTAACTGCGTTAAATGAATAATTAGGAGCATTATTATTTCCTCAGTTGGATTCGATAAGCTTAAACTTATCCCTTTTTTTTAAAAAAGAAGATTAAATAATGGCTTTGAGAAAAATTTTAATTTTCAACTCCAGAAAAAGGATACTAATCCTTTTGGGTAAATTAATTTTCACATTAAAGATTTTTTTAATGTAAATGAAATATTTACTCACCATATCCAGATCTTGACCGTAAACGCTAGTTTTAAACATTCCTATGCGATATCTTTGTAGTGAATAATGAATGAGGTAGACGCCATAAGATAGCTTGGCTAAGGGTTGTAAGAAGCCGAATGATAAGATAGCATTTACTATACCTGAAAAAATTTAGAAATTAGAGGACAAAATATCAGAGGCAGATCCAAATGATTCAGGAAAAATAGGGGATTTTTCTTTTCATTTTTAAGTGTGGACTTTTATACGAGTGTTAGTGACATCTCTGCATATGGCTGGTTTGTGCGTTTAAATGAGCTGACACAGCAATACGGACTTTATGATTTATCATCAGTCGGCCGAGTGGTCAGCGTTCTCGATTCTCAATCAGAGAGACGAGGTGCACTCTCGTTCGATTTTAGTTCATGCCTAGGATTTTTTCCATGGCATTCCGCTGATACATCGCACACTTCTTATGGCGTCTGGCTTTCCGTGGCTAAAGATAAACATTGGAATTCCGGAATAAGTGTGAGGGGTACTTTGGTGATTTTTAACACTTTTGCTGACACAGCTTTCGAACTGCAGATCGGACATGCTGAAAACTCACTGGGCTTTAAAGCTTTCCAAGGTTTACCTACCTCTATACCAAATTTGGCTTTCCGAGCTTTCACCGTTCCGGAAAAAACTTAAGACATACTTTTGTCGCGGACAGACAGACAGACATGTCGAGTATTCGGTATCGGAAAACTTGGGGAAACTTCAAAATTTGGAAAAACAAAAAAAGTTGAATTTTGGCACGATTACCAAGCTTTAAGTCGCGCTAAAGCAAAAAAAAAAAAAATGATTGAAATAATTGAAGAGCGTGAAAACTTAGGTGTCTAGATAAAAATTGCTTACAACTTGAAAACTTAAAAAATGTAAAACTTTTTTTTAAGCTCTCCGTACTTTGCCAAGAAATTAAAAATTAAAAATCATCCTCCGAGATAAAAAACCTTTTTTTTAATAAGTGAAAACAAAATTTTCTAGAAATGGCCTAGGGACGAAAGAGTATGATTAGTATGCCTTAGGTCAACTACATCTAAACGGTTAGAACTTCATATTTTTTTTCTTCGAAAAGCTTTCAGAAATTAAAAGTAACTTTTTAATTTCTAAGGTCTCCTCCTGAGGATATTTTATTTTTTGAAATAAAATAAGTTTCAGAGCGGACTGTTATTTTTTTTATCTTGTGTGCGTGTAAACAGACCAACATTGACTTATTACCTCCGTATCCAGTAATGCATGCGAATATTATCCAAGCCAAACCTAATGACCACCCCAATCGATGAAAACCCAAATAAAAAGCGCCTTCCAAGCTCGTGTATGTTACTGGTAACTGGGTGAAATACGTCATCGTATTGAATGATCCGATCATTAACAATGTTGATAATATCCAACCAGCGGTGGTCATTACCTGGAAAAACATGGTGAAATGATTAGGGCGAGACGGTTCTCGTACAAGGATTAAATAACTTTTACAATTTGAGGAAACTAAAAACATCAAACGTTACTTACCGGGGTCAGTTTCACTTTAATCTTTTTTGCTTTGATGCCGCATATGAGGTATCCTAAAGCTACTCCCACGATCCATGGAGCAAGACGCGTGTGAGCTGGATAATATTCCATGCTCATTCGGTCATCGCTAAAAAAAAGACAAAGAAATTTCGAAAATAAATAAGAAAATCTTTTTTTTAAAAATAATTTACTTACTTTGGATGAAGAACAAAACTAGGGGGCAAATCATAGATGTATGTAACAGCGAACGAAGCCCAACAACTTAGCATTAGCACTGTGAACAAAAGTACCCCTCCGAATATTGGCCATAAATATAAAGGGTACAATAAAATTGGCCCTAGCCAAAACATTTGCATATCCGCTGATAAGTACCAAGTTTGAGTGATACACTGTTGAATTAAGAAAATGGGAAATAAAAGAAGGAAAAGAATTTTATGACGCATTTGGCTACTTACGATATTTAAAGGGTTGACGTAGTTTTGAACGTAAAGTAAACTTGACCACCAATATTTTTCACAATTTACAACGGCTTGATGGTGGATCCTGTACCACATAGGGCCGGTCCCTACGTAATTAAGTATTGTAACTTCCAAGAGTATCATTATAGCGTAGGATGGCGTTAATCTAAAAAAAAAATAGCAATTTCTTCTTTGAAATTAAAATACTTAAAGGATCACGCGGGATAAAAATTAGGGCGAGTCTGAAAAAATGTTTGCCTAGCCTGAATTTGGAAAGTCAGTCGAGGCAATGTGACATTTATTTTCTCTAAAATTTTATTTGAATTTCCAAAACGACGTTTGAAGGCAAGAACTTTAAACAAGTTATATTTTTTGTGAGCTAAGTTTTTTTTTCCAGTTTTGTAAAACAAGAAACTCTCGAAGCAAGCTTAATAATTCAGAGCTCAGTGCTCGGTTTAAGCTTTGCAAAAGAATCGAGCTAAGTTTTATGCATAGCCCCAAGCTTATAAAAAACGTCAAACATTTTTTACCTTATATATCTGTGAATATAATTAACAGGAGCATCAAAGGTTTTTTTGCTTCCTATATTTCTAAAAAATACGAAGCAAACTAGCATTCCACTTAATAAAAAGAACGTATCCACCGATACAAAGGCATTAGCTATGACCACATGACTCCAGTCTTCAACCACCTGTAATAATTTCTCCAAATGAATATTGAAGTAATTTTCGACTTTTTTTTAAAAAATTGAAGTACTTACATCAATAATCTTAACGGGATTTACAACTGGGCTAAAAGCAGTGTTCAAGTAAGTGTGCCCAAGTACCACCCAACCAATGGTAATAGTTCTGAGACCGTAGAGAGCTAACATTTGATCCGGATTTCTATTTATTTCTAAAAGCGATTTTCCGTTTGAATACCATGAGAATGCGCTGTAAAGCTGATTCGGTTTTGCTAAAAAAACAAAATTTATTATTTAAAGACATCGGATCAGATTAAATTTCAAGGTGGGAAAAAGAAAATAGAAGACTTGAAGATGAGAATCATGTTTCAACTTTGTGCTTCTGTGAGATTGAGTAATAGGATTTTCGAAAGTGGATAAATCTCAAGATTAAAGCGAAGAAAATATGAAAAGGGAAGAAAAATAAAGTCAAGAATGCTTTTCAAGGTTTTGACTCTTGACATTGAAACTTGAGGCTCGGAAAGGATTGTGGTTTTTTGCTTTTGATTAAATTAGTCAAATTAGGGATAATTCAGTAAAGTGCCAGCGCCTACGCATGAAGTCAGGGAATTATCTAAAGAAGCCGTGGGTATATACAGATGAATGTAGATTCATTTATTGATGGAAAGATCAATGCTTGGTATTAGCCTGCGGGACCACTTTCGCAATGAGGAATTAAGGATGCGAACTAGGGTCGAGGATGTTGCGCAACGCCTTGCAACAGCTAAGTGACTATGGGAAGGTCATGTCGCCAGGGAGGATCCGGTTAAGTGGACAGCACGTATGGTAAGATGGAGACCTCGAGCGTCGAAAAGAAGCGTCGGTAGGCCACAAAAGAGATGGTACCATCAAGAGGGTGGCGGGACTGAAATGGTTACAAAGAGCCCAAGACAAGGAAGTTTGGCAAAGTTTGAGAGAGACCTTCGTTCAGGAGTGGACGGATATACATTGAAAGAAGAAGAAGAAGAAGACTTTCTTTTCGAATAAGCTGGCAATAAATAACCAAGAATACTGGATATTTTTCACTCAGAAAAAGTCATGGCGATAATGCTCTCGGCCCAGGAGATCCATGGTTTTAGAAAGTGGCCAGTTTCAAGTATTTAAAAGCACAGAAGTTACAGTCAGTCTTTTTTAATGGCATGGAAAAAACATTGCAGAGTTTTGGAAGCTCATAATTCCATTCCATGTTGTCACGCGCCAATGTGAGATCCGATTATCAAGTATCCGCTGCTACACCCCCTACCTTGTATGTTGAAGGCAACGTAAGGGATTTTTTCAAGCACGAAAGTTGAGTGAGTTGAGCCGGAACTGCCTGCCAGGACTTTGAAATTTCGGGAATGAGGGCTTGGAAAATATTTGATTTATTTTAGGAACATGATGCAGGCAGCTAGGTAATTAACTTTCATTAACTTACGATTATTTTTATTGAAACGTTGATGAACATCATACGCAGTGCTGCTAATTGCAACGATTATGAAACATATCAGAACTCCGCTGAAACAAAGAAATTAGTTATTCAAATTCTTTTGAAACGAAAAAAAAAATCACTGATGCGGATATTAATATTTGGTATTTGTTTTGTAACGGCCAAGTTAATATCTACATTCAAAGAAATCTTTCAGAAGAATGTTGAGAAAAGAAATCTTATTTAATAAACCATTTACAATCAATTCTTAGTTTTTTGCGAAAAAGTTTATGATGGCTTCCGTCATTTCCCTCGTTTTCTTTGGAAAATTCACAGTTGATTCACTCAAAAATATTTGTTAAATCATTTTCATTTGGTTGATTTAAAATAAACGTTTTCATTTGTTCGAATGTAACCTCAGCTAAATCAAAACAATAATGAAAGTGGGAAGACGGGATAAAGAAAATCAGGCGAACCAATGATTTTAAACAGCGTGACCCATTTGAGATTAGCCCTTGCGCCTTCAAGGGAAATACTGGGAAGGATCGGCCCTAAAAAATGAGAGGTAGCAAGCATACTTACACAACAACCCAATCTCCAGGTCGAAGAGGTAATGGATCTCGAGTCCTGCAGTCATCAGGTACAATCGAGACTTCATATAAATCTTTTATTTTTCGATCCGTTAGGGTGTTGTAATAAATTTCCACGTCTTTGCTGCTGCAAGATGAAGGTACGCATTGTCCGTAGAAGAATTTTTCTGTCTGCAAAAATAATCCAATGTTAAAAGAATTGTCGCTTGTTTAAAAAAAAAAAAGACAATAATTACCACTGTGCTGTTTGCTACTGGTATACTGATTGTCAAATTCAACATGCAATGTTGCCCTGTGAAGCTGTTATCCGGCCCGTCAACTTGGATGCATTCATCAAATTGCCCCATAAAAATTGTATTTCCCTTCAATAGTCCCTCTGGAATTTTCGCATTCGAATCGAACACTGGAAAGAAATGAATTGAAAGACATGGCTTTCGACAAAAAAGTGTTTCTATAATTTGAAAAATTGAAGTAACGTTGGAATTCTGAAGGCACGAGACATTTTCCAAGCGGATACAATAATTCAATATATCTGATAACTTATTCAAAGCAGGAAAAATGAAGAACACAATTTTTATTTGACTCTTGATTTGAATATCGGATATATCCTTCGCATTTCACATTTTGTTCTCTCCGGCGGTAAACGAGAGTAGACGAGAATATTCGGATTAAATTTGCTATGTATTGACTATGGCTTTGAGCTAATTGTCGGCTAAGTAATTAAGAAACCCACTGGGGTCATGTAATAACTTCAACTGGCAACAGAATCTTTGCTGGTCACAGGACAAAGAGTAGTCTTGCTGCAACGGGATGAACTAGAATGAATTATTGAGGGGCAGTTCTCAGAACAGCCATGACGGTAGGCGATAATTATGGGAAAAATTACCGAACTTAAGACCCCATAGAAATGACTGCTAGTAATCGTTGTACGGATCTACCGTTTTATGACATTAAACAGTTTTTTTGAAATGTTTTTAAACTGTTTACTTTTTATGTGACTAGTGAAAAATTATTGCGGTATCCTCAGAGTTAAAGCTGATTAAGAAGAAAGAGAGGTCAATGAAGAGCATTGGTCTGATAGATAATAATACCACCTGACACTACCAAAAATTTGTTTCGTTTTACAGAAATTCAAGGGGATTTTTCGGATGTCAATCCAGTGTCCGCCAACACTGACGTCACACTGTGATTATTTCGAAACTGAGAAAATTCAAAGTCACAATGTTTGGGCAACTTTTGAGAAAAATATAGTCAAAGGCCAAACCCGCCAAAACTAAAAACTTGAGAAATTTTGCAGATGACATTGTTCGAGGGAAACTTTTAAGGAGAAAAATGGGAAATTTCGACAAACGAAGATCAAAACTATCAGAGCTTAGAATTAGAGGAATTGGGAGGTGACAAATAAAAAGTATAGACCAAGAAAAAGGAGAAGTCATTTTTCTCATTTTTTCTTTTCTAGCGGCTTTAAGGACCTGATCCTTTGCGTCTTTATGTCGATATGCCAAGTAAAACCCGTCTTAAATTTGCAACCGGGCTTATAATTTTTCAAGAATTTCAAATTTTCAATCTTTTTTTATGGTCCGTTCAAAACCTAAAGCAATCTCGACATAGTTCGTTTTGTCTCATAGATATCCTTCCAAATCGTTGTTAACGTTTATCCAAAATCGCGAAAAAATTTATGGTTACAGGGCATGTTGAAATGTATTTGCTCAATTTTTCCCTTTCGCTCAACTGGTGTAGGGAAAAAATGGAAGCAGTTTTCTACTTATTCCCTTTTGATTCCAGGTTGCTTTAAATTTCGGGCAAACCATAAATGTAGGAAAAGCTCAGAATAGCAAAAAACCGTAAGCAGCTTTTTCCCTGGCATTTGATGTAATGTTTTTTTTTGCAAAAGTTATAAAAGTCTCGCTTATACCCTCCTTGTTCTGTATCAAAAGCTTTTCATATTTTTGAAATTTTACACACTTAAAGATTAGTCGGGGATAAAACAAGTAATTCCCTTGAAATGAAAAATTTATATACATAAGGAAAACGCTATATTTTCTCTCAATTTTTCACGCTGGAAATATTTTTTAAACGTATGTAATCAAACTCACTCGACAAGGCCCATCCGTTGAATTTCGAAAGCCCATTCCAATACTCTTTTAAATCCTTCTGACATGTTTCGCTTATATTGCTGTCCAAACCTCTTTGAATATTATGATCGTTAATATCATTTAACGCACTGAAAACACTAAATATTTCCCGATTAACTTCAGCATTACCGGTAACTAAAGGTATCAAAAATATTAAAATCAATATCATCGTGTTTTAATTAACCGTCGCAACGGTAGCATGACGATTATTGCAATAATGAAATATTATCTTTGGCAAATCTTTTAATCTCTTAACACAGATTGATAAAAACAATAATTTCCCCTTGGCCGGCTTAATTGATAACGGGTTGGCATCGAAGTTCACACTAAAAAATTTATCTCCTATTGTTTGATATCATGAGTTGGGTCATGAATATTTTCGATATATTTTAATTTATCGGAAAGGCTTTTCTTTGATAATTTAATTTACGAAATAGGAAAAATATTTGAACATGTCGTATGTTTCGAATTACTTGTAGGACCATCATGAATAATTGATTGAAATTGTTTGCTTCGTTTTATCAATATCTACATTTTCGACTTTGAAATTGAGATTCTATTTTAAGGGATTAATTTAGTTTTGTCATAATGCAAAAATTCCAAAGTTAAAGGGGGCTGAGGAAATAAAAATAATTTAATTTGGAATCACTTTTAATAAGTTTATATAGACAGAATTATTAAATATTTGGACTTTGCCATAGAGACATTGATTTATTAAGGTGGGAGGATGTTCGTCGGTTATGAGTTAAGCTAATGGTATAAAGCCCTGTAAAGCCATTGATCAACTTAATTGACTGACTTTTCCCTAAAAGCCGCTTCCAAACTGCTCTGAAACGTTCCTGAATCCTAGAAACGTTTTGCAAAGTTCACTCAAACGGAATATGTTCTTTGGGTTTATTTGAGGAAGTTACTGAAATCTTTGATATAATTATTTTATTTTCCTACTTAAATTCAAACCTACATTTGCATTATTTTTCGCCGTATGAAGACGTCAGAAAACTATCTTTTAATCTGTTTAAATAATCGGAAATCCCAGAACTGTGGACCATGATAATCTTTTTTACAAACAATGTAAAACAATCTTTTTCGATGAAATATCTGATTTTAAGCTTTAATTCAGACATATTCTTAATTATATAATACAAGAGCAGTGGCGTAACAATATTTTCGGACCCCCCCGCAAATTCAATAAGTGGGGCCCCCGTTAAATATTTAGAAAATTTCTTGGGGGCCCACATGAAGAATGAATTATGCCGGGGGGCCCCCCGCAAGAGGGAACTAGCGGGCCCGGTTGTTACGCCACTGTTAAAACAAGAGGCTGGACATTATTATTTGTTTGCAATCAAACTTGCCCTTAACAGGATTTTTTTCTGGTATGAAAATCATTCGGTTGATCGGTCTATGAATTTTTTGGATTCACAGTATCTACTAGATCGAGATCTATATAGAAAGAGACTGGCGAATGGCAACCGAGAATCTGATTCGTGGCTCGATTTTGAACGCCATGACAGGTCGCCATTAAGAAAGATTGGAGGAAAAACATTTGGACCAACACGTAAATGGAAAATTTTTTAGCCTATAAAATCAAGACGGCTAAGGAAAGTCTTTCAGATTTTTCTGCTATGCTTTCTGCTTTAGCAAACAATGCCTCCGTAAACGGACAAACTGATATCTTTTTCGTAAATCCGGGAGGCTTCGTTTATTATCATGGCTGCCGAGTAATCACCACGTGTTAATCGCCATGATGTTTAATATGGTGTTTAATCTTTTAATGGCTGACAGTGCGCCAGTCTCTGCTGTTAGATATAATGCTTTCTTGGAATTTAGCTATATTCACAGCTGAAACGCTGCTTAACACAGAATGCACTGAATGCGATGTTAATTTTTTTTTTTATACAGCATGTGCCCGATCAATGATGTGGTACCATCTGTCGGCTATATCTTGCGTTTGGACGTGATCATGTTTCAATCGGGATAGTGATCGATAAGATAGTGTAAATCTTAAAAACAATGCTAGATGGGAAAGGCAATGCTAGCAATGAAAAAGTTGCGGGCGTTAGGTGCGTAGGGACCAAGAAAAAGGTTTATAATCAGGCTAGACAATCCTGGCTTAAGGCATTTACGAGTACGTCACAGAAAGAAAAAAGTTAACCTGATCCCGTTTGAAAAATGAAAGAAACTTACTTTGCAGATCTTGCCTAGAGCTGCAGTTGGAGATTTTACTGATCTCCCAACTATTGCTAAATTTCGAAAGACTCTCTGGCGTCTTCTGTAGATAATTATTAGCAAATCAATGTAGATAAAAAAAACTCTTGAACAATTATAGCAATATTACCAACGTTAATTTTCAATGAAATCATTTGTCGTGTGAAGGAAAATTAAATTCATGAGTATAAAATATTGGCGGTACAAGTCTTGTCTCTTTAAAATTGAAATCTTCAAAAGAATACTCGTTAAAAATCTAGTTTAAGACTAAAGAATGAAGCAGCTCGAAGCTTAAGAACTTTCTGTACCTTAGAAATTTGTTTTCAAGCTGATTCGGAATCGACTTTCTTTGTTCGACAAGTTAAAACCTGCGAACAATGATTGACGATTTCCACTGCAGAGGCGGCACTTGAACGAAACCGAAAGTTCGAATAAAACATTTTTAATGATTTGGTTTCTAGGAACTAAGGCTTTGCATTAACTCGGATTGTAAAAATTCTTTTTATCGAATCTCAGTGAAGATACTAGAAAAAGGTCTGGAGTTGTATTTCCTTATTGCTTCCCGGTACAAGTTTATAACAAAATAAGAATTTTTTCAACTGAGAAATCTTTTCCTCCTACAGTTCATCATTAGAAATAAATGGTTTTTTGTTAGAAAATCATTGTAGTTGTTTCTAATTCATTAAATTCGTGGGAAATGAAAAAGGAAAAATAAACATTAAACCAACCCAGACGAAAAAAAAAGTTTGTAATACTATTTGAAGTAAAATAATGATGATTTTTCATGTTTTTATTCGGCATTTTAGACAAAAGTTGCTCTTAAGAGGAAAACGAATTGTCGAATGGTTAGTGTTTATTGTATAAAATTTTATAAACAACAAAGACCCTATGTGACTATTTTTACGTTTATGGCAAATCCATACCAGTATACTGTTCAATCCAATCGATGAAAGATGAAACTCTTGTAAAAGCAGGCGGGTAATTAGCGTGACAGCCCCCCGAAAGACCTACACCAGTTGAAATTCCAACCTGGAGGGGATTTCCATCGTCATCCTTTATCACAAGCGGGCCTCCATAATCTCCCTGAAAATAATTAAAACTTTTAAAATAATTTTTATCCTTTCGAATAAATTAAATAAGATGGTTCTTATACATACACTACAGGTGCTACCCTCGCTACCCTCTAGGCACATTTTCGACATGTAAATAGTGTCTCCGATTCCATAAACATTTTGACAAGCCACATTGCTTATAATTGTTGCATTATAATATTTAAGAGCTGTAGCTATGGTCGTGTTATAAAGATCACCAGATCCCCATCCGCTTACTCGACCTAATTCCCCGATATACGCCCCTGCTTTCCTTGGGGGCAAAGCCACGGTTTGAATGAATTCTGAAAATTTTAAAAAAAATTTGCAATTTGCATGGTTAATTCAAAAGTGGTAACTTACCATTTAAAGTAACTGCTTCTGGTAATTCTACCAAAGCGATATCGTTTTTGTAACTATCTTCTGCGTCATAATCTTTGTGGATTATAACATTTATTCCTGTTAAAACAACTTGAGTATCTTCTTGTTCTTGTAGTCTGTGTGCGCCTAAAACTACCACCGGTAGTTTTGTTGATCTAAAAATTTTTTTAATGAAAGGATTTTATAATTGAGAAATAATAGTTTTAGGATCTTACACTGATGCACAAGTAGCACTTGTTAAGACCCATTTATCGCTTATTAAAGAACCCCCGCAGGCGTAACTATTGATGAAGAATAGAGCAACTTGGTATGGGATGGAATGGGGTGCAGCTTCTTCTCCGCCTGCTATTCTCGAAATTGCTAAAATTCGCATAATGATTATTTCGAAAGTATGTAAAAATTTTAAAGGAAATAATTAACTTACCACGTTTCTTGGAAACATTTTCCTGAAAAACTTTTGATTATTTTAAATTTATGTTTAAATTTTACAAAATGTAATTGTGTGATTTACTTACGTCTGAATAAGCTAGATGGGCCAAAACCAAAATTAAAATTAAAAAAAATATTGGTTTCATTATTGAAAAATTTTTTAACGATCGTTCCTTTTTTTGTAAGATGCAATTGTCTTTTTATAGTTTTATCATTATCGGCGGGAGATTTTAATTCAATTATCTGAAAGATAATAATTTGTTAAATCTATTGTGTGGTGCCGAAAGGGCTTCCGCGAATTTTTAATAATATGCATTTCATGAAATTCAGTTGAGAGAATTGTAGTTCTAAACAGACCTAATGGAGAAAAGCTGTAGTCGACAGGCACTGACTGAAATCTTCAACCACCCTTTCTATAACGCTTTTATGTTTCATTGTAACTAGACAAACTTTGTTAATTAATTAAATTACCTAGAACTAGAAAAACAGTCATTTGGCAGTTGGTTCAATTTACGATTGGTCATACTTCTTCCCAGACAAATAAATCCGCTGAGAGTCATGGCCAAGATGCTCTTTCCACTCTCGTATTAACTTAATCAAATTATCTGGAGAAAAAAAAAACACTTCAACCACAAGAATTTTTAACGAGAGCCCTATTTCAAAGCTTTTTGTAAACTTTTCTCTTTTGCTGAAGTGGAATCGTTAATCTGAAAGCGATATCCAACCACATCGTTTGTTTTTTTTACCCTTGACCAATGAAAAGATTTTTATTTCGGCCTGATTGTGAAATAAAAGTAAAAAAGTAAAAATAAATACCGGGAAAAAAATATTTCAAACTCTTGAAATTTTTAAAATAAAATTTAAGGTTCTGTCTAAAGTGTTCCTCACAGATTTATTTAATTGTTGATCGTATACAAATGAGAAAAAAAAATCCTTTAAAAAGCAATTTTTTAAAAAATATTTAATTAAAATGACAAGAATTTATAATAAAGCAGGAACTTTCGAGTTTTTGGTTTAATATTTTTGATTGAGAGTTGCAATAATAAAAATGCCGAGAGCAAACCTTTTAATTTTAAAAATAAAAGCAGTCATCAATGGAAAGGCGCTTCCTTATCTTGAAAATGCTCTTTGTTATATTTTTTGTACGAAATATTGCTTTTAATGCGAATAGAAATTTTTCGTATGAGAAAATATAAAAAATTAAACGTGAAAAAAATACTGTATTTATGATTCCCTAAAGCGACTTGTACGTCCCGATAAAAGTTTAATCGAAAACAAGTATCCGTTTATCCCATTTTTTTACAATTTATATTGAAAATGTAAACAATGAGTTTATTATATCTCGAATGTGATGAAATTGAAAGAAATTGCCTTTTTAAAATTACGATTGGCATGATTTTTGTTTTTTAAACTCAAAAAATAATTTCGAGAGAATTGTACGTTGAAATTCACATTTTGTGGGGTTGCAAATAAATATCGCCTTACCCTTCTCCCTTTTTTTGAAAACTTCTTAATCCGTTGTAGCTAATATTTGAAAAATTTATGGCACTTGCAAAATTTTTCAATACTCGAGTTAGGCAAACCACACTTAGAGGAAAAGGAATAAGGAAACCTGTTTAATTCACGTTTGCGAGGCTAAATTAAAAGGAAGAATGGAATGTAAGCAGACAAAGTGACCAATGGAGACGCCAGCCGTAAGGCAGATTTTGGTTGTATCCTGAGTTCAGTGCCACCTGACTTTCAGATCCTTTGCTCTCTTTACCCCCGGGTTTTCGACCAGGAAACAAGCTGGACGGTTAATTATAGAACAAGCCTTTGCAGGTCTATTAAAATATGTATGAGTCGGCAAGGGCAACTGAAATCTGAAAATTTGATCATCGCTGGTTGTTAAAAAGAAATTGCGTGGAAAAATAAATTCGAGCGTCTGGAAAGCAAGGTTAGAGTTCCTGAAGGCCTAACCAGACTAACAAAAGTGGCTAAAGAAGCCAAATAAATTGGAAAAGGTCTATGCTCTGAATTAAATGTCAAAAAGTTTAAAAAGAAATATATTTTTATTGCATGTTGAATGCAATCCAGTCAGCAAATGAGGAAATCCTTGTAAAAGCAGACGGATATCCTAATTCGCATCCCGCAGCTATTCCGTAAGAAGTTAATCCAACTTGAATAGGTTTCCCGTCTTCATTCTTTATTACAAGTGGGCCTCCACTATCTCCCTGAAATATCAATTTCATCAGTGTCGATTTTTTATAAAATTACAAGAAAAGGTTTTTTTGTCACTTACACTGCATGAACTTTTCCCTTCCTTTCCATCTAAACAAATAACGCTATCAAAGACAGCTATCCCAGCTCCGAATTCTCTTTGACATATCTCATTGCTCAAAACAGTGGAATTGACATAATTCAGAGCCCAAGAAATTTGAGTGTCGGTATCGTGAGTTATGCCCCAACCGCTAACTTGAGCCATTTCTCCGGCTAGTGATCCTATATCGCTTGGAGCCAAGGCGACCGTCTGGATATTTTCTGTAAGGCATGAAAAAAAAGGGCGTATCGTTCATGAACTAAATATTAATTTCAAGCTTTTTCGCCTCGCGCCAAAACTTTTTAGGTCTATTTACCGTTAAGCTCTACTTCTTCAGGTAATTCAATCAGAGCAATGTCGTTCCGTAAATTGTCTGGTGGATCGTAGTGTTCATGGACAACAACTGCAGAGCCGGTTAGGACCACCTGAGTATCTTCGGGCATTTGACAATAATGAGCTCCTAAGACAACTTGTGGTTTCTTTGATCTAGGAAACAAATCCAAAATTATTTAATGAATTGCTGATTAAGGCGCAAAAGAGTGATAACTTACAAAACCCCGCAATGCCCAGCTGTAAGAACATATTTCTTGCTGATTAGAGAACCGCCACAAAAGTAATCTCCTAAGAATAGAGCTACTTGATATGGGATCGAATGAGGCACGGCTTCTTCGCCGCCTACTATTTTCGGATTTGCTTAAAAATAAATGGAATTATTATTTTGTCCTAAGCTAATTAAGAGAATTAAATAAATAATTACCATGACGCCTGAAAAGTGGTTGCTCGATAAAATTTCTTTTCGGAAGTATACTCTGTAAAAGAATGAAATGTTGATGTTAACAATTTTTAAGCTTAAAAAAATATTAATAAAACTTACGGCTGCATTAGAATCGTGGTAGCAAACAAATATTAAACTTAGGAGAATAATTGCTTTCATGATTGCGATTATTTCTAGGCATTGAATCGAGCTTTTAATTATGGTCTTTGTTTTTCTTTTATACTTCACAATTTCATCTTATGATCAGTTATCGATTCGATATGATTTATAAGAGCTATTGTTCTGAATTATAACTGACTTGGTTCTTCGTAAAGATAAAAATAAAATATCGTAGAAGCATGAAGGGCTGATACTTATCTTCAGCCTCTTCGTATTTCAATTGAATTCAGACAAAAATACGAAATCCAGAATTCTCATTTGCATAACTAATTTTCATTTTTTTTTTTTTTTTCAGGTAAGTGGATTTTCTTTTGAATCCTGCTGGATCAGTATGCTGGTGCCTCACTATTCAACAGGCTCCCTAATAGTTTGAAGGAAAAGAGGGGAAATAGGGGCTTTGGGAGGGAATTAAGGGAATTTCTGGTTGATTGGACCGTATACTCGCTGGCGGAGAATTGGCACTTGCCAACAATTTAACAGGCAGTTCAGAGGCCCCACACTTTCCAAAATTTTTTTTCTCTTTATATCAACGCTTGTTCACTAATTACTTGACACCTCCGATGTACAACTATTTACATGGAAAATGGTTGTGTACCATGGCCCCATTAGCCCCTAAAACTCTCCGTCCATTCCCCGTTCACTAAATGTCCTGGTCTTGGTGAGCCCTTCGGAGGGTTGCCAGGCTACACCACCCGGAGGTAGGTGTTGGGTTTTGTAGCCCCTTCTTGCAACTTATCATGCAAGGAAAGATTAAAGGACGACGGAGACCTTGGCGTAGAAAGACATTTTGGATGAAAAATCTCAGGGACTGGTTTGGCATTAACTAATACTCCCCATTTCTCTCGGCAGCCTCGAAAATGCGCATTGCTATGATAATTGTCAGTCTCCACCTCGGAGATATTGGCATGTAGAGAAGAAAAAGATCACGCATCAAGCTACAGTCAAACCGCGATAAGTGGAACCTCTTTTAGTGGAAACACTCGTTAAGCAAAAAGCCAATTCTCAATCTTTGCCCTATTCTTCCTTAATCAATTTGCCTCTACAAGTGAAAAGAAAATTTTCTTTTCTTCGCGTTCCACTTATCGCGGTTCGACTGTAGAGACCGAATCCTCAAAAAAACCGTATCTTCTAGGATTTCATTCGATTTTTTTCTTGGTATTGCGCTATAAATCGGAAACCAGAAAGATTAGATTTCTATGAAAAAACGTTTGAGAAAAAAAAACGCGATAAGCCGCCTGCTGAACGACTAACAAAGGGATTTTTCGATTGGGTTTGTTATTTTGCTGGTTCTTGGAAATATTCTTTTAACTGGTAGGTTTTCGATTTTTCATTTTGTGCAAAAATCTCAGAATTTTTTTATTTTTTTTTATTTTTGCTTCCTTGCCTGAGCACAGGCACGCATATCCGTAAACATAGTTGGTTTTTCTGTTAACGTGCTGATACAGACCGAGATCTACGGAATCCCAGCCACACGAAATCGATATTTTTACATATTAGGCATTTTTTGGATAGACATTCGTATTTTTATTTTTGAAAATATACTTTTCGGGGGTTTTTCGCTAATAATTATATATGAGAAATTTCTATACCCTGGTGATCCAGTTCATATATGAAACTGTTCCATACTTAGCTTATGGGAGGATTTAACGTTTCCGATCGTTTTTATATATGAAAATGAAGTGACAAGTAGCAGCAGATTCAGGATGTGGCCAAATCGCTGTTTTTCATATATTCGGAGATCTGATGCTGCATAATCTGGATCACCAGGGTAAAAATATTTGTTTGTATTTGAAAAATATTTTTCTGCAAGAGTCTGTATTCCTAGGTGGATCTCATACCTAAAAATATGTGCTTAGCAACGAGGCCGACTTTAGATTTGAATTTTTGAAACTTGAAGCAATTTAAATGTGGATTAAAACTTTTACACTGGGTACTCTTCAAAAATTCCCAGTCCCTATTTTGAATTTAGTTATTAGATACGAAATTTCATTCATTGTGCCAAAGACTCATCCTTCTTAGTTGATGGCAACTACTTCTTCCAACAAAGCTTGAAGAATCTATTCCTCATAGCGAAATTTAAGCTGAATTCATGACAGTTTTAAATAAATCACCGTTTCCTCTTAATTCATAAAATTGCATTATATCGTTGTCTTATGTAAGTGTTCACTTAATTATTTTGTCGACTTACATAATGCGATGTCGCGTAAATTACCCTTTTCTTTCATTATCAATATAATTATCGCTCAATTATTCGTTTAATAATTACGTCAACTTATTAACACGAATAATACGTTTTAATTATTTCCTCGTAATTATGAATAAAATCCCTACGTCTTTCAAAATCAGAAAGACAACCCTATCGACATCTTTTTATTGATAAGAATATTGACAGAGGCTTTATTTCTTCTTCAACCTTTTACATTTTTCGTCTCAATTGTATTTATTACCGCTTGCATGGATTGAATTTCATACATTCATCTGAAATCTGAATCTTTTTGCCTTCGTTTCTTTTTTTCCAGTTTATATCTCAAGCTTAAATAGAAAAATTCAAAGAAAATTTCATCGGTCTACTTTTCAGAAAAAACCTTTTTTTTATTTATTTAATTAGATCAGACATTAAATTAGATTTGGATTCCGGTTTTTTCCTGAACCCAGTCGATGTATGATGAAATCCTTGTGAACGCAGACGGATAGCCGACTTCGCATCCGTATATGATTCCGTAAGAAGTCAAACCGACTTGAGTGATTTGGTCATCTTTCTTGATTACGAGTGGGCCACCACTATCTCCCTATAAATTATTTTAAAACATGATAAACCTCGTTCGGATTTTTTATTTTAAAAAAAAAATGAGGATGACTTACATTGCATGAGCTTTTAAAATCATTTCCATCCAAACATACGACAGTTTCAAAAACTCTTATTCCACTACCGAATTCATTTTGACATTCTTCGTTGCTCAAAAGTTCAGCTTCGACATAGTTTAATACGGGAGAGATTGAAGTGTCTGTGTCGTGAGTAAGACCCCATCCACTGACTTGTGCTGTTTCACCTACTAAATCTCCAATGTTGCTCGGAGCCAGTTTGACGATTTGAATATTTTCTGTAAATACATATTTTTTGAGAAATCCTTTTTGATCTATTTTCAATATTAAAAAATTGAATTTTTATTACCGTTGAGGGTAACAGCTTGAGGTAATTCAATTAGAGCGATGTCGTTTCTAATATTGTCTGCCTCGTCGTATTTTTCATGTACAATCGGTGCCTTTCCGTCTAACACGACTTGAGTTGGTTCATCTTCTCTTATATTGTGAGCGCCTAAGACGACTTGAGGGAAATCCGTTCTAAGTGAAATAAATTTAATGTCGTGTTACATTAAGAAAAGAAGCATTTTTAAAGATCAAATTGTGTGGTGACTGGTTTACGGCTATAGGTGATATTGACAAATTTTTGGTGCTACAAGAAGCAGTGAACAAGATAGAGTGAGTGAGGTCTTTGGTGAATGCAATGTTAGGAATTGTAGATCTTCGAAATCTGAAAATTTCACATCTACAAAAAACTACTTACAACACTCCGCAATGCGCAGCTGTCAGTACCCATTTTTCATTGATCAAAGAGCCACCACAGAAATATCCATCTAAGAAAAGAGCGACTTGAAAGGGGATAGAATGAGGAACAGCTTCTTGACCACCGACGACTTTAGGGTTTGCTGTAAAAAATCAATAATTTAAAACAAAAATTTCAAATATACGCAGCGAAAATATTAAAATACTTACAGCGTTGCCGAAAAACTGGTCGTTGAATCAAATTTTTCTTCGGGATTTTCTAAAAAGATTTTAAAGAAAGGTTTTGAAGAATGTGGAACCTTATTTCATATGTGAAAAGTTCAGATATAGTTAATACTTACGGCTGAAAGGGCTACGGTTGCCCATAAAAACACCAGACAGATAATAAATGTCGGTTTCATGTTTGCGAATTTTCAAGAGTGAGATTTGAAGGAAATAAACTGCCTTTTATATTATTTTAATTTTTATTATCTATTTATCTTGTTGATAATGACTTGCGAGGTTTTTTTCTCTTTATTGTTCACATCCGCGATTTTTCAGAATTTCGGCTATTGGATTATTTTATAATTTTTCTGGATTTTTTTCCTGGTCAGCTATAAATAAATTGGCTTTATTTGCTTCAAAGGGTTTGATGAGGGTTGGAAGCACATCCTGATCAACAAGAGTGGTTTATATCGTTTCATCATTACGGAATTCTAATCGCACTCGGAGCTCGATCATGTTATTGTACTTGAAATTCATGCTTTTGTGCGCTTTTATTAGTTAGACAAGATCAATACCAATTAAACAAAAAATATGCTTGTCAATAAAACAATAGAAATGGAGAGTAACTCGAAAGAATTTAAGACTAGAAATGTTTTGAAGGGAATGGAATCAAAATTTCGAAAAACGAAAAGCAATATTACCAAAGCTTTGAAATCCGAGATTTCATAATGAAATTGAACAAGTAGCTATATAATAAATTCTTCAAAGAATTCAAGGGATTTTTAAGCTATATTAACTTCTAAAATATGCAATCTTCAAACAAGAAGAATACTGCAACGAGTCTATAAGAAATTCATCTGCATTCACAAGACTGATATCATTTTATTGTTCTCATATTGATAAGCGAACTGTCTGCCTTATGCTTTGATACTACAAACGATTTTTTCTAACCTTTTTTGTTCCTTATTTTACTTCGATTTACTATCGCTCGGATGAATCGCCGTCATAGATAAATCTGTCAGCGTATATATACTTTATTCCTTTTATCATAAACTGTACCCCTTTCTATTTCCTTCCGGTTGTGATTCAAACGTTAAAAAAAATTAAGTCTCATTTTTATGAAAATAACGATTTTTTTATTTTATTCATTCAATTAACAATTAAATTAAAATTGGATCCCAGTTTTTTCTTTGACCCAATCGATGTATGATGAAATCCTTGTGAAAGCAGATGGATAGCCGACGTCGCATCCGTAAATGATACCGTAGGAAGTCAATCCAACTTGAGTGATGTCGTTGTTTTTCTTGATTACGAGTGGGCCACCGCTGTCTCCCTATAATTTCATTTTTTAAAAAAAAAATAATTAGCCATAATAAATTATTTTTAAATCTCGTTTGAAAAAATTATGAAGACTTACATTGCATGAGCTTTTGTGGTCCCTTCCATCCAAACATACGACAGTATCGAAAACGTCAATTCCACTACCGAATTCACTTTGACATTCAGAGTTGGCCAAAAGTGTTGATTCGACAACGTTTAATACTGGAGAGATTGAAGTGTCTGTGTCGTGAGTTAGCCCCCATCCACTGACCTGGGCTTTTTCACCGACTAAGTCTCCAATATCGCTTGAAGCCAATTTGACGGTTTGAATATTTTCTGTAAATTCATATTTTTTGAGAAATCCTTATTGATCTATTTTCAATATTAAAAAATTGAATTTTTATTACCGTTAAGGGTAACAGCTTGAGGTAATTCAATTAGAGCGATGTCGTTTCTAATATTGTCTGCCTCGTCGTATTTTTCATGAACAATTGGTGGTTTTCCATTTACAACGAATTGAGTTGGTTCATTTTCTCTTACGTTGTGAGCGCCTAAGACGACTTGGGGTGCGTCCGTTCTAGAAATTTGAAATTCATTTTTGGTCAAAATGAAAAATTGCCAGTAAGGAGATCGAGGAAATTAGATAAATGAAAATCTTGGTCCAAACTTTGAGGAAGGAAAAAATCACTTACAATACTCCGCAATGTCCAGCCGTGAGTACCCATTTTTCGTTGATCAAAGAGCCTCCGCAGAAATATCCGTCTAAGAAAAGAGCTACTTGGAATGGAATAGAATGAGGAACGGCTTCTTGACCACCGATTACCTTAGGGCTGTCTGGGAAAAAAAAAATGGTTTTGAAAGGAGCTTTTAGTTTCTGTAAAAAAAATTGATAATACTTACGGCGTTGCCTAAAGACCGGTCGTTCGATGTAATTTTTCTTTGGGATTTTCTGAAATATTGAAATTTTTTTCTATTGATATTTGGCATTCACACTGTTTGATTTATAGAAATGAAAGAATTGAATACTTACAGATGAGAGGGCTACTGTGGCCCATAAGAGCACGAAACAGACGACGAATGTTGCTTTCATGTTTGCGATTCTTTTCAAATTGTGAATTTTATAAAAAATAATTTGGCTTTTATATCTTTTTAATTTTTATTATCTATAATATCCGCTTATACACTTGTCTGGTTGATAATGACTTGTAGGGCCTTCCCATTCTATTGTTTAAATTCGCATAAGTCTAATTCCTCGAAATTTGAAAGATAATGGATTAAATATTAAATCATGAGGTTCTGTTTTTTCCTTCTTACTTAAAATCGGTTTTTCATTTTCATTTTCATGGGGTATTTACTCAGATTATACTAGCTTTTTAATAAGGAAAAATTGATTTCCCTTCCTTTGTTCTAAAGCAGGAAATTAATTTTTTTTTGTGGGAATCGGGGATTTTTTTCTTAGTTCATTCAATCCCAGATTAAATCGTTGTAACCAGTTTGGGAAAAAAAGGCGCTAAAAGTAAAAAACAGTTTCAACTTTGTTAATTCAATTTTTTTTCATTTTGAAATTATATTTCTCGGCAATGTTAGCCGATCATGAGACTAAGCGAAATATTATTTGCCTTAAAAACGAAACATGGTTTTAATCGAATTTGTCCACACTGGGCAATGAGCTCATGTTCAACAATAAGCTCATTGTTGATTTATTATTTTTTGTAACCAAACAAAATTTGGGAAAAATCCCTGTCACATGAATTATTGATGTCCGAAAAACTGGGAGGCCCAAGGTAAAAGGGGCCCCCAGTCTTTCAGCAGAAGAGTAATTTTGCACTAGATAAAAAGCTGCAAAAATTGACGACAGGACCTCGACTAAAGATTCTGCGCGTGGGGTCTCTCCTTGCTGCGCCAATGCTGAGAGGGGAACAAATCTAGGCTCAAAATCTGAGAGGGGAATACATCTTCACTGACTGAAGTTTCAATATGTCATTAAGGAGTCGAGGTTCAGGCTGAAGTCTCATGTAAGATAATGCTTTAATAGATAAGATAATGTTTATTAATAATGCTTAAATAGATTGTATTGATTATACTCGTGATTTTCAATGAAATGGCGAAGATACCAAAATCCAAAAGATATTATTTATAGGATTCAATTTTCATTCATAAGAATATTCTGGATTCCTTACAAGACCGCAGCATTTTTTGTCTTTTTCACTCGTTTTTCATTCGGTATATCAGTTGTTAAAATTGTTGGTCAGTATGGTATTTCATCTAGCAATATGTAAGGTGGGTGCGCCAAAATAGTGCCACCAAAATTTGATTGCTGATTATATTTTCTGTATTAGATTTAGGAAAACAAAAATCACGTGATTTGATAGTCACTTTAGTCGACTATCAACCAGAGTATAGTTTGTTTCGTTATCACTCACCCTTGAGATAATGGAGCGCGTTTCCCAAAACCTTCCAATGGCACTAGTTAGGAGCCGGTGATCCTTATTAGTACCACGAAACTTTATCGTACAATATCGAACTTTTTTTCAAAAAAATAGGTAAAAATTTAACCAGACTGCTTCTTAATTTCATAAAATTTGTACTAAACTAAAAATCTAAAGGAAAAAATTTTTTTAAAGTTTTAAAATGGCAAAAATAATATTGTGCTAAAAAAATTTTAAAAAATCACAAGTTTTTGTGATCAGAAGCTTAAAAATTTCTTTAAACGGCCTTTTTCCACAGTAAAAACCTTTCCTAGTCTTATTCTCTATCAAATATCTCGGTTCGGAAAAAAAAATTATTTTAACATTGCCACGTACCATTACAGATCAGTGGTCCCATTTAGGCGCATCCCCCTACTTCAACTTTTTTAGGTCGTACATCGAGCTAGACGCAAAAAAAATAAAAACCGTAATAGTGCATCGAAAGAGGAAGAAATGCGCTTTCTGATGATATAAATCACTTTATAATTCATGAGCTATATGATGACAATTTTTTTGGAAATCGACTCATGTTTTCACGATTTTTTCATGATCGAAAACCGCACACACTTCGCTCTCCGCAAATATCGTCTGCTGCTCAAACGGCACTAGTGCCATGATACTACTTTAGTACAAGGTCTTACTACGTACCATTAAAAATTTTTGAAAATTATTACATGAGGAGAAAGATGGGGTGGTACTATTAAGGTGCCGGCACTATTTTGGCGCACCCACCTTACTGAAGCACATCCTTTCATTTTCTTTAACATCTCTCTCTCCACGTATTTTTAGTGCGCCCACGCCGAGATGACTTTATTTCTAAGGTTTCATTCTTGATTCTCCAGCTTCAGATGCAGAAAATTCGAATTTCCGGTCGAGTTTACCGCCATTTGACTACGAGGAAATTATAAATTCAAGAGATACATTGTATTACAGTTTGTAGTATTGTCAAGGGGGTAAACAACTAAGCAATGCAAGGAAATCCCTTTCAACATAAACGTTACACTAAATAGAAGCCTCCAATAATTAGTGATCCGGGCTTAGTTCTATGCGATAAACGTTCACTCATGTAGTTAGTTAATCTTGATCCAATAAAGGTCTGTCTAACATCATAAATGCGCTTTGTGCCATAGGGAAATCCTGAAGAAAGCAGAAGAGAAGCGGCAATTACGAAACTCAAATTTATATCACTGGAGTCTCTGCATGGCTTTTGGTGTTGCTGACAGAACAAACAGGATGAATTTTCAGCAGAAGATATTTTTCTGTTTGACTGTTAACATTCTCTTGATAAAACTTTAAATGAGGGTTTTGCTAACTTTAGAATTTAACGGGGAAAATATACATAAGCTAAGATTCTGAGCATGAGTTGTTGGAGCCCTGTAAGACTCATCAGCATAATATTGAATTCAGCAGATCGTGTCTTGCGCATGGGTTCTTTATTTACTAATATTGTATTTGTTTGGCGAATTTGAAGTAAGGATTTTTTTAATAATCTGAATTAAAGAAAAATGATTTATTTATTTAAATGAAACATCAAATTTAAAACTCTATTTGAGTGACATTTTTTATCCAATCTGAGTAAGATGAAAGTCTTGTAAAAGCAGATGGGAATTTCCATTCGCATCCATTCGCAGATCCGTAAGAAACTAATCCAACTTGTATAGGTTCGTCATTTCTCCAAATAATAAGGGGGCCGCCACTATCTCCCTGTAACGACAGTCCACAATAATTATTTCATTTTATTCATTTTTAATTGATTTCAAAGACTTACGTTGCATGCACTTTGATAGGTTTTCCCATTCAAGCATATGACAGTGTCGTAAACCCATACCCCGAATCCGAATTCATTTTGGCAATCAACATTGCTCAGAATTGTTTGATTAACCGCTCTGAGCACAGGGGAGACTGATGAATCCGAATCGCGTGTAATCCCCCAGCCACTGACTTGTCCAATTTCTCCTGCTAGATCTCCGATATCATTCGGGGCCAATTTGATGGGTCGTATATTTTCTGTAAACGGGATTTTGTTCAGAGTTCATTTTTGTTGATGTGTTAAATATTGGGATTACCATTGAGTTGAACAGGTTCGGGTAGTTCAATCAAAGCGATGTCATTCCTAAAAGTGTCATACCACATGTAATTTTCATGAATGATCGGATGTTTTCCTTTTATAATTACTTGAGTAGTTTCATTTTTTCGGATATTGTGCGCACCCAAGACGATTTCTGGATCGTTCATTCTAATGAAATATAAAAAAAAATTGTTTTCGGCAAAACGTGAAGAAACTAGGGGAATAGAAGTCCCAAAAGGACTATTCATTTTCCGCTCTGTCGGGGTACGGGAAGGGGGGGGGGGGTTGAAATCAGAAAATGAACCGAAAATTTGAGATCTCCGACCGTTATTCAGTCGATGTCAAGTCCCATGTTGGCGCTGCTGTCATTAAAACTTCAAAATTTTCTTATTTTCCGGGGAGGGAGAATTTTTACGGAAATATGCCACAGGGAAAAGTTGTTTGCAAAGAAGTTATGGATCTTTACAAAAAAAAAAAATGGAGACAAATCCGTAGAGCACCGTTAACGAGAATATTGTCGAAATTTCTAAATCTGGCCTGATGGTTTTGACTATAAAACAACATCCCTGCCTAAGGAAGGGAGTCGCCATTTTTCTTTGCGCTGGCTCGTTTGGTTTCAAAAATACACACGAACGAATGCACGTGCACAAACGAAAGGACGGACGTCAGACCATTTTTACGGTTATTTCTCCGCCATTTCACTGCAAAATGCGCGGTTTTAAAATTTTTGAGTCGACCTCTTTACTTCTCTTCCTTTAGGGAGCTCGAAAGTAAAAAGGAATCGGAACTTACACTTCAGCACAGTGAGCAGCTGTGAGCACCCATTTCTCATGAATCAAAGAACCTCCGCAAAAACTAAGGCCTGACCTTACAACTGCTTGAAATGGGAGAGAATGAGGGACAACTTCAACGCCACCAACGATTTTTGTGTTAACTGTAGAAAAGTAAACAAATTAGTGAAATTCGCACGTCTTCAAAATTAATAAAATAGAAACAAACTTACCATGTTTCCTAAAAACTGGCACTTCTATTAAAGCATTTGTTTGGGGGTATCGATTCTAAAAAATGATTTTTTTAAAAAAAGTTATTATTAAGTAAATTAAATAATTTAATACTTACTGCTGATAAAGCTATTGCCGCCCAAGAGAACAAAAAGCAGACAATTAATGTTGATTTCATCTTGGCAAAATTTTTTTAAAAATGATTTTTCGGTGTTGATTGTATTTATATTATTTTCTGTTATCTATAAATCTATTTTGATTTGATTTGTTAGGTCCTTCACTGTTTCAATTGAATAAGTGCAGATAAGCACGTTTTTCAGCATTTTTGCTTTATCGACGATAAGTGGCTACGAAATCTTCTTAGGGACCTAAAACTCAGACCGCAAGAGTTAGCTTCAAGTTTGCAGCATTTGGTCGTCAACTAGTTCCCTTACTGCAAACTACCGCCACATTTCTTGTGGTCGGGGAAGGAAGGTTGTATCAAGTTTTGACTTAAATCAATGAAACAATCACAGAATAGTGAGTGAAAGAGTGGAAATCGAAAATAGGGATTTTGGTAAAACGTGACAGATTTATATAGCATGGGCATCTATGTAGCATCTATATAGATATAGATAGCATGGGGAGTTATGAAAAGGGCCGAAATTTTCTTCCTCCTCTTCTTTTTTGGGTGCCATACTCGTTTTCGAGCGTAGGCGACCTCTCTGCATATAGCTGGTTTGTGTGTTTCGAGTTGACACAGCTATATAACACCTACCGCTTAATGCCTGTTTTGAACGGCTAAGTAGAGAGGCTGTAAGCAAGTTACCACCTGCTGGTTTGCCATTGCCTTGCAGGAAGTTGAGACCGAGCGACAACACACATTAATCGCTTTTCCGGAATCCCCAAATCCTCGAATTAAGTTCACATGACGCAGATGACAGTGGTCAGAGGTGAAATAAGGTCGGGAAAAATCCGAACCTTAGAGTGGAATCGAATCCATAAACTCCTGAGTGTGAGTCGGGCACGCTATCCTCTGAGCAGCGAGGCTGGCTTCTTTCTTCACATGACATTATTTTTATACTAAAATAGATTCAAAATAATTGAAATCAAGTGTTCACTGCTATAGTAATTATTACTGATGCACTGAACAGGTTCATTGCTCTCGCTTGGCGAATAAAACACAAAACAGAAAGAAGAATTATTAGAGACATTCCGGTAGGGAATCGGATTATTTATTAACCTTATACTTTTCTGTGGCTAAAATAAAATCAAATATTTAATAAAAGTAAATATTCTTAGGGTAAAGTTTCATTTGCTAAGGTTTGTTGATACGTATGCGGTCTGTGGTCATTGTTTCCCTTTCTAACTTTTGTTTTTAATTTTTTGTTTTGCGTAATATTTGCTCGATCCATTCGAGCTTTAATGCTAGAAGGAAAAATAAAAACATTGAAAAAAGTAGGAAACTGTTCTCGTTATGGTCGGCTTCCTCAAAGCTTCCAAGAATTCGAGTGGGGCTTATTATATATTTTTTCAGCGTAGTACTGCTGCTGAGAGCTATTAAAATCTTAATTTAAGCTGAACAATAAGTAGGTGCTCGAAGGGAAAAAATAGAGGTTCGAAATGAGAAAATGCTTGTTTTCCTTCTTTTTTTTTGGTTGTAATTTAATTATGCTTTGCAATAAGAATAGTCTCCACAGAGCATTCAGCTAAAATTAGATGCTGAATCCATTCAAAAGAAGCGTAGCTTTTCCCTTTTTAATCTCGACGAATTTTCACGTCTGAATTTTCTTCAATCCAATCAACGTATTCGGAAATTCTAGTAAAAGCAGTTGGTAAACCCACTTGGCATTGAGCGCTTATACCAAATGACATGATGCCGACTTGAATGGTGTTACCATCCGTCCCATTGATGGATAGTGGATCACCATAATCACCCTTAAAAAAAAAAAGGATGTGTAAGTGTTTTCCAGACAAAGCCGCATTAGAACCTTCTCAGTCCGCATTTGAGTTATGCGAGCTTGTAATAAGCACCACATTCTAGATGCTCTAAGTATTTTTTAGAACTTACTGTGCAAGGGGCTTTTCCATCGACACCATCAAAGCAGATATACGTATCAAGAACTGGGAGATCCCCAAATATTTCCTGACATTCTTCTTTACTTAAAATTTTATTCTCAACGTATTGAAGATTTGAATTTATAGTTCCATCGCCATCGTAAGTTACTCCCCAACCGCTGACTTTGGCAATGTTGCCAGCTAAGGAGCCGATATCCCGTGATGCGATAGCGATCGGTTTGACGATGTCTGAAGAAAATTACTGCATGAGTGGATTGTCACGTCGTGAAATAGTTATTGTAAAATATATTTACCGCTGATCGGCGCTTCTTGAGATAATTCAATCAATGCAATATCGTTTATGAATTTAAAAATGTCCCATTCAGGGTGTACAATGGTTTTCGAAGCGGTAATTATTACCCGGTCTGGTTCTTCGGCTGTTATTCTGTGTGCTCCCAGAATAACTGTTGGGTGGTCGTCCCTGTAAGCAAAAACGTTTCTGGTTTAGTGGCATTAAATCGCGTTAATTTATGATTTAGGAAAATAACTGACATCTCCCCACACATAGCTCCTGTTAAGACATATCTTGTGCTGATAAGCGAACCAGCGCAGAAATTGCTGCCTTGAAGGATTATGGCTACTTGATTAGGAATGGAATGAGGTTCAGCTTCTTGGCCTCCAGCGATTTTTGGCCTTATTCCTAAAACAAGGATAAGTTAGTTTATTATTCGGCTAGTACATAAGTAAAACAAAGTACTTACTGATATTGGTGCTTGCAAATAAAGTTGGGCCACGAATGATAGGTCGAGGCCTAATCTTCTGTGAAATATTATTCGTTGTAAGGAGATTAAAATGCCTTAATAGAAAATACGAGTTAAAATTATACTTACTGCGGAATGGCAAAAGCCAATACAAATTAATAAAGTTAAGACAACAAACCTCATCTTAAAAATGAATTCTGATTTTCACGAGTGGTTAATTTATCATTAACTGAAAAATTATCGTTTATTTATATAGAATGATTTTCTGTTTGATAACATTCATAGCTTCCTTGATAAATCTACAGGGAATCCACTCATTTTCCCAACAACATTTTTCTTACTACAAACATTTTAAATGTTTATCCCTTTAAAGTGTGAGGCCTAAGTACTGAGGCTGAAATTTGAATATAATTCTTATGTTGCGGCGTTGCGGCCCATATTTCATTTTTTTACTTTCGTTTCCAAAACCTTCGTTTTGATTCATAAGAAAAAATATCTTACCCAATAATTGGAAAGAAGGAAGATTTTACCGTCTCGAGCGACACTGGAGCCTGAGCCGAAGGCGAAGGCTCTAATGTCGCTCGAGACGCTCTAATGTCGCTCGAGACGCTCTAATGTCGCTCGAGACGCTCTAATGTCGCTCGAGACGCTCTAATGTCGCTCTAAGACGCTCTAATGTCGCTCTAACGTCGCTCTCAACGGTAAAATCTTCCTTCCCCCCACTTATTAGGTAATCTACTATTTCCATCTGTGCTTCTAAAGAAAAATGAGAAAAAACAGATTCTTTAACTTGAATGTTTCAATTTTTCATTTTTGCATTTTTGCCTCGAGGACATATACAGAGGGAAGGAAACGGTATGTGAGAAGGAAATCAAATTAAGTTATTGCATTACATAAACGAGCTGTAGACTTAATATGAAAGATACGTCAAGATACAAACTAAATTGTTTCGTACTTTTTTAATATTTTCTCTTTGCAAAATGAAACGAATTTTAGCTTGGTTGAGCTCAAAAAGAAAATAATTTATTAAATTTTTCTGCTTTCAGTGTTATGAAATACTAAAAGCAGCTTTGTCGAGTCTTCAAGGGATGCCGTCACCTAGTGGATATCCGTTTGAAGTCGTTCACACTTACGTCTTGAATCCGAAGTCGATAACTATGGGCCAGTTATACGGGGAATTCGATTTGGCTACTCATGAATGGTAAGTTTTTTAAAAAGTTTAAAATTTTTGTTGTGGTGATTGAAACAACGCTCTCGTGGTGGGTATCCCACTAGATCCTTTTGCAGCTAAAGGGTCAATGGGAATGGCTCTTAGCAAGAGCGAGGCTAAGTCCAAAAAAAAAAAAATCTCCTAAAGGGCTTTAAAATGATTTCTGAAATATAAACTGAGAAATAGGATTAATGATGATTTTAGAAATTGGATTAAACAACCTTTTTCATGGTTTTTGGGAAAATTCCGAGAATTGCGACCTTTTCACACCTTGGAATTTTCGAAGCCTTTATTATTTTGATACGTCTCAAGCCATGCGTAAAATTTTATGAAAGGCTCTTCCTGGAACAAGCTAAAGAAATGTCAGACGATGAAATTGTGAGATCATATGGAATTTCTCTGTTTTTTTCGAAATTGTTTACGCTTTTCGAATACCAATGATCACTTGTTAGAAGTTCTGTTTTGTCCTGCAAGTTTAAACAAGCAAAATTATTATTATTATTCTATATGCAACGAGCGGATGGTATCATCTTCGACGGAAATGCTTTCAGAGGCTGGTAAAAGGAAGGGTTTTTAAATTGTTCTGGAGTTTTAGAATCTAGAAGCCAGCTTTGCAAAAAAAGGCAATGAGGTTTTATAAAATTTTTGTTGTTTTGAGTTGCAAACTCTTTTATAAAGGAAGGTCAACGTGCTTACAATAGGACTTGGTATTTGTTTTTCTTTTATAGCTTCGAAGAATTTTTTTCGTTCGAGAATCTTTTTTTAAAAAAATAAACGCCTCATTATATTTCGTATAGAATCGTTGTACCTGACTTTACCCAAAAGGTTTTTCTCCATTTTCCAGAAGGGATTCTTTTGTTTCAGAACTAATTTATTCAATTTCATTGAGGTGTTCGCGTTGGGCGGTTCCATTATTTTTTATTTGGTGATAATTTTTTTTAGAAGAGTACTAAGTTTTTAGGAACTTAATTAAGGAGACGTAAGGAAAGGATTGATCTCGATAAGTTGAGTAGTTTATTCTTTTATACATTCATCGCATTTTTTGGTTTTTATGATTAATTACTTATACAGGCTCATTTTTTCCCCCAATTTCGTACAAGTTTTTTTTTTACTTAAATTAGTTTTAATATTCCCAAAATTTTTCATTTTATTCATCTTACTATCTTTTTACAAATATAGATAAAAAATATTTAAGTAATAATGCTGTAAATAAAAATTCGCAGAACCCGGCAAAACAAGTTTGAACAATACTCGTTTCTCATTAAAGTTTGACGACAGTTATCTTAATATGAATATCATGATGTGCGTAGCTTTTATTGTTCCGATATTACACCCTGCTTCACTTTACATGTTTTGAAAATTAATTTTCCCATGTGGAAATCTTTTCCTGTTAAAGATTCTAGGAAGTGATCTCTTTATTAAATTGTTTCCTCGCACGTTCAATATTACAAGCTTTTAATTAGTCGATTATTATAAAATAAATTTAGCTATCTTTTATTTTGAAAGGTTCTTAAATTCTTCTTTTTTCCCTTTAGGTTAATTAGATTATGAATTTTCCTCAACCTTTTTTTTTACTTTATTTTGTTGAATGAAAAATTTTTTTATGGAGGATTTTAATTTCTTATACAAACTAATATTCTGTAAAAAATCACCTTTTGGAAACTATCTTTTGCCTGAGTGTGTGTGATTGTATACTTCTATCATATATTTGTTGGCATGTGATTCTGATTCATAGACCCCACATGACCTTTTTCTGTAGCTTCCATTGCTTTTCTTACGGTTCTTCAAATAAGAAAACCTTTTCAACTGGAATAATATAATTCATCTAGACTTAGCTGAGAAAACAGAAATTCTCTTCTTGAGAGAGAAAAAAAATATATACATATCAACTTTCTATTATTATTCTTATGGGCCACGAATCAATTTCCCAGAGTTCTCTTTCGATCCTCATATAAAATTTCATGCATATTAACAAAAAAAAATTTTACTTCATTCAAAAAGATTTTCAGATGACTTACTTAACAGTGTCATTTCCATTTTCTTTACAAAAAAAAATGATTTCGACACGATAAGAAATTATGTGATCGAACAAAAAATAAATTTAACTGTGAAACATTCAAATTAGAACCTTCTTTTCCCACATTTTAGTGACAGACAAAAAAAATTGACTATTTTGAAAATTGACATTTTCATCATCCCCTAACAAAGTTACAAAATTGAAAAAAAACGCATATCTTTAATTTAAGCGAAAAAGCGGAAGGTTGCTAGGCAGAGCAGAAAATTTCCCATCTCTTTACGGTTATTTGTCAGCAATTTTCACATTTTCATCTCCGGCTAATTTTTCATATTCTAACCTTTCACATTTTGCCTGACGTCTTTTTTTTTCGCATTCAAATGTCACATTAAGGTTCTTCCTTTCTTTTTATGATATGTCATAATTTTCGTGTTGGGAAGGATGATTAATTAATCAAGCTCTGAAGCGACTTGCCGTATGAGGAAAAAAGGACGAGAGCCTTTACTAATGATGCTGATGCCCAAGGTTTTGGGAAGAGAGAAATTTTCTGATTTTCCAAGCGATCCCCTTGTTTCTATAAATGTGATTTTTTTTTTTGAAAATTGTTTTGGGAATAAAACTGAATTTTTTTTATTCCAAGAAGTCGAGTTTGGCAGTCGAGATTTCCAGCCTGATAACTTACGGTTATAAGATTATGCTCTTTTCTCTTTTTTTTGAAAGAGCAATCATGCTTGTTGATTGCATTATTGTCTGTTCGTGGATGTTCGCTTTGAAAGAAGAATAAAATTTTTGGAATTGTATTCGAGGCTCTGGAAGTTTCGTTGATGGGAGAGAAAAGCAGGAAAATATGATATATTGGAACGGCATGCGTGAAAATTGTGAAATCGGCACGAGAGTTTTTCGACAACTCAATGGGAAAATATTTTGGAAGTAAATGAATTTGTCCCTTAAAACTTTTAAATGACTCTAGGAAAAAATGCGGATTGTTTTCCGCCTGAAAACGTTTCTGTGAACTTTTGAATGAAGTTTCGCGAGAGGGAAAATTTCCCACTGATCTAGTCTTATTTTTTTAATTTTAAAAACAAATATTTGCATCCAGATTTTTATGAATAATCGAATGAGAAAAATGAATTGGGATTGAAGAAGGTATTGGATTTTTATTTGGAAAACGTTCCCTCAAGATAAGAGAAAACGTGACATTTTTTGTATTTTCAGAGCGGAAGGTGAAATATCATATGATTCCAGATAAAAATTTTAATTTAAAGTTAGAATTTTTTTTGTGCAAACGCTAAGCTAGTTGCAATGAGAGTAGGTGTACTTTTCATCCGCTCCGAAATTCTTCTCTACATGAATCACAGGATTTCCAGCGATTTACTCTCTGGAGTGTACCAGCTTTGGACTTGATCCAAAACATGCACATTGCATTTTTTAATTTTACATCGCTCATAGCCGGAAAATCCATTTTTCCTCCCTAGGGAGTTTTTAAAAATCGTATTTTCCAAAGCTCCTCGTGATGTAAAATACCTTGCGATCCAAGAAAAGCAAACGACTTGTCCCTCTCAACCTATTTAAGGCCCTCGCCTTCGTTTAGGCCTCAAGCCCGGTCTCGAGGGGCAATTTCGTCGTTTGCATTCTCTTGTATAAATTTACTATTACTTACAGGACGGATGGTATCCTCCCATCGATAGTAAGAGTAGGCGCTGCTTCCGACAGCCCCGATAAACATTGGTACGTTTTCGATGGCCCAGTCGACGCTGTTTGGATTGAAAACATGAACACCGTTTTAGACGACAATAAAAAACTTTGCCTGACAAGCGGTGAAATAATTAAACTTACAGAAAATCAAACGATGATGTTTGAGGTTGCGGACTTAGCTGTTGCATCCCCGGCTACCGTATCTCGTTGCGGTATGGTTTATCTGGAACCCGGCGTATTAGGCTTAAGACCTTTCATCAATTGTTGGTTTAAAAAGCTTCCGAAGGTATGTAATTAAGTCTACCCTTGTAAAGCTCGCATTCCTTTGTGGTAAACTTTCCATGGAAAATCCAGTGGAGTAAACTTTTTCATTTATTTTAGCTCGCCATCCCTTTTGTTGAAGAGTTATCTGAACTTTTTGATCATTACCTATTGCCCGGAGTGGAATTTTTGCGGCAGAACTTAAAAGAAATAGTTGCGTCCATCGACTCAGCGATCGTTTTATCCTTTTTGAATTTGATGAATGTTCGGATTCGACCTTTGACCAATCCAGACGGGAAGCCGTTACCTGCAAAGCAGTTCTTAGCTCTCATGCGTAGGTACTTTTTGATTTTTTAGTAATTAAAAAATAGGACTTCGTTGATTCGATAATAAAAGTTCAGAAAATCGGATTATTGAGAGTTGTCCGATAAAATGGATTGCTAGTTAGAGACCTCACGCATCAAGAAGTAGGAAGCAAAAGCGTCGGTTAGAGAGAAGATGCAGATTCTTGATCGACTATTGACGAAAATCAACCAGAATTTTGTCAAAATGAATCATTACAGTCATTGAACACTTTCAGAATGATCAGACTTTTTTGATCAGCGAATAATTCGACCAAAGTAGGATGAAGGCAAAGTTAATAGAGATCAAATATTTATCGTACTATTATTCGAATAAAAACTCACACAGCTTTAGTTTCCGCTTTGTGTAGCTAGATCTACCACAATTTTATTTCATGAAAAATTGCTTTGGCGCGATTTTTTTTCATTTTTTACAAACTGTCAAATCTATTAAGATAATTTGTGTGAAAAGTTGAACAAAAGCTTGCTGGAAAAGCTTTCCATTAACTCGATTAAAGAAAAAAAAAGAAACAAACAAGGTTTGCGGTGACAACTTTTCCTCGATTAATCTGTTTAAGTGTTAAAAAACACGGGAGCGGTAAACGACAACAAAGACAAATTTTTACGATTCTCAACAAAGACAAAAAAACAGTTTTACAAGAGTTTTTTTTTTGAGAAAAAAAACTCCGTTTGATAATAGACTTTTTTATACCAGAAGAAAAATTATTAACTGTAAGGATTTTCGATTTTTTTTTCTCGTCAAACTTTGTGATGACCTCGTGAATCAAAGCGGATTTTTTTTCTTATATTCCATTTTCCCCAGTCAAACTAATTGACTGAGTATAGACGATTAATTATTTTAGCTTTGATAATTGAAATAATGAAACTGGAGTGACGTTTGTTATTAGTGGTAAACCGAAAATTATTAAAGAAGCCTCTTTAAATAAAACCAAGCGCGGGTATTGATTGTGGAATTATCAGATTAAACGATTAAAATTATATTCCCTTTTGAAAAATATTCGTTATTTTGTCAGTTTTTTGGGATTGAGTTCCGCTTAAGTTAAGTTAAGGTCGCTCCATGATTATTATATCTTGAAAATTGCTTAGTCTCGAGAAATAGTATAATCTTATAAAGAGACCTTATTCTTCTTGCTTTTGATCTCAGAAAGCAAACGAAGTGGGATTAAAAATCAATAATAAAAGCTTCTTTCTAGGAAGAAGTGATTATACATATTAAGGAAGGTTGCCGGTGTATATATTCAAAGCCGTTAACTGCTTTGTTTGGGATCTTTCTTTTGGTGTCAGATTACCTTACACGGTTTTCGCTAAGTTCAATCAAAGCCTGCACGTCCGTGAAGTTAGCCTGCACTTCAATTTTTTTTTGTTTTTTTTTTTTCAATCGATAACTTAGGCTTGCGCGACCTTGCGCACAAAATATTAGAGCTTGCGCACTTACCGGGATTGAGCTATGAAAGATTATGTCATTTCGTGAACTTAGCCTGCACTTAAAAATTTTAATTTTTTTTTTCGACCAATCGATAGCTTATGCTTGCGCGACCTTGCGTGCAAAATTTTGGACCTTTCAGACTAATACTAACAGAGTAGAGAACAAAAATGTAATTTTTGAACTTAGCCTGCACTTTAAAATTTTTAAATTTTTGTTGCACCAGTCGATGGATAATGCTTGCGCGACCTTGCGCATTTACTTTGAAAACCGTATTATGATTAATAATCATGATAAATTATTTTTTTTAAATAAATGAAACAGTACAAATAGGACAAATTGCGTAATATTGATTAGCTTGCTCGTGGAGCGATGGTAGGTGTCCTGCCTACCGTGCAGGTATATCGGGTTCGAATCCTCCCGCTAACATTTTTTTTTTTTTTTCGGGTATGAGTTTTTTTTAGATCCAGTATGTTTTACTGAATAATTTTAAAAATAAATTTAATGTCTGTCTATGTTGCTGAAATGCTGTGTCTTTTTTTATAATTACTTTAGTCGTTTTCTTTCCATTTGTATAAAACCTAACTTATTTTACTGCATTTCGAATAAGTGCATGGGGCTGCGTTATTCTCGTCATTCTTGACTCTTTCCCCTCCATTGGCGTAATCATCGCAGAAGAAAGGTTGATAATAATCTCAAAATTAAAAGGGGAAAAAAAGCGGGAAATATTTCCTTTGCTAGGTTAACGACTAAAGTGATTATAAAAAAGACAACATTTCAGCAACATAGACATTAAATTTATTTTTAAAATTATTCAGTAAAACATACTGGATCTAAAAAAAACTCATACCCGAAAAAAAAAAAAAAATGTTAGCGGGAGGATTCGAACCCGATATACCTGCACGGTAGGCAGGACACCTACCATCGCTCCACGAGCAAGCTAATCAATATTACGCAATTTGTCCTATTTGTACTGTTTCATTTATTTAAAAAAAATAATTTATCATGATTATTAATCATAATACGGTTTTCAAAGTAAATGCGCAAGGTCGCGCAAGCATTATCCATCGACTGGTGCAACAAAAATTTAAAAATTTTAAAGTGCAGGCTAAGTTCAAAAATTACATTTTTGTTCTCTACTCTGTTAGTATTAGTCCGAAAGGTCCAAAATTTTGCACGCAAGGTCGCGCAAGCATAAGCTATCGATTGGTCGAAAAAAAAAATTAAAATTTTTAAGTGCAGGCTAAGTTCACGAAATGACATAATCTTTCATAGCTCAATCCCGGTAAGTGCGCAAGCTCTAATATTTTGTGCGCAAGGTCGCGCAAGCCTAAGTTATCGATTGAAAAAAAAAAAACAAAAAAAAATTGAAGTGCAGGCTAACTTCACGGACGTAAAGCCTGCTTGTATCAGACAGAGAATAACTTCCCAAGGGCATCGTAGGAAAAGACTCAAGTTTAATTGATCAGTTATGAGGTCGAAATTAAAGGTTCACACGAAAGTAATTTAACTTTTTTTAAGGTTATGATTGTGAAAAGCTGAACGTTTGTCAATAAGGAGACAACGTCCAAATTGGAACTTAACAAATTCTTTTTATCTTCGATTGAATTCGAGGGGATCGACTGGGACAATTCGAAGAATTTCAGAATACAGTGAAACCTCACAGTGCGACTTATTTCGGAGCTTTGTTTGATGCGGGGCCATTGCTATTGGAATAATGATTGATATTCAGAGCAATTGATACTCTTCCAGGAAATAATTCAATCAACTGATCAAGGTTGCCTATCATCTGCCGCTCCTTAAATTTTGCTCAAAGGTGATGTGGTTCATCAAAGCAAACTCAGTTCCAGTCTTATCAACAGCAGACTTATTAATACTAAAGGAAATGCTGACGGCGATTTTTAGTAATGAGAAGGTTAACTACTTAAAATGAAAATCTTGTAACTCATTTGACACTCGAAAACAACATTACTAGTAAACTTTGATTTTATAAGCAATCACATGTTGGAGCTTATCAAGAAAACAGCGTAAGCTGAAATCGATTTAAAATGAGGAAAGTGTGCTTGGAAGTAACTTACTCAATTAATACGAGAATCACCCGAATACAGTCTTGTAAATGATTTGTTATTTTTAGCTGGAAGGAATGGGGATTTTGTGTGTGGCTCTGAACCGGATGGACTCAACTGATTATTGCGAGATATTTCCAAGATTAACGACTTAAAACGATCCTTGAAAATAAAAGTATTTTTGTTTTAAATTGGCTAAATATTTCGAGATTGATTTCCAGTCGTAGGAAATTCATCGTTTTTTTTACAGTTGGCGACCATCATGGTTAGAGAACTTATTGCGGCGTGCAAGAGACCCTAGCCGAATCGACTGTCTTGGATCTTGCTCACCAAACCCTCGGCCATGATTGCTATACTAGGGAACTTAATGCGGTGGCTTTCCAACACCGCATCGCAGCACAGGAGCCATACCGTCAGTCCTCGACTCAGCCTCCTGCTTTCTAGACTTAAGCCTAGCCAATTTGCACCGTCTTCAGCCTTAAGCCAGTACTGGAAGGACTGCTGCCCCCTACCCGAATTCTAGCCAGATTGCTACCTCCTGGGTCAGAAGGAATCTGGAGCTTGTCAAGGGCAGGTGCGCCAAACCTGAAGCAGGACTGTTAATGTTAATGGTCCCACCCGACTAGCCAAATCCATCGTTGGAGATGAATAAAATCAAATCAAATTTGACTATTGTTTGATTTAAAGAGTAACTATTCGCCGGAGTTTTTTGTCCGCGTCCATGCTTGCTGAGAACAGCGATTTTTTTAATTTATTGCAGTGCTCAAACCGTCTGGTGTCTTTCGGGATTGAAACATAATGAGTTATGACGATAATTCATTAATGTAATATTGCTCATTAAATTGCGAATATGAGTGAGCTTTAGGAAATTCTGAATAATGGGTTGTTATCGTTTAAGCACTCAACTTTACTTTAAAGAACAATGCAATCACAAGGCTTCTTTACCAATGAACTCTTTTGACAAGAACATTAAGGAGTTATTTCATTTCCTGAGAAACGACATAGAAGAGAAAATGAATGAACGGAAATCTCTGAAAATGATTCCGCGAAAACATCCTCTTCCTGCGGGTAATACACAACAAAGAAGAAAATACAATTTAATATGAGCGGAGAAATCGAGAAATGCAATGCTCCCATGTTAGGATTAATAAAATTACGGAGTGGAGAATGACGTTTGATTTGGTTTTAAAGGAAATTTTCGGGAAAACTACCAGTTGAATAACCTACCCTTGGAGAATATAAAATTTGTCTTCATAAAGCTCCCGGAATCAGTTGCTAGATGGTTCACACAACCTTTCAGTTCATGAACTTTAGTCATCCATCATTTCTATGGTTTAATAATGGAAAATTTTTAGAAAATAATCCATTCCTCGGTTGTTTTCACTGGTTGGGAATTGGATTATGTAATTGTTTTCTGAAAGGCTGTTTGAATCGACGACGGCAGTTGGGTTTCTTTTAATTTATGGTATGATAATGTCGAATTGAAATCTTGTGTACAGTTAGTAGGAATGACATTTAAAAAGTTCAAGAATTTTTAGGCACGCCTAGTATTATTACCGCCAGCCTTGTAGCGCAGTGAAATGATTCTCGTTTCTAGCCTACTTTCGGTCTCAACCAAAAGGTGTCTAACTTGTATCAATGTCGGGAAAGTCAGTGTAAGCTGAGCCCGAATTGTCTGTGTGACTTTTAAGTGTTGTCGTTTGAACTTAAATATGAAAAATTAAATAATTATTATCCTTTAAATTTTCTTTTAAAGCTGGACTTCTTGTTCCTTGGGTCATGTATTCTTTGGTTTGGAGCGTTGGTGCAACCTGCGATAATGCAAGCCGAGTGAAATTTTCTAATTGGCTACGTAGACAAATGGAAGCACATGATCATGAGCCGAAATTCCCTGCTGAAGGATTAGTTTATGACTACAGGTAAATTTGTTTATTAATTAAAACAGTTAATACCCGGGATCAAGGCGTAAAAGCAAAATTAAGGTTTGGAGGAAATAAGGGTTAATACTAGTCCCGGAAAAATACATTTTTCCGGCATTATTAAAGAACAAGCTGATGTCATTTTTTTGATTTAGTAAAACCTCCCAAAGTTTGACATTTTTGGTACTAGAAATTTGTCCAACTTGAGGGTGTCTCAAGATTTGGAAAAAAATCAAAAAATTATTTTTTTTGCAAGTTTTTTTTCTCTTTTAAGAATTTTTATGACTCAGTCCTAATACAAAGGGTACATTTCGCTTATTTTTCTCTTGCTACCATTAGGTCTTTGGCAACGCTGCATGTAATGGACTGCGTTTAATAATCGCTGACTTTGAAAAAATTTTATGAGTGTCCTATTCTCGGATGAATTCACATCTAACTGATCGAAAAATTTTGTCAATCATTTTAGATAAACTTGGATGGGCTGAATTTTAGACTTTTTTAAGCTATAAGAATATTAATTGCTAATAATCCTGTAATTTTTTCACCGACCCCTCAGCCATTGATTTAGTACTTAATTTTAACAAAAACTAACTTGGTTTTCCGGGTAGGAACCTTTTGATTACGACTAATTAATTTGCTTTCGGCGAGGATTTTGTTAGTCTCATTATGAATGTCATTGGAACATTCATCATTAATTTACGACTTCACCGTGATAATCATTTCAAAGTTTCGTTTAGCCAAGGCTTAAAAGTCTATAATTAGATGATTAATGCCGCTGGCTGCTGTGCAGCCAGAGTGCCTGGGTTTTCCTGCAAATTTCTGTACTTTCTGGGAAAAAAAAATTATAAAGCGGGCATATACAATTAATGCACGATTTTGATTGATCATGGCAGTGTTGCCAATAACCTTCTCTGTCTGAATGATGATCTAATTTTTTTGTGTGTGCTGGCTGTGATTTGCCCCTTAACTCAAGTGCCATGAATTTTTCCAGATTGCATGATGGAGGATTTTCTGATCCAACTGAAGATAATGAGCCAGCTCCTCCGACATGGTTGCATTGGTTCAGCGATATGGAGCCATACGTTATATCACCCGATATGAAGTATTCTGGTAATTTCAATATTTATAAGATCAACCGTCCATTAGTTCATAACCCTTCTTCCCTTCCAATTGTAAATTTCTTCATAAATATGGCCAAGAACAGTTTTGGCGCCAGAAAAAAATTCGGGGTGGGGCCAAGGGTGGGCCACAAATTTTCATGTGGGGCCAAAGTCGAACAGTAATATTGCTGTTCTTTTCAAATAAGGTAGGGCCAAGTTTTTCTCCTCCTTGGCGCTGTCCCTGGCCAAGAACAATATTTTACATGGCAAATTGCTCATTGGATATTCGTGGCTGTGTCAAATTTTTTCCCCACATTGCACATTTCGTTTCAGAGACGTTTCGAAAACATTTTGAAGAATCTCAGTGGTTTCAAAAAAGCATCTGGAACGTTTCGAGACGTTGTGTGCTGCTCGGTTATAGCTGCATCAACCATTTGTATTTTGCAAATTCAAAAAAAAAAAACCTTTTCCTTTTTTACAGACATCGAAGTCCCGACTATCGACAACGTTAGAAATGCTTATCAATTAGGATTGTTAGTCGACAATTATAACAACGTATTATGCATCGGGCCTACTGGAACTGGGAAAACACTAACAGTCGCCGCTAAATTAGCACGAGGAATGCATAAAAAATTCATATGCGATGTTATTGGATTTTCCGCAAGAACTTCAGCTAATCAAACTCAAGTAAGTACTAATAAACTCTTCAATCTAAATCTTTTACGTTATGAGAATATAAAACTTATACTTTTTTTATAGGATTTAATCGATTCGAAACTTGATAAGCGTCGAAGGAATGTTTACGGTCCTCCAGTTACCAAACGGCAAATATTTTTTATCGATGATATCAACATGCCAGCATTGGAAGTTTATGGGGCGCAACCCCCGATCGAGCTAATACGTCAATGGATGGATTTCGGAGGTAAAAACTTTAAACATCTGATATATTTTTATCCTAGAAAAGCCTTTGATAAAAAAAAGGTCTGTATTGACACAATAATTTATTTTATACACAAACCCAGATTCAATCCGCCTATTAAGTGTATACTTTGTTGTTATTTTTTTCCCTGTTGTGCCTACAGTCCAAAAAGGTAAAGCGGATATTAAACGTGCTTATTGCGAAATTTATTACAAAGCAGCCTTATTACATTCCACCTTCGCTTGTCCGTCCAAATTTATTTATTTATTTTTTTTTGATAATGAGTTTTTTTTTATCTAAGCCCACATTTTTTACAATGAAAGGTTAAATGATGTTGGGTGTTAGGAGGAGGATAATATCGGGGGAAAAGGAAACAGGAAAATATTTTTTGTACAGAGATCGCCCACAATGTTAATGACGTTCCTAAAGTTCTATGATGACGCTCGACGTGATTCGTCCTTGTACAATAGTTGGAGTGGATTTTTGAAGGGGAAGGAGTCAAAATTTAAGAAAACGAAGATCAAAACTGCCAAAGCTTAGTCTCAGGGATTTGATGAAGACCTAGTTTGAGTGGATTTTTCGAGGGGAAGGAGTAGAAATTTAGAACGAAAAAATTAAGAGCGAGAAAGTTTATGACGGTTCGCGTCATTTCCCTTTTATGTTTACTGATGCAATAATATTTGACTGACATTTGAATTAATTTACTGATTACTGTGACACTGACCAAGTGGCTACTGACTATTTTAATTATAGACTGACAAAGTAAAAACTGATCTTTCAGTTAAAAAACTAACCCGATAAATTTTAAGTTGCATGATCCTTACTCTCGGATAAAGCGAAACCGCGGTAACCGGATGCGCGAATAGCGAGGGATACCTGTACTTTAGTAAAAGATCTCAGGGAGGAAATTAATTGATTTTTTATACTTTAAAGGGTGGTATGATAGAAAAGAAGTAGGAATATTCCGTCATATTATTGATACTAATTTTGTCGGAGCTATGGGACCTCCAGGTGGTGGTAGAAATCCAATAACAGCTCGGCTTATGAGACATTTCCATTATTTAGCTTTTACGGAACTAGAAGATGACAGTAAGGTACATAACATTTGCATTATCAAAATATTTGGTACGAGGAGAACGTTTAGAAGAAAATTTAGTAGAATACATTGAAACTATGGTCGAAATAAGCCTGGTAATGCCTTTTGTAATTTATAATTGTTCCGAAATTCAGCTTTTAGTTTCTCTCTCTAATTAGTTTTCTATTACTTCCAATGTGCATTCCTATGTACCAACTTAATAAATTAATTCCTTTGTACACAGTTACCGATAAGAAGACTTATTATATTTACAGATGACAATATTCGGCGCCATAGTTGAATCCTGGTTAGCTCAAACTTCCGATCTCAAGCGTCTTACCAAACTATTCGTAACAGCCACTTTAAAAGTTTATTCCACGATTCTAGTCGAGCTGTTACCGACACCAGCAAAGACTCATTACACATTTAATCTCCGAGATCTCAGCAAAGTATTTCAAGGAGTATTGATGGTAGACCCAAGCACAGTGAACGTAAGTTTCTTATCTTTTCTCTAATTATAGATGAAACACCAAATCAGGAGTATTACGCTCCAACGATTTCAATGATCATAATTAACTAAGTCGAGAAAAAAAAACACATCAAGGTCTCTAATTTTGTTGTCTGGGTGAAAAAACAAGCTGGAAAATAGATTCGGATAAAAAAAACCAAAGATTTATCTTCGTTTGGAAGTTTCTATTTCTTTTTTGCTCGGTTTGTAGAGTGAAACTTGACCAATTTTCAATTCTCTTTTTCCTCTTTTATACGAGTTCTTTTTCCTCTGAGAGTTTTGTGATTTAATGGTTTGACTTGGATTTGTATATCGATTCAGTCTTCTCTTATTTCCTCTTTTTTTTATTTTCCTTGTTGGACGAGTTGATGATCTCGTTACTTTAAAAATAAACGGAAGAGCGGAGGAATTATTCGGTGGTTGGTCGCACTGAAATGATGATTTGACTGACAATTGTTGACATCTGCAATTTGAACAAAATTGGCGGTTTGGCACTCTGAAGTTTCGAGTGGTAAATTTAAAATGATGCCGGTTCATCGTGAATTTTGTGGCCACGATAACTTTGAAACAGTTGAAATCTTATAATGAATGAGATTCGGCTTTGTTTCATCTCGCATTTCGTATGTCCCATTCCCAGTGAATCTAAAGTCCCTTTGATGATTAGCAATCGTAACGAGAAAATATCACTTTGCAGCTGGTTTTTTTGTGGTTTAAAGCTGACTCAGTGGTCAACCGGGTGGCTCCAACGGATTATTTAAATTGGTCGTGTACTACTTTCCCTCATTTAGAGATCCTGTGTTAATGTCTGCACCCAGCCTAACATTTTCTCAGAAAATCTATTTTCAAATCTCTAAATTTTTCATTTGTAATTTTTTTCCTGACAACAACAGAAACATGGTCTGTTACTTTTTTCTGCGAATCCACTTTGTTTATTGAACAAACCCCACTGCGTTTATTCAAACCATCTTCGAATAACTTTGCCACCTTTCTCCCCTTTTATTCGTATTTTTTAAATTGAAGAGAAAACAGGAGGCATACATTCGTGACATTTTAGCTATTGCAGCACCCAACAATATTGAGAGGAAAAACAAGCACTACTAAGTAACTCGATTTCGTAAGAAACGTAGAACGAAATTTATGAGAATTGATATTTCCATTTATTAATGTGTTCAAGGCTTTTTCCTACAACCGGTTTCAAAAGTTTGTTCAGAAAATTTTTTATGCTTTATAGATAGAGCAATGTGGACTTCGGGCTGAGGCGAAAAATCTTCGGGTGTTTCCGGAAGGTCGGTGCAGATATGTTCGCCTTTACGAGTCCTCAAATATACACTCGTAGCACCTGAGATAAAGGTGCAGACTCTCTCAGCCTTTTCTCCAAGTGTAGATGATTTTCAAAAGTTACAATTCTATATCAAAAAAATTTCATTTTCAAGATGAGTAACAAACAAAAAGCATTGCCGGCATTTTTTTTATGATTTTCCTTACAAATTCCAAACCTTTTATTTAAAAAACAAGAGTGTCAGCTGTTATGTCACTGTCAAACTTTCGAGAGCTCGTTTTAAATGAAGAAGCGTGGGCCGATAAAAGTACCACTTAACAAAACTGTTATTCGGTTTTCTCTGAGAAATATTTTATAGCAAGTTTTCAAACAAAAACGGATGGGAAAAACAAAGATAGAAGGAAATGAAACATTAGCATTATAAAACCTTTGCCGATCCTTTGGAACAATGTCAAAACCCGTTTTCTCTTCCGCTATTGAAAATGAAATATGAGCTGGAAGTAAAAAAGCTTGCCCTTAACGAATTGTAATATCATTACTGAAACGCTTGGTTTTCTTTATATTACCGTTCATTATTTTTCACGCTATTATTTTCTCCTTTTCTTTTGTTTTATTTTAAATGAAATTATTGTATTCTTTTGTGTTGAAATTTTTCAAAGCTCACATGCAGGAGAAAGGTATTTATTTAAAAATTCAGTGTTTTGCTTTGGTTGTTTTCAAGTTCGTACCTGGTTGATGAAAAGGTAAAAAAATTGGTATTTATTGAGATTTGTCCAAGTGAAAGTTACCAAAAAGTGGAAGAGTTGAAAAAAATTTTCGACCCTTTCGCAAAGCGCGTAGGACGAAGATTGAACTGGACTTGTTCCTGGCACCCCGATTCATCCCACTAGGCCAAGACTCTAGATGGAGAAAAATATCCACATTTGGCATTTTTCTTGTTTATACATGATAATTTTAATAATAAATAAAAATGCGGGATTGAAAAAATTTTTCTACCCTTCACTTTTAAGCATTTTTTGCCAGCTAAATCCTGATACTAGAAAGTTACATACCACCTTCGTTATTTCCTTAATTATTCTAAAGTAAGCAGACGTTTTACAGGCGATTTTGAAATCAAGCAAATTACAGTCATTTTAATTAGTATTTAAACAGAAATTATGAGCATAATTCTAAGAATTTTCACCTTGTCTTTTGTGATCTTTGTTTACTTTGAAAACAAAACCTGCTGTCGAAATTTTGCATTTTCCCTTTAGAAAACAGCGATAAAAACTCAGAAAAAATTTATACACAATTTCAGTTTTTAAAAGGGAAACCGGATGCGGAAGTAAAATATACATCCTTGTATTAGGGAAGCTTTTATGTGAAAAAGAAGTGTTTTACTGCTTCCGGGTCACTCGCCTTCTAAATGTAAAGCACGCAAACAATATAGACATCATCGATAACAATTTATGACTTTCCTAATGTTATTTGAGAAAGATATAGTCATTTTCATTTTCTTCCAAGTAATGGTTTTTTGCTCGAAACGTTACGTAAAAACTGAACGCTTGTGATAAGGTAAATAATTGCTCTGAAGGTTTTTGCACTGTATATGCCTTCCCTCCCTCTTGTTGATGTAACCGGTTGCATAAACAATCACATATTCTATTAATAGAATAGGGTTGTTGTTGGCATTATTGCATAAGAAGTGTAGTTATTATGACATGTCGTAGTAATTTTCCATTGTTACCGTCAGCTTCATCATAAAAAAAGAAATCTATCCGGTAGATTTCCGTCTTTCATTAAATTTCTAGTAAAACGATCAATATTAACGATGAAAGGAAAATTTCTGTTATCGGGCTTCTTTCTTCATCTGGATTTATCTCGATTTGGTTACTAAAACAAGCAAGCGTATTTGTGAATGAAATTTTGGTTTCCTCTTGAAAGTCTCTGTTCCTCCTTTTGTGTGACTATCGATGAATTGCAACCGTTATGATTTTATATAAATTCTCGCTCTGTCGATTATTAAATTATATAGGGGAAAGCGACAATATAGACAGAACAAATAATGTTTAAATGACGAAATTTTCTTATGATCCTTTATTTTACATTTTACCTCATTTTATTATTTCTAGAATATGGAGACGCTATTAAATTTATGGTACCATGAAAACTGCAGAGTTTTCCAAGATAGATTGGTTAATGAACAGGATCGTGATTGGTTCGATGAACTTCTACGCAATTTCATGAAATCTGAATTCCAAATCGATCCCGTCAAAGTTTTAGGATCCGAGTTAATACTCTATGGTGACTGCTGCAATGATTCGAGGAAATACGAAAGGATTACGGATTTTCATAAGGTAAGGTGACAATTTATATTTTTTATTAGATGAATTGAGAAGTATTGGAAAATGAATGGAAACAAAATGCAAATTTCAAAAGTCAGTACGAAAAAAAGCAGGCTGGTGATGAATTATAAAATCGTAATCATGTTTTCGGATGACAAGTTGTCATTATGATTAATAAACAGTAGCGAATATTTTTTGATGTGGCACGAGAGCCTCGCGGCAAGACGAATACAAATGAGAATAAAAAGGTTTTTGAAAATTGTGAAGGTTGTTCGGGTTAAATTTCAACTCATCCATGCTAATAAAACTGTGGCGTCTGTCTGAAAAGCGACGGAAAGGTCGTTCATGCCTGACTGGAGTGAGAATTACCGGGGAAACCAGAAGGGAAAAGCGCAGCTTGGGAGAAGGGGTGGAAAAAAGTGCGGGGGTAAAACCGGACCAGTTTAGCAGGTAAAAGCCAACATTTCGAAAAATACCGAAGTAATTTTATTGAATATAAGTACTTTCCACTTCAAACTTCTTGTGGAAAATGTGGCAAATAATAAGAGTAGCGGCTGACGAGTTTTGAAATGCTTACCCCATTTTGCGCGGCTTAAAGTCCTAATACTAGATCAAATAGGAGTCATTATCGCTAGGAGGATCTATGCTAATCGCTGTCCTTAAATTTAGTACTTTGCTGAATCTGAAGTTTACAGTTCGCGCACTTCTTTTGTTAGCTTTTGGCTATGAGTGCAATATCGACTCAAAATTCCACGCGTTTGCAATATGAGCAATCTACTTTCTTCCAACCTGGTATTCATACGGAAAAGAAAAGCCGGAAGTAGTAAAAGCACCTAAAGGTTTTTTTTAATTTCAATGAATATAGTTTCTAATGCAAAGCATAGCAGGTTTAGGCAATGTACAAGTATTGAATAAACAGCAGGAAGTTTGCTTGTATAACCCGAACTACAGATCGCGAAACTTTTTCAGTAAACATTATTTTAAATTATTTAATTGCCCTCGATGTTGATAAAACCGATCAGTTTAACTAATTGTTTGGTAGTTTATAAATTTCCTTCTAATTCAGTTTTAGCCGTGGAATAATTTTCTCGGAATTGGAATCTCCGGTTTCACTCGATATTCCGATTGAAATTGGTTTTGTACGAATTCGAACTCTTTCAGGAACCTTTCGCCGCAAAGTAGGGTAACTTTATAATTTTAATTAGCAGACCTTACTTGAGGAAAATTCCTTTACTTTTTTGGTACGAAAATTAATGAAATACTTATCTTCTTATTAAAACAAATAAAACGAGCCAGCAGTCGCACGAGCAGCTCAGTCAATTCCAAATCTGAGATAGTACAGTTTAATCCTCAGGTCTCGACATTTACACAAATATGTGCTTTGAAGTTGGAGGACATGCAAAGTCTCCGCATTGACAACCTCCTTGCTGTCGAGCATGAACTTCTTTTTGTGGACTATAATTCTCAGACCAGACTTATGTCAGATCATGGAAATCGGAAAGTTTGACATTCTCCGGTATTTTCCCGCTGCTAAATGCTTTGCAATTATTTCCAATTTCATACCTATTTAGTCACTATGAAATGATTAAGTCGCCAAATTTAACGCTCCTTCAAACTTCCTCAATTTCAACAATTTGAAATTTAAAACTCGAAGCGAAATGATGGAAGATAAATGAGTGGAACGTCAACAATCGAAGGCGCGATATTTTCTCCTAATATTTACTTACTCGAAATTGCTATCGGTCTTAGACCAATTTTTCCGGATAAACGTTGCTGTTAAATTCATCACTGTCAACCATTTATCATTTTTCTCCGTTCAGTTTCTCCGGTAGACGATTTCGGTTTTCAAATATTTAAAGACAATGAAGTCGAGAATTCCATCGCAATGAAATTTACCAATACATTTTTTGGTTATAAGTAATTCCTTTGTAATGCAAGAGAATTTAGTAACGGGAAAACACCGAAGAATGTCAGACTTTCCAATTTCACCAGCTTCGTTACGGTTTAAACACAAATGTAGGGTTTATCGTTATTCGGATGACAGCTTTTTACTTAGTGATAAAATGAATTCCTCGGATAAAGGATTTGTCATATTCCAGATTTTCGAGTTTCGAATTTTTGAGATTTAGAAAGCAGAATTATTAACAAGACAAGATTTACCGTTGAAATCATTTTTTATTCTTTACAAAATAATTGTGATCATGGGAATTTTTGAGGTTTCGTTTGTCGACTGTACAAGAATAAAAAAATGGTTTTAAAGTTCATGATAAATTCTGCATTCGTTTTAATATTTAGTAAATCCCTTTGTTGCAATCTCATGAATGGGAAAAATTCCGCAGCTTTTTTTCCTTTTGTTTTACGACCGAAATTACATCCAAGCGTAATCATTATTACTCAGTTTCAAAAAACTCATTACTAATGTAATATCAGGCCTGGATTAAATGTTGATCCTAAATTATGCATTTAGTTAATGAATTACGTTTTTGAGTTGATAAGGGGCTAAGTTGGTTGTAATGGTAAAAGGGCGAGAATCTCGAGCTACAAGGAAGTTATGAATTGTTTATTCTTTTGTCAATATTTGCAAGAAAACAAGAAAACATTCCAAACATTAAAATTGCGTAACGTTTCTTGACAAAAATAAGCTGCTTTCCTTTGATAAATATTCTTATTCTTTCTTTTTCATTGTTATCGTTTATTTTTAACTTCAAAAATAAGGGATGAGTGGTTGTGTATCGTGCTGTGCGCGCCTAAAGAGCTTATTTTTCTAAATGGACGGCGCCTAGTAACCCAGGCCCGTAGCCAGAGAACCAGGTTAGGAGGGGCACAAAATCTACTGGGAGGGGCTCCAAATGACACCTTATAACATAAAGAATAGGGAAAACACATGAGCCAAGAAAATTTTCCAGACCCCCCCTGGAAAATTTTCTCTATTAAAGCCATCCTTTTTATAAAATAACAGAATTACGAGTTTCTTAGCGCACACTTTTCCCAACAATAAAAGAAAATTGAATTAAAAGAATAGGATCACGTGGAAAGAAATAAATGAATCATCTTTAATGCAGTTAAAGACCAACAGTTTGGAAAACACTCATCAAAGGTCAGGCATGTAAAGTGCTTTGCCCGATTATTAATTTTGAAATGACTTTCCTTAAGGAAAATATTTTAGTTTTGATAAATTCAAGTGAAATCTATTTCGGGAACGGTGCCTGCTTTCCTTGATCGCATTAGCGTAATTACAGGATAAAAATCACTCCAGCGAAAATGATTGACGTTTTTTTTTTTAAATTATTTTCTTTGCAGCTTGAAAAGACCCTCGAAGAAGGCTTGGAAGATTACAATGCTCGCTCGACAGCGCCGATGAAATTAGTTTTATTTTTGGATGCGTTGTCACACATTTGCAGGATTTCCAGAATCATTCGGCAGCCTTTAGGAAATGCGTTGCTGCTTGGAATGGGAGGTTCTGGTAAGTGGGCTTATCTATTGCTTATCGAGGGGGAAAATCCGGTGCATTATGGGTTAATACAATTTCGAGGATGCGGTAAATTTGGAATGTTGAAGATTCTCCAATTTTGCCTAAAGATGAGATTTTCCAAGAATCAATTTTTCAAATACTTGACTAGTGAAATAGGTTAAACGTTGGTTTTGATTTCAGAAGTCCTTAGGCACCCAAATATTAATAGGGATATCTTTTTCCTTAACAACAGCACAATCGCTTCCTGGAATGTTAAGCGGGTTTCAGATTCTCTGAAATTTTCGTCAATTATCGGGAGAGCGTTACCGTTTAAGAGTTAAGTCAGGCATAGGAACTTTCCAGAAGCGTTTCGAAAAATCAAGATGTGAGGATTAAACTGTAATATCTGTGATTTATAATTGACTGAGCGCTGCACAAGTCAAACTTGCGACAATTGAGTCAGTTGCAAACAAGAGATAGTACAGTTTAATCCTCAGGTCTTGAAATTCGAAATACTTTCAGAAATATCTTCGAAAAGTTTTAGAAACCAAATTTTTTTTTAGGGTAAGAAATCTGGGAAACACACCTTTATTTTTTAAGCTAGCTACAGTTTTTCTGTAATTCGTTTTTCAATAGGCTACTTGCATGAATTTTTAAAACGTCATTAACGGGTTATTAAATTCTTATTTAAGGTATCCCAAGAAAATATCGGTCAAAAAAATCTTATTAAACAGGTAAAAATTCAATTTGAAGTTTAAATTCTAGAAAGCCCGCCAAAAATCACCATACGCCATGTTTGGAGCTAATGACGTCACAACTGAGTTGAATCCTTTTATTTCATTGGTTGATTTTTTTGCGCGCGAAAATCCTACGAATAGGAACAAAGGATCCGACTCAGTTGTGACATAAAGTCATGGTTGGTTTTTGGCGGGCTTTCTAGAATTTGAATTTCAAAGCAAATTTTTCGGTATTTAAAATGGTTTTTTTGATGATTTTTCTTTGCTACGTCTTCATTATTAATCGAAGAATTAATATTAATAATAAATTTGCGATTTTAAAATTTATACAAGTTGCCTATTCTAGAAAGCCCGCCAAAAATCACCATACGCCATGTTTGAGCTAATGACGTCACGACTAAGCTGAATTCTTTTATTTCATTGGTTGATTTTTTTGGGCGCGAAAATTCTACCAATGGGAACAAAGGATCCGACTCAGTTGTTACACCATAAATTCATGGTTGGTTTTTCGCAGGCTTTCTAAAATTTGAATTTCAAAGCAAGTTTTTATGTATTTAATTTTTTTTTGGCTAAGTCTTTATTATTAATTGAAGAATTAATATTAATAATAAATTTGCGATTTTAAAATTTATACAAAGTGCCCATTTCGAATCCTAACGAAACAAGCCCCTAATCTAATTTCTTATTCTTTAGGCCGCCAGAGTTTGTCAAGGCTTGCAACCCATGTCAGCGAGCTTTTCCTCTTTCAAATCGAACTAAGTAAAAGTTACGGAAATACGGAATGGAGAGATGACCTCAAAAACATTATGATAAGAGCAGGTGTTGAAAATAGAGAAATCGTATTCCTTTTTTCCGATACCCAGGTAAGTTTATCCTCTAGATTTATATTTTCCCTTAAGGCATAAAATGCGAAGTGAAATACTTTCGAATGTTTTTTCCCAAAACGGATTTATCACTGAAGGCTTATTACCATGGTTTCGCTCAAAATTTAATTTCATGGTAGGCCTGCCGGTTTTATTTATCTTTTTGTCCGTACATGAAAAAAAACGCATAACCCTCTTTCTTTTGTAGAAATCGAGTTAAAACATCAAATGAACCACCTTTTTAGTCGAGAATATAAGAACCCACATGCTCGGGGATAATCTCAAAACTTAATGAGGTTTCAAGTCCGATAAAACCAAAAAGGAAAAGTTTTTCCCGGATTAAAATTTTTATGCTTTAACGCAAGGGGGATGGCTTTTATTTTATACTCTTGCTGAGGGGATCTACTTAAATAAAAGGTTATATTTTATGAAAGCACTATTGCTTTTTGAATCAATAATTACATTGATTTGCAATGATTTACATATTTGCTGACAGCAGCGGTCCGTAAAATTATTTGATTTTCGCACAGTATTTGGCTTTAAAGCATATCATTTGAATTCGGATGAATAGTTTTCAAAGCTGTGAAAAGGTTCTTGGAAAGGGGTTCAACCCTACCTCGTGCTTGCTTTATTTCCTCGCAATGAGTCGAAATTTAAAAATTCTTTCGTACTTTCATCTCTGCACTTGAAAGAAATGTTCACTTACTGATTATTTTTTTTTTCTTCCACAAAATGAATGGAAGGAAAAAATTTTGATAAAAAAGAAGTCGATTAAAATCTGCTTTTTGATTTATTTCAGCGAAAGCTAGCTATACACTCGTCAGTTTAGACTTTGTAACCATTTTGCCTCAAACTTAAACTAAAAGTTTCTACTTTTTTTTTTAACAGATCAAAAGCGAGTCCTTCTTAGAAGATGTTAACAGTATTTTGAATTCCGGGGATGTACCAAACATTTACGCATCAGACGAAATGGATAAAATTTATGCGGCTATGAGGGGGCCCGTTCAAGAAGCTGGATTGCAACCGACTAAATCGAATTTGTTTGCAACATATTGCAAGGCTGTAAGATCGAATCTTCATTGCGTGCTTACTATGAGGTAAATAATTTGAGAATACATTTAGACTTTAGTAAATCTGCATTGCCTGCCTGATAATGAAAATGCTTAATATTTGGATTTAATAATCATGAATTCTTTTCTTTTCAGCCCGATTGGTGAAGTATTTAGAGCCAGGCTTCGTCAATTTCCAGCACTTGTAAATTGTTGTACGATTGATTGGTTTTTCCCGTGGCCGGATACAGCGTTACAGGTAAAGCACTGCACTTGACATATAAAATAGGGCTGATCGAGGGGTGGCCCCCTACTTGAAAAGTGATTAAAAGTGATTCCAAGGTTAGGTTAGGTTAGCTGTGAACTAGGCTCGGTTAGGTGTTAGGTTAGCTCAATTCTAGCTGTGAACTAGGCTCGAACCTTGACTCCTTCGAAATTTTGTTTTGAAGTCAAGCACTCTACCCCTGCTCTACGGACGCATTCAAAACCAATCAAAGTATTTTAAAATTACAGTGTAGCCTCCATTAGTGGACACTTCCCTATAACGGACAAAAATCTTGGTCCTAATATTTTTTCCTGAAATCCTATTTATATTTTTTCCCTCCCTTGTGTTGATTCTGGCTACGGGGCTGCATCTTTCCGTGTGTTAGATTTCTAAAATACGTGTACTTAACCTGACGCGTTACTACACGCTGGATAAAAGATTCGAATTCGATCATCTCTATAATTGTATAGTTATCTCTTTGAGATTACTCCGTAACTCGATTTAAAACAGAGGATGTAAGGGATTAATCGTCAATGAAACCAACGATGCAAAGCGCAATGCATCAGCATAATATTAGCAGAACATTTAATTACCTAGGCTAACTAATTGATACCAGGAATTTACGTTTATATAGGTTCGAGTTATTTCAGGGAGTAACATCTAAACCGAATTTTAGCTCGCCTAACATTTCACGTGAAAATTAGTCAAAATGCCGATTTTTGTTGGCAGTTGTTTTTTTTACCAGTGTTAAAAGAATAAAAAGGCAAGCAGAATCGCTCTTATATAGCTTTAACTTAACATCATTTACCTCAAGGTGCTGATTCCAAGCTTGCGGTTTTATTGGCGAGACCGCGTGTGATGTAAAAGAACCTTGAATTCCCTGAAAAACCTCGAATACCTCATTTTTTCAATGTGGAACTTCAACCCGGAAAGTCTTTCGACAAACAAACCTTTAACTGATGCGATTAAATTGATCGGATATTAGCTTATATAGATAGTTCAAACAAGCCACTAAACGGTTTTTCTAAGTAAAGAATTTTCTATTGAGAAGAAACCCTTGGAAAAAATCATTCTAGCTTCCGCGAACGAGGACTAAGAGTTATTACAATTTTTATTTCCTTCGAAAATGAAATTGAATGTTAACATCTGTAACGAAACCTTTTTTTCATCCGATAAGCATAGCGTTTATCCGAGCGATGAATAAAATATTCGCTATCAAAGTTCAATTTCGAAAATTTGAAAGTCATAATGGAAAATCGATACGGGAAGCCGAAGAAAACTCGAGCTTCCTGAGCTTTCATATTAACTTTTAAAGTGATAACCTCTGAAAAATCATGAAGAATTGATTCGAACTTGAACTTATATCACAAAATTCTGATGGGATTTATTTCACTTTTCTGCAATATCCAATTCATTTATTTTTTATTTATGTAAATTTTTTATCATATTTGTAAGAGTTAGGGAGTTTCTTAAGTTCAATAATGTCAATTTTTTGTTGCTAATATTGCATCATCCTTTTTGAGAATTAAGATGAGATTCTCTCCGAGGGATTTTCAAGCGTAGCGTATTTAAAGTACCTTTTAAGAAGAAACTTTGTCAAAGAGAAACCATTTAAATCTTTTATGACGTCGATCAAGTAAAAAAAAAAAAAGGAAGCAACAGATTTAATTTTCTTGTTATTTTATATTGTTAGCATAGGCGAGCTGTAGGAAAGTTTAAAAAGGCTTCTTAGAATGCCAACTTCGCGACGAGGATCGTTGATCATGATGGTGGGCATGGTCATTGAATTGGGCCACCAATTTTTGCCATATCAGTCTCGCAGATTCTTGAGCCACGAGGTTTCCCTCGACCTCATCTGCTTACACCCTTTAAAGTTTCACCTTCGTCCTCAGTTTTAGGAAACAAAGACTTTTCTCGCATAAGAAATGTATATCAAGGCTAGATCAACATTGGATTTCATCCAAAAGCTAAAAGTTTCAGGGCTCGACCTGATTATCTAAAATAATTTGTTAAAATTTTCTTCCTCTTTAATTTATTTTTTTTTTAACAGTCGGTTGCTTTTCGATTCCTAGAAGACATAAGCGATCTTGAAATTGAAAATAAAGTCCTTAGTGGGATCGTAATCACGTGTCAGTACATGCACCAAAGCGTCATTGAAATAAGCAAGCAATATTTAGCCGAGTTGAGCCGTCATAATTATGTAACGCCTACTTTGTACCTGGAGCTCTTAGCCAGTTATTCGAATTTGTTTATTAGGAAAAAATGGGAAGTGATTCAAGCGATTCGAAGGCTTCAGACAGGTAAAATTTTTTTAACTATAAAAGTAGGTTACATAACAAAAAAAATGGAAGAAATGGGAATGGGAAAGTTTTTTCAAAGTTTCAACTACTTTATTAATTGGTTTTGACAGTAATTTAATTAATTTGAAGCTGCAGACATTTCAAAGGGAACTGACGCCATCATTTGTTATGTAAAGGCTCTGATCATTAAACATCCTAATTTTTTCACAAAAAAAAAAAAAAGATAGGAAGTGATTTTGTTTTTGAGGAAACTTTTTCTAATTAACTTCTAAAGGGGAATGATCTAAACAAACATTTTTTTCAATTCTTCATCCCTCCGTTATTTTTTAATAAATTTTTTTGCAACATTAAAGCGCTAAAGTTTATATAGATCATGGAGTAAAGTTTAGGCTTTAAAGCCGATGGAAAAAATCTTTCTAGGAAATCGAAGATCCTTTTCGTTCTCGGAAATTGCGATAAACTTTTAGAACTTTTTGTTAAAAAAAATTTAATTAGCACGTGGGAAGATTGCCTATGGCATATTTTATATAATTTTTTTTAGCAAAATCTTAGCCATGAAATGTTCAGAGATTTTATTTGGGGCAAGAAGTTTTTGAAGACACAAAAGTCCCTACGAGTTTAATTATAAAAATTTTACCAGCTACGGTCCTGATGGAAAAATAAGTCATAATTTTTAATAAAACTAGAGGAACAAACAACATGTTTATTACAATTTTCATTTCCTGAAAGACTCTCCGCATGACATTTCACATGCTTATGCATCTTCCTTTTTTTTAAAAAAAAAAAATGATAAAACTCCGGAAAAAGGTCGGAATTCCAGGAATAAAATTATGATCATGAGGCACTTCTGTCAGGAGAAATATTTCACCCAGAAAACTAAGCTGTATGAACCCGGAACTAAAAATTTAATATTAAAGCGAAAGGTAGAAATTACAATTTTTTTCGCTCTCCAGCTTGTCAGAAAATAATGTGCTAGATGAAGAAGTTTAACTAAAACTCTCATCTATCATGAGTAATTACATCCCCAGAACATGTTACAAATTTTAATGCTTTTGAACTATTTGAAGTGGGTCGTTTTTCAAGCTTATGAGTAAGAATCCTGGCGCTTTAAAAAATGATGTATTATACGCTTCGTTCATTTTTTTCCCCTGCAGGCTTGGACAAAATGAGAACTACGGAAGGGGAAGTGAAAGTATTGGAAAAAGAATTACAAGTATTAAAACCCCATTTAGAAAAAGCAGCGAAGGAAGCGGCGAGGATGATAGAAAAAATAGCAGCTGACACGGTAAGCATGTCTTTATTCTTGTTTTAATCGGATGCGGTCAATTGCATATGTTCGATTTTTTAAAAACTTTAAAAAATTGATAGTGAAAACTAACTTTTGAATAAATTGCATATGAAAATTATATTTTAAATTTCTGTGTATAGATCTATGCACAGAAATTCAATGTGAAAATCAAAATTTTGAAGAATTTCACATATTTATTTCATAGTGAAAATTTATCTTCTGAAATATCTATGTAAATAAATTCGTAGTGAAAATTCACCCTTAGAACAACAAAAAAATCATTTCTCGGTAGAGCAGCTTTGGCCATCATCTTAAGTTAAACAAAATGACAGTTAAAAAGATTTTAAGATTATTGTAAAAAATTATTACCAGGACGCGGAGAATCCGCAAAAAAAAAATAAAGTGTATTTCGTATACATCCGTCATCAATCATTTATTCTAAAACACGAAAGCGTTTTTCCTCTGGGATTTATATTATCTTGAAAGCATGTCATTATTTTGAAGTATATCCGAGCAGTGTCAAGATAAGCAGTTATTGCGAAAAATCTCCCTTTTCGAGCTTTAAAGCCCTTTCATTTTATAATATCAACTTAGAAAGGTTTTATAAGAAAATATTCAAGGATTTTGTCTCTTGAACAATGAAATTTTTTTCCAAGAAATATCAGGTCAATGCTCGTGTTACGTGTTCCTAATTCTGTTCGATCGTCAACGCAATTGCGTAAAGTAGCAAACGAGATGGTTTAACAGAAGTTAATGATTGATTGACCTAATTATGAATAGCATTGTCCCCCTTTTTTTTATCTTAAAGCAAAAGCCAAAAGGATGTTTTTTTTAAAGTGGATGAAACATCCTCGCAGCGCCCTAATTACATTTTTTATAAACTTTGCAGGTTATAGCTGAAGAAACAAAAGCAAGAGTACAAGAAGACGAAGCGAAAGCAACAAAATTGAAAGAGGAAAGCCAAGCAATATCAGACGACGCTCAAAAGGATCTAAACGAAGCATTGCCCGCACTAGAAGCAGCTGAAAAAAGCTTACAAGCACTGAACAAAGGAGATATTGGAGAAGTTAAAGCTTTGAAAACTCCGCCGCCAGGAGTAATTACTGTAATCGAAACGATTTGTATTATTAAAGGGATAGCTCCAAAGAAGGTGATGATAATAATTATAATAATAAAATAAATTTAAATTTCTTTTGTAAGCGTTTAATGATCTTTATTTTTAGGTTCCCGGACCTGTCTTCGGCACTAAAATTAACGATTACTGGGAACCCGGGAAAAAAATGATTGGAGACGCCGGCCAATTTTTAGCTTCTCTCGTGAATTTCGATAAAGAATCATTCACTGAGGAACAAATTTTGAAACTTGAGAAATACGTTAATGATCCGGATTTTCAACCGGCTAAAATTGCGAAGGTACCACCGTTTTACAAAAATTGAATTTAAATGGAACATTATAACTTCACGTTGAAGTTTTAATGAGCTTTGTAGGTGCTAATTGCTCTTCAACACGAAAAGAATATAATTTCAGGTTGTTTCGAGGCTTTTAAACGACTTTGATCGTAAAATGCCTTTATCAATAGTTAGTTCCTGGAACAAGAACTGTCAATAGTAGTGGTCTAGCAGTATTAGGAGAAGCCTTTTCTCAGAAAGTTTACTCGAGGGCCGTTCCTCAGTTTTTAAGAGCTTTTTATCTAGTGCAAAATTACTTTCCTTCTAAAAGACTTTGGGTCCATATGGTTGCGGGGGTGGTTGCTACGTAATTGGTCGATAGACAGCTTGCATACATTTTAAAATCGCAAATTTATTTTTCGAACAATAATATTGACTAAGCAAAAAAAATTAGACACCGAAAAATTTGCTTTGAAATTCAAATTCTAGAAAGCCCTCCTAAAATGAACTATGACGTCAAAACCGAGTCAGATCCTTTGTTCCGATTGCGCCAAAAAAAGTCAATTTAATTCAGTTGTGACGTCATTACCCCAAACAAAGCGTATGGTTATTTTTGACTGGCTGGCAAATTGAATTTTTATCTATTTGAATCCATTTTTTAAATCAATTCGAAATTTTTGAATTTTTTTATAACGCTTTTGAATTTATTTAAGCAGCCTCTTGCTTATTTACTAATCGACTTATATTTTCTAATTTCAGGTCTCGAAAGCTTGTATGTCTTTATGCATGTGGGTTCATGCCATGTACAAATTTTATTTCATAAATAAAATCGTGGCACCGAAAAAAGCGGCTTTGAAAGGAGCGAACGATAGATTAATGGCAGTGCAGAAGGTTTTGGATGTGGCGAAAGCGAAAGTGGCCGAGGTAAGAAGGCGTAGTAATAGACGTTTTATAATTGATAAAGTTTCCGAAGGTGAGAATTCAACTCTTTCCCAAATGTTTGCTCGAAAATCATTGACTCGCTAATGGAATTAAAATGTAAATTAACTTTTATTCCCTAAGGGCGTCTTAAAAACCCACGTTGATCAATATAAAAGCAGCTTTGTTTCAAAAAGAGCAAGTGTTTAAAGATAAGCTTTTGAAAAATTCGTGGGATTTATACGCTTAATATTTTAAGAGGAATTATTCCTGTGTTTTTGTATTCATGATAATTTCCGTTATTCGAGGAAAGCTTATTTTAAATCTTAACCGAGATTATTATTTTTCTCTTTTTAATGTATAGCCGCCTCAAGTCTTTCGTCTGGACTTAGTGATGGTTGTCGATAATACAGTGCCATTAATTATGGCCATGTTGATATTGTTGTTGTCGTTGTTTATGATAATGATGATGGTAAAAAACCTGGCCAATAATCATTGTTAAAATTTCGGCTTAAAATTTTCCTGATAAAATCGCTGATAATCGATTACCAAAAATTTAAAAAAAATTGGTATGGCGTATCTCTGATGTAATACGGCTTCAAACTGTGTCGGTCGGAGTACCGAGCCCAGAAGAAGGGAAATAAGTTACGTTGAGCAATTTTAAAGGCACCAAAAGAAAACCGCCAGAGTGAATCTCAAACTCTCATTGGTCCCCCTTAATTCGCTCACGCTCTTGTTCTTTAAAAAGACGGCTCGGGCTTGTGATTCTCTCAACAATGAGTATTTTAAAGGATAAAAATAATTGACAGTTTATAAATTAATAATTATGAAAATATTATTTAATGTTCGCATTTCCTTTAAGATTGAACGTAGGACGGCGTTATTCAAAAAGCAGCACGATCGACAGAAATTAATTGAAAAGTCTCAGGCAATCGAATCAACTGTCACTGTTAGTGACAACGACTGATTACAGACACTTCTTCCATCATTTTTACTGAAAAATTTTAAGTTCTTTGACAAATAATATCATATTTCACAAAAAATCAATGATGACACTTTCCGCGATTTTTCTTTGATTGTAATTTATTGGAGAGGAAAATCTTTTCGAAATTCCTGCCTTCCTCTTCTCTCTGGGATTCTTTGAGGCTTTACTGATCTCAGCTTCAAAGTTTCATTCTTAACATTTTTTAATCAAGATAATGTTTTCCTAAGAAGGCAATTAGTATCTAATGTTTTAAAACTGCTTTCTCATATAGATTATGAAAGGTCTAGCAGAGCTTGAAGAAAAATTACGCGAGACCGAGCAAAACAAATCCGCATTAGAAGCAAGCGCAAAGCTTTGCCAAGATAGAATGGATAGAGCTTTCCGATTACTTAATGGGCTTTCTGATGAAAAAGAAAGATGGATCGAATCCGTACATAACTTTAATAAAGGTCTCGTGAATATTACGGGCGATATCCTTATCAGCGCAGGTACCTTTTCTAATTTAAACATTGTAAACTTTCTCTCAGACTTTTAATGACCAAGTTCGTTGAAATCTTCTAAGGAAAACTTTCAAATAATAGTAAACCTCTTTTTGTTTAAAATTTCAGGAGCTGTGGCTTATTTGACCCCTTTCACTGATGCATTTCGAAGAAGACTCTTAACAAAATGGAACGATTTAGTCGAGGAACTAAACATACCTCATACATCGAAATGTAATCCAGTTTCGACGTTAGGTGATCCTGTGATTATTCGCCAGTGGCAAATTTACGGTTTACCGAGGGATTATTTAAGCACTGAAAATGGAGTCCTCGTCGGATGCTCTAAGCGTTGGCCTCTTTTCATCGATCCTCAAGGACAGGCGAATCGATGGATTCGGAACATGGTGAGTAATGTTTCATTTTTTTCCCCGCTGTAAATTAGTTGAAGTTATGGAGGCGCTACCATGTCTGACCTATTTCCTCGATATTAAATTACAAGCTAAAATCGTGTTTTGTTAGCTTTTTTTTAAAAATGTTGGTTCGTTTGTTGCAACCAGCATGAACTTTGCAAATCATCCCATATATCATTCTGTCAAATAATTAGTTGGCTAATTAATTATTTTATAAATTCAATGCTCATTGAAAATTACAAATGCATCAAGATTTGATTTGTTTTAAAAGTATTTTTTTGCATGTGATTATTTTTTTTAAAGATTTCTATTTTAGGTTTCCAAAGAAAAACTTTTGAAACTTTACCTTATTACTGTTAAATAACAAGTATTGAGAAATTTCAATTAAAAATCGATATCAGATGAATATGATATCAAATCAGAAAGCCTAAAGGCAGGATCGTTAGTTGCATCCATTTCGATTTTTATCAGTTTGCGCCCTAAAGGATTGAAGTCCAGTCAATGTATCAGTTTTATTCCCCATCCCCATCTCAATCATTGTCAAAAAACGTTTGCTTTCTGGTATATAACCCTCCTGGCAATCACCATTTCGATTATTTAGTTTCATAAAACATTCTACTCGCTAATATTGAAAAACTTTATCTAAAAATTTTTAATAATTGAAATCTTATGCGAATAAACAGTAAGTAAGTAATAAACAGCAGTAAGTATTCCATTAGCAAAAAAAATACAGAATTCAATTTCGCATTCGAGTCAGGTTTCCTTTTTATTATTATTACATTAAAAAACGACGACAGTATCTGTTTGCTTGGAAATTTTCCTTAAAAAATTTTTCTCTTCTTTGAATTAGAGGAAGTGAATCCATTAGGTCGTGCCATTAAAAAGGAAATGTAATTAATTGTAGTAGCAACATGTGTTTAAATCGTTTTTAATATTTCCCATGAATATGCTTTGAAACCTGATGTACCCTACAACTAACGAGGATGTTTTTTTTTTTTTCCTATAAAGAAAAATATAGGTCAGGAACAGTGGCGAACTGTTCGACCAGTTTTTTAAAGTCGAAAAATAGGGAGACCCAAGGAAGGAAATAGAAACGTAAGAAACTAATTTTGATGAGAAATTATTAATTTCCGGTTTATTGGGTCAGAGCAGGGCTCTGACTTACGAGACCATAAAAGTTCGGTTAGACCAGTGGCGCCATTTCACCAAAATCTTGGGAAGGGACAAATATTCTTGACCTTTGGGGGAGCAAGCATCAATGCTTAGCTTATGGAAGAAAAAAATGCGGTGTCCGCTTTAAATGGCGCCACTGGGTTAGGCTCAGTATCAACTGGTACTTGGTCATTCTGGAGCAGTTGGTGCTGGTTCCAGCTAATGCTACGCACCTAGTTGCGGCCTAAAAGCTGAACTAAGAATTTGGGCTTTTTATAAGAATTTCTCTCTGTACAGTCATGTACTCTTTTGGAATGAAAAATCGAAGGAAACATTTTTAACAGAAGAGAAAAAAATCAATAGCGTGAATAGGAAGTTAAATAAACTTGCGCTTACGAAGAGAATATTATTCCGCCACTGGGCAGAAAGTAAAAATCCCCTCTGGGATCACTCTTGATTACTTTTATTTTATTTTATTTTTTTAATTTTTCAGGGGAAAGAGCATGGCATGGCTGTCGCTAAATTGTCAGATAAAGATTTAATACGTACTTTAGAGGCTTCAATTCGTTTCGGCAAACCCTGTCTTATAGAAAACGTCGGGACGGATATCGATCCCGCTTTAGATCCAGTTCTTCTTCGTCAAGTTTTTAAACAAGCGGGAACTTTAGTTTTAAAATTAGGCGACTCCGTCATTCCATATAACGATGACTTCCGGTTGTACTTAACGACAAAACTTCCGAATCCGCATTATACGCCGGAGGTCTCCATTAAGGTTTTGCTGGTGAATTTCACTCTCGTGCCGAGGTTTGTTTGGGAAGTTTTAATGCAAAACTTTTTATAAACAGCTCAAAATTTCATTCTTCATTCAAGGTTTTTTATTTTCAGCGGTTTGCAAGACCAAATGTTGGCATTGGTCGTAATGCAAGAAAGACCCGATTTAGAAGAAGCGAGAAGCATGATTGTGGTCAGCAGCGCACAAATGAAACAAGAATTAGTCGAAATTGAAGACAGGATCTTGTATAAATTAAGCACATCTGAAGGATCACCAGTTGACGATATTGATTTGATACAAACATTAGAAGCTTCTAAATTAAAATCTGAAGAAATCAAGGTATAATCAACTCGATTAATCAAATCAAAGTTTTTAGTAATTTTAATATACACTTGAAAAATTTTTCAGCAAAAAGTCAAAGCTGCTGAAATAACGCAAATGGACATCGATGAAACGAGAGCGCTTTACATTCCTGTCGCTAACCGAGCACAAATATTATTTTTTTGCTTAATGGACATGTCGAATGTTGATCCAATGTATCAATATTCAATGGACTGGTTTGTTAACATTTTTGTGAACAGCATGGCTAATACTGAAAAAACAGGTTAGAATAAATGGACAAATATTCCTCATACGGCTGATTAGAAAAATACAGGAAAAAAAACCATTTTTTTAGTATTTGTCCGAGCATTCGTATGTCCAAAATGATGCTAATGATTTGGTTTTTTTTTTAGGAGAAATATCAACGAGGATTATTACGATAAATGATTATTTCACTTTTTCGTTGTATGCAAACGTATGTCGGAGCTTGTTTGAAAAGCATAAATTATTGTTTGCTTTTTTGCTTTGCGTTAGAATTTTAATGGATAAAGGGGAGATAGACCCTGCAGAATATCAGTTTCTTCTCGCTGGGGGTGTTGCGAAAAATGTAAGTTTATATTTTTTTTTTTACATATAAATCGATTATTTTGTCTTTTTCTCAGATTACTAGATAAAATGTCTGTATATTCTGCACTAAGCCAAATAATTTTTGTTTATTTTTGTAAGAGTCAGTTCAATAGTTTGCAGATTTTAAAGGTTTGATTCCCTAGACCTTACGCACGGATTTTTGATTCGAATCTTTGCCCGGTGTTTTTGAAAATGCCTTCTGCTTTATTGTTTTTATTTTTCTTAAATTTTTTTTTAAAAAAACAGCTTCTTTTAAAAATTTAAATGCTTTTTCTATTCCATTAGCTAAACATTCTGAAGTAGAGAAACTAGATAAAAGAGAGGCGACTTAATATATATTTTCAGAACTCCTGAACATTGAAACCCCTGTAAAGAAGATATGAGGAACAAAAAAAAAAGATCAACAGTGTAATGAGGGATCTATCTTGCTGAACATAATTCAAACATTTATAATTCTAAAAAGTTTCACGTTGTCGTCTTTATCTAGTCTCTGCTATCTAGTAATCTGAGGTTTTTGTCTTAATTCTATAATCAACATCAATGACTCAAAAAATTATCCACAGCCCGAAACGATGAGCAGACATGCAACATTGCAAAGTTTCCATTTAGCGCAGCACAAATTGCATGATTGGTATTTAAAACTTTATAATAAGTTACATGTCTTTCGAAAGTTTTTAAAATATTCTGGTGTCATGATCATTATCGGACAACATACACTAACAGTAAAAATTCACATTGGTGAGGACCACTTTGGCGCCATCTTAAATGATTTTTCCCGATTTTAAACACAAGGAATACCCCATGACGATGAACAGATTCAGTTGTTGGAGATGCTTCATTTTGTAGATTTCCTGACTTGTTAAAGTTTGGCTCCAGGTCCACGAAGAATAACGAAAATGTGGGTTTCTGTCTGACGTTTAGTGTATTACTGTATTTGGTGTCCTAAGCCTTCGATCTCTGCTTTTAGTTCTGTATCGTCCGTTGAAAAGCTGTTGTTTTTAAATAAAACACGATAGGTTCTCGTGTATTTTGGTTGATAGACGGGGGATTCCGCCTTTTTTGGTAAAAATTTAATTTGGTCTTCGTTAACTTTCATCCTAAATCTTTTTGGCGCTAACGCCTGAAGTCTTTTTACAAGCACTCGAAAGACTTTTGTGTTTTTAAGTGATTTGAAAATCGGTAAACATTTAAGAAATTTTTTCTTACTTTGTTTCCATGGAGTATAAGAGTCATTATTTTCCTTAATGGTTTCTAACGCGTGATAGTTCTTTTCAGTGCTGATTGTTTTTCGAGTGTATCCCAAAATTTTTCTTGGCCAAACTTCCTGAAAAGGTGAAAGGCCCCCCCCCCCCCCCCCCTCCTTTGGCAGTAATTTTTCCCATGTCGTCGTCCAAGCTTAGATCAATTCGTTTTTTGCTGGTGCTGGGGAGCCCAACGTGATCGAACATCAGCATTTGTGCCATTTTTGCTAAAATGTAGTTTTTTCCAAAATGTATCTCTCTTACTAGGAGAGCTTCCCAAAAAAGTCCCTTTAACAATAGACCGACACTTCTTAACGCGAGTGTTAGCTTTCGGTGCGCGAACGATCACTCTTTGAAAGAAAACAATATTTGTTTACCGTTAAATAGTTTACCGGTAAATCAGCAATCTAATAATATTTTATTGTTTAGTATTCTCGACGTGTATAATGTCACGGTCCATAAAGAACTGTCGGAGAAATTAATTAAAATTACTTTTATAAGCTTGAGAGCCTCATCATTCAAAGGAAATTTTTTAAAAAATAATCCAAATATTTATCGTTTTTCCTATTATATTCGAACCTACCGATGAGAACCTCCGCTTTTTAATTATGAGTCCTTTTCCTTGTTTACCGTTACCTTATTATGTTTTTTAAAATATTTTCCTGTACTTAATTTCCTTGTTCAGAAATTTCAGGTTTTTTTTTTTGGCAAAGACAGCACTTGACCGACGTAATTACCGAACGGTAATTTGAATGGGCAATTTAAACGGATCGTAAGTGCGAATTCCAAAAATTCAGGTTTTTCTCCTTGTTTTTAATGAGGAATTTAATTTAATTTTCAGTATTTCAAGAAAAACTCTTCATTTATTCCCTGGCAGTATATAAAAATTATTTTATATTAAATTGAAATGAAATATCTGTTCCGACTAAAATGATGTCACGAAAAATCTTTTATTTTGATCGAAAATAGAAAACTTCTGCTTTTAAAAAAAAAGGCTAAACTGGTTGAAAATGGTTTCAGCCCCGCAAAAAACTTTACATCGGACGTCCTCATCTGCAAATATTTGATCTTAATTTCAGACTTACCCTAATCCTGCTACTAATTGGATATCAGAGCGATCTTGGCTAGAAATTACATCATTAGACAATCTGCCTAACTTTCAAGAACTTGTCAAAAGTTTTCCTGACGGTTTACAAGGGTACAAAAAGATATTCGACTCTTTAGAAGCTCACAGGTAATTGTGTCTCCATTAAATTAAAAAATTTCATCATTTTTTCTTTTCTAAAAAGCCTCGATTCTACATTTGGTTTAACACAAAATTTTTATTAAATTAAGCATCTTGTAAAATCAAGTTAAAACAATTTTCGCGTTAGTCCAAGCCTTTCACGCAGAAAAATTTTTAATGGCGTATCGCTTTATCCTTATTTAGGGAGCAATTACCTCAACCCTGGGAGAAAAAACTCGACGCTTTTCAAAAGTTAATCTTTTTGAAATGTATTCGCCCGGATAAAGTCACGAATGGTATGCAGGATTTTTTGGCAGCCAAAATGGGTCAACAATTCATCGAGCCCGTGACGAGTGATTTACAAGCAATGTTTAGGGAATCGACGCCTTTTACTCCGCTGATATTTGTTTTGTCAACGGGAACGGATCCTGCTGCTGAGTTGTATAAATTCGCGGATAAGGTAAATAAATATGTTGTAGAGGGCGCTTTAAAATGCTTTTAGTTAAGAAAATTGTCGTTAAAGGGCGCTGGCGTAGATGCACTTCATGAGGCATTCGTTGGAGTGCGCTAGTGTCGTCTTAATCTGTAGTACAAGACGTTTGAACTTGGTTTTTTAAGCAACTTACCTCTTATTTTGACGTTCTCCTCTTTTAGCTACAAATTTAAGATAACATTATTGGCTGTTATTTTAATGAATTCTTACCAATTCGTGTAATCATCACTTCGTTTATAAACAAAAAATTTTCGCTACGTCAACTCCATCGAATAACTTATAAAAACTTTTCATGAAAAGCTTGAATAAACTTCATTAATAAATTTTTCTTTTGTTTCTCAACTCTTAAAAACCCAGAAAAATATTTTTTAAAACAATAAGAAAATTATTCATAAAAGTTTTTTTTCCTAGATGAAAATGTCGAAACGATTTGAAACTATTTCCCTTGGGCAAGGTCAAGGCCCAATCGCCGAGAGAATGATGCTTCAGGCTTTAGAATCTGGATACTGGGTTTATTTTCAGGTAAGCCGGATTAATCCAAAACAAATCCCTTCGATAAAATCTTTTTTTTATAATTTTAAATTTTCTTTCCCACAGAATTGCCATTTAGCGCCCAGTTGGATGCCGAGATTAGAGAGATTGATTGAAAACATAAACCATGATACTGTACATAGGGAATTTAGATTGTGGCTCACGTCAACACCTTCACCTCATTTTCCTGTCGCGATATTACAAAATGGAAGTAAAATGACAGTTGAGCCGCCTCGTGGTATTAAGGTTGGTTTTATAACCTGCGTCATTTGCGATAAGTTAAATGTTAATTAAATTATCTGAAATTTTCAGGCAAACATGCTTCGTGCTTATTTAAATCAAGTAACTGAATTCAGTGATTTTCTGCATTCCCAAGAGCCGAAGGTTCCGATTTTCAAATGGCTTTTATTCTCTTTGTGTCTTTTCCACGGTGTTTGTCTGGAACGGAGAAAGTTTGGCCCGTTGGGGTTTAATATTCCGTATGAGTTTACAGACGGTGACTTGAGAATATGTATTTCTCAATTGCATATGTTCTTGCTTGAGTATACGGATATTCCTTTCAAGGTAAGTTTATAAGTTGACAGTTGGTAAATATGGTGCAGCCAATCCCGATCCCGATATTCAGAGGTAGATCCCCTACTGATTCAAAACTGATGACATTAAGTTTGATGTTCTATACAAATATTTATTTCTTTATAAGGTGATAAATCTTGCAAGATTATATATTTGCCAACAACCTAATTCCTTGTGATTGTATAAATTTTTTTTTTGTATTTTTCATAATGCGATTTTTTTACCGCAGGTATTGACTTATACTGCTGGACAAATCAATTACGGTGGCCGAGTTACAGACGATTGGGATCGTAGATGTATAATGAACATGCTCTCTGATTATTATGATATCAAAATATGTAATAAAAATTACATTTTTGATGAGCAAGGACTTTATCATCAGGTAAGATCCTGGATTTAAAAAAGTGCGCTAGCCGTGAGAGTGCTAAAAAACATAAAAATGAACTCCCCAGTGACGTAGCAACCATCCCCGCGCCCCTTCCGCAATCGCGGTGGGATTCCTAGGCCAAATGAAAAATTAAAAATCCTAGTGTAAGATTGCTTTCCCAACAAGCATATTCCGTTTCTAAGAGCCAAAATTTCGAAATAACCGTCCGGAACGTTTCGAAACGTTCCTAGAGGCATTACTTTTAAAAACAGGTCTTACTTTTTAAAATCACGTTACGTTTGATGAACGTTTATGCATTTATTTTTTGTTATTTATCTTTCACCTAAAAGATGATAAATTTTAGCGACATTACAGCAGTAACAAGAACTCTTAAGTTATTCCATTCTCTGGTTTCTTAATGCAAATCAGAACCCCCAATTCACCTTAATTAAACTCCATTTATCCTTTCAGCTTCCGAGTGATTCGAAATTAAACGACTATCTAACCTACATTAGAACTCTTCCAATAAACGACGACCCATCGTTATTCGGTCTTCACTCTAATGCCGATATAAGCTGCGCTCAAGCCGATACATTCAAAGCCCTGTCCACGCTTTTATCTCTTCAACCGAGGGTTGCAGGAGGGGAAGCTGCAAGCCAGGAAGATGAAACATCAAAAGCAGCTATAAACATTCTTTCCCAAGTTCCGCAACCGATGGATTTAGACGCGGTGCAAAAAAAGTAACAAATTTTAAATATTGAGCTAAAAAATTTTTTATTCACGCTAAAAAAAATTTTTTTTTTTTTGCAGATATCCTGTTTTGTACGAAGAATCCCTCAATACAGTATTAGTCCAAGAGGTCATAAGATACAACAAGCTTTTAAATATAATTCAATCCAGCCTTCAAGAGTTACTTAAAGCTCTCAAAGGTCTCGTAGTTATGTCTGCTAAATTAGAAGATATGGCCTTTAGCATGTTTAATCAGAAAGTACCGGCTATGTGGAGTTCGAAGGCTTATCCATCACTAAAACCGCTTGGTAATTCGAATTATTTAATAAGAACTGTTTTAATTAATATGAGTTATAAATTGGCTTAACCCTTTCGGGCCCGAAGTCTTCGGTTAGTGCCAATAATTTAAGATTTTAGGTGTCACATTTCTATCGCATTATTCTCAGGGGCGCCGTTTAAGTGGGAAAATGCTACCCATAAAAATTTTGCCCCTCTGAAATCGAGAAGGCTGTGTAAAATTTCCTTCTCAGGACTTGACTAAATTGGCGTTTTTGATTACATTAAGAATTTTTGCTTTAAGATTTTATTGCTCGATTGCATAGTTGACATTCTGAAAGGGCAAAAAGCTCATTAAGCACAAAAATTTTTCCTCTATCAAGAAGTTCTGTGAGTGAAAGTGGTCTGGCAAATCATAAAAAGTCGCCCCTGCAGTACATGCTTTATGCAATCACACAATTCAAAATTTTTTACTGTTATATTGAACTAGAAAATAGAAAACTTTCATCAGAAGAAATTAAGTGAGCGATGCCTTGACTTAAATTACTGGCATGGGAGGGCTGGAAGGGTTAACCTTGATGAGGTAATGATCCGTTAAACCTTCAAAACTATCTGATACATTATGAGTTAGGCTATCATCGGATCATTGCTTTAAGCACACTTTACAAACTTTCTAAACTGCTTAAGATGAAATTTAAGTTTCTATTTATATATTTTCAATTGACTTTTGCCTGAAAATAGTTCGCCATTAATCTTCTAACTTTGAAAATTGGTTTTCTTTGAAAATTTTCAGGAGCATGGGTGGCCGACCTACGTGAAAGAGTTAAATTTATGCTCGGATGGATCGACAAGGGAATTCCTCCTGCATTTTGGATCTCGGGTTTTTATTTTCCCCAAGCCTTCTTAACTGGAACGTTACAGAATTTCGCAAGGAAATATATTATCTCCATAGATTCCATTTCGTTTAGTTTTAAGGTATGTGAACGCTGGGATAAAAGTAAAAGAGATGACCTTTGGTAAATTTTCAGTTTTGTAGCTAGGCAAAAACAAAAAGAAACTTTTAGTGATCACTGTTGACCGTAAGGTTTATTCACTCTTTTTTTTTTAAATTCCCTTTGTTGCTTTTATGCTCTTTGAAGAGCCCAGCCCGGAAGCCACAAAACTTGTGCGGTGAAAAAGGTTATTACATTTTTGAAAAAAAAATCTTAGCAAATGTAATAAAGTAACTTACTTTCGAATTAAAATTTAGAATTGCCGCTTTTGTCACGGTAGATTGTTTGCAATGGTCATTCGAAAGCTACGTTAAAAGTTTTCTTTTCCTGTAATTGTATTCCTCTTACTGCTATATCGTGACCTTAAATTTATGAGGTCCTATCTCCATATTTTACGCGGTTTCATGAAAGTGCTCTAAAAAATCACTCATAGAAAATAATACTAGTGGCAGCCATCAGTTTTTACTTTATTAAAAAATATATTGAATCTAAAAAGAGTTTGTTCTAGCTACAAATTTGAAAAAACATTAAGTTTATTTACTTGATTTTTTTAAAAAATTTGAATTTATTGCTAAAAAATTATGAATCACATTTTTAGGTTCTTCAACAACCACCGACTCAGAGACCAGAAGATGGATGTTGTATTTATGGGCTTTTTTTAGAAGGAGCAAGATTCGATAGGGAAAAAAATATTTTAGCTGAATCAAGGCCAAAGGAACTTTATACAGGTGAGGTTATAAATATAAGTTTAAACAACTGAGCTTGTTGCCTGAGATCTGATTTGAGTTAGGCATAAGATTGTAATGGCTTGGAGCGGTTTAGTTCAGGTTCTCTAGGGTCGCGTTTTCATAAGGCAGTTGTGTAATGAGAGAATGATCCTTATACATACGTAGATAAACATTCCATCTTTCATTTTTTTCTCCAGAAATGCCTTACATCTGGTTGATTCCGAAAGAACACTACATCCCTCCCTCATCCGGAATACACGAGTGCCCCGTTTACAAAACCTTAACAAGAGCTGGTACCCTCTCAACAACTGGCCATTCCACCAACTACGTCCTCGCAATTGAAGTCCCAAGCGACAAAATCCAAAATCATTGGATTCGTCGAGGCGTCGCTTTATTTTGCGCTTTGGATTATTAAAAAAAAAATATACCCAAGTATACAATTTTTCTAAAAAAAAAAATTTATTACTTTCAACTAAATGGAAGCATGTAAGTCTTTCCAAAATTTAATTAACAATTACCGCAACGAATCAATATGGCTAACTATAAAATTTTAAACAATGTGGCGCTAAAAATTCCTCCACATTATTCCCGTGTTCTTCTAACAAACAACCCAACACACTTGCAATATCAATCGCAGTCCCTGATAAAACTTTCATAAATCTAATTTTCTTGTCTTTTTCAACCATTTTATAACACATATCAAGCCTTTCCGATATATAAGTATCACTAATCGATAATTTCCCGACTTCGACGTATTTTTGTTGATGACAGGAAAACATTTGAAAACTAGCCCGTAAACATTCCCAACTGTACAAAGCCGAAGCGTTTAAATAAACAACGCGAAAATGACATCCAAGTTCTTCGTAAAACGAGATAAGCATTTTTAGCGTGTCACCAAACGCTTCCATCATATCGTTATCATTATCAGCAGTTAAGATAAATAATTCAGTCGTTGTTCTTTGGTACGCATCAAATAATCCTGAAGATTCCTCATCGGTTTCGTTGGTTGAAGGATTATATTGCCGGCCGATTGTGTAATACTTTAAAGGTAAACTTGAAAAGTCGACTGAGTACCCGGCGTGAAACCCGCAAAATGGGTAAATGGAAGCTCCGCCGACTAAGTGTAATACGTAATGCGGATTTTTAGAGTTCATAGGGTCACTAATCGTAAAAACAGCGTTTGGGTCGGTGTGGCTAACCCCGCAGCCTTCGATTATTGTACTTCTTATGAAATCAGGATTGCAAAACGTGACGAAATTATTTTTTTTAAGACCTTCTGCGAAGTGGTATGTTTGGGCTAATTCAAAAAGAGCTGCGTTCTTCTTTAAATAATAACAGGAAGCGTCTTTATAGTCTAAAATCCCCAACTGCCTTCCAATTTCAATATGGCTATCGGGTTGGATTAATTCAGGTCGCGTTTTGAACTCTTTAATTATTTTATCTTCTTTTTCAGGAGTGTCCCTGTGCAGCTCGTTAGGTAACAATAAACTATTAAGCGTAACTTTTTCTTCTACTTCCCAAAAAGCTTTCATTAAACTTTTTAAATCCTCTTTAACTAATTTTATTTGGATTTTTAATTTATCCATTTCCTGTTTGACTTCGTTATCATTCCCAACTTTCATTATATCTTGCATGTGAATAGAAAGTTCTTTTTTCTTTTTTTCTAATTGTAATTTTGTTGATTCTAAGTATTTGAAAAATTCCCATAAGGATTTAAGTTTCACCGGATCCATTTCGATTTTTCTTAATTCGATATTTTCTTTTAGTTTTGATATTTCTTCGAATTTTTTAGCTAAATCAACTTGCGGCATGAATCTGACGGCGTGCCCGGGTTTATCTAATACACCTGAGGAATAGGTTCGTTTTCCTAAAGCGCGAAGTCTCCATCCAGTTCTCAAGTAAACAGCCATTTTGATTTTTTTTTAGAAAATTAATCAGCTTTTATTTCAATTTTTATATCGGAATCATTCTCCATAGTATTGATGGGTTGAGTTTCTATTTTTCGTTTTTTTGGTTGGATGTAGCTTCCTTTCCCAGCTGCTCGTTCTGATTCCTCTATTGAGTAAGGCTCGTCTTCTAATTCTTTTAGTCTCCTCTTGTGAAGTTTGGAACGAAAATGCTCAGTTAATGCTTTGTTGTCAATGAAATAACGCCTGAAATGAGTAATTGCATTTTAGAAACGATTATTCTGGGGGAAAATCTATTTTGCAGATTGGTAGCATAAAAGTTGTCCTGAAATCAAAGCTCAAGAGAACAATATTGATTGAAAGATGAGCAAAATCATAAATACTTACGTGCAATGGACGCAATAAAATTGTGCATTTCCTGGTTTATCGAGATCGATTTCCTGATTTAACAATTTTGCGAAATTCTCAGGTTTCAAATCCTCGTCAATCTGAAAAATTGAAAAAAAATGATTAATTAAATGAAGGTAAATCATTTTTTAATCTGAGAGCTTAAAAAATATCAACATTAATGTTTTTAAAATTTAATAGCATTACAAATTTAGACCCTAGTTTTGCAATACATAACGATTCATTGCTTTTCTTGCAACTAATTCTTATAACTGATAAATTTCTGATGAAATAACAATAAAAAAAATAAAATAAACACATGAACTGACTCTTAATTTCAATTATTTCAGTTACAAAATTCATACAACCATTCTAAATGGTCAACTGACTAGATTATCAACAACACATATGTAAGTCGGGCATTAATCATCAAAAGCAAACTACAAGTGACTAAAACACATCTATTAGCACCTGAAAAATCATTATTAAACTTAACTGCTAACCTCTAAAATGTTATCTAAATTAAATCAATACATTTTTCATTATGAAAAAAAAGAAATGAGAAGTTGATTCAAATCAAAACAAATCCCTCAAAAAAAAAGCCATTAAAAACCCACTTACGATTTTTCAAAACGTAAAAAAAAAACGAATCTGACGAAATTTAGAAAAAAGGATAAAGGCCAAATATTTTTCTGTCGGCCTTTATGGCGCCGATCTTTTGTTTTCACCTTGGCCGTTTGTTTATTTTCTCAATTTTCGCTTTTATTTACCTCGTCCAAATCCTTTTTCTTATTACGAGCTTTCCATCGTCTTCCGTCCTCTGTACTCCTATGCTTCCTTTTCCTTTTATATGTCATACCAATAAATAAATTTGTTCTAAAATTTGAACCACGTGAAGATAAATCCCCAGCAGAAGAAAAATCGAAGCGAAATTTTTTTTTCCGTTGTTGTCGTCGGCTTGTTGTAAAGTGGTTCGCTCTAGCGGCGGAATCATGAAGTGGCGCTCAGTGTTGCCAAGGCTTCGGGACGCGCATATTCATTAATTTTTATATTTTAATCAATAAGAAAATTATATTGTGTTATTAATAGATGTAAAGTTGTAGAAATATTGGTTTTACCTTTATAGTTTTGTTATTTGATGGCAGTTTTTATTTAAGGAGTCAGTCATTCATATAGGAACATAAAATAACCGCTCCCATTTCGGCTTGGCAATTCTTTGTGTGGACGCCATTTTGTGACGATAGGCATCGACAAACGCTGTTTAGAAATTTAAAAAAAAAAATGGTATAATGGTCTATGTGTTGTGCATTTGTGAAAAGGGGATCGTTTTTTGATTCGAATCGTGTGTGACAATGTTTGTTGTGATCGCGGGCGGGTCAGCGTGTGCGGCATGAGGTAGCTCACTCGACTCTCTCGCTCGTGAAGTAGATAGCTGCACGGGAGGCAGTCAGAGCGTATCTCATGGGTTTTTTTGTCTGATGGGCAAATAACATCTGCTGGGCGCTCGAACTGGCTCCCGAAATGGATCGGTTCGACGACCCTAAGAACTATCGTCAAAAACGGGAATCCTTCACCCGTTCGTTGCAACACTTTCACGAAACAAGAGGGTAGGTTTTTTTTTTTCCCGGATGCAACGAATCCATAGAAATATGATTAGGGCTGTGGAAAATGAAAATGATAAAAGCAAATGCTAATGGATGTTATACGGGAAAATCGGAAATTAGGACGCGATTGCTCAATTCCAGTGCACCAGTATGGTGTATATTGTTTACTATGTTCATGTGCTCTGTTTACAAATATCCTTTGAAAGTTTGGAGTTCTATCTTTAGATTTTAACTTAATATTCATTTGAATACAGTTAATGCATTTGTATCTGAGCCTTTTACAATGATGTTGCTAATTACGAGAAGTGAAAAGTGGTGGGATTTGTGTGCTCTCGTTAGAAGGTTCTAGATTCATGCCAGCTATGAATGCAGAAGCCAGAATAAGTTACACAAGCAGTTCTTTGTGATTTTATGCATATTTTGAAGAAGGGAAGAAAAAAAAATGGGTGAATGTTAGCAAGACGTGGTTCAAAAAATTGATTGTAGGTTGTTGAAGTCATAATCGTCTGTATCTTGACTCATGTAAACATTAGTTTTAGAGAATAAAAAAAAAAAGGCAAGTGTCATCATTAGGCCCTAACATCAAATTTTATGTGATATGCTTGTATAAAAAGCTAAATTCGAAATTTAAACACAGTTTGGATTAAAAGTGTTCGAATAATTTCTTGCTAGTGAGTAAATCAAAAACACAGCATGATTTTTTACTAGAATGGCTCATTATTAAATTGCTAAACACTAAATTTTTCAGCCAAAAAATTGGCATGATTTAGTGAAATAATTGAATTAGGCTCATTTTCAAATGTGAATTAAATTGAAATCGTCTAAATTGCAAATGGAGAGCTACAAAGCAATTAGTTTGCTTCTCAGACTGTCCCATTTGGTTTTCACCAATAATCAGGCATAAATTGATGCATCGTAATAATTTGAGGCTAGTGGACTAATATCGTAAGAAATCCAACAGCATTTGCGGGCAATTTTATAAATTTTGGCGCCAAAATGAAGGTTTCTTCACCTTAAGTAATTCGCTTAGTCATCATTAACATTTTTTTCCTCTTCTAATACAATTATTTTATTAAGCATTAAAAAATTTGCAACAAAATCTTGTGTCGATCATTTTTCATGGCTATAAGTAATTTTTTTTCAATTTATGAAAGGCTTAAGCTGTCATGCTAAAAACAAGGAAGGTCTAGTTGGCTTGCGAGTTCAGAAATTTGCCATAATCTTGAAAAGTAAAAATTTTTGGATATCTCTTGCTTGCATCCTGTAAATAAATTTTAAGGTTACTTATGGTGGAAATGTAGTTGCGCCAAAGTTTTTTTTAAGAGAGTAAATATTTTCTAGATTTTAATTTTTATCCATTCGTTAATTTTTTTTTAACTCACCAAAAAATAGCAACTCACTAATTTTTTTTTTTTTATATTTTCAGGACACCATTTAGAAGGATACCACAATTTTGTGGGAAAGAAGTGGATTTATTTCGTTTATACAATGTAGTAACACAACGAGGAGGTTGGGTTAAGGTAAGCCGCCAAAAATATTATAATTAATCCTTAAATCCATTCACAAATCTGAAGAAATCCGCATAATAACAAATCTAATGTTTATGAATAAGACCGGTGACATAAGGATAGGAGAACTGACGATCAATGTTATATCAGTTGCTGTAAGTTGGTGAACCGATCAGCTGATTGCCATGCTCCCGCTTATTGCCTTTACGTTGCGTTGTTCATCTGACGTTTTTATTGTAACTGGTTTGAAGTTCGTTCTAGCCCAATCTGATTATCATGATAATTTTTGGCGCGTTTCAGGAAAAAAAAATTTTCTTACGGATATGCGGTTTATAAATTGAGAGTAGCTGTACAGCTATCGTCACTGAATTGTAAAACATTTCCGTTCTCAAGGTGTAATTATATGAAGTTTCACTTTTTACGCTTTATATTTTTTCTCCACGTATTTCACATTAAAAAAAAATAAAATCTCGAGACAGAAAGAATTTTTTCTTTAGGAAATTTACCTCGAATAGTTTTCAGAAAATTGAGAAAGTTAGATAGCGGAAACGTTTTCATCCGATTTCCTGACATTTCCCCATTTTCGAAAAAAGGGATGTTGTTATCTCTTGCCAAGTTTTTTCTCGAGGAGTTTTTTTTTTTTCCTTTTTTAAAGCCCATCGGTTGTATACGGGTAAATAGTGTATTGAAGCGAAGGCGGCATTATCTTTTGATTAATGTAAAGCAGTTTATAATCTCCTACATAGCACATTGTTACTAAATATAAATTCCATTTCGTTTTTAGGCCTGAACGTTCATATCCAAACCACTTCCTACAAAGACATTGCACTGTGATGGATTATTGTATGATTATATACCTTTATTAAATGCCCTCAGCTAAATAGTTAACCAGATATGATGTTTAAAATATCAAATTACGTTTTTTTTTTTTTTTTAAAGGAGAGATTAAAGCTGAAGCAGCGAAATCCTCAGGAGGAAGTTTAATTATTTTAAAATGAATTAAGGAGGATGAAGTTTGGTGTCGAGTCGAGGATTTGGGGACTTTAGTCAGGATAAGGATTTTTTTTTTGATTTTGTGGGTTGTACTAATGCGATGGCCAGAAGCGTCAGAGAATGCAGGGATTCAAAAAGGGAGCGGAAGTTGATTGATTTATGTAATTGGTAAAGGAAATAAGCGGCTAATGTCTTTTGCAACTTTATCTGGGTATTGGGCTGGATGTATATTTCTGAAGGTTGGAAAGATTACTTTAATAAGAATTAGTCATGTTTGCACTGATGGATCCAGGAGAGTGGGAGGGGGGGCAAAGGGGTGCTTGCTACACAGAACTGAAAAAAAATTTTAAAATTGAGGGAAAATAATTGGAAAAATTGGTCTATTTTTTTTCGTTATTTCGATAGGTCGCCACCCAAAAAAAATGTTGATCCGCCATTGCTTGTTTGGGGATTTTTTTAGGTATAAAATTTTTTTTTCAAATTCGCTTAAAAAAAAAAAAAAAAAAATAAGGGGACAATTTTTAATACTTAAATTCAGTGCCTGATTAAATCCAGTTGTTCCTCGATAAAAAATTCTTGTCAGAAAGCTTGTTAGGCTGTAGACAACTAAGAATTTTCAAATTTCTCAACTCTTTGATCTTTCTAAAAAAGAAAAAAAAGACAAGAGAAGTATAAAAAATTTACTTGAATCCTTGTAGAGATTAATTTATGGGCTTTTAGCTTACTCGAGCCCGAAAAAGCTCTTTTTTTAGACCCTATTATACAGGTTTAGGTTTTAATCTTAAATCAAGGTTTAGTCTCAAGTGGGCCTCAAGGAATTTCAGCTCAAGTCTCCACTCTGTAGCAGGCTAGCTCCGCAGTGATAGGATCCTTGAGGCAAGCAGAAAGAAAAAAAGGCCCTAAAATCGAGCCAAGCATGGCCGACTCAATAAAAAGTTTAAACACCAACAGTTCACGTTCTTGGCAGGAATCTACTAGAGCTTTTTTTTTACCCCTAATTCTTCTCAGGTTTTTATTGTGGCTACTTAACTTCTTTCCTCACTAAAATAGCCAGTTTTTATTCAAATATTCGCCCTGGTAAACTCACATCTTACAAAACCCCATGTCTGCATGCTGATGGATTAAATTCGCTTCACTTATAAATTGCCTTACTTCACATCTCACCTTTTTAAATATTAAACCGTATTAAAGTAGTCCTTGTAATCCGCTAATGCATTATAAAATTCTACAATGGGATTATTTCCCATATTTTATTTAAGCAACAAAGAAATCAAATTAAAAATGAGAATGCATTTAATAAAGTAGATAAGAAGGGCGGGATATAGATAAAAGAAAAGAAATTATCAGCAATTTTTAATTATAAATCCGATTTAAAATCCTTTGGCCAACACCTGTAGCCATACAAAACAATTCTTTTGTATTTATCTACGTTGTTTCTTTGCCAATAAAACGAGTCACGATCGTTGTCAATTTTTTTTTATTTCATAGGAAGATGATTTTCGGGGGCTAAGTTAATTATATTGGGATGTGAGGATGCTCGGTCCAGTTGTTCGTTTTATTTAGACTAAAGTGGATTGAAATGTTGGGATTATCAATTTTTCAGTTGTAGTAGGACCGTTGTTGAGAGAGAGCCTCCGTTTAGTTGTCAAGGGTGCGACCTAGACTTCTATTTCGTCGAGCCAGTGGTTCAGTGCCATACAGTCTGCCTTCACGGCGGGACCTCTCTCTATTTCCCACTCTCTCTCTTCGATTCACCGTTTCCCGATCCGTAGATTCCTCGATCTCTGCTTAACCGACTCGCCGCACGTCGTCCTGACGTTGACCCGCACTTTTTTTTTAAGGAATGAATTTCGGAAATGCTGCGGGGGTGGAGATTATTATTTTTTTTTAATGCCCGGGAATAAGGAAAGGGTAGTTCAGAAAATAATAAAATTTTTTGCTTAAATGATTGAAATATTTTTTGATTAAGGAAAATGTTAGGAGGAAAACGGGAAAACATTCTTTTGATGTCTCTTATTTTTAAAAAATGAAGTAAATAAACATTTTTGTTTAAAAATAATTTTTTAGGCATTTAAAAAATTTTTACTTTTTTAATTTTTTAATTGTAGCTGGAGGAGAGGAGAACAGTCATTTCTAAGCCAAAGCGCCAATTTGACGTTATCTGGATGCAGTCCTGATTTTTGTGACGAGCTTAATTGATCAAAAATATTTCCCTTTTCCCGTCAAAAGGCGAACTGGCCATTAAAGCTTTAAATCGCATGAAGGGTCGCTAGCCTCAGAAGGCAGAAAAGAATAAAAAATCAGGAAAATTATCATATTTTTTTTTTCAAATATGTTTTGAATCTGAGTGTAGGCTTGGCGGCCCCTATAGCATTAGTGAGCTGCTAAGACTGGAATAGAAAAATGATGGAGAAAAGTTAGGTCCCTAGTTGGCCGGTTTCTTTAATCTTGCCCGGGCAAAAAACGATTCCAGTCCGCCCCTGTTTCTCTTTTGAACAAAACCATTGAAAGTTTCGTATCAAAGACCTGTTAATGGCCAAAGTTGGGCCCAGATCTGGCTGAGGTTGAATTTAAGTTTTCTATATTGCTGAAGTCCCGTTCTGAGCCTTGTGGATTAGTTAGATTCCAGTCAAATCCAGTTGGACGGTTACGAGACCTGAGCTGAGGCTGCTGAACATTTAAGAGACTCAAATCGAGGTGGCCAGATCTGTGAAGACTCTTAAAGCCTCGGGATGAGCCTTTTGGGGTCGCTGGAGACAAAGCGATGAAGCTCTTAAAGAACTCCGCTGAGGCAGTTAGTCAGTTAAAGGCCCAATCTGAGGTGGCTGAACTAGTTCGTTGTTTAGGCTGAGCTCAGTCTGCTGGTTCAGGTTTAGCTTGCTAGGCCTGTTAAAGGCTTCAGCTGTAAGCAGTCAGAAGTCTGTATTGAGTAAACTGATCGGTTAAAACTCCATGCTGAGCCTTTTGGAATTGTTAAAGACGGGGTAGATTTGTATATCTTGCAGCTTGAGCGTCCATTTTGTCAGCTTGAGCGTCAATCTCATCAAATTGTGCATCCATCTTGCAGCTTGAGCGTCCACTTAGCAGCTTGAGCGTCCATCTCATCAGCTTGAGCGTCCAATTTGTCAGCTTGAGCGTCCATTTTATCAACTTGAGCGTCCACCTCATCACTTGAGCATCCATCTTGCAGCTTGAGCAACCACTTAGCAGCTTGAGCGTCCACTTAGCAGCTTGAGCGTCCATCTCATCAGCTTGAGCGTCCATTTTGTCAGCTTGAGCGTCCATTTTATCAACTTGAGCGTCCACCTCATCACTTGAGCGTCCATCTTGCAGCTTGAGCGTCAATTTCATCAACCTGAGCTTCCATTTAGCAGCTTGAGCGTCCATCTTAGCAGTCTGAGCTTCCATTTCAGCAAGTTGAGCGTCCATTTTCCAGACAATCCTCTAAGTCGTACTATTTTTTTTACCTGAAAAATATTATTTCGATTTAAACCCAAAATTTTTTTAAAATCATTCCTGATTCATTTTTTTTTGCTTTTACACAACGCTACTCATTCAAAAAAAATTGCTGTAAAAACTTCGCTCAGAATTTTATAGCTGGAAAATAAAAACATGCACATAAGTCGATTTATGACACGTTGTGTGGAATTATATAAAAAAAAAAACGTTTCAAGCTACACACTCATCAAAGTCAATGACGTCAAAGCAAAAACTTTATACTGCGAATAGGGACCATCTCATCATCCTGTAAAATTCCGGTTTCAAAAAAAAAACTAAATTAAAAAAATTTTTCGTGGATAGTGGAGCGAATTGGCCGAGACCATCGAATCTAAAACACGTGGATGCGGTTTTTCAGTTAGCTCCGGAAATTGTTTATATGGGTTTAAGAACACAGCTGTCGACATACTATCGAAAAGAAACTAAAAACTTTTCGTTTTGAATAATAATAAAAAAAAAATAATTGGGACTGATTTCTAATATTCATATTCAACGCGATTCGAACCTGGCACGAGAGGGATGAGCAATGCTAGGTACTGTATTATAATGTTCACTCATTATTTTAAAACGTGTTGAGTCGTTTCCCAAGTTCATCGAACTGCCTTCGTTTCCATTGTAAGATGACGGTTTGTAATATTGTGCAAACGTGAGGTTAATGCACGTTTTTAGATTGTATCCTTGTCCTGCTTTCTGCTTCTGTTTATCGTTTGGCTATGTTGCGGTTGTCTGCAAAGTACCTGAAAACTCTTTGTTAAATTTTTTTGTCACCAGTTGAAATCGATGGAAGATTTTTTGACCTAAGAGAGTTTTAGGCGGAAAAAATGGTCGATGTAAAAATTATGGTAGGATGTGTGGTTGTAGAATGTGTCCCTATTTTTTTTTTAACTGGGGGATTTGGACATAGGTTTAGTAAAGGGGATTCGATTTATTGTAAAGTCAGACCCTAGAGGAGCGTTTTATTATGAAGGGTCGAGTGTCAGATTTTTTTTTTGTTTTTAAGGGATAATGTTTTGCATCAGTTAAACTCAAATAAAGGAAGTAGCTCGTTGAAAAACAGCTCGTTTTAAGGTAGAAATATTCTGCGCTTGCTGACTTAGTCCTGGGTTGGCCAGTGGCTCTTCAGTTGCGCTGTCAAAATCATTGGTGAATTCCTATCCAAAGTTTTGTGCTAAAAAGGCCATGCTTGTGTCCGTTGAATTATTATCTGCGATGTTCTGTTCAAAGGTTTGGGCATAATAGTAAATTTCTGGGGTCTTGCCCAGATTGCCTGGTTGCCTAGAACCGAGCGGGTGGTAGAAAAAAGGTCTGTGCAGAACTCTGCATTGAGCTAAGATCTCCTGTAATGCAAAAAGGAAGCCAGGAGTAAGCTTCTTCAGGTTACCCGTTGCTAAAAATAATTCATAAGGAAAATTAATATTCAGAAAATATTTTAATTACATGTTATTAATAAGAAAAGGTGTTAGTTAAAGTTCCTTGAAAATGATTACTGCGAGAAAAATTACAGAGGCGTACCTAAAAACTTTTGCCTAAAAAACTGGTGGTTCAGAAAATTTTTACAAGTTTTTTTTTCTAAGGGAAAAAATACATGATGTGCTTCTCATTTTCAAATCATTTTGAAAAGATTTGTTCAACAAAAAAATTCTGAAAAAATTTGTTCGTCAAGAAAAATCCTAAGTTTGTTTGACAAGAAAAATTTTTTTGTTCGGCAAGAAAAATTCTAAAAAAAATTGTTTGTTAAGAACAAGTTTGTTTGACAAGAAAAATTCTGAACAAGTTTGTTCGACAAGAAAAATTCTGAAAAGATTTGTTCAACGAATAAAATTTTGAACAAATTTGTTTAACAGGAAAAATTCTAAAAAAAATTGTTTGTTACGAACAAGTTTGTTTGACAAGAAAAATGCTGAACAAGTTTGTTCGACAAGAAAAATTCTGATCAAGTCTGTTCAAGAAGAAACATGCTGAAAAAGTTTGTTCGACAAGAAAAATTCCATTTGGTTGTCAAATTTGTTTGACAAGAAAAACTTTGAAAAAAATGGTTTGACGCAGTTCATTCTGAAAAGATTTGTTCCCGAAGATTCTTCACACTCTCTTTATTTTCTAATTAGCCCTACGCCTCTGAAAATATATTTCTTTTTTAATATTATTAGACCTTTAAAACATCTTAAACTTACTGATTATTAATTTACAATTGCTATGGTCAATTACCATTGAGCGGATATTTACACAAAAAGTAAACATTTTGTAATTAGCCACAAGCTCTTTTGCTTTTCGCCGAAAAAAAAATTTAAAAGAAGATGTTGCCTTGCGCTAATCTGACTTAAGATCTTGTTAGGTCAGTCATATAGCCCGAGGAACAGGAGAATTCGATCCGGCAACATCGCTACTGATTCCGTCGATTCAGACCAGATGAAATCATCAAACAAGTTAGGAAAAAAATTAATAATACTATATTACTTTCAAGTCCCGAATCTATTTTTTTAAAACATCTTTTTTATTGTGATTTAAAAAAAAAAAAAAAAAACATTGACATAAGTTTTAGATGGCTAATGTTTCGGATCAAGTTTCCTCTTTCACTTAAAGTCAACTTAGATAATTATGCGATTGGATATCTTTTGTAAAAAGCGAGCTCTTGTCTTTGAAATCGGATGAGATTTTTTTATTTCGAAGCATTAGGTTCGATGGGTTTTTAAGGTGTTAAAAAAATATGGTGCCGGGTGCATTTTAAATAGCAAATACGGTTTAATTATGATTCCTTGTTTCAGGGAGTTGGCTGGTAATGCCATTATGATTTTAATATTGACTTAATGTTAGAAAACGAATGACAAATATGTTGCGTACGCTTCCCTGTTTTCTTTTTATGTTTTTTGTTTGTTATTATATTTTAAGAAAGAAAAAAAAAAAAGATGATGTGGAATGATTCGCAGGACCTTACCAAAGTGTTGAATATTTATAATCGATTGGGGTTTTGCCAAGTTTTTAAAATTTTTGAAAATGCTATGGAATAATTTTTATGCCCTCAGGAAAGGTTTGTTCGTGGAAAAAAAAAATTTTTTTTGAGGAGGTTTTCTTAAGTCGCAGGAAAAAGATTGGAAATGTTTGCTTTCGTTTGAGTTTTTTTTTTTTTCCTTTTTCTTTCCCCTATTTTTTTTTTCGATCATTAATCATATTTTCGAGCGCATGAGAAATAAAATATTTCAAGAGTAATGCTGTTTGACTGAAAACCAATAGGAAAGTTTTAGGTTGAGGGAAAAAGTTTTTGTATGTTTTACTTGGGATTTTTTTTTAAAAGCTTGAAGGGCATTAAGTTTACGTTTTTGCAAGGAATAGGAAGAGAAAAAATGAAAATTAATTTTTACAAACATTGCTGAGGCTTTTGCGAGGCTGAAATATTTCCATTATCGTATAATTGGCAATATATTTTGGTATAGTTTCGGTTAGTTAGAGAAAAGCAAGTTCTGCTAAGCCCGAAATAAATTTTACAACTTCACTGAGCTTAGTAAAATATCTGTTGGCCTGAGCTCAACTGGCTAGACGTGTCAAAGCCCTAAATTTATTTATCTATGCCTGTTAAAGCTTCAAGTCGAGCTTTCTGAGAGCCAGATGGAAAAACTTAGCTTAGCAGGATGAACTTTTTAAAGGTACAAGCTGAAAAGTCAATAGGCTGAAGCTGATCCTGCTTTTTGAGCTGGATTGAAGCTGACACATTCGTCAGAAGCTTGGTCTAGGTTTTAAGGCCGATTAACGTTAAAAGTCCTTAAATGTCTTTCTAGGCATTTTCGAATAAAACTAAATTTTGCACCAGTTTGGCCAAATTTAAATAATTTTCCATCTAGCGAATTCTGGCATGCTTTGTAAGTATTTTCCATATTTAGCCCAGCAAATGAAAACCTATAAAAACAAGACACAAATTTTGGCAGGACTTGGGGATGGCATCTTAGAGCCAAAAGCTGAGACATTTTCGGGCCCTTAAAAAAAAATTCTTGAAGCGGGACAAAGTCTTGAATTTGAGGCCCGAATAGGCCACTACAAGTTTTGCCTGCCTGTTCTTAAATCTATCCATCTTTAGTCCTCTCCTGGAAAAATTTTCTTGCCCCATAATCACTAGACTTTTATCTTAAAAACATAATCCGGCCAAAAGTCAGAGTGGGGCAAAATATGTCTAGTATGTATTTTTTATAAGTATTTTGACAGAATTTGTGTACATTTTTAAGTTTTAAAATAATTAACGAACTTAAAAAAAATTAAATGAAAATACCTAAAATTCTGTATACAAAATACTCTGAAAATACATACCAGATTCCTGTGTTTTCCTCTACCCTGCCAGAAAAACTAATCCTTTTTATTCTTTTGCGTCCCGAGTATAAATCGATCGATGCGATTTAACGCATCACTAAAAGGCGCGAATTGAACTAAGTGATTGCTGCCGCGAGAAGTGAATGCACCTCTCCGTTCGGGAAACATTCATGCAACGGTGCAACGAAACCAAACCGAGCACATCTCACAATCAAAACATACCCACGTGCTCGAGCTGTAATCTAAAAGCGATAAGAAGGGCTTTTGTCTATTTTAAAATTTCTATAAGACGTTCTGGATATGTGAAGCTCAAATACTCATAAAAAGATTCTTTGGATCATTATATCATTACCTTATTGCTATTTCTATTAAAAATGTCTGAGATGTTTTTAAATTATTGTAAATTGATGATGATGATTAACGTTTTTACATTGGGCCATGGCGACTTCTTAAAATATTACTATCAATAGGGTCGCCAACCGCATTTATTCCATATTCATAGCAGTAGATCTTTTTTCAAGGATATTACTCGTTTATGTGAAGATATATTAACCGTTCTGAAAATATCGATATTTCCATGAGATGGAATTATTTTATAAAGATTTTCCTCGTCTGGAGATTTTGTTTTTTTTTCTTTCTGAAACGCTTGCTTGACTTGATGTCCTTCGCTCTCTCCCTTAATTAATACCGATGGGTGATTACTTGTTGTCCTAGATATTTTCGCAAGGTGAATAACTCTCGGTCATGGGGATTTTCGATTTCGTTGTGTAAATTTTTCCAAACGGAGAAAGGAGGAATTGTGGGAGCTGTTATTTTGGCTATGTTTATGTTCGGTGATTTATTAATGATTGATTTATATAACAAACGCGTTGAACGTTGTAGGCAGGGGCTTTTAAAGAATAGAAGCATTGTTTGGTTGTTGGAGTTCTTTTTCTTTTTTTAATATTTAAGGAGCTTGGAATTTTTGACGGGGAAATCGATTAAGGATTTAATGGAGTATAAGAAATAGTTTAGGGATTGATGGTAAACATAAAATTGTTGGAAATTTTTTTTTCTTTGTGTCTATTCCAGAATATAAATTATCAGCCATCGCCAGCTGTTATTGCCGAAAGTAACCCCGTGGCTCTTTAAATGTCTTTAGGTATCATTTGATTATCGATTTTTAAGTCAAGTGCTCATATAAAGGGCACAAGAGCACCTCTTGCTGCTGCGGTCTGTAGGACGTTGAAAGCAGTACAACTTCGGTGAAATCCGTTATCAAATCTAGAAAATATTTCTGGAACTGGCAGCGACCTTCCAGGTTTTGAAACTTGCAAAGATAGAACTTGGTCCCTTTTTCGTGGTTACTATTTTTACAAAATCCCAAAAAGTCTGTGCGGAATTTTTCTTGGTAAGGAAAATTTGTTCAGAATATTTTAGGTATCAAAAAGTTTTTCCCTTTTGTAGTAATTTGTAGTAAGAATTTTTAAAAATATTTGTTTGACAAAAAAATGTATCAAGAGACTTAATAGTCAAGAAAAAAATTGTCAAAAGTTTGAGACACAAAAAATTCTGAAAAAAACTTGTTCGACTGTAGAAATTTTAAAAAAATTTGTTGGACTAAAAATTTTGAAAAAATTTGTCTGACTGTTTTAATTCTTAAAAACTTGTTTGATTGTAAAAATTTGAAAAAAAAGGTTGTTCGACTAAATATTCTGATAAAACTTGTTCAACTATAAAAATTTTGAAAAAATTTGTTCGATTATAAAAATTCTGGAAAAACTAGTTTGACTATAAAAATTATAAAATAAGTTGTTCAACTATAGATTTCAAGAGAAATTTTGAAAAAATTTGCTCGACTATAAAAGTTCTGGAAAAACTTGTTAGACTTCAAAAATTCTAAAAAGACTTGTGCGACTATAAAAATTATGAAATAAGTTGTACAACTATAAATTTCAAGAAAAATTTTGAAAAAATTTGTTCCACTTTAAAAATTTTGGAAAAATTTGTTCCACTTTAAAAATTTTGGAAAAACTTGTTCGATTACAAAAATTGTGAAAAACTTGTTCAAATATAAATATTCTGAAAAAATTTGTTTAACTATAATAATTTTGAAAATAATTGTTTGACTATTAAAATAGGAGTACTTTTAAGCATAGATTTTGAATATGAAGCCGAAACCCCTCAAAAATTGATATCAAGATGGTAGAAGATCGCTTTTCTAAAAGATCCTATATAACAAGCCCTTTACAAGCTGTTCTCTCCACTTCTTTGCATTAAAATTTATTACAAATTAATCACTTTTGTTAAGCTTTTTAAAAGATTTCCTCGCCAAAATGCACTTATGCTACCAATAGTGTATAAAAGTTATACGTTGCTTAATTATTAGATCATTTTAGAACTGGGCCGCTGTATCGGATATCCGGTTTAAAATTTTAAAAACCCTTATCGCCATTTAAAAGCCAACTTGAATAATTTTACATGACAATCGGCAAAGTATATGCACGCATGTATGACATGTTGCATATCCATGATTTAAACTTTTCCGTATTTCCAGCAAATTTACTGGGCCTAGCTATTGACTATACAATTGCTGGTCATTCAAAATAAAATCTGGGAAATTTGAGCAATAGCTCAAGTGGGAAAATGAAAGGGCTAAAATACTGCAGGCATTTTTTTTTAAAAAGCCGAAAGAAAAAGCTGTAGTTTAATTGAGGTCGCAGGAGCAATAATAAATGAGTATTTTCCTTTTTTTTTTTTTTAATATTCCCGATAGGCTTAAAAATATGAGACAATATTCGTGTTGATTTTCTTAGCTATTTCCTTATAACTTAATCGTAGTTCTATATTTTCAAGGTCTAGGAAAACTATTTTCCTACGTTTACATAATCTGTATAAAATGAAAATTCTAATGCCTATAAATAATTTTTTTATTAACGAAGCTCTAATCTTCATTTATCGGGTTATCGGGATCCTTAGGATTACCCTTACAGCCATCCTTATGACATTCAAAGATAGCAACAAGTTGTTTTTTAAATCTTGTCGGTTAATATTATCATACTCTTTAGTTTTAGAGTCTTAATTTTCATCTAAGATCATTTCCCTCCGGGTTTAGATTCCCGTTTAAAATTCCCAACCTCAGACTTTTAAATAAATATATTTTGGCGGTTTAAGCAATACTTGTTGCTTCCAAGTTTAAATTACAAATCAATATATTTGTATGGCTAAAATTTCTTTAAAACAAAATTTTTAGCATGATCGATAACATGATAATTATAATGACAGACTCTTAAAAATGTTCTTTGACCTTTTTTTTTTTTTTTAAATTAAAAAGTTGGATTTAAAAATTATGTGGAATATCTTCGATTAATGGGTTTATGAAACTGTGAAAATATTAATAAATGTTAATCGATATCAAGTCGTTCCAGACGCTTTTCGTCGGGTTTCCCCGACAGCGCGTGCGCATCTACTGCGTCGATAAAGTGCTCGGAGGCGTCACGTGACGACGCCCATATCCCAGGCTTTGATGCGATTTACGATCGATAGCCCTCGAGAGTGCGGCTTTCGAAGCTTTTGCTTTTCCGCTTCCTATCTCCTGTTGACCTCTGCTTCCCTTATCGCGAGCATGCCCTTAAACTTTACACGATGTTATTAATAAAAATTCGTTTTTATTTTTTTGCAGGTTAATCGAACGAACCAATGGGAAGAGCTACTAGAAGAATTTAACATACCCAAGGATTGCGTGAACGGAGGCAATGCTCTCAAACAAATATACCTCAGGTAAATTTTTTTTTGAAAGAGTCGAACGCTGGGGGGATATATGAATATTTAGCATTTGGGTTGGGCATGGAGCCAAAAAAAATGGGAATGTGAAATGTTAATGGGATTTATCGTCCGTATGGCATCGGATCAAAGAATTGACAGATGTCAATGTGACGTTTTAGCTTTTTTTTTTTTGTGAAAGCCCTGCGAGGGTTTTGCTGGAAAAATTAAGGGGAATTCGAATGGTTATTATTTCCCTTTTGGATTAGGGATCAGGTGGGGTAAAAATGGAAGGTTTTATTGGATTGGTGGAGTTAAAACGAGATAAATGAAACAGAGGTAAATTTAAGAAGCTGAGTAAAAGTTGAGGTTAGGGTAGGCGGTGGAAACATTGACAGTCCTGCTTCAGGTTTGGCGCACCTGCCCGAGCTCCAGATTCCTTCGGACCCGAAAGGTAGCAATCTGGTAAGGGGTAGCAGTCCTACCATTACTGGCTTAAGGCTGAAGACGGTAAAAGTTGGCTAGGCTTAAGTCCAGGAAACAGGAGGCAGAGTCGAGAACTGACAGTATGGCTCCTGTGCTGCGATGCGGAAGGTGTTGGAAAGCCACCGCATTAACCTCCCTAGTATAGCCATCATGTCCGAGGGTTTGCTGTGCAAACCCAAGACAGTCGATCCGGCCAGGGTCTCTTGCACGGCGCAATAAGCTCTCCAGCCATGATGGTCACCAATTCCAATTTTAATTTTATAAGTTAACTAATGGAAGTTTGACAACTGAGTTGGCAGGTTTGGCCTTTAGTCTACGGAGTTAAAAAGTTATCTGAAAGCCGATTCCACCACCAAAATTTAAAGAGAAAAAAACTAATTTTAAAAAGATGACTGCCTGACTGACCAGGCAACTTATAGACGAAGAAAAATGAGTTTTTTCCCTTTGACGATTATCTCCTTAAACTCAGGTGGCGGGATTGGCTCTGAGAGTCAAAAATTAAATAGAATATCGTTGACAGGGGAACTTTGTGCCAGCTGGGGTGACATTGTTCCACCGTTTTTTCGACAGATTTGACTTCTGGGTGCTTAAAGCTCTTAAAAGAAAGGTGGTTCAAAGTCCCTTCAAAATTGATAGTAAATAAAGCAGACAGGTTAAAATTTGTAAAGTGTCACACAAGACAAGAATCACAAGAACAAGGTCCATAAGAATATTTTACAAGAAATTAATGAAACTTTATTTCTTAAGGACTAGACTTGCAGGTTTGAAAAAAGAAACAAGAATTCTTGTACACGAATCTTGTTTTGGTTTGTTTTCTATTTCTGATTCAAGCATGTTTCTGATGACCAGAAATTCAGTTCAACCAAATTCTTGTGAAACTTCTTGGCAAGATTGAACATGACCTTGCAACACTAAAGATCTCAAGTAAACAAATCGGGACCCGGGATTAAAAAAACTTAGAGAGCTTATATAACCAGAGAGTGGCCATTAGATGAACAATGACGCCATTTGATCAATAATGTTTAGCTTATGATTGACGTCAATGATGAAAAACGTCATCAATACGTCTGCTGTTATCTAAATATAGGCGATACATCGACCAACCACAACTCCCTGTACCTCTGTCCATGTCGTCTGTTCGTCTGTTCCGATTAATAAAAAATCCCCGTTGGAACAAAAATTTGGTCTTTAAGGTAGGAAAAACAAGACTTAAAGGCTTAAAGGACCGTAAATAATAATACAATTGTCACTTGAGTGTAAACATTTGGCTAGACATTTTGTCTGTTTGAATACTAAGCCGACCACTCATTTTAACCCTAAGTGATCTTGAGGCATATATTTCCCTGCAAGAATTTTCCCAGAATTTTAATTTAATTTTATTTTCCTGAAATCGATAGGTAAAAATCCTTTATAATTTTTTTTTTTCCTCGAGATAAATATAAAAAGAGGTATGAGCTTGATCTTGAAAGCTCGATTTCACACTCTGTCGGTTTTTATATCCTTCTTTCAAGCTTTAATAAACTTTTCTTTTTTAGCAAAATAATCTAAGATTCCGAAGTTTCTTCAATTTACTAATTTTTTTATATCTTCATGTAAACATTAACTTTGTTTCGAAGTTATGAAAAAAAAAAAAAAGAAACATGATAAGTTTCAATGTAATTAAGCTAATGCTTAAGTCAGCTCCACCCATTCTGACTTATCCCACATCGCTATATATTTTTTTCCCCTTTTAATCTCATATCTTGATATCCTAAAGAATTTTCATTGGAACTCAGCGCGAATTAATCTGCGCCCTATTAAAAAAAAATTATGAGGCGAGGCAATGTTGTTGTGTCTTGCGATGTTTAGGCAGGATAGTTTTTACTTTTGCCTCGTACTCGACCGCTGCATCGCGGAGACGAGAGAAGTTGAATTCGGTTTCCCTTCTATCTCTGGCGCTTGGCGTGCTCACGGCCCGCGCGCCGTCTGCACAGTGACTAGACTTCGACAACGTGGCCTACATATACCACGTGCTTCTCGCAGTATCGGGCATGAATGAAACTTCCCCTCTCCCCGCTAGACTGTCCGAAACGGTTCCAATCTCGTTTCTGGTCACACCACACACTCTTATCAGTCGTTCACGAGTCATGAACTTCTTCAGGGTCCCCTCCCACCCTCCCACCCTTCCCCCGATGATAATGAATCATTGACAAGAAATTTCGCGATGCAGTCGCAAGTTTGTCAGGTGGTAATGAACCTTGCAAGTATGCACCGGATGCATTTAGCCTTGGGTTAGGATTTTTATTTATTTTTTCTTTGATACTTGCGCACTATCTCGGTTGTGGGTAATTAACTTGTTGCGTTTCACTTTCGCAGTATGCAATTATTATTTGTGAGGATTATTTAATTAAATTTCTTTTTTTTGTGGGTCTGACTTATCACAAGATTTATTTTTTATTTTTGATAAAATATTTTTAAAATAAAGATTTTTATGGGTTTAGTTTTTAATTGATTTATTTTGGCAAAAACGTAAAATTATATAATAAATAAAAATAAAAAAAAATTATTTTTCGTAAAGTTTCAAAATTTTCTTAAAATATTAGGACTTGCCATGTTTATGTTTTTTTTAGCCAATTGCTAAATTATTCTAACGCTTTGATTTGCAATTCCCGATTTTCTGGTCTACTTTCAAATATTTATTCCAATGAAATAAAATGGACCAATGTAGGCTGAATTTTTTTTAAAGAAGGAGCCGGCTTCAACTGACTTTCTTTGATACGCCACGTCACAATGAGGAACACTTAATGCGAAACCCTAACGCTGGTAGCGCTGCCATCGTATAACAGTCACATTGTTGACATCCAATGAAATCAGATCAACAACAATGCGACCGTTTGTCGATTGCAGCGCCACTAGCGGCGAAATTCCCCCGCATATTCTAAAATCATAAACTTAATCTTGTTGTATTTTATTTCGGGTAAACAAAGGGTTAATCGGGCAAAATGTTCACGTCTACTAATTGGCAAACGTCTCCTTGTTAGTGTCGCTTTTAGAGATTTTTCAAAATCCAATATTAATTAATCTAAACCGTCGGCTGTCATTTTTTCTTATCTTTTTTTTGTCAGCATATACATCATTCGAAAAATGGTTTTTATTTTTACTTGGCATCTCTAATTCTTGTTTTTTTTTTAATGTTTTTCAGATATTTAGATAGATATGAAAAAGTCCACTATTTGGGTGAATCCGGAGACCGTCACGACGAAGAAGAAGACATTGAAAGTCGTCATAGGAGATGGAGCGCCAGATCTATGCATACAGTACCTCTTACCTACAATTATCATCAGCATATTGTTGTTGGTTAGTATCAGTAACAACAACTAAAAATAAAATTGGTGGCTGAGCATTCGGAGTCTCATTGGCAGATTCAGGCTTTAATCAAGATTTTAAACAAAGTCGGTTTTGGTTTAGATTGTGTTATGAACCGATTTAACGCATCTTTAGAGCTAGATGCCCTAAATTAACAGAGACTGGCAACATTTCAAAAATTGAACGCCATATTAAGTATCACGGCGACTTCTACAAGAAAAATATTCGGCAGCCATGATGGTGAACTTGGCCATCTAGATTTATAAAAACAGGAACTTTCACAGCGATCACGAAGGCTTTGTCCAAGAATGGTCTTTAATAAAAACCATTCATGGCTGCCAAATATTCTTCTTGTGGAAGTCGCCATGATACTTCATTTTTTGTAATGGCGGGCCAGTCTCTTTTACGTTAGGTTCTCTACCCTAAGCCAAACAGGGACTCTAATCCTCAAACGGGAAAATAATATTTAGCCAAATCTAGAGACCCTATATAGAAAGAGACTGTCGAACTCGCAGCCATTCAGAAATTGAACGCCATTTTAATTCGTCTGCTGTTCTCATTTTTGAAGAATTACCTTCTGCTATCAGCAGAAGACAAAACTTTTGTGGGCCTTTTTTGGAAGGGAAACTAGATATTTGTATATTGGCACACATGCTTTTTCTTTCAATTTCCAATATGGCGACCTGTCATGGCGTTCAAAACCAATCAGATCTTCCGTAGCCATTCGCCAGTCACTTTCTATAAAAGGTCTCTAGCCAAATCTAATATCATACACGTATAAATGTTAGATTCGTAAGTAACGGTGGGAGAAGGGAAACAGCTGTATTGATCCTGTTGCATTGAGCAACTCAATTCTCTTAAATCTTGAACAATCGTCGTCGTTGTCATCCCCTTGAATTGTTTCTCTATCATTTTTTTTTCTTCTCCTACAGCTCTGAAATTTTCGCTTCGAATTAAATATTTTAATTTCTTAATAAAAATCGTAACATGAGCTCGTGGTAGCGATCGATAAGAGTTCATTCTGGTAAAAAAAGGGGCCCACAACCAGGTGTCGCTTACGTCACTATTCATTATTCTTCAGTTAATGAGGGTGTTCTATAGGGGTTCCGTTGCAGCCGGACACTCACATCGAGTGTATTCTTTTTACAACACATCTAACCCTTGAATTTTTTTTTTAAAAGATTAAAATTTAAAAATAGTATCGATAAATAATCCTTTTAACAATTCACATGGGTTCCCTTTAAAAGTCATTGCCCAACGCGTTTCGTTTCAACGAGCCCGTTTTCAATTTTGTGGGTTAGTGTATCTGTATGTCAACAAAAGTGCATTAGTCGAACGTGTTCCCTCTTTTCCATCTGCTGTTGCTGTTCCCTTGTGTGTGCATGTTTAACACATCCAACTCAACGGTTCTAACTCTGTTATCGTTTAATTCCTTTCACCGTTGTTTAATTGTATAGTTTGATTTTTTCCAAGCTTTTAAATTAATTTTCATTTGATTTGTTTTTCTTTTTTGTTGAGTCTGGAAAAATTTTATGAATAATGGATTTTTATGTAAATTGATCGACGGCGGGAAAAAATCTATCGAAATAAGCATGAATTATTAATGGTGTTATGTTTCTTCTTTTTTTTTGTTACAGATAATCTCCGGAAGTTCAATAATTTGTCATCTGATATTTATAAGGCCTCCGACTACGATAGGTTGGCTCTGTCTTTGGTGTCGCCCCTTCCGAATGAACAAGATTTTGCCATCAATGTTTGTACGATTTTAGCCAGCGAAGGGAAGCATACTTTGAAATTAGAAAAATGTCCGAGGATTATGGATTATTTGCTGGCTCATGCCGGTGTTTACAATCATAGTAAGTGTCCTGGTTTATAAATTGTGCTGGGTTAGCGTACTATATTTAAGAGCTTGACTTGAGAATTAAATTCTGAGGCCAACTGAAAATGAAAATTATGTTTGGACGTCTGGCATCTCGCCTTGATTACCATAAACATGAACTGAGAATCTTTAAGGAAAGGGATGAGAAAATTTTAGGGAATGATCTTACCTAACCTTACCAGGGCAACAAAAGCTTGGAAATTTCAATATTAGGAAAACCATTTCTTTACGAAACACAAATAGAAATCTTCAATGACAAACAGAATTTTCAGAAATTCTTTCAATCTTGTGAACAGGACTTTTTTTATTTACTATTCGTAAACAACCCAAGCTAACCTAACCTTGTCAGACAAACGAAAGCTTTTTGCCTTAAATGTGAAATCCTTCTTCGAATAACAAAATGGGATTTTTTTTAGACTCATTACGAATGACAAGCAGGAATTGCCAATTCCAGTAACAATAACCAACAGGAATTTCCAGTTTCATCACGAATCACTAACAGGATTTGATAATTTCACTACGAATAACATACAGAAACAGGAATTTCTGGTTTTGTTATAACTAAAAAATAGAATTTGCCAATTTCATTGCGATGAGTAAAGAATTGAATTGAAAAAATTGAATGAATTTGAATGACTCACAGGAATTTTCAGTTTCATTACGAATGACAAACAGGTTGACTCATTAAATTGCAAAAGCTGCAAAGTTTTGGAACCGAAAAGCATATTTGAGATATGAAACAGTAGCTCTTAAAAAGTTTATAACGGTGAACAAACATAAAATTAGATCCTCATTGCAAATAACAAAAATTTTCGATGAAGCAAACCTAACTTTATTGCAATTGCTGAACATAACTTTTCATTACAATTTACAAAAATCTTCACGTTACATATTAGCAAAGCTAATCTAACCTAACCTTGTCAGTTACACAAACACTTCAAATCTTTATCAGGAAACAGAAATTATTATTATACAAATGACAAAGAGGAATTTTTAAATTTGTGAATTTAACCTAACCTTATCGCATACACAAAATCTTTAAAATATCAGTATGAATCAGATATCTTCTTTTCGAATGACAAAAAAAATGTTTAAATTTGAGGAAATGAGAAATAGGCTTTTTTATAGTTTGATTACGAATGACAAACCAAAATTTTCAATTTCATTGCGAATAGAAGTCTCAGTCAAGCAGACTAAAGCTAACATAACCTAACCTTATCAAAGAAATGAATTAATGGCAAACAGTAGTTTTGAACATTTAATTTACTAATTATTGTATTTTTGTCAATAAAAATCTAATTTCAAATTTCATTTTTTTTTCCCAGCAAATCTTCGAGAGCTCTTCGAAGAGATATACGGCTCGATCCGGGGGCATTCACTTAGCACATTTTGGAGCGACGTTATAGAAACGAAAGACCTGCTAGATCTCACTGACGAAACCCGATTTATTAAAAAACCTCCTAAAAAATTAAAAGTTGTTAAAGTTGCTAAATCATCCGAACATGGATCAAATATTAATCAGGATAACCCACCAAATATACCGCAAGGTTATAGTGCAACACCTAAAAAATCAGATAGGACAATTGCCGCCATCGAAGCCGCGCCCGCGGGTGAAACGAAAGAAAACGAGACCATGGATGTGCGAATATCCAAACCTAGTGATAATAATAAAACAAACAACAGTATTGAACACTCTTTAAATGTTGAAAATCAAGGTGTATGTAATAGTATTAATAATGAGAAAACAGTCTTAGGTGCTGATAAAATAGAAACAAATGTTTTAATCGATTTAACGGATAATGATAGTAAAGTTAAAGATGACGGATGTGAAGAAAGTGAAAATAAAGGAGACACCTGCCTAAAAGTACAAGAGGAATCCACAAATAATGACGTAGTCAGTTTAAATAAAGAATCAAACGATGTAGTGACTAATTTACCGAAATCAGAAAGTGATAGTGTTAGTGAAGTTGAAAATAAAACGATGATTCCGAGTTCGTCGACGGAAACGACGACCGAGGTGAAAATGGAAGTGTCAACAGGGTCCGAAGAAGTTAAAGTTGAAGATGTTGTTATGGAAGTGGAAACCGAAGAAGATAGAATTAAGAGAGAAGAGGAGGAAGCTAGGCAAGCGAAGGAATTAGCCGAGAGGTTGGAAAGAGAAAGGATAGAGGAGGAGGAGAGGAAAAAGAAGCAAGAAGAAGAGGATAGAATAAAAGCGATTGAAGAAGCGAAGAGAATTGAGAAGGAAACGAAAGAAGCGGAGATTTACGAAGCGATGTTGAAGGAAGAGGAGAAAAAGAAAAAGCCTTATTTATATGAGGAAGTACCTGCTAAACGACCTAGGAGAGCTATTAAATCAACTTTGAAAATAGAACCCGAAGATATGGAATTGTTTTGTCTGGGGAGAGAAAATGGGACGAGAGATTATGTTGGGCAAAGGGTTTTGCAAGTGAGTATTTAGGCCCGAATAAAATTTTTGGATATAAAATGGAGAAATTATTAATTTTATTTTTTTACTTTTTTTAGGTTGCGAATATCTTCAGGGATCTTACATTTTGTGAAGAGTCTGTACCTGTTATGGCTAAAAATACCACTTTCCTCCGGTTTTTATTATTATGCGCCAATTCGAAGTGGTCATGTCTTCACCAACTCGGCCTAGATATGTTGGGAAATATTTCTCCAGAATTAACGATCGAAGATCCAGCCATCGATAGGATATTCCAAACATTTTTCTGGACTGTTTATAGGGGTATCCATCATTCGAATCGTTTTATGGTTCTTTCTTGCCTTGAAATCCTCAATAAAGTTTGTCAGAAAGACGAAAATGAAGATATAGTTTCCAGGAATCTAGATCAAAATGTAAGTAGGATTTTTTTAAATAAAATTAAAATTAAAAAAGCAGACTCTTCAGAATTTATTCGAGCTTATTAACTTACATAAGAGTTTTTTGACCTGTCTCCGACCTTGTTAAAATTTGTTGCAGAATTTTCCTTTCGATTGGCCGTGACAAAATGGCCGAAATTCGACTGCTGTGGCCCTAACAACAGAATTTTGCGTCTGCTCTCTCCTTATTTTTGTATTTTTACGCATCGAGTAATTTTATTGTCTTCTTTTTTCACAGATTTATGATCAAATATGCCGCCTTCTCACCTTGCACGACGTCATGATTTTATTATATACTTTAGAATGTTTATATTCAATGTCTTCTATGGGAGAAAAGGCTTGTACGTTTATATGCAGATCAAAAGGTGCTATGGAAATGTTGTTAGCTTTTGTTACGGTTGAGGTACGTATTACTTTATTTATTTTTATAATATTTAAACACAAAAACTTAATGAAAATTATTTTTTTTAGGCGCAATATTACGGGAAAGAGGGTTGTATATTAATGAAGGTTATAGAAACACGACCTAGAGGGGAACCAGTGAACCCACCGCCTGTTCAGCCACCGCCGCCTGCTAGTCCAGGTCCAGGCCCTCCTTTTCAAACGACCGTAATTCAGAATACTCCTCAGTCTTTTCCATCGATGGTAACGACATCAACCATGACAGTTCAACAAGCTCCTGTTCAGAAATTATTTACACCGAATATAATTAGGACTCCAGCTCCAAGTATGTGTTGTCTTCATTATGTTAATTTTAGAAACTATGAGTTTTATTAACTGGGCTAATTTGTTCTAGAAGCTATGGTAGGCGTACCCATGGCTGCAGTTGCAACTCCGGTACAATTGCCGCCTAATGCATGTCCTCCACTCGTCCAGACTATGACATCGGTCCAGCAACAACACGCTCATCAACAAACCGTTCAGGTAAAAAATAATTTTTTGCCATTAAAATTTATTTCGATGCTAATTTTTAATTTTTTTTAAAAAGGAAAACGAACAATTCGCTTTGGCTTGGCTAAGAGCGACGTTTGAACTAAGCGCGGGCGGGAAAGTAGAACAACAAGATTTGTACAAAAAATACGTGGATTCCTGTGCTAAAATGGGAAGGAAAGGAGTAATAGCAGCGATGCATTTTCCTCGATTTGTCAGGTAAATATCCATTGTAGGTTTTTACTAAATTTTCGCATTTTACTGATTCTTTTTTTTGTTTGTTTTAGATCCGTTTTTGGTGGAACTGTCGGACCAAAATCACATCCAATACCGGCGAGCGAGCAAAAACCAGGAGGCCCAATCTCTCAGTCCTTTTACGTAGGGATTAAGGTGCGAGACGTACCATTGACGATTAACATCAAACTCGTCCCGGTTACTGAAGTCCCGCGTCCGGTGGTGAAAAAACGACCCCAATCGTCAACTCCCAAACCTAAGTCTAGAAGGAAGAAACCAGAATCCCCAACGTCTCCTATTCTTAAAGCACAGCTTATTTCACCTAGCAAGCCTTCTTCCCCGTCACCTTCACCTTCCCCTTCTCCTGCTCTATTAGAGAGCAAAACACAGGTAAGAGCTTGTTTTATGTTTGCTTTTTGGCCATTTTGCACGTTAGTAATTTTTTTAGAAAAAAAAAGCTTTGAATTCGGGGAAATTAAAAATTAAGACATTTATAGATTCAGGGGAGAAATTATAACTGGCCAAAAATCATTTTCTAAAATTTTTTCTTTACAAAAAATTTTTCTGTGATTTTTTTTGGTAAAAATTTTGTTCTAAAATTTGCAAGTAATTCTGTAATTATTCTGTGATTTTTTTATTTTCAAACAATGTAAACTCAGCCCAAAAATTTTAGCGCCAAAAAGTTAATAGTTGCGTGCAATCTGGCCTTGTAATTTTTTCTAGTTTAGTTTCAATTAGTTTTGCCATTTTTAATTCTTCTTATCGTTGTTGCATATATTTGTGTGTGGTATTTTGTAGAATCATTCAATTTTAAATATGGATTTTTTTTTTTAAATTGGCCACTTTATCTTTTATTAATTATATTGCGGCATTCGCTACGCTTCTACTCTCTTGAGTTAGACTAGATTTCATTTTCTTTTTTTTACATTGGACTTGATCGTTATAAATGTAATGCTAAAGGTATCCACTCAAACTCACCTGAGTCAAGCCCTTTTGGGGCAGAGCACGTCACCCCCGAGCACGCCTCCGCCGATGGACAGTTCAACATTGATCAAGAGCCTCCTTGCGTCGAAAGTAAGCGAACTCTGCATGACCGCGCCTGTTGGCATGCTTGATAACCCACAGGTTTGTGTTTTATAATAACTTTTCCATTTAACCGAATCCCGAAAAAAATTAAACGTTAATGGTTCTTAATTTTTCGGGATTCGGATGGGAATGGTAATGTAGTTTCAAAAATTATCACAAATGTTTTTTCTGGGTTTGTTTGCATAGTTTTTTTTGTAGGTTTTTAAGCGTTTTAAGTGTTTTTTTAGTATCTCTTAATTTTCGTAGTAAAAAATATCCTTTATCCTAATAATACACTAACATTTCCTCTCATCTCCAGCAAAATTTTGGATTCTTCCTTTGACGATTACCCATTTCGCCCAAGAAGGGAGATTAGTTGAAAATTAACCGGATGAAGACTCAGTGGACGGTTTGATTTTTTAATTTTTCAATTTTTAGGCAGATTTTTTTATTTGCTCTCTGTAGATCGTTAAAATGGTGTTCTTAGGGGGATGCTAAGGTGGCTTAGGCCTTAAGTACCGAAATTTTAAAAATCAAGATGGCGATTAAAAAGAAAATATGATTTTTACATTTTTTTTCGATTTTTTTAAAATCTTTAACTAAGAATGTCCTGAAAACTTTTTAAAAATATATTTTTTTAAGTAACATTTTAACAAAAAATTTAATACTAGTTATTATTGAGTGGACTAACTTCAATGTTGAGTTATTATTTTGAAATTTTTAAAACACTAACTTTAGTTCGAATGAATTTTTTGAAAAATTAGGAAATATTTTTTAAAGCAGACGCCCATATATCTGGCTTGCTCACCATTCTCTGTACTAATTACCATTTTATGTAATTCTACTTTAGGTCACCCAAAGGCAGCAGCAACAACAACAGCAACAGCAACAGCAAAAAATTTTACAACAACAGCTACAAACGAAACCATCCGAAACTCCGATCAAAGGGAGATTAGTTAAAATAAATGGGGTCATCCAGGAATCAACTGGGCCGACGCCTGAAAATCATCTCGTACCATCAAACGTAAAAGGTAAAAAGGAACCGCCTCAACCTCCGCCGAGTAGCACTGCAACGACATTAGGAAATTTATTGAGACCAAAGACTCCAAAATTAGACGGTGAAGACTCAGACTCGATGGCTTCAACTAGTAGAGATTGTACTACTGCTGGTAGGTTTAGGAAAATATTAATTCAATTAGGCAGATTAGGCTTATTTTAGTTTTGGCCGAGAATAGTTTCAGTAAAAAAAATTCCTGAAAACCTATTTCTGAGGGAAATTCCTAAAAAGAAATTCATTAGGAATTCCTGAAAAAAATTCTTAAAAGGAATAAGGAATTCCTGAAGAAAATTCCTAACAGGAATTCCTGGAATAAATTCCTAAGTAGAAGTTTCTGCGAAAAAATTCTAACAAATATTTATTCGTGGAAAAAAAATTCCTGAAAATAAATTTCAAAATAAGAATTATTTCTAAACGAATTCCTAAAATAAAATTTCAGGCAAAAATTTTTTTCAATAACTTTTTTTAAAGAACTTTTTTTAAGATTTTTTTAGACAGGTTTTATTTGCTCGATTTCTCACTAATTTTTTGTATCTGTCTGTTAATTTTCTATCCAAATTTCTTGGCCAAGCAGTCCAAATCTTTAATTTTTTTGACACAAATTTTCCTAGAAAAATTCTTTCTGCGAAAATATTAAATATTTTTCTTGTTTGTTTTAGGTGGTGGTAATGTGTCTTCTGCAGACGATAACGACAATTCGTTAACAAGCTTCGAAGGCATGTTCAACGGAATCCAAGAATCTCTTGACTTCGATGCGACGGTCTCGTCCGTCGTCGAAGAAAACTGCGTGAAAAAGGTGTCCAACGAGGATAGTACTAGCCAAAAACCGAACGATAAACAAAAGTCTGCAACCGAAGGAAATCACGTCAAGCAACCCGATACTAAATCCATGACTGATGGGAACTGCGTTAAACCCGCCCCAACGCAAAACAAGTCATTAATGCTTGCGGATCTCCTTGATAAAAAGGATAGCCCCGCTTTAAACGGCGTCCTCGGAAAGGATCTAAGGATCGGTGAAAAAGGATTAGAACTCGTTGAAAAAGCCATTCTTAAAGAAACGCATTTAAATAATAAAGATATTAGTGTGAATTGTAAAAAAGATACAGTAGTGAGTGTGAACGGAGATACGAGGACAGGAGGTGAATGTGTGACTGTGATAAATAATGAAAATCCTACGCTGCAGAGCGGGAGCAAAAGGACGGCCAATGAGGTTAGCTCGGATGAAACTGAATCAAAACGACCTAGGATTGATAATGAAACGAAAGACGCTTCAGGTGAGTGTCGTTGCAAGCGAGGACGTGGCCAAGGGATTTTTGGGGCAAATTTTGATTAATAAGCCTGTCAAAAATTTTTTAAGCAGTGATAAAATATTTTAAACAGAATCACAAAGATAAAGGGGGCAAGGAAAATCATGGAGAAACATTTTGAAATAATTTCTTCGACTAAAAAATTTCTGGCAAGAGAAAATCCTGGCAACAATTGGTTTGTCAGTAGAAAATTGTTTTGCAATTTGTTCGACAAAAATTTCTCTTTGCTATCAAAAAATTTTGTAGCCAGCCCATAATTTGTTTAATTTTGAACTTTAATTTGTACAGCACTTGTATCAAATACCCCCCTAAGCTTAATTTTCCCCCGGTGCCAAAATTTGGCAACACACCTTTACCTTAAGAAAGCAATGAAACCTCTTTTTAGCTTTTCCTAGTTTGCATTTGGGCCGCAGCCATCGCTGAAAGTCCTCTGATCTATCACAGATATTTTTTGCAAGCTTGGGCTTACTATTTTCAGCACCAGTGCATAATTATATTATTACTAATTTTAAAAATTTTTATTTTTTAGCTGAAAAGAAAGAAATTGAATCAGAAGGATCGAAAAAATCAGAAGAGGAGAAAAAGAAAGACGAGAAGGAAGAAGTTAACGGCGAAGAAGAGGTTCGCGCATCGTCTACAGCTGCGAATCTTTTTGCCGCGTTAGCTGCTGAAGCGTTAGAGGATGAAACCGATCTTGAAGTTCCTAGCGAGCCTAATCCCCAACCGCAAACTGTGATGGTTCCTGGGGGGCAGGTAAATATTTAAAAATTTGAAGTGAATGCATGATAAAATTGGTCTAAGCTACATGTAATTGTTCTTTTTAGATTCGGAACGTATACCTTGGTGATTCGTCGCCTCTAATTGGACAAATTATAATGGCTCCGGGTCAGTTGCAACAAGGTCAAGTACAGTTAGGGCAAAGGCAAGTTCTCTTTTCAACCGGAGGGCAGTCTTTACCAGTAATCGTCCAAAACCAAAGGATAGTCCAGGGAAGTTCGGGTCAAATGATTGTTACGTCGCAGCCTCAACAATACATCATGTCCGGTAATTAATTTTTTAACTTAGCACGATTTGTTCGTATTTATGTAAAAATGATGAAAAAAATCTAGCTCTGGAATTTCTGTGAAATATTTATCTGAAAAATTTAATTTTTGTCGTTGTAGGCAATATGCAAAGTCAAATGGTAATAGCACCAACTCAAACTGCATTAGTGCAGGGTCAAACTCAAACGGTCCTACTTGCCCAGGGGACGCCGCAACAGCCCGGAACGAAAACTATTATCATACTGCAACCTCAATCGCAAAATAATACAAATTCTCAACAGCAAAAAATGATGGTTACTTCCCAAGGTAATTTTCCATCAAAATTTTAATTTTAAAATCATTTGAAATTTTTTTTTTATTGATTTAATTTTTTTTTTTTTCAGGGCAACAAATGGTGGTAGCAACACAAGTGCCGCGTCAAGTAGTCCAAACACAGCCCACGCCTCCACCCACATCTCTAGCATCATCCACGATAGTAGCTTCTTCTAGTACCGCATTACGAGACAGCCTCACAACCGATGTTGTTCTTAACTCAGGGATTCAGAACAACCCTCCAGTTCCCCCTTTACATCAGAACGGTTCTCAAATACAAGTCATTAGTTCTGGTGTACAAAACAATGCCCCGATTTTAAATCAAAGTGGCGGAGAAAAATCCAAAGCGGCTAATAATAATAATATTACTACAGTTAAAACTGTTCCCGGTGCCAAGTCCTCGGATGAAATTATATTCCTATGCGAATGGAGGGGTTGTATGAGGTAATTAATTAAAAATTTTTCACTTTAATTATGGGGAAACTTTACGGGAAGTTTTATAATTTTTTTTTTTTTAATTTGCAGGAGTTTTAAAACTGCAAACGAAGTGTACTTGCACGTCTGCAATGCGCACGTCCCTAGAGATCCAGAAACGGAAACTCAATGCTTATGGGAAAGATGCGATGGGATGAAAAGGAAAAGGTTTTCTTTAATGACGCATTTATCGGATCGTCATTGCAATCCAGCTGTAAGTTTAGGAAATAAATTTAGTTAAAATTAAGCTAAATATTGTCTAAAGTCCGGCTAAAATTTGTTTGACAAGAAAAAACTCTGTCAAGGTTTTCTTAAGAAAAACAAATATTTGGAGGAAAAAGAAAACTGAGATTTTTTTTGGCATAATAAAAGATTCTCAAAAAATTTCCTCTGGAATTTTATAAAAAAAGAAGACTTGTTTTTTTTAAATCTATAAGCCAACAATGTCAAAGTTGACCAAGAAATTTAGTTTTGCAAGTATTTATTTTTCCCCTTAATTGATTTTGATCCCCAGAACTGCGAATTTACATTTTATTTTATTTTTTTAGATGTTAACCATGATGGCTGAAAGGCGAAGGCAATTATCAACGCAGGGACGTAGTGACATCCCGGCACCTGTACCACCTCCATCACATCCCGGACATCCTCCTAATGCTGCCTTTGTAGCCATTGCGCGAAACGCCCGAGAGTTTGGTAATCCTAAGGAATTAATGGTAAGTTGCCCCCTCTACGTTTCTTTAAGTGCAATTGAGTTGAGTTAAAAAACCGAGAAAAAAAATATTTAAATCGGTTGTTATTTTATTAACGCAACTCAGAAAACAAATGGAGGGAAGGTTGCTCCGCCACCTCCTCCGCCTCCGCCGCCGCCACCGCCGCCTCCCCCTCCGAGTGCGGTTCTCCTGGCCAAGGCGGCTTCGCCCCCCGTCCAGGTTAAGGTAATTTTAAGTGTAACCTTTAGCTTGTTTGTTGTTATCCCGCTTGGCTATTTTTTTTTTTTTAATTGTTATTTTCCTGGAGATTTTGATTTTAGCATGCAGAATTAATGTTACTGGGCTGTATCTTTTAAATCAAGTTTGCAGATCTAAAAACCGTCAATTGAATAATTTTTAGCAAACTGGCTAAAATTTCCTGAGGCTAAAAAATTTTCTTATTACGAAATTTTTAACCAATTGAGGTTATATAAAGCCATGAAAGAATTAGCCAAATATAAAAGACTGGTTTGGCAATTCTGATTTCGGTTTCTGTATTTAGATCTAAAGTCTAGATTTTCAAATCAACGAACTTGAAAATAGTGAAATATTTTTGTTTTCCTGCATGCTAAAGAAAGAGTTTTGTAATTATTAATTCTAATTTATTTTTAGGTCCACTAATTTAAGTTTTTGAAATTAATTTTATTGACACAGGATTTTTATTTATTTGTGTGGCCCAATTATAATAATTGTATTGCACTTCACTCGTAATTAGTCATGAAAATGTGTATCGCACCCTTATTTTAGGTTTTAAGTATTTTTTTGCACGTTGAGTTGTTTAATATTTATTTAATAAGTAAGTGCTGTTATTATTAATTTGAGTCATCGCAGAGAAGTCACTTTGTTTCCAATTTTTATTATACGTAAACAATACCACTTCTAGCTGATTCTCGAGCTGCAAAATTTTGCCTTTTCCACAGATAAAAGTAATCTTTGCAAATCTTAAAATAATCATTTATTATTTTTTACAGGATGACGTTGAAGGTCCGGTTACAAAAAGTATTCGACTAACAGCATCGCTCATCCTTCGTAATTTGGTTATTTATTCATCAATAGGTAGAAGGTTCGTATGAGCCCACAAATTAATTAATCAATTAAAATTTATTTAGCCTGAAACAAATCAATTAATGCTTTTTACATTTCAGGTTTTTAAAAGGATACGAACCTCATTTGGCGAATATAGCATTGAGCAACGTTGAATCATCGCGAACAATAGCTCAAGTCTTGGCCGATTTGAACGACTCTTCCTCCCGATGACTTGATTGTAAATAAGTCGATTTATTATTTATTGTAAATTTTTTTTTTCGTCCGGTCAGTGTGCAGTAGCCTCAATTTTAAATATCGCCGGACGAAATTCATTTCAGATTTACTTAAAAAGATTTTTTAAACTATTTAAATTATAAAAAAATTTGGAAAATATAAAATAGTCCTTTTTAGCGCCTTCGAATTTTTAAAAATCTGAAAATAATTTCGTCCGGCTAAATTTTTAATTGAAACTAACGTGCAAAATCTGTCCAGTAGTCATCAATCAGAAGAATAGGACTTTGTCTTTGACAAGATAAATGAAATCGTAGGGAAACTCGAAGAGGTCTTTTTTAAAGCCTTGATCCCGTTCTTTTCGATGTTTTTTTTTAAGGAAAAAGATTCCAAATAATTGTGAATATATTTTTGATTTTTTTTCTGTATTTGAAAACCGGTGGCTTGAATTTCGTTTAAGGACAGAATGTTTTATTTTATTTTAAATTTTTTTTATTGTAAATTAAATTTAGCTGATATTGTTTTTTCTTTTTTTTTTAAAAATCAAGCCATCTTAAAATCATGTTCCTTCATTGATTGGATCGTGAAATTTTGAAGCCTTTATTAAGGACAGTTTTCTTACAAAATAATTTGGCAGGTGGAAATTTTTGTTTAATGTGATTTTGGAAGCGAAAAAAGCGGATTAAGCCATCAGCTAAATTTTGGCAAATAACTGAAAATTCTCACTCCGCGTTTTATTTCCCTAAATCGTCCAACGATTTAAAAATGGCATTAAAAACAGATTTAGCCATTATTTTATTAGTTAAAATTTTTATTACTCATTTTACTTCTCCCGATTTCACATTCAAAGTAATGACGTATATAGTTTTAATTTTTTGATTAAAAGAAAAAAATCAGCGTAAATGTACAAAATAAAAATTTTGTTAATAATTGTTTTTGATTTGAATTGAAACAATTAATGATTTTATATAATTTTTTTTAGTATGAAAAGGAATTTAAGCCTAAATTATGTACAGTTGGTTTTTTTTGTGCGAGAGAAAATTGCTTCAGGTTTTTTTGTAAATTAAATTATCAACGTTAGATTAAAAATGAAGCATTTCAGGATTTGAATATTTACGAAGATGTGGCTTAACTCTTCTGATGATGACGGGTTTCAAATCGGTATTTTTGTAATATTTTCATGGGCAAATCTCTACTTAGTGATCTAAATCATAGATTCAGATGAGGGTAAAAAGTTTATTTTATCCCTGCTATCATATAAATTTTTTAAAGAAACCGATTGAAAAATAAATTTTAAAAAAAAATAAGGTTGGTTGATTTTGTGGCCTATCTGAAAATTTAGTTTTCTTTCATGTTTCAAGTTGTATTTACAGCAAGGAGGAGCGCTTCTTAGTTACCTTTTAATAACTAATTCACTCATGAAATAGGCAGTGTCAAGAATATTAGGAAAAGATTGTTCTTGGGGATGATAATTTTACAAACTAAGACAATCTCGGCACTATCAAATGTTAATTGCATGACTAAAATGAGGAAGAATTATTAAACACTCAGTTTATGGGCCAAAAGGCCCTTCGAAAGATCATTTAACAAATCGAAAGTGACTTAAGCACTATCGTAAGATATTTTTAAAAGGCTGGAACTGTTTGTTCGAATTTTACAATGATAATAAAAAGAATGTGCAAACAAAATAACCTACTCTGGTTAATTAAACCAGAGCTTATTAAGATCCAATGCCACACTCCCTTTAAAACGTATTTGAAATGCTCCTCAAAGCTTTAAAACCGATTTTAGGATAGGTAATTGCACAGTTAAATTTTTGGCTAAATACCGTTGCTATGAATTTCACTAAACTGATATTACAACCCCTAAAAATATGAAAAATGACGGCATTGCTTTGGAAATTAAAGTCAGGATTTGCTGCATATTCCGCAGGCGCCAATTCCTTTTGCATTCAAATTTTCCTTAATAACTAAAAACACCCTCTAACAAAGCAAATAGAAACCAATTTACCATAAAAAAGCTAAAAAGACATTAGGAAAATTCATTATTTACATTTTGAAAATTTGGCGCCAGGTTTACCAACATTTCCTTTGAACAACAATAAATGACAAACGCGGTCGCGGATTAAATGGCGTGGGCATAAAAAATCGGTGGACGGATGTTTACACTCTAATTAGAATTGCTAGGTTTAGTCAGTTGATTCAAATGGTCAACTATTACAGTGTATTACGATACGTGTCTGATATAACCATGAAAATGAAGTGCCTTCTGCCGGTTTCTTAGATTTCTTGCTAAGACGGAACCTAACCTCAAATTCGAGAACCGTAAGATTTTGTGATTGAAAAGTGAGAAAAATGGTAAACTGTGTGACCACAGAATGGAAAAGCTACCAAGTGATTTAGAAGCAGAGGTTTTGGTGACAATAATTGCACTTACCCAACACAAACATTATCTTGTTTTTGTCAAGAAACTTTATTGGAGATCCTGCAGCTATCAGAAAAAGCAAAAACTCTTGAGTGATGTGAAAGCAGTTTTTAGATAACGTAACCATTGCACTTGATTGAATCAATTGATAGCCGAAATGGAAACATTTGCAGAAGATTGGATCAATTGAAGAAACAAGTATCTAGCCAAGGAGAACTGCCAGTTCCTTGCAAAAATTTTACCCAGTCAACTCAGATTCATAGAAGCAAAAATATTTTTCGATTACAAGGTTCACCAAGAAACACCAGCATCTACTTTTTTATGTAAGTTTTATTTTAATAACCTTTTTATTACTTTATAAAGCTTTATCCACTAAAAACTTGAACTATTTAGAATATTTTTAGACCATTAGGAAGAATTTAGTTATTCTTGTAAATTTTTGAGACACCAAATAATTTTATAGTCTACACATTGCTTCCCCTTAACTATTAAAAACAGCATATGTAAAATTGATTAAATATTTCATTATTCTCGACTGAATCACACTTCTGTAACATGAACAATTTTAAAATTTCTAATTTTAAGATTTAGATAAAACTTTTCTTCTATTACAATTCCAAAAATTGAAAACAGGTTTTCCCATAACTAATCAATTAGAATTTTACTAACTGATTTGATATAAAATGACCTTAACATTTAAAAATTCTCAACTACAGTTCATATCACTATAATTTTTTGTTTTAATTTTAAAACCCGTATAATTTAAATTGCTTGATAGCATCGCCCCAACTTCTCAAATTCCTTATGATTTTTATATGAGATTGAACCATATAAAAAAAATGAGAAATATAATAAGCGGAGTCCAACTGAGCCATCATCTAAGCTCAGAATCATCACTTGCTATTAAAGAATCAACAATTCTATCCATAACTTTGGCTGCTTCTGTATTTGGATGAGCAGTTAGGATGGATTGGCCTGATTCAGCTAGATCGCTAATGCGAGTGTCAATTGGAAGTCTCCCGAGGAATTTTGTCTTCGTTATTTCTGCTAGTGATTCACCACCACCAGAGGAAAAGATATTCGTGCATTCCTAAAAGAAACACAATTAAAGTAATGACAAAAAAAAAGGTTTCAATCTATTTTTTCATACTTACAGAACAAAATGGGCAAACATAACCGCTCATATTCTCTATTATGCCTAAGATTGGAATTGCTGTTTTATTGCAAAAAGTTACTTCCTTTCTGACGTCCTCTATCGCAACTGCTTGTGGAGTAGTTACAATTACAGCCCCTTTATTTTTAAATTGCCTGAAATAAACAAAATAGAAACGTTTATTTGTGTTTTCTTAGTTAAAAATGTATTGCTTGTTTACCTTAAATTTTCCATAACTGTAATATGCTCATCTGATGTTCCAGGTGGTGTATCAATTACTAAATAATCTATATCTTGCCAATACACATCTGTCAAAAATTGCTTAATCATACCTAAAAATCAAATTTATTTTCTTAAAAGTCTATCCAATCATTTGTAATGCAATGATTCAGCAAACGCCTAACCTGTCTTTTTTGGCCCTCTCCATACAACCCCATCGTTTCTATTTTTCAGTAGAAACCCAATTGATATAACTGCTAGTCTTTGCTCTTTATCTGCATAAACAGGCACCCAACCCTGGGGTGACTGAAAAATATCCTTATCTTCAAGTTTTAGAAGATACGGAATGCTGGGACCACATAAATCAACATCGAGTAATCCAACCTGGAAAATAAAAATGTTAATGAGAAATATTTTTAATGGGAATTGAATATTCCTCTAATGACATTTGTTCTTGGGGTTAATTAGCTTAAGGAAAACAGAAAAATAATATTTGCGCTTTAATCTGGAGTTGATTTCAGGGGTTAATATTTTATACCTTGAATCCACGTTCTCGTAGTGCTAGTGATAATTGTGTGCTAACGGTGGATTTGCCAACTCCCCCTTTACCTGATAGCACGAGAATAATATGTTTGACACCTTCTAACATTGTAAAATTAGGCCGGTTTATAAACAAAGTCAACAAAAAATTAGTTGAAAGCAGTAGACATCTTTAAAATCTGGCGCCAAGTGTACCAACATTATGACGTCAAAATGAAGAGTTTCCTTTGCTTTCCTTTGGCAGTTGACAAAAGCATGGAGTGAATCACGGCGTGGTTTAAAAAAAAATTGGTAAATATATTCAATTTGAAGTAAAATGGTTTAGGATTCGTATTTAATCGTTTTGAATGTTTAATAATTAGAGTTTATTATTGTATGGATTGTATATTTGAGTGAAAGTGAAGTGGCTTCCGCTGCAGTGCAAGATTTTTTTTCCGAAGGAACATCCTAACCTAGCCTATATTCGAAGGATGTTTTTTTTAAAATTTAACTAATAAAAGGGGCTAGTAGATTAGTTAAATGAAAAAAAACGAAGAAAGATTTTTTGTATTTTTGTTTCATTCAGTTATCGTGATCTGTTTTAGGTAATATTTTTGCATCATGACTTCTATGGGAGGCTCGCATTCATGTATGAACTTGTTGGGGCTGATGCAATCCCAAAAAAAAATTCTAACCCATGCAATGCTGCTTTCAAACTCTGGATTAATCAGCTTTAGTTGTGATCGAAATGTAAGTGTGATTAGTTTCATGCCGAATCAGTATCTTAGCAATTTATTCTCACTTGCAACACATTTACACAGAAAACGCTCATTAAAAGCATTTAATCAATCAATCAAAAAATCATTATATTTAATTCTCAGAGCAGTGAGTTTCAAAAATGCTTGTAGAAAAATTGAGCTAAGTAATTGAATCGCAATCCTCCAATTTCAAACACTTTCAACTCATGGTGGCAGCTAGATATTCTATGATGTTTAGGAGAGGGATAAAAAAGGCAAATGATATGTAAAAGGAAGTATTTGCCATGCAATTAAATTAATGCTAGCTTTCAGATTAATTTACGTCTACAAATGAAAAAATTTCTGTAGCATAATTTTTTTTTAGAACAAGCTGTTGCTTATTGCCTGTGAAGAATGTTGTATGTGCTGACTGTAGTTTTATCAAGCAACAAAATAATGCATTATGCAGTTCTAAAGTTTGTTTTAGGAAAATTATCCTACTAGTAATTAAGAAATCTGAACATAAGATTAAACCTAACCTGTTATGGTTATAGATCTAAATAAGTCTCTTTTTTTTTCAGGTTTATTCCTCGAGTGGAAAGTTCAATCTTCAAGCCATTTTCGGAGTGTAATTCAACTATTATGAGTATCTGCGACTGTTAAAAAATGATTTCAAGTCTACATAGTGCAATCTTGTCAAGAACGTCAAGGAAAAATAAGGTTAAAGAATTACTGGAGGTTCTTTTGAAGGACCAAAACTTCGAATTTAGAAGCAGGATGATGTTTGAATGAAAGAAGCTTGTCATCAATCATTAAAAAAGATACAAATTAAGGTAAGGTGCAATCCAGGAGTAGACAAATTGAGATCTGCTCCATTACAAAAATATTTGATTAGGAAAATTTTTTAAAAACGTGACACATGAAAAAATTTTGGGATAGTTTCTTTGACAATAGTTTTTAAAACCTCAAACTTGGATATCTGAAAAAAAATTTTTTCAAGTCATCCAAAGCTTACTCAGGAGCATCTGACTAGTGCAAATGAGTAAGCACAGCTTGAGTTTTTAGTTTGCTGAAATCTAACTGTATCTTTTAGCTTAGCTCTGGCTAGTTTTTGCAAAAAAGCTCTTAACCTGTCTCCGGGAAAAAAACATTATCAGCAGACTTGAAAAAATTAAACCATATATGAGAAATCTGATTCATCAATCAAAATAATTCCTTGTAGGACAGACTCTAAATTTCCGAATGATCCTTTCATGAAACAAGCAATCGATTTCACCTTATTTTTCATTAGAATCTTGTTCTGGCTATCTATCTCATAAATCTATGCTTATTAGTACCGAAGTTCGACGATATCAGTTTGTTCATCTTTTAATTTATTTATATTCGAAAAATTTCGTCAAAGAAAAAAAGCCGACTTTGATTGACGAACAAAAACCCTTTTTTTTTATCCTTCAAGAGATTCTCGACAAATTTTTGACATTGAAAGAATGTTTGGACTCAAATCCCAACAGTAAATATAAATATTTACTTTCCGTCTTTTTCACCTTTCCAATTGTAAAGGAACCTTTGACTTACAAAAGACATTATCTCAAAATCAATCTAAATTTTAAAAAAAAGATATTTTTCTCGATTTAATTATAATTTTTATAACGATTTGCTTCTTTTCAAAAAAAAAAATTATGTGTCATCGGAAATGAACGTATGGCTAGAAGATATAAGGAGTATACTGAATATGTCATGTTTAAGTATCAGAATAAATGTGACAGCACGCTATTTGACCGTGGCGGTATATCTTTTGAAAATAATTTTAAATTTTAAAAAGAAATCATTAGTAAATGCATTTTTGGGGTTGTTGAAGGTCTTTTTATATTTAAAAAAAATTTTATCTAAAAAGAAGAAATATTCGTAACGCAATAACAATCATTCTAGTCATTTAAGATCGTTACTGATATCTGAACGCCCTAATATAAATTTTTTTCTTTCACCGAAATTAAAATCAATTTTTGATAGTGCTTCTGTACTTATGTATAGATGCCGACACGCAAAGATAAATCCTTACAGGTATCCTTCTTACATTTTAAAAGTTGAGGATTTTTGGAGAGAGCAAAGGATAATGACATCGGATTCGTCTATTTTAACGTGTTCAGTACGGATTTTCATTCGATATTCAATTTGAATGTCGGCGAGTCTTTACGAAAAATTATTCCATATTGTTTTGTACCCCGCTTTGCTTTAAGATGTTTTCATGATCTTTTCACCGAAAAGAATATCACGAGATAGGTCACGCAAGGATTAGACGTTATGATGTTTGTAACGTACAATGAAGGTTTGAAATTTCAACAGCATGATTTTTTTGGATAATCAGTTTATGCTGTTATTATTTTTTTTTTTCAAATTGTAAATGATGGCAATTTTTTTTTTTTTTGAAATTGAAAAAGGGAGGAAGAGATTTTCGAGAGAGCAATGATTGACAACAAGAGTGTTCTAGAGACATTCTACAGCTTTGAAGAACTTGGTTTGACAAGAAAAAATGATCAAAATTTTGTTTAACAAAAATTTGTTTGAAAAGAAAATTCTGAAAAAATTTGATGGACTAGAAAAATTCTAAAACGAAATTGGTGGATTGAAAAAATTCTGGAAAAACTTGTTGGGCTAGAAAGATTTTCAAAAAAAATTGGTCAGGCTGGAAAAATTCTGAAAAAAATTGTTGTACTATGAAAATTCTGAATCAATTTTGCTGAACTAGAAAAATTTTGAAGAAACGGAATTCTGTTTGTAAATAATTTATTTAAAAAAAACTTTACTGCCTCAAATTTTTATTTTCAATTTATCAGTGGCACAAATGTAAATATCAGACCGGGGTTTTCTTTTACTGGGCTGGGTTTTTCTTTCAATCTCGTTAATTTCTGGTCATTAAAATAAAAGTAGAACTAATTTATTTGCCCGTTCTTACAAATTATTGGCTGGTGTTCTTACAATCCAGAGCTAAACGCTAAAAATTAAACATCTTTTTCTTTACAGATTTCTCCAACCGAACCCGCTGCAATTTGAAAATTTTATACGGCAATACTACAGGCAATCAAAGGACGAACGTTAGACATTAACGCAGGCGGAATGTGTACAAGAGTGTAAGTGAGTATAACAAAAGTGCATTATAAATTTCATGCATGCTCCCATATAAATGGCGGATAATAAATTCCTTCAAACAAGATAGGATTATAAAACATATGAGTACCGGGTAGCTATTCGAACTGTTCGATACCATTTACTTCACCTAAAACAAACAGGTGTTGCTACCGTGTAACACAGGTAGCCGTCAACTAATCTCGACCGTACCTGATTTAAATTTTACCCTCCGTTTTATATATACTGCATATCAATGGTACATAAACTTTTACGGGCTCGCTTCATCTTCTTCCATCGTCATCTTTTTCCCCTCCTTTTTTTTATTCTTCTACTTTTTTTTTTAACCGTCAAAAATGTTCGTTAAAAGTGAAAGGCACGATGTAGGAGATATATTTGGGATTTTATACAAACCTTGATTCTTACGAGAACCTCATGAATCGTGATGAGAACTATTTTCTAGTTCGTTCCGTACGTCCGAATATCTCACCTCTTTTTTTTTTTATTATTCGCTCGATCGTGAGATTAATTACCATCACGGTTTTCTGATGTTTATCAGAGTTTTGTGTTTCCAAGGTCGGGAGTTGTCTATACGGCTAAAATTAATTTTCGCTAATGTTATAATTGAAAATTTTTTTGTAAGCCGCATTTTTTCTCGTACAAAACGAATTAGATTTTTTTTTGGAATGGTTAGGGAATTACTTAGCGGTTACGTTAAACGAGAAGCCTAAACTGTAAATCGAAGGCGATTCCAGTTTACAAGTCACGTTGTAATCAGGGACGCAACGCGTCAAGAACTAATAAGTCATTAGAGCTGATAAACGCAAACTGAATTTGTAATTGAATTTAAACCATGGGAAAATATTTGGCGAGGAATTAGACGTAGGCGGGGACTGAAGGAGTGCTTGAGTTGCTTATAGCATACCAGCCTCAAATTTTAACCCAAGTTGCATTAAGCTTGAGTGATCTCACAAGGCTGATGATAGGAACTCACAGGATTTGAGCAAACTAGACCATGGAAAAGCTTTAAGTTAGCTTAACTAAGGCTTTTTCTGGCAATAAAAGCAGAGATCAAACTTCCAGTAAGGGATTTACTGGATTTACTAGGATTTACTTGACCACATTTTTCTTGTCAAATAAATTTTTAGAGGATTTTGTCTTGTTGAACAAATTTTTTGAGATTTTTTCTTGTTGAACAAATTTTTTGGGAATTTTTTCTTGTCGTACAAATTTTGAAAATTTTTTCTTGTACAAATTTTGAAAATTTTTTCTTGTACAAATTTTGAAAATTTTTTCTTGTACAAATTGAGAATTTTTCTTGTCGTACAAATTTTGAAAATTTTTTCTTTTCGTACAAATTTTGAGAATTTTTTCTTGTTGTACAAATTTTGAGAATTTTTTCTTTTCATACAAATTTTGAGAATTTTTTCTTTTCGTACAAATTTTGAGAATTTTTTCTTTTCGTACAAATTTATTTTTCATTTTACTCTAAACTTATCAATATCAAAACCTCTTGATCAGGAAAATTTAAAATCCTCCAAGCAAAATTCCGAGTTCACCGAAAACTTCTTTTAAGAATCGCCATCCTTTGCCAAAATATTTATCCTCTCTATAAACCCTTGAAAGCTATTTTACCTCATCAACATTTAGCGTACTCATCTTGTCAACATAATCAATGCCTTTAGCATTTAAAAAAAATATATTTAAAATCCGTCAATTCAAGCATTGAAAAAGCCAAAAGACATATTAAAATGGACTTTAAGTATTCCAGCCGTGTTATTAGCATACATTCCCCTTCAACTTTTAAGTGCTTACCATCTCGCTGAAAACCTTGAGGCTTTTAAAATCGCTATTCCGAATGAGATTTTAACGATGTGATGATGATCACATCTCAAATATGCATAATTAATTGATGTCAGTTATAATGAAAACAAACCGGATGGTTATATGATATACTCGTGCGCATGTTCCATTCATTTTCGTTTGTCCAAAAAAAAAATGCGGAATGATAATTAAGGCGGGCTTATGAGAATCGTACATTAATAACTTTGCTTTTAATATGCTTGTTAGTTCGTTATGAAAATTAGGCATCTTAAGGAGAAGTCATGAAATTAAAAATGCTACTCAGATAAGTTGATTATAATTCTTGGCGAATCTTCGTTCTGGATGATCATTTTTACTAGTTTTGAATATTTGATTTCATAGGCGGGTTAAAATTTTTTTCACATTGGCGAATTGGAAGCTTCGTTTTAGATAATAGTGGTATAAGAATGTTGAAGCCTTAAAGCCATTGGCTCGTGCGGGGTCTAAACTAAACTTTCCAAAGCTATTAGAGTCGTTAGAGCCGTTGAAGGCCGTTTGGCTAAAGCCAAATTAAAACATCTCCAATAACTGCGAAAAGGGCAGGGCAAATACGCCAAACCTGTAGTAGAACTGTCATGATTCGTCGTTCCCACCTACTTCACACGACTGCACCTCACCTACTCTTCCCTAACTCTAACAAAATTTTTTCAATACCCCAAAGAAGGAAAAAGTTAAAATTGTGCCCTGAAGAATTTAGAAACTAATATAAACCTGAAACAGCTTTTTTGTTTTTATATTATCAAGTTCTCTTAAAAAAAAACGACACGCCTAATCGAATCGACATCAAACATTTAAAAAAAACACAAGTGGAAGAGAAAGGTACACACTAAAAAGAAATAAAGAAATGAATAGTTAATTGAGAGGAGGTGTTAAAGAGAACCTGGTCCTTGAACAAGTCTGGTCCTGCAATGATTACAGGTCGTTTTGGTACCATGGCACGTACTTCTTCCATCCAGTTCTTTTAGTATATAACTGCTACATTGATTCGATTCAATTTATTACCTGGGGAGGTGGTTTACTCGCAATGGGAGAATATACGCTTCCACCTCTTGAGAGAGTTGACTTATAAAAGAATTAAAACGAGGTAATAAAACACTCGGAGCTCTGGCCCCCTCTGTAATTAATAATTTGATTCGGTTAAATTCATCTCTTAAAAATTTTGTTATGGCATCCCCTTGTCCGTACAACATATCAAATTTAATCTCGGGGAATAAGTTCGTGAAGCGACAATGGTAAAAACGAAAAAAAAAAAGGCACAAGATAAACATCCAAGTTGTACCTAAATACGGATAAACTTTATACTTGAGTAAGTCTTTTTGTAACGAAATGAAAAGAAAACAAGATGAATTCGATTGATTTTTTTTTTCTTTTCGTTATTTTTTTCCTTCCCCCTTACATACGAAGGATAAAGGATATATAAGGATTAAAAACAATTTGATTGTTGTTGTGAGATGAGATCAACATTCTTATATAGCCTTGAACCGTGGAAGATTTAAATCTCCAGCTCTTCCAGTTGGTACCTGTTTTAGTACGCTGGTTATCTACGACTAGTGACGAAGGAACGGCTACATGCTGCATTTACAATAATATCAAGCTTTATTTAAAAAGGGAATATCGTATTTTAGCCGTAAATTTTCTTACAGCCCTAATTTTTTAGAGTTTTAGTGCTTTTCCAATTTTAGTTTCGAGATTAAAAAAATTATTTTTGTATTTCTGATTTTTCTGTAGTAGATGTAAGATACGTTAAGTTGAGAACTTGCTTGAGGGGTAAAATAAGGGATGGAATAAAAAATTCAAAGAAAATGGTGGGATTTGTAAATTTTTGGGCAATAAGCAGGGAGAAGGCCAAAAATTGGTGATTTGTTCAGGTTTGTGTGAGAGAGGAGTAGTTAGGACCTTTTTCCATTAAGGGGGAGAGGAAAAACCTTGAACCTACGTACGGAGAAGTCAGTGACATCATCAATACGACAAGCTAGGAATGGTTTCGAAGATTTACTACTTTGTTTAAGTATATCCAATATGAAGTTATCTCTTTCGGAGATTAAGGAACAAGGATTTACGTTATCGAAGCTCAGTCAAGATTTAAATAACTCGCAAACTTGTTTTTGGGTTGGGCTTTTTGTTTGTAGCTCTAACGGCTAAAATTTTTTTCATAAAGACTAAAAGTGGAAGGTTTACTGTTTTGTAAACAACCGCTTCTTCTTCCTTGAATGCCATCCCGTGACTCGGATTCTGTCGGTGCTTTCTGAGAATGAGAATGAGTGTTAGAAATGTTAAGATATTTTTTATGAAAGGTTAAAAAAGGTCTAGCGCCTGTAAAGGGTTACAAAAAATCTTGGAGCAATATCCGAAGTGGAGCTCCGACGATAATTTTCGAACCATGTTTTTGTTTTTCTTTCTTTTAAAGCGAAATTTTAATTTTGATTTCAAGATAATGTTTCTTTGTGAATTAATGTAATTTTTGTCTGTTTCAGGTCAAAAAATAGGATAGAAATACTTCTGAGCTGAATGAGGAACGGCATACGACGGTCAAATGGGAAAGCTAGTAGCTTAAAAATTTTTTGCTTTTGCTCCAGGTGGATTTATTCAAGGTAAGAAACGCTGTGATAATTGCCAAACTCGGGGGCTTAAACCACCACTTAAAAGAGAAAAGATAATGAATGATATACTCACATGATATACCATATATATTCACATGATATACCAGTAACGAATGCGAACAAGCGTTCACCTCGTCTCTCTGATTGAGAGTCGAGAACGCTGAACCACTCGCGACTCACTCGGGCGACTGTTGCTTTTTTGTTGCAACTTGGAACATCAAATTCCAATAGCACATCTGACAAGTCTCCTGTTTAATAATTCGTGTGGCCACTTTCAGCCCCGAGGAATAATTATACATCAAGATTAAAAAAAAGGATCAAGTTACAAAGTCCAAATCCTGATAATGATGGAAATCTAATCACTAGTTGATTAATGATCTTTTAAGATCTCATTAACAAAGCTACCATGAATCTTGAGTGATGGAGTGGATGAATTTGATAGTTCTTTAGGGGTTGAACCGAATAAAGAAACATTTTTTTTACAATCCAAACAAAAAAAACGGCTTTGAAAAAAAATCGCTTAATAATAACATCCAAATTGGTATTTAAACAGGAAGATTGACTTGACGATTATGACAACCAAATCCGGACCAAGTTGAACGTTCAGATTATTGCCATCGATGACGATATACCTCTTTTGCCAAGTTCAAGGTTTCTAAAAATCCTTCCGCGCAGAAATGATATAACTACCCACTTTCTTTAAACATCATCCACAGGATGTTTGAACAATGAATGTATTGGTAAACCGTGCCTAAAACTCATAACGCATGCTTAATAATCTTCCGGCTTTCCTATGCGTATAAAAAAAAAAGTATGAGTCATACTGAACACCCTTGGAATCCATTCGAACCTTTAAAATTTAAAAACCCCTTGAAGAGATTCACGGTCTAGGATTTTTATTAATCCCCAAACCCATCACGATTCAAAAGCTATCAATTACAGTGAATCAACCGGAAATCTGGTATGGAAACCTGGTCAAGTCAAAATCCCTAAACTACAAATCATTCGATCTTATCTTCCACCCCCAAACGATTATCTCCTTCGATCCTGTTGGTCCATTCTCAACCCATTAGAACAATGGGTATAATTTATAAAAAAAAGGAAGAGATGGGGAGTATAAAAGAAAAAAAGACAAAATTATTAATGCTCGTATATGATCCGAAACTAAAATAATCAACCACGCAAGTGCGTTGAAGAGTTTTAGGCTTGATAATAAATTAAAATTCTTGAATACCATTTGAAGTGTATAATGTACCAAGCATTCTGGACAACGATACCTTTTTTAAGATGAGGAATATATTGTATTAGTTAATGTTGGGATTATCATCTTTAAAACGGGTTGGATCATCACTGTTCACGATTGTTTTCCAGAAGGTATATTTATAAGAGAAGGAGGATAGGTACGCTGGCTTCATGTTAGACTTACCTTTTTTTTTTTATTATCACGATTTCTGTCTCTTCATCGTAAGGTCAAAGGCTACGACCCCAGGGCTGTTTCTGCCTCGAGTCCTTTAGTCACGGCGGTTTTCCAGATTTTAAATTCTTCTTTTAGAATGGAATAAATAGTTGGTGATGTTTACTTTTTGATTTTTTTGTTCCAGGCTGGTAGAAGTGACGCATTGAAGCATTCCATTTCCTTGTATAAAGTTTCAAAACCAAAGAAGTTTTATAGGATAAATTGTGATGTAGAGAAAGTTAAAAAGGAACCATCACAAAAGGAGAAAGTAAAGCATCAAGCAACTAAAGATGCAAAAGCTGATGGATCCGTGTGAAATATAAAGTGGAAGAGAGTAAAGAGTGAGCACAAGAAAATGGGAAAGCTGGTGAAGAGCAGCTATCGGGCGCACTAGTCGGTGGAAACTCCGAAACAGGACAGTCTCACTACAGGTTTGGCGCACCTGCTCTTGACGAGCTCCAGACTCCTTCTGACCCGGAAGGCAGTAACCTGGTAAGGGTCCCTGCTCAGACTTACGAGACAGTGGTAAGCAGCAGTGCCACTATTAATTGGTTGAGCTCATCAAGACTTGATTTTCCCAAGGACTCGCCTCACCAATGGCATTTATAGCCAGGATTGGAACAATCGGAACTGACTGTAGTACTTCGCTGTGGAAGACAACGGAAAACCACCACAATACTGGGTCCTTGTAAATTATCATGGCGAGAAATCGCTACGATGATCGTTGATCTCCATAGAAGAGGCAACTGAAGAAAAAGTCCAGCTTTAATAGCGATTGTATGACTAAGTCGATCAAAATTTGCTATTTAGACACTTAAATCGATCAATGGATGCTGGAAAATAACCACACTTCCAAAATGAGAGTGCGCCACAGTAGATAATGTTGCATATCGCCTAGCAACAGCTCACAAGTCACAACTAAGTAGCAAAGTGCACCATGTCGCGGAGACCTCGCGCATCGAAGCTTGGACTCACCGCTGAGGCTAAAGTTCCCCGATGGTTTAATGAAGAACACTCACTGCCTAATAGAAGAAAATAAATATCAAGAGGACCTAATCATGACGATGAATGTTTAAAGCCCTTAAATGGATTCATGTAAGGGTGTGGACCTACTAAAGAAACAATTCAGATTAAGGTAAGTGGCTAATATTATTCATAGATTAATATGGGTGGGTGGTATATAAAAATTGTCTTCGTCCCTTATGGTTTTTTTTTTTTTTTAAAAAAAGATTTTAACCCAAAGGGTTAAGATTTTGGCAAAAGGTATCCCCCATTTGATTTATTTTAATTCCATGCTGCGATGGTCCAGACACACGAATTTCATTCAATGATGTTTTCCCAGAGACAAGGTATCATTAGGGGAGGTATAATGAGGGTTGGAGGCTGACTCTCTGCCCACATGATGGCCAGGGTGTGCCTCTGTGAGAATAAAACAATTAATGTAGTCTCAACCATCTGCATATCACGTAAATCCGTTTTATTCTCTCCCAATCTAAGGTTCTTATTGTCTGCCTCAATTATTTTGAAACCCGGAGGGTATTGGTGCTTTATACTATCTTTATTTTATATAAATTGTTAAAAAGTGAAAGCTTTGAGAATAGGGATGAACATTTAATTTGGTGAAATCGAAAGTTGTAAATCGGGACTGAGGTGTTTTTGGTTAAAGATTTTTAAAAATTAGGGAGATCAAATAGAAGATATGACTTTGCGAGACAGGTGGTCCTTCGATTAAAGCTGGGTGGGAGTCAGATTTTATTCGGGCCCATGAGTAGAGCTTTTTGAATTTGAAAAGGGCCGAAAATAAAAAGGGCCAAAAATGAAAAGGGCCGAAAAAATTAAAAAATTGGAAAGGGCCGAAATTGAAAAGGGTCGAAAATGAAAAGCGCCGAAATTGAAAAGGGTCGAAAATAAAAAGGGCCGAAAATAAAAATTAAAAAATTGTAAATGGCCGAAATTGAAAAGGGCCGAAAATGAAATGGTCCGAAAATAAAAAGGGCCGAAAAAATTAAAAAATTGGAAAGGGCCGAAATTGAAAAGGGTCGAAAACGAAAAGGGCCGAAAATAAAAATTAAAAAATTGTAAATGGCCGAAATTGAAAAGGGCCGAAAATGAAATGATCCGAAAATGAAAAGGGCCGAAAATAAAAAGGGCCGAAAATAAAAAGAGCCGAAAATGAAATGGTCCGAAAATGAAAAGGGCCGGGAGTGAGGAGAAAAAGACTGAAGAAGAGGAATAAGAAGAATCCTGTAGGAGACACTCGTCACCAAGAAAAACGAATAAAATTTTACACCTATCTTGAAATCATCCACGTCTAGGTCCAATAGTGACGTCACCCTTTCAGTCTGACTCTCTTAGGCACTATATCGTAAGAGCTAACTACAACCACCCAATCCCCGAATATTAAAAAATTAGCTCAAGTATACACTTACGGCACTGTTTATGACTCACGATGTAAATCAAATTGGAATGACGAGTACTCGACTAATGGATTCTAATTAACCCGGTCAGATCAACATATCAAAGGAAGGGTAGTTCACAGACCACCCTCATGCTACGAATACGCTCTACGGTTCAAGGGCAGGCATATTCTCATGGACCTTATTACAAGTAACCATTGTTTCTCATACTTTTTATATAAAATTAAGCTTTCACGCTTTTTCTTTCTTTTTAAAATATTTACGATCTTTTTTTTTTAAATCCGCCTTTTTTATTGCTCTTTCTTTTAAATACTGGTCTATGTTAAACAAGGAATCGTAATTACGCAGGGTCATATTTTTTTATATCAATCAATACCAATTTAAAGATGAGTGGATGTCCTTCCACGAAGCTAGACATCGATTTCCTCTTTTCTAAGAATCTACATCAATTTTTTTATTACTGCTAATGAAAGAAAATCAACACTTGATGATTGGTTATAATGTCAGGCGCCTACCCCCTTCATCTTCCGCACTTTTTTTTTTTAATAACACATTTCGGGGTTTAGGATTTTAAAGATGAAAATATCGGTACAACAAACAATGACGCTTATAGAAATAATAAATGTTTGGTAAACGTTGATTGGTTGTGACATTTTGTTGGTTAACTATACCGGTACTTCAAAGGGTTTTTTTTAAAAATCCAAACGATTTTTAAACGCTTAATATCGGTACTTGCGTTTTTTTCATAGGTTAATAGCGTCGGCATGCTTTGTTCATCTTATAATTTATCATGTTTTAGACATAAGAAACTAATAATTAGCTGGTCTTCTATATGAGTTCCCTGTTTTCCGGCTCTAATGTTTTAGTCAGTTTTTTCGGAGTTTTTTTTTTTTAAACGTCGGAGAGTTGGCTATTCAAGGGTGGGGGAAGGGATAATACGTTGTAAATGAGTGCTAATGCGTAGGTTTTTAAATTATCGATCTATTTTTCATGCTGAGTTTGACGTTAGAATTTTTTTTGACTGTTAAGTAAATGAGGTGCATGGTTCAAGGGGATGAGGTTTGTTGAGGTGATTTAAATTGGGATGTGGTCAAGTTTTTTTTAATTTTTCGAAAGGTTCTTGATATTTAAAGGATTTATGTAGTTTGAGGTTTCATTTAGTCGTTTCTAAAAATTTAGCTGAGTCTGGAAGCAATAGCATCGTCTAATGTGAGTACTAGGTGGATTTAGGAACTATTCATGAAAATGAAAATGGGCTGTCCATCAGAATTTGGGAAAAAATGAGTAGGCAATTTTCCCGTTTAGTTTCTTTATGTTCGAAATCAAAATAAGAGGATGGCCCCTCAAATAAATGCTTTTTTTGCTTTTGCAGTTATTAAAAATAGCACTAAACTCTTTGATTCAACAGGTGTAATTTTTTGCCCCAAGTGAATTTTTTTTTGAATGAAAAGAATGAAAGTAGAATAGGAGTATTTTTCACAGAAAAATGCGACAACTTTCCGAAATTTAAGTTTTTAAGAAAAAAATTCTGAATTCTAAGAAGACAGAGCACTTATGAAGTAGTCAATAGTTCACCCCGTCTTCTTAGAGTGTGTAAGCTAAAACTTTTTTAATTAACAAAAACAGCTATACTGGAATTCTGTAGTCATTTTAGAGCTCCACTTTTGGTATTTTTACCCGAGCCCTCTGGAAAATTCAGTACAGGCTGCAGAAGTCTATTGACTTCTGTTTGATTTCTGCACAGTTAAGGCTACGGGCCAAAAGGATTTTGCAGAACCGATAGTCAGGCCTAAGTCGTTTTTCGGCTACTAAAAATTCTCGAGGACGCACAAATTTAAACCTCTTCATCAGGGTCTTTTTAAGAGAAAATGCGCCCCTAGGCCGAAAAATTTTTGCGCCCTAACTTATTCCCTGAAGTCGTATTTTACAAAATAAGAAACATTTCTAAAATCCAAAGCAAGAAATAATTTTTTTCTACGCTCACTTTAGTAAAAAAACTTTTTCGCTCTAGCCCGCGGCTGATAGACCTAGAGGGTAATCAGCCCTGCTTTGCATGCACCCAAACTATTCTGAAGAACGTATCTAGCATGGGAAATACCCGGGGTCGTACCCAGAGGGAACGATAGGGACTATCGCCTATCAGCCGTCCTAAAAAAATTTTATCCGTCTACTTTTGAAAGAATCTAGAAAAATATTGAGTTATAGAAGTGCTTTTCTAAATCAAAAAAGAATCCACTCCTGAGTTTACTTAATTATTCGTATCATGTTACATCCAAGTTACATTACTTCATGGTGGATGATTTATTTCTTAGTAACTTATATATTTCAACAGACATGGGCCAAGCTACTAAAAGGCGTTCCCTGACCCACCCAAATAATATACTTCTCTAATATTGAAAAATATTGACTAAGGTTCTGTGAAAAATTTATTTTTAACGACAAAAATTTTCGTTTTTCTCCCTTAAATATTTCCCAAGCCTATAAAACCAAAACGATAAATAACCCCTTGAAAAATTTTAATATATTACCTTCAGGCTAAAAAGGGATATATGGTCACGATTAGTAATATAAACATTCCTTTAAAATGCATCGTCCATTTTTAAACTCCCAAGCATTTCTCAACGAAAAATTTAAAGGTCCACCCTTAAGCAGAAAATATTAAAAGGAAATAAATCATCGGAATTATTCCTATAAATTTTAATTAACTTTTTTTTTTTAATAATAAAAATAATAGTCGATATCGTGAATTAAAAATACTCTTATCTTTAATTAATTAAGAAAATTATTTTTTTATATTTATTTGAAAAGATTAAAAAAACGAATCAGAAAAGCTTTTATTTAGCATTGTTTAGATAACTTGAACCGGTTCGGTTACTTTAAGATTTTTTTTATTATAATGCACCTTCAAAAAGGAGATTCATTAATTACAACCGCACGAGCCGTTTTAGAGAATTATTATCTTTAAAGAAGAATGGGGAGAAAAAGATCTACGCAGTCTATATACTGCAGTTGCATTAAACTATTTTTTTAAACGCATCTTCTTTTTTTGTGGAGCTGCCCCCCAGCAAAGAAGCCTCAAGAGGGACAATTAAAATAGAGCAATCTCTTACACAAAAATCATGACCTGAAAACAAAAAAAAAGAGCTTCTGATCTATGAATGCATAATCATCCTTCGACATTAAAACCAATTAAAATGGGAATTTAAATTGCTTTTTAATTCGATAAAAAATATTCACCCATCAAAATTATTGTTCAATCATGTCAACAAGATTTTGATTTACATGCGGAAGGTTTGCTTGGTTTTATGAAAAATCTTAAGTAAAAGAATTTTAAACAGCATCCAAGTTTTTAAGATATAGTTAAAGGAAATTTATAAACTGACCGAATTTTAGGATTGTGGAGTGAGTTGGGAGAAAACAGAAATGTTGGCTGAATTGTATGAACGTCGAAATCAACAAAGAAACAAATTTTAGAGGAATATACTTACCGTTGTTACCTGAAGAAAGACCAAGAAACGAAGCACCGAAGACGATTAGACTGGAATAGATTGGGGAAACTAGCGAAGGTTTTGAAAGACAGAAAGTTTTATTGTGCTGAAGTTTTGGACTGATGTATCTTTTAATTTTAACTTATGGGCAGAAACAGGTCTTTGCATGAGTCAGAAAATCACGACTTTACTGGTAACCTAAAGAGCTGTGGAAAGATCAATTTTTGGAGTGATATTGTAGATCGGATAGAAATAATTAAATAGAATTATGCGAGACATCTATTCAAAATAAAGAATCGGAGGTGGGAGAGGAAAATACTAAAGTTGCCATGGACTGAACAGAAAAATTGAGAGACCGACCGCTAGATTGTATGGTGGCCTAAGAGAACTGCGAAGTTACAAAGATGAGAGCAGCAAAATAACGAGAATGATGGCTGGAGTTTGGAAGGCTCATGTTCAGCAGTAGATGCAAGGTGAGGAGACCAAAAAAATATCGGTTGATGAGGAAAGTTGTCACTTTTTTAAAATTCCAGCTTTGCAACGGAGATTGGCGATCATAATGAGATACTTTCAGGAGCTTTGTACGGCAAATTATCCGATAGATGGTACTGATGCTCATAATGATGAGCTTACGAGTTTTACTAGGAGTACATGCAGCGCCATCTCTCGGATTTTCGTCCTGGGAAGTTCCTCATGGCGATTTGCATTTTAGAGGCCGCCGAACAAAATAAGTACGCATGGTCTTTGCCGTACTAGTCTCGTAGATTCATGAGCCATGAAGTCTTTCGATCTGCAAAGGTCTACCATCAGTCTTCCCCGCCACCACTAGTTGCTGAAGGTGGTGAAACTCCCGCAAAGCATATGACCAAGACTGTCGATGTCGTCGAAGATCCTCATCTCCTTTTTAAAAACATTCAAGACCTCGTCATTACTCACACAACAGGTCCACGAAATCTGCAACTTGCGACCATAGAGCCACACTTCAAACACTTCCAGCTTCCTTTCCAACTTTTTAGTTGGTGTCCAGCCCTCACGAGCAAGGAAGAGAAGTAACATTTGATAATGTAGTGTGGGATAAATCCAGATTGAGATCACGACAACACATGTTTTATAAAGTTCCTTGGGCTTCCTCCATTTGAGCCTTGATTCGAGGGTTGTCACTATGTTGCAGCTAGAGAGCCTAAAAGGAGAGAGTCGCCAACTAAATCGCTGCTTTTTGATTGGCTGTGACCAAACGTTTGTTAAGTACCTAGCAGCAGAAGACGTATGGGGTCACCACCAATGAGAAGCCAGGATTATGGTATACAGGATTGGCGACTCTCTCCTTTCATGCTCTCTAGTTGCAGCTATCGTCCTCTCCAACCGTGTAATCACGTAAAGATGACTCAACTTCCAAGAATTTGCTTGACAAATATTTTCCTCAATTTTTTCTTCATCGATCAGAGACCGTAAAAAATTTCAAAAAGTGATTCATCCCACCGTTCGAGCCATCATTACAACCTCCAAAAAAATCTTACAATAGAATCGAATGATAAAAGAATTAGATTTCAACAAAAAAAAAACCCAAAAATAATTGTAAAGTAGTCGTTCAACTCCAGACTGATACTTTGCCCGGAAGGCAAAACCATTTCCAGAAGCCCTTTTATTTCAAATTAAACTTCGTCGCCATAGAAGTCACGTACTGACCCAGTTGAACTTTTAATAGACGAAATTCAAGCAACAGCTACCGGAGATGGTAAGAATGTTATTTTAAACGCAGCAGGGGTACTAGAAAAATGGTAGCTACCATTGAGTGGTTGCATAATAGAAGAGTTATTAGTAACCCATCAGCTACTTGAGTTTTATATTTAACTTACAGAAAAACGAATATCGTTTTGCCAATTATGTCTGTGATACACCTTCAGGCTAAAAACGTAATAAGGCGTGGTGAAGTGTTTTTCTAATTTTTTTGTTCTTGTCAGCTAGGAAATTATTTGACTTCCATGAAACAAGGCTACTGGTATTTTTTGAGTTTATCTTGTTTTTTTTTCTGACGGACGTGATCCCATTTACATATCCGGATAAGATTTCATCAATATGAAGTTATTAATGAAAGATGTATTTTCCAAAAAAAATGAATTTTTTTCTAAGTCCCATTAAAATCGCTTCCTGCCTTTGGCCATTTAATTTATAGCTATGATTTTCTCTACGAATTGCTATTATCCGATCACCTCATTCAAAATAGATCTTTGGATGAAAGGACGGAAGCTGCTTATATAACACCCTGATTAAAAAGGATATAGTAAATGAGTGCCACAAGGTTTTCCATTGGAACTTGTTATTTGCCTTCATAAAAATCCTGACAAAAGTCTTAAGGCTTTTATTTTTTTAAACCGGGTGGAATATTTATAGGATTAGACTATTTTAAGTCCTTATAATGATAGATCATATAACGCCCTCCCGGCAGTTTAAAAAGCAACTTTGTCTCTTTGATCGCTGAAATTAGTATAATAAAAATTTTGGGAGGGGCTAATGATTTCGGAGTTGGCGTCCTAATTTGGAGGACAGCGAGGAATTTCAAAGGCTAGAACATATTTTCAAAAATCGGTTTTTGTAATGTTTGGGTTTCAATTGTAACGTTGACAGATTTATATTTATTTTAACGTCCAGGAGAAGTGATTTGCATATACCGGTCTGGATGGATTTGGGTCAAGATCAACGGTAGTACTCATTAAAGCTCGGAAGCTATAAATCTGGATAAGAGATACAGTCGACAAGAAAATTTATTTTAGAGTAGAGGATGTTTCTGCCAAGTTTATGTAATTACTTTATTATAGATGTTAAAAATATTATGTTGAGCATAAGAAGCTTGAGGATATTTATTTGTTTTGGGATTTTGCTTGACTAAGTTAATGTTAGAATTGAGGGCTGATTTGTTCGGTTGGGTAAGGTGGCTGGATAGAATTATCTAGCTGGTGGTAGGAGGAGACGTCAAGAGCCATCGTGCTTGTTGGCGCGAATGTGAATGAGTACTTGTAGTTCTGAAATAAATGTAATGTAAGAATGAATGTTGGTAGCTGTTGTTATGATGCTGTGATTGGCTGAACGATGTAAATCAGATGGGAAAAAATTTGTTGATGATGAAAACCGAGCAGTGCTATTTAGAGATTTGAATCAGTTTGGGGTAAGATCGCAGGAGCTGTTAAGGCTATTTAGAGACCGAAACTTTGGGCTGAACTCTAAGAATCAATGGGCAGTTTGGTAAGTGATTCAAGAGTTCAAGTTAGTGATTACTTTTTGGAACTGACTATTGACCCAACAATGAACCGCGTTCATAGTTCCTTAATCCTTAGTGTCCAATGACAGTTGAGCGGAGAGAAAATACTCAAAAAATTGCTGCTGCATATTTGTGAAAATGAAGGTGTGTAACTAGATTTTTGGAGATTTCGAACAAATTGTAAGGGAAGGGGGGGGGGGAAGGGGGTAGCGCTTTCTCGAATCCTAAAGTATACTTCAGGTAAAAGCATTTGAAAAAAAAAAAACTCTTCTTTGTATTATAATACAAAGAAGAGTTTTTTTTTGGGGGGTAATGACCATCCGTTTTCTACATAGCTTCAGTCAGTTGTTGTTGCTAATTTCCTTCTGCCATGTGTTGAGACAATCAAGTGAAACAGCTGATGAAATCCTTAAAACACAGTGTACAAACACTCCAATTAAATTGTAGCAACTTTTTTATAAAGTCACGTGCAGCCTAATTCTGCCTAATTGAAGGTGATTAAACTCTTGTGTGTCCATCTGCTTTTTTATTGTTATCATGATAAATTTTGCTCTGTGAAAATGAGGGGCTTTGAACTGACCATATGGACGATAAAGGATGAGTTCTTCGGATTAGAACTTGCAAAAGTAGGACTTGACAAAGCTGGCTTATCGTTATGAGATGAACTGAGGGTGACCGGATCTTCCCAGAAGAAAGTTCGCCCATCTTCTTCCACAAAGAAAAAAAATTCTTCAATGCCTAAGAGTTAAATTTAAATTGCTCATTCCCGCATCTCTCACGAATTTAATATAGATTTGTCTGCAATTGATCCTAACTGTTTGTAATGTTTTTAGAATCATTTTTTGGGCCCAGGAATTTTTCTTGGTTTTTTTTAAAAATTTATTTTGAGTGTCGGACTTTTCAGGACCTTTTCTGTGTCTTGCAATTATTTCAACTCAGGATTGTTTTCAGTCTTGAAAAATTTAAATCTTGCGGGACCATCACTTGAAAATCCCAACATTGCCTGCGCTGATGGTTTTTCAATTTCTTTCCAATCATTCGAGGAAAACGATTTTACTTTTCATTGCGTTTCAAAAACAAATGAACCATGTTCGCATGCCTGGCACTTTTCGCAACTGTTCACAGTTAAATTCCAATTAATTTTTTTCAAAAAAAATAAATTATTGTACACCTGCGTTATTAGTCTCCTGATTTTCGTGTGGATAAAAAAAAGCCTACTATCAGGCAATTCGCCAAACACTATAACAGGAATCCCTAAGGCAAACGGTTTAAAAAAAAAAAAAAGAAGAAATGCCAAGTCACTATAGTATGTTATTAATATAACCCTTTGAAGAACGTAATTATTCTTTCCAATATGGAAGTCTTCTTTTTATTTTTCATCGGGTCCAGTCCCTTGAATATAAAATGACGATAAAACCTCACGGCACTAATAAACGATTATCGTCATTTTAAACTGCTTATAACTCTTTACTACGTTTCCTGTGGCTAAGAGGCCGTTGAACTAACTACTCCCAATGTTTGGGGTCAATTTTGCGCGGGACCCTTCGGCAAAACCTGGAAAGATAAAATTGAAAGGACAACGAACTTTTTTTTTTTTTTAAATAATTGGGGAACATCCTGTGCAAAATTTCTCGACAGTTGTTTAATGACGCATAAAGAGGTCGATGACTTTAATTTTCAATTTCCAGGGAATGACATATGCTGGGGGCTTGGCAAAAAAAATATCATGCTCGAACCGCGAAAATAAATGATGATTTATTCGTACGGGTTTTGCTGAGAGGTGCAAACGAATTTTAATAACAATAATAATGCTGATCTTGAGGAAAATATGCAAGTAAGAAAAAATGACAGGAGTAAGCAGTGCTAACGGCCTCAAAGCGGCATCAAGCATTGAACCTGCTGCATTCTTCATATGGATCTTTCTTAAGTGCCAAATTAAAGTCGTGCCCGAAACATTTTGCTCGAGTTCAATGTGCAATATCAAGGATTGACGCTGGAACTTGTTTCCTTTTCCTATTTAAATCCAGTCAATTTTTTTTTCCTTCAATACTCAGGACATCCACCCCTTTGTGTAAAAGAAAAATTATTCATGTTCATCTTAAAAATAAGTCATAAAAATTCCGATCATAACCGAAAGTATGATTGAGACTTTATGTTAATTATCCAATCTATTACCACTTTACCAACGAAATCTATCTTTGAAATCTCCGAATCATCGTGGTTTTTCTTTTAAAGATTTTTATCTGCGGTTTTGTTTTATCGAGCGGAATAAATCTCTTTTTTTTGGCATTTTTCTGAGATAAGAGACTAAATATTGGAAGGGAACTAGTTTACATTTTGGGAAGTTTATTTTTCCGTTGTTTAGTACGTCTTTAATAGTTAATTGTACAACTTAGCAAGTTGTTTATTAACTATTAGGGCTTTTGATGGCGTCAGTTGAAATAAAATGAGACGAATAAACCGGATTATATCACGCACGAACGGTAAAGACTATCGCACGATCAAGTCCATGCAGCTATGTCCTGGAGATTTTCCTAAGGGCATTACATGAAAGGTTAGAAGGAAATTGAGAAAATAGATTGGTTCAGGTTAGTCCAGGTTTTCGATCAAGAAATTAGGGGGGAAAATGACTATAAAAGAGACTGGCAAACTGTCAGCCAAATATTGAACGTCATATTATGGCGACTGCCACAAAAAGAATATTTGGCAGTCATCTTAAAGAATAGAATCTATAGGGAATGCATATCACTTCGGGTGTTCTCGAGTATTTTCGGAGTTTCCATAAGCCAAAAAAGGAGGGCGTCCACTTTTGTCTTCTGCTTCTTGTTTCACAATGAACACGAAGTAGGGGTTTGTTCTCTGCAGATTCTATTCTCTAAGGCAGCCATGATGGTGAACTAGCCCATCCAGATTCATGAGAATAAGGATTTTCATAGCGATAACGGAGGCTTTGTCCAAGAATTGTCTTTAATGGAAAGCGGTGATTACCATCATGGCTTCCAAATATTCTTCTTACGGTCTTCCAAGTCTTGCAACTTGGGGTTTGTGTTGTGACTTCGATTTGAAATACAAAAATAGTTCATGGTTCACCACTAGATGGTGTGAGTATTGTAGCACCAGCCAATCACAAGCCGGAAAAGTCCCAAATTATGTAGGACATTACTAATCTAGAGCGATCAGTTTTATCGGTCGGCCACTGGTACACTAGTGCAGTCTGCTTGAACTAGTTGCTAGTTGCAGTCTGCAACTCTTTTTTTTCATTTGCTAATTTTTTGGCGCGAAAATTCCACCAATAGGAAAAAGGATCCGACTCAGTTGTGACGTCATAATTGCATACTTCATTTTTGGCGGGCTTTCTAGAATTTGAATTACAAAGCGAATTTTCTGCTATCTAAAACTTTTTTTGATCCATTTTTTTTGCTTAATCTTAGTTATTGATCGCAGAATTAATATTAATAGTAAATTTGCGATTTTAAGTGCAAGTTGCCTGTTTTCCAGTCTCTTTTAATTTAGGATCTATAGTTGTAACTGTGGAATATTAGCTTTTGGGCATGGAGTGTATGGCTGTTTCTGAAGAGCGGACCGAACGACATGAAAAAGATTGCTAAAGCTAGCCATACTCATCCATCCTTGATGTTCCTACTTAGTTTTCTTTTATTTTTCCTTCGGATTACAATCAACTCGTGCCTCATAAATCCTTTCAAATCTTGATATATTTTTGCTGCTTCCTTATCTTTCTCTGAATTCCATAAAAAAAAACCTCCATGAAATTTTAGGATACTCTCTTAGACCATCCTTCACCATTAATGATCCGCGGCGAATCATGAAAGATTGCTTTTAATTGAAAGTTCAAATGAAGGTTAAAAGTTCACGTTTCTTAAATCGTGCCCAGACTATCCGCTTTAGGTTTTTTTTTTTCATTAAAACTCCTTGTCTGCAATTTTTAATGCATCGGCGTAGGACAACATGAAAAAAATATTAAAATCATTAATCGGACATTGTCAAAATCAAAACAGCGCCGAAATTTTTTTTCATGAAAATATAAACGAATTTTCCTCAAAAAAAATTTTCATTTTCTTGATAATTATAAAAAACATGAATTAAATTTAATTACATATTTATTACTATGATTATTTTATTATAGCCCTCATGTATTAATCTCATTTGCATATGCAAACAAATATTAATTACTTAATCATCCTCGAATTTTTTTTTCAAAATTAGCTTTTTGCTCGTTTGATAAAAACAGACAAAAAAAGGATTTAATTTCCAGAACTGCATTTCATATTTATCACATGAATGCACTTTTTAAATTAACATAATCACATACAAAGGACTTTCAGGTCACATGTCAGCCCGATGTCTTTTTTTTTCTCCTCAAGGTCTTCTGGCTTATTGTTTTTCATCTTCTATTTGCATCATGATTAGAGCCCATGTGGTGAATCGAAATTCCTATTTAATATTCCCAAATTTTTTTTATATAATTAGCAGATTTTTAATAGTTTCTAAATTTTTTGGCCAGACATTCCATTCAACTCCTCCTCCGTAGATCATATTCGAGCAATACTGGAATTCCTGTAATATTTAGATTCGTCACGTTCCTCCGATAGTACGCCCTCTTAATTGACGGTTAAAAGAATTTTAAATTAAATTATATACGTTGAAGATAAAAGAAAAAAAAATATGTGTATGAGTTTGTGTTCGCAACTTTGTTTATAATTGAAGAGGAAACTCGAAAAAAAAAAGTTTATGAAAAAAATGGCATTACATAATCAAAATGCAACATAATTCGTGAGTCGAAGGTCAAACTCTCTTGCATTTGGGATGAAGTTGCCTCTGCATATATCGCATTATCTTAAGCATAGGATCTTAAATACGTCATTAAAGTCGGCAAACAAAAACTTTTTTGTTCGCTCTTTTATGTAAATGTATTCCAGACTCGTCGCCTTTTTTTGTTCTTTTTCCATGAGATGAAATTACTTGCATGAAAGAAAAAATAAGCGAGAGGAATTATGTATTCTTTGTGCATTTTTTTTTTTTCAGTGCGTGTGTGAATTTTTTGCATGTGAATGGTAATCCAAATATGTTGTGGCGTCTTAGGGAAACAAGATGTAACAGTGGATGTAAGTTTGTTGAAAATTTAAATTTTCAAGGAAAGTATGCTTTTTAAAAGCCAAAAGAGTTTCGTCGAAGATTCGTTCAAATTTTGGTCTCTCTTGCCTTAATAAAAATCTTAAAATCTGGCCAAAAAATAATTTAGTCAAGCACATCTAATAAGAATCCTTTGTATTTTCGAATTACAGATAAGACTATAAAATTCAACGAGGAGTTTAAAGAAATCCGGCTGAAATCTACTAGCTTTATGGATGGATGAAGATAAAAATTCTGATAGAGTGATAAATGTGGCTGGAAATGGGAAATGAACACAAGTATCTAACAGTCGTCTTGATGAAGAAAAGGGTAAGTTATTTTAGATTGATCTTATACGATACTATTCCTCAACCGAAACTCGTTAGTTGACCTCAAGAGATATAGCCAAGAAGCTGCTGAGAAAAAGTTTTCCATTCAGATTAATTTTACCAAATTCTGATTCATAAGATTCCCTCTCTCTCAACGGCTCGGCGTTCCTCACTACTTATAGTCAACAAACATTAAAATTTTCATTCCCTTACACTCTCCAATCAATCCCCATTTGTTTATATATTTATTTTCCATAACCTTCTAAACCACGCGTGAAAATTAGGTCGAAAAAGTCATGTCTGCCAGGTATCCTATATATGTACATATATGTTTGTTTCATTAGCACCTTTCAAAACCCCGAATCGTTCTCACGGTCCGCATGCTTCTCCTAAATCAACAAAAACCAAAATAAACCACCTTTCTCAGTTTCCGGATTTTATCATGATCACAATTGAAAACAAAATTCAATCTCTCATCCGCGGTTTTTAAAATCTTGACCGTATGCAGGTGTGTGTGATGTGCATGTAATTTTTTTCCAACATCCCCTTCAGGCACATCTCCTAATTTTTTTATGCCTAACGAATCATAGTTGTTATTATTATGCAGATTGCAACTAAAATATACGTTATCTTCACGCAAAGATTAAAAAATAAATCACTGCAGGGTTTTTTTATATGCTTGCACTTTTTAGACATATTTCACATTTTCGCATAGAATCAGGTTTCGTTGGAATTTTTTTCCTTTTACAGCCCCGAGTGTGATGAGTTTTTTTCTGTATACAAGATAAAGAATAATTGATAAGCTTTTAAGATAATTATTACAATGCGTAAGAAGTAATTTCGGTCTTTTGAAAAATAATTTTACATATTGGCTCGCTTCGGGTAATGACTATTATACAATTACATTAAACCAAGTGCGACGGCTTTGAAAAAGACTCCGGCTCTTCAACATTGTAATTTCGGTTTTATATCATAAATATTTCCTTAATGTCTATGTTTTCGTCATGTTAAAAAATGAATATTAGACGAATCTCCTTGATTAGGTTTTAGTAGCCACCAGGCTAAAATTTCTGACCGGATGTTTTCCCGCAATCCTTTTATTTCGGTTTTTTTCCAAAAAAAACAGAAAAAGGTGACCGACTGGCCGTAAAATGGATATGAATGATGGCGCCAGCAATTGTAGAAAGAAAGTGTTTTTATACAGTTAATCGGCTTTATTGGACTGATTTATGGGCAGCTTTGCATTTAGTGTTTTATTGCGGTCTGGTTTTTCCCCGGAGAAGCGGGCGCCCTTTGAACGTTTCAAGTGAATTCTTTATTGTCACTCGTTGCGAATATCCTAATTGAACAAATGGGGTGAGGTCTTTTTGTGAAAAAAATTGGCGCGGTAAAAAGAACATTCGTGGAAATAATAGGTAGGAGTGGATATTTTTTTTCTTTTGTGAAATTATCGCTTCTGTTTCGTTTCTTTCTTTGAATGATCGTTTATTGTTCCATATATAACGGATAGGTGAGACTGTTTTGAAGAAAAAGGCGAGACTGGAAATGTATTTTAGACAATGAAGAAGTTATGCTGAAAAAAGTGTTACTTTTACGAAATGGAATCATTCCCACGGTTTCGAAATGAAACTGAGGATTGCTCAGTCAACGCTCTGGTCTCGCATTGTATTAAAAGGTGCAGTACTTGGGTGTGTATGACCTCTTCTTTTTTACTCAGTACCAAAAGAAACAAAGCTTTTACGCTAATTGATCCGAGAAAGAAGTATCGATTTGTTAAGGTTATCTTTCTACGAGAAAAAACTCAGCAAAATCTTTATTAATAGAAATCTGATACTTTTTCAAAAAGCTTATACTTTCATCAATCTCAATGCACTAATTTAAAGACAAAACCACCAAATTAACAACTATCTAATTATAAAAAGTCGCTAACCTTGAAACCGCAGCGACGAAAACTATGTCAATCGTAACCTTGAATCCGAAATTAAAAAAAAAAATCACTGCAGTTGAGTTGCATTATGTCTTTTGTTATGTGTATCGAGAAATAAAATCCTTGTCCACGCGCCTGCTATTTTTATTCACATTTTATCGACTCGATCACCACTGGCCATTAATCACGTGAGTTATATCTTTCTAAAACGTATTGATATATTCATATTTAAAATTTTTTTCCTGCAGTTTCCAATGATAAACGATCAGAAGTTCTCTTTGTTCGATACCGAATTAAAATTTTTTTAAATGTGTTATGAGTAAATCATTCCAAGCCTGCAAGCGATTCGAGATAGGAAAAAAAAAACGAAGCAATAAAACAATGAGAATAATTTCGACATGACTAGAAAATTAATGTGAAGTTGAAATATTTTTCGCACTGGTGCTTGGCACTCCCATATGTTTGGCCGAAATAATTTTTCAATAAAACAAATTAGTTCGATTTAATGAGAGAAATCCGAAGGGATGAATTATGGTAGCATAATCATAAATTGTGAGGCGTTACGTAAAAGATGAAAACTTTTAGGGTGTTGCAGAAAACGTGATAAAGGATGCTTGTAGTATTTTTTTTTAATGGTATATCGTCAGTGGTCTCGTGTCTAATCAATAAAAAAATAAAAAGAATTATAGGTACTCTGATGATGTCATGGCAATATAAGTAATGTACTCTTGTGTTAATTATTTATAATGCTAATGGTTGTAAATTTGCATTTTTAAGAGGTTAATTTACCGTGAATTATTATGTTATGGGGATTGCATAGGCGCCATATGTTCCTTAAATTCGTGATCAGGCTAGAAATCAGCCAGATTCGAGTTTGGATTAGGAGCTGGAAGGTCAGTGGCAGGTTTTCAAGCAATTGTAACCTAACCTAAAAGTCTGCCATGGGCTTTGCCCAAAGAGCTAGGGTTGAGTATTTGAAGACGGGGAAAATTTTGAAGCAAAATCATAAGCTGAAAAAACGGGATAGAATCGCACGTTATTTGAACATCTGATCTTTAAGAAGAAAAGTGCGGTGTGGCTATTGATTCCCCCGAATGATTTTTTCATCCACTCTTCCTCAAATCTTTCTTTAAAAACCTTACTAGCCACCAATCCCGAATATAATCTAAACAACAATATTTTTTTATACACCTCGCTCTCCTAAACAAGTTGGCGGACACGAACGAATATAAAAAAGATCGAAAAGAAAAGAAATAAAAGTCAAGATTTAAAAAAAAAAAAAATAAAGTGAATGAGATGCAGAGAACCTGAATTGAAAAATAATAACATACACACTCCTATTGTTGATGTAATTGGTTACTCTTTGACCACAATTGCATTGCCTTGCTAGCTACCTGTCTTTTATAGACTATTGTAGCATCGTGGGTAGGCGCGTTTTTATTTCTCCTAATCATAACAACCTGATCGATTCCAAGGTCTAATAAAAACCCGGTTTTTTTTTATCCTTTAGCACCTTTCGTTTATTATTTTTTTCACGGTTATCGAAAAAATTCAAAAAATTACAGCCAGGGATTCATTTATCACTTGACTGTTATTTTATTTGTCAACCGTAAAGCAAATAAGCTACCGTGTTACATGTTTGCGGTGTTTATGGACTTAAAGACTTTAACTGGGTCCAGTTAGGCGAGTCAGAAGCTTGAAATTAGTTAGGTAAAATCATGGGCTGTTCGTGGTAAAAATCTTTGGGCCGGTTAATGTTTGAGCTTCATTAGGGCTAAGAAATCAGCGTGGAGTACAAAAGGGAACTTCTCAAGTGGCCCAAAAGGCTTATCTGCCGGTAGGCAGTCTGCTGCAGCTTTGGAAGTCTTCTTCTTTAAATGCCCGCTCCTCATCCCGCTCCTCACCCCGCGATCATCATCGCCAACCATTGATGATTTTACTAGGAATATCAAATAATGTGGTGACTTTCCATAATCTTCCACATCGCAGTACGGGAGCCATACCATTGATCCAACTCTGCCTCCCGGTATCTGAGCCTAGGCCTTGCCGATTACTACCATCTTCAGCCCTAGGTCAGTATTAGCGAAGCTGCTGCCCTCCACTAACTCATAACCCTGAGAAGGGAGCTCACCACAGGGCAAGGACGCCATTCCTTGAGCAAGAAAAAACATGCCTCACCGGTTACCCTTTGGAAGTCTACATCGCTCTAAAATCTTTTCTCTCCGATTCTGTAAAAAAACCCCCAGTTGTCAGCATAAACATTGATTCCTTTACAAGGTCAGAACAAGTAAAGAAAATTAAAAAACGATCAGCATCAGTAGCCTAACAAATAATTCACGATCACTGTACCGTATACTTTGAAATCCGAACTAAGAATCCTTTTTTTTTTTTATCTAAAATGTCGCGCTTTGTCGCCTCCACACAAAGAACTTCAATATAATCCATTATTGCCTTTGTTCAAATCGATATAATCGAATTAAGGTGCCATGTCGGTTATAAAAGAACGTCCTTCACATTTTTTTTTGTTTTTCTGTCCAACACTCGGGTGGCGTTGAATGCTGATCCTTGTCCGCGTCAAGAAATGCAGAATCCGAGAAACAAAAACGACAAAAAAAAAGACTTTGCCAATGATCTGTCATTCCACGTCAACCTTAAGAGTTATTCTCACACGGTGAACGAATCCTGTGAGAAACCTCAACTGAGATTCCATAGTGCAAGGCTTGAATTCAATGGAAAAATAAACATTGCTGCAATCGAAGGGTGTCGGTATGACGAAAGAAGGTATATAAAAAGTAACATCTTGAAGAACAGCTGATACTGTTTGTTGTTTATTGAGGAATCTGGGTGTTGGGAGCATCTGCCGTTATAATTTGAAACATGAAATTAAATGAGATTTTTTTTTTTAGGAAATGTATTTCAGTTTTAATAAAGCACCAGAGGCCATTTTCGACGATTGTTGGCTCCGTTGTAAATGATAAACTGGCAGAGCCACGAAGTAATGAGTAGTTACCGTAATTTTATTTATTTCAAGTTTTCGTTCGTGTGTTGAGAGTTGCTAAGCAGTATTTTTTGGAAGGAGAGCTGAGCTGAAGGGGGAACTGAAGGATGTGGTATGAAGTTGATTAGGCTGCAGCCCAAGGGACCTGCAGCAGGTTCATATGAACCTGTTATGTTCGAAGAAAAAAATGATAAACAATTTCAGCTTACTTTTAAAAGAAATTTGCAAAGGCTCGGATTAGATGATTTGGTAAAGAGGATGCAGGTGGAAAGATGAAGAGCATAGTGTTAGAGGAATGGCCGGGATGTTAGCAACACTGTACCGTGGCCGTTCGAGGGCGCGTGAATGTGAAAGTGAGTGTCTGTTTTTAGTTGGCTGGGTGATTGTGGTTGTTGTGATGTAAAGATGGATGTAGTAAGTACGATGAATAAATATACATTATGTATTGTTAGGTTAGGGGGTAACCGGCGAAGCATGTTTTGTCTTGCTCAAGGAATGGCGAACTTGCCCTGTGGTGAGCTCCCTTCTCAGGGTTATGAGTTAGTGGAGGGCAGCAGCTTCGCTAATGCTGACCTAGGGCTGAAGATGGTAGTAGTCGGCAAGGCCTAGGCTCAGATACCGGGAGGCAGATTTGGATCAATGGTATGGCTCCCGTACTGCGATGTGGAAGATTATGGAAAGTCGCCTCATTATTTGTTATTTCTAGTAAAATCATCAATGGTTGGCCATGATGATCGCCAATCTCCGACGAGGATCTGGCATTTAAAGAAGAAGAAGAAGATGTATTGTTAACACATAGAGACCTAAATTTGTAAAATGTGTTGAACTCCCTTCTCGTCTCTTGAGCACAGCCCTGGGAACCAATCAGGGCTCAATACTATAAAACAAATCTCGGATTTAGGCTTGTCTGGGCTTAGCAGAATTGATCTCATGTAAAAATTTTCAGTTGGCTCTGAACTTGGATCAATCCCGGGTCATTTATGAAAATATTTGCGCAGCCTTTTATCTTTAAGCAATTCTATTCTTCATGTTTCCGTTGTTTTATAACAACATTTTCTTGTTGGCTGTATATATTATAGAAAAAACAGAGCCCTTGCTTAATCAAGCTTTAGGTTTTCCTTAAACCTTTAGAGAATAGTTAAATCACGAATATGTGACGTTTGCGACCCCTAATTCCATAACCAAAAACGTTTCACTAACAACAAAAAACAAAAGGAAATATAAATATTTATAAAAAAATTAATACCTCGTCTAAGCCTAAAATAGCGGATCCCTAAACGATTCCTCCGAAAACTAGATAAGCAAATATTACCCTTAAAATGCTTAGAGCTCTCCAGTAGCAGTGGCGGACTTGTCATGCTGATGTTCAGTGTTCTGATTCAATGTAAATTTAGAAAAAAATGTCTGTCAACAGCCCTCCTGTGACCTTCTTACCCAAAGTTACCTTTAAGCTTTTTAAAAAACATCAAAGCCATGACATCTTCGAACTGAGCCGAGTAAAATCTTAAAGCTAGTGACCAAGTAGGAACCTCTTTCTGGCTGTGAACTCTACTTATTATCAGCTTTTCTTGAGGCCTTATTGGCAGGTCAATTAGTGGTTAAAAAATGTAATCTAGAGACCTCATTCTAGGTTACTTTCTGTAGCCCTTAAGTATTTTAACCCTAGATGAGCCTTTTTAGATATTACTTTTGTGCCATAATTATTATCGAGTCTCATGGGGCTAAAGTCAGGCTCTGCCGTAATTGAAAGAGTTAGAAAGTTGACTCCGACTCAGATTTTGAAACGCTGATGCTCACTCGATGAAGTTATTTCAAAATTGAAAAAAGCTTTTACACCGCCACTGCTCAAACCTTTGAACAAGATTTTATTACCTTCGATATCACTTCGTCAATATCTTTTGTCCGTTTCCGGGCGAATTAAGATTTACGATACCTGATAAATTGTTTTTCGAATTTTTTGTTTCAAAAGAAAAATAACGCTGCTTTTAATTCTAGTGCCTAGTGGCAATGAGCACCGGTATTTGTATGCAAACCTTTCGAAATATTAAAAATTGGTAAAAACCGACCAGAAACCTTGAAGAAAAAAACAACAGGTGTGCATAAACCCACGAGCGCTCAACAATTTCCTCGTGTTTATCTTAGATTAAAATGCAGGTATAAGGAGAAACCCAAAAATTGGCGCGAAATCTCGACCGCCTGTTGCATTACTTGAAAGGTTCATCCAATAGAAGGTTCATTTAGTTAGGTACTGATAGGTGCCGTCTTGTCTCGGGCACACAGGTGGCGAGCCGGTTGTCGATGACGCTCGATTTTGTATATTACCATTTTGGATTGATTCCTGTGATCGAAAACGATTTTCTTGATTTTTATTGCTTATCTCAAAGAAATCAATTAAAAATTTTAAGAAGCGATATATTTATGAGGAAAATTTATATTAATTTTTTAATAGGATTATTGCTGAAATTTGTGAGTGAGTTAAAAATACCCTGAATGGTATTATGCAAGAGATTGAGTCCTGAAAAATAAACGACAGCCACTGCCACCCTTCATCTGGCAGATGGTGCGTCCTTGTCCTGGTCCAGGTGGTGCACCTGCCCTCTTTCTTTCCGTAAGTTATCTATGAGCCCTTAAGTTTTCCTTTATTTTCCAAAAGTCTTCTTCTTTTCATCTTGAGACCTTCAATAGTGTGCCATCAGCTGTTTTCTTGTAAACCTAATTCCTTCTTGAGGAATTCGAGAAGCAAAATTTTCTCGTCATGTGGTTTCCGATTAAAGGTATAAAATGTTCGGATAGGTATGGATTGCAAAGGGATGTAACAAGCTAGGCGATTACGACTATGTGTGAGGTCGAAGTTAATGTTTAAAAAGACAAGTCGTGTTTCGTCACGGTTACCGATGATGAAAAAATGATTACCATAAATCACTTTTTTACCTCGCTGAGTGCATTCCGATGTACAAGACTTGTCAACATGTCATAATATCGAAGAGATATCAAAATGCGAAATTTTTTTTTATGGAGATTATGAAGGATGATGAGGATGGGTAATTTTTATCGTGAGGATAAGTGAGTTCTGCGCTGTCTGCGCCGAATGAAAAATGTAAAATGGCCGGCAATAATTACTAACGAACAACTATGGGAAAGAACAAATCAGCCAAAAATCTTAGCACAGATTAAGGAAACGAAATGGAAGTGGATATTGGAAAAAACGTCGCTCGATTGGAATTTGCTAGGAGCAAGAAAGAGAGGACGACCAAAGAAAACTTGGAAGCGAACTGTTGAAGAGAAGCTCAAAGAAGTGGGGCAAAACTTGGAAAGAAGCAAACGCGCTGGCGAGCAAAAGAGACAAATGGAGGTACTTTCTTTCAGCCCTATGTGTCCAGCGGCGTAACTAAAATTTTTGGGCCACCGCCTGAACCTCTTTGGTGGGCTCCCCTTTGATGTCAGGGGGAAAAATTTTTTTTTACCATTTGTTCCTTATATTTACTCATTTTTGTTTTCGAGTAAGCGCCGCGGGGTGGCTGCGGGGGCGTTAGTTACGCACTGCTATGTTCCTTAACGGACAGTAGGGCAGCCGTAGACCGGGTCGGAGTTAAAAATCCTGGCTCAAGAATCTAAGAGACTGGTACGGGCAAAATTTAGTATCCCTTTTTCGTTCGGCAGCCTCCAAAGTTAAAATCGCCATGATGATCGCCAATCTCCAACGAGGAGCGGGCATTTAAAGAAGAAGAAGATGTTCCTTAAAGGAAAAGGAAGGATATGATGATAAGGAAGGGGGAAGTTTGGATTGCGGGTCTTGTAAATCATGATTTAAATTTTTAACAGAAAACGGACCTCAAGAAAAGATTACCTAAATGTATATCAGAAATCAACTCTTGTAGCTGGTAGAGGAAATCCTCTGTTGATGGTGCCATGGCTTTGTTCATCCTACTCGGAGTCATTAAACGTTACATCAAGACGAACTTTGCGCATCAGTTGAATTGATCGCAACACGAATGATAGTGATCTTCATTTTCTTTACAAATAAGTACCGAAAAGTTTTGAATCTTCTGGCACTTGTTGCATAGGTCCTAATAAACGCTGCTTCAGGTCACGGTCAAGGAAGTCCTGTGCTTTATTCATACCAGCCAATGAACATGAAATCTTAGCAAGATGCAGCCAGAGTTACTGTACTATATTTTCTGAAGCAGAGAAACCCCGTCGAGAAAAAAGATATGTGGCACCATAAGAATTGTTTTTGCCCGTCACCTGTTACGCAGAAGAAGAAATTTTCCGAATTTTCGAAAGAAAAATTAAAGTAACTCGTAAATCAAAACATTATGAGGATGAACGAAGGTAAAAACAAATCGCTGCAAGTGAATGATTTAAATTAAACCATATGGAACGCCATCTGGGGACATTTTAATGAATGCAATAAAAATATCATTTCGAAAATAATTTTTTTATTGACGCGTCCCTGGACCAGGTCGTAAAGAATGGAATTTGAAACTAAGTATGTCAAAAGATATATTTTACTGTCCGAAGGGAAGAAGAGAAAAAAAAATGAAGAAAAAAATTTAGAGATGCGAGGAAGGAAGAAAAGCAACCGCGGTAGCTGATCGATTAGATAAAACCGTTTCAAAAAAAAAAAAAAAATCAGTTTAATCACTAATAACCGCGTTATCAAACATGAAGATGAAGAGACCTGCTGTGTCCATACATCTTCCAGTCACTTCGACTTTAATGTAATTCTCTATCAACAGTCGAATGAAGTAGCTTTGATAATTTTTTAAGATTGAGAATGAAAAAATTTCAACCGATTCATTTTCAACTTGTCTATTTGTGGGATTTTTTTGAAGGTATCATAGTTGAGAAATAAAGCGTGATGTTATGATTCTGACGTTTGTAGAATATTATCATCCGGTTTTTCGACTTTTAACAGCTGAGGATCACCCGAGGATAATCGTTCTCATGGTTTGGGAAGCACCTGCATATGAAATCACGAGGAATGCGGAGATGCAGTGAAAGGTGAATCCAAGGCTGAGGAATCAGGTGCGGGTAGGATTTTGCCTAACGGAGGAAACGGGGTAGACTTTGCCGCCGAAGAAAATTGGACTTGGCAAAAAACCTTAAGTTGCTAAAATTTGGCGGTGAACGACTTCCAATAATTTGGTGGTAAGAACTTGCCCAAGGAAGCTATTAATGCATGAGTTAGTGGTGTCGGTGGACAGGTGGTTGCTTGTGTCGTTCGAAATGCTGATGGATGAGCTGGAACTGAAAAGTGTAATAGGTGGTGGGGGACACGCATAGCGTTGCGGAGTTCTCCAGTGATAACAAGATGTCTAAGAAATTCATGGCCGGATTAGTGTTTAGTATGACTATGACTATTGTTGGTAGTAGAGAGCCTGAAATGAGAAAGTCGCCAACTCAACTCCTGCGTTGCGGCTGTGACCAAACGTAAGTTAAGTACCGAGCAGCAAAAGACGGCATGACGTCACCACCATTTAACGGAAGTCAGTTGGAGACGATTTCGGTCACAGCCAATGAGGAGCCAGTAAAGAGACTACAATCAGAGAGTCGCCAACTGGAAGGGTGATGTGGGGAACCAAGCCAATGATATGAACGAAAAAGGGAACCGAACGAATCAGAAAACAAACATGGCGGGAGATTGGCGACTCTCTCTTTTCAACCTTTCTCTAGTTGGCAGTCGTAGATACGTGGGTGCATGTGCCATGTCATGGAGAACCTGAAGAAACCTGCATTATTCGTCAGGGTCAGTGCTGAAGAACTGGCAAAGTCAATTTCTATTTAGTAATATTCACAGCAAAAGAACTATCGCCAAAAAAAGAAATCTTTTCTAAGCAAATACACGAAAGAGAGTTACAGCGTTCAAGGTAAAGGACAAACGCAAGTTAAAAAAAAAAAAAAGGGAACACATGTATGATGAACAGGTTGCAAAAAAAAACCTATGAATCAATAATAGAACAGGTGTGAAAGGAACAATAAGTCTGGTTTCGGCCCTTATAACACGTATCAAGCAATGCAGGTGTGATTTCTAGATTCAATTTCTTGTTTTTTTGTCTTTTGTCTACCTTTGTATCACTAGATCGTTGTGACATCAATCGATTTTCAATTGTCTGCCTTTTCCCATTCTTTGTGTAGTTAAAAATTTTTGAATGTTTCTCGGAAAATATTGTTTAAGAATGATTAACGTACGTAACAGTTACATTGATGCTTTTACAGGTAAATGAATTTTTGTGACTCGTGGTGATGCACGCTGGGGTGTTATACAACTTGTTAATGATTTGACGCAATTTTCGGTGAAAAATGAATGGGAAGTTTTCAAGGGGATTAATTTTGTGGGTTATGTTTTCAAGAGGGTTTTTGTCGGAAGATTTTTGCATATTTCTTTCGGAATTTTGTGCTTATGTTGATTTAGCCGTTGACGCCGAGAAAATGAATAAGCGAATGGGGGAGTTCGAAAAGTGGCCACTCGCTGCTGATAGATGATTTAAGGCTTAAGAGATTTTGCTATTCCGAAATAGTTTTCGGCTATCTGCGAGTATCAGGTTGATATTGATTCACTATGTTAATCATATGAAGAACTAGTGTCAACCTGACACTCGCAGATAGCACGAAATTATTTTGGACCAAGCAAGTTCGATTTAATAGAATGCCATGTGGAGTTTTCTGTGATCACAGCCAAAATTTTGTTGGACAATTGGTGGTGATGGTTAATTTATGGGTGCACGATGAATTTTCCACGGCTATTTTGGATTTTCGGGAACTTACAGAAGCGAAATTCTGTTGTCAATTTGAAATCAGTGACTTCTTTTCTCTCATCTTAAAAACGAAATTTGTGGAGTCCTAGGACAATCACTGTGTTTCAAAAAGTATAATTGTAAATAAATGTCAATACCCAAAATCGAGCCAGCCGGGGCGTAGGCGAGTCAAAACCCAAATGAATACGAAATAGGAAAAAAAAAACAAGTCAACTAATAAAATAAATTGGTAAAATAAGGTACGGTGAGTTCAACAAGTTTACCCTTTCAAACGAAAGTTGGTACTTGGATCTTGTTATAAGGGTTTCGTATTACGTCCAAACGGAAACCGAACTCTCCTTGTACCTTTCTCACTTTACACTCACTTAAAGGACGTCTCAAGGTTTCGTATCACTTTTTTTAATTTTAAAAAATGGAATTATCGGTCATAGGTCACGTCTTTTTAAATAAGAACGAGACAAATATACAATCACGTTTGTCGTGTCTGAAAAAAAAAAAAACTTATATTCTTCTTGTGCTACAATTTTTTACCTAATTATATGATTGTCATCGTTTATTTTACCTTCTTGAATATGTCAATGCAATGGGGGGATAAATAAAGCCCTTCAATCGGACACAATGAACATCTCATTTATTAAAAAACGTCCGAGGGATTTAGAAGAGGATTTTTTTTGAAAAGGGTAGGGGGCAAGAGGAGCCATTAAACAAATGTTACTTGCGAGTGTGTTGGATATGTTTTTTAGAAGAAAAAAAACGGTAACCTTTCACCTTGAAAAAGCTAATTCTCTTGAAATTTAAGATGTTTTACGCATATCAAATTCATGATTCGGGACTAATCGATGATCGCGCAGACATTAACTGATTGCCGATACAGGAAATCCATTCATCAATGTCACGAAAGTTAGGAGCGATACAGGCATATCGTTATGGAAACTATTATCGTGAGATTTTTTTTCAGGATTAATGATTTCTCTGATGAGTAATTATTCAAAATAAATTATGAACGGGCCAAGTGAAAAATTTTAAGGATCAGAGCAAAAAATTTTGCAAATCAATAAAATGTAAGTTTTGAGTATTGAGGATTGAAGCTGGTTAGAAGCTGGAGGTCGGGAAGGAGGGATCTATTATTTGGTTCGTTAAGGCTATGGGCTGCTAATACTGTTCACTGTAGAGACCTGGACGGCCGAAATTTTCAGGCCCGAGTCCGGCCCGACTCTAAAATTCTAGGCTCGGTTCGGTATTTCACGTGTGTCCGGCCCGGCCCGGCCCGACAACAATTTGGCCCGAGTCCGACTGTGGTTTCCAAATTCTCGGCCCTAGACCGGCCCGAGTCCGACTTTAAATTTTTATATTTTTGTAATTTTCATTTCAAGCCGTTTTTTTTTTTTTTTTTTTTTTTTAGAAAAAAACAGAAAAACAATAGCTAAGTCCCGCCAAGAAGCTTTCTTTTACAATTTACAGTGTTTACAATTTATAATTTGTAAACATTAAAATGATGGCGGACGAAATTTCATTTGTTTTGCACTTTAAAATATTTTTAAAAAAAGAATTACTATTTTTTTATGGAAAGTGGACTATTTACAGTATGTAATGTAAATAAAGTAGCCAGGCCCGCACTGAGAGAAATGAGTTTTATGACAACGCTCTAAGTTTTATCACAAGAATATGTAGTTTTAAATATGGCTCAAAACTACTGAGTTTTACCATAACGCTCTGAGTTTTACCATAAACACTCTGAGTTTTACCACGACGCTCTGAGTTTTATCGTAAAAAAATTCTAGTTTCGGCTTATTTAAAAAAAATCATTTTTCTCAGTGCGAGTCCGGCCCGGTCTGACTGCCAGCCAAAATTTTCCGGCCCGGTGCAGGGCTCTAGTTCACTGGTTTAACAATTAAGTGTGCTGCAGATGCAACTGTACCTTGGCTCAAGTTCTAAAATTTCTTGATCCACACTTCTTGCTGCCTTCGGAAAAAAATATAGAACGTCAAAGTAGCCTGCTACATCTTGTGACACAGGTTCAAACTTGACTTCTTGTAGCACGTCTGGACTTTCCCTAATTTTTTGCAACGGTAAAATGCGAATTTTTAAGTTAACTTAAAAAATCTGGGGGGAAAGGAAGGGGAGGGAGGCAGTCAACCTTTTTTATGCTCCAGGGAGAGGGCGGTCTCTGTGGGCGACGACACTGCTGCGCGTCGGTTGGCCAGTTCATACTTGCACTATTCAAAGTCAAAACCATCCTCATTTATTTATTTTTACGAGAACAAGAAAAAAAATTTTATCTTTTTTTTTTTTTTGGTGAGTGATGAAGGATGATAGAGAGGATTTAGTCCCTGCGATGTCATCAGACTCTAAAATCTAAATCTTTCGAATGAGATACCATGGGGTCCAACAACATGTACAAGCGATGAGGATTCGATTCCTAAAGATTGCATGTCATGCTTCATATTTAACAACTCGTAATAATGTCAATCGTCGGTTGGGATTAATCCTTAACGTTTTTAAATTTTTATAACATCACGATTTCCACCCGGTAAGTTAAGTTTTAAAAAAATTTTTATTACCCGGAATAAAAATGCGGTAAGACGTGTTAAGGGGCGTTGGGCCGATTCTATCAGAAACACACATCCTCCTTGCCTTCTAGTTATAACCATCCCGGATTGACCTTTTGCACTTTTTAGCTGCAGAAATTTACAAAAACAGGTTCCTCTGAAAACGATCTATAAATCATAGCAGAGACGGCCCCTGCAAAAAATCGAAGGGTTTAAGGTCGGGCCGAAAATCCGTTTTCGCGAATCTGACCTGAATTTATGGGTTAGATTTTTTTTTCAGGCGCTCACGCGGCTCCTAATTCAAAGTAAAATAAATTTTTCCCTCAGATTTTTGTTGAAAAGAAACGGAAATCTAAGAAATAGGGTTCAGTTTTTGGTTCGTTTCATTCATTTCCACCCGCCCGTTGCTTCCATATTTATCAATTTTCGCAACAATAACTGTTGCGAATTATCATCAGGGAGTAAAAAGATTATACAATGGATGTGATATACACTTCCTCGTTTTTAGATTTTTTTCCAACAAAATTGTCTCACGATAAATAATTGGTATCGTACCTGAGGGATATATTTCTAATGAAACCGGAAGTTCCAATCGACTGCTTGTGAAATTATGGTTAAATGCATGATAAATAAAATTAAATGGGGTTAAAATAGCCATCATGAATTATATCTTAATTTTTTCTCGAGTGTGTTTACGAGGATGAAGAGCCCAATAAAATGTTTGGGTTTTTTGTTTTTAATAATCGTAGGGGGTAGGACTTTAGGTTGAGGAGCGTCTGAGTTTTAAATATCTCGGGCATTTGACGCCAGTCTAAGTACTTTGAGAGACGCCACATGCTGGACTTAAGTATTTATTGTTTCATAGTAAATTACAATAAGGGAATTGTTTTGAATTTTTACTAGATTTTCTTTTATTTTCGGGACATCAACTAGGGAGTGGACATTAAAATGAATGCGGGATCGTCTTCTGCAATCTAGAAGTTGCAATGTTCTTAAACTGTGGGGCCGAAATTGAAAAGGGTCGAAACTATTCCCGTCGATTCTTTCCTTAGTGTCGACCCTTTTACAAAAATCTTGATCAATGGAAGAGAATCGAATTTCGCTCCCTTTTCAAAGCCTAGGTAAAAATATTAAAAGAACATAGTTTTCGACCCATTTGCCATGATACAATTTCGGCCCTTTTCATAACTCCCCTTAGGGAGTTATGAAAAGGGCCGAAATTGAAAAGGGCCGAAATTGAAAAGGGCCGAAATTGAAAAGGGCCGAAATTGAAAAGGGCCGAAATTGAAAAGGGCCGAAATTGAAAAGGGCCGAAATTGAAAAGGGCCGAAATTGAAAAGGGCCGAAATTGAAAAGGGCCGAAATTGAAAAGGGCCGAAATTGAAAAGGGCCGAAATTGAAAAGGGCCGAAATTGAAAAGGGCCGAAATTGAAAAGGGCCGAAATTGAAAAGGGCCGAAATTGAAAAGGGCCGAAATTGAAAAGGGCCGAAATTGAAAAGGGCCGAAATTGAAAAGGGCCGAAATTGAAAAGGGCCGAAATTGAAAAGGGCCGAAATTGAAAAGGGCCGAAATTGAAAAGGGCCGAAATTGAAAAGGGCCGAAATTGAAAAGGGCCGAAATTGAAAAGGGCCGAAATTGAAAAGGGCCGAAATTGAAAAGGGCCGAAATTGAAAAGGGCCGAAATTGAAAAGGGCCGAAATTGAAAAGGGCCGAAATTGAAAAGGGCCGAAATCGAAAAGGGTCGACGTTCGACTCTTTTCCATTTTTGATCAAGATTTTTGTAAAAGGGTCGACACTGAAAAGGACCGACGGGAAAAGGCTTTCGACCCTTTTCAATTTTGGCTCTTTTCATATGACCCACCCTCTAATATCGAAATCGCGATTTGTTCTTTTTTGAACTGCAGCACGGCTAATACCTTATCACCACTACTCACTCTGAAGCGACCATGAAAGTCAAGAAAACCAATCATGTAAATAATTTTAAAACCCTCTAGTGAAAGGCCGAGCGTTTTCTCCTAAACCCAAAGTCATCCTATAACCCCCGCTGTGATTATCGCCGATCTTTATTGCAGAGACGACACTTCCAAAATAGGCCAGAATAATCATAAACATTTTTTTTTTATTTTCAGGCATCCACCGAATGACTTCAACTCGTTAAACCTGACAGGATGCATCTTCCACTCCGACCAAGGTATGAATCTCTCTCGTAATAACCTAAATTAAATTTTCCTCGCACAAAAAAAAAATTAGCAAAATTATTAGTCTGTCACGCGCATTACACGGTCATTAATGCAATATTGGCGAGACACGTGAAAAAATTATAGCCGAATCCCCTTCTGCATTTACATGCGTATATGGTATTTAACCTGTCAAATTGTCGTATTTTACAAAATCGAGCACAAAAAAAGAGCTAAGAAATCATGCATGGTCGCTGTCAAGCTCGGTGGAAAATTGTACGGCCGAGATAATGATAGGTTGAACATTAACACATCTCGTTTTCATTATTATTTGATGAAGGGTAAATCGTTAACTATTAACGGATACAGTAGCCCGCGATCGTTTTTAATTAAGATATTTTTCCTTTAAGATAATAATGGTCTTGCATGGTGACAGAGATTAACCGTTACCGTGAAGAAAATTAGGTTTTAGCCCAAGAAATCTTTTTTTTTTTTTTTAATTTAAGGATGCGTTTAATGGATTAAAGCTGGAGCGTGTGTTTTATATTAGAGGAGGGGATTAATTTAAAAAACATTTCGGGGAGTTGATGGAAATGTTTTTTTAATTATTTTATGACCTTTTTAAAATTAGGTTTTGGTGTTGTTAGTGAAAGAGTGGTAGGATTAAGAAGGACGCCCGTATAATGATGGAGAGTTATAATTTTATTGATGCGTGAGGATGTTTGAGATGTGTCTCGTCAAACATATCAAAAACGTCGATATATACTTCCCTCTAGAGTTTCGTGGATGTGGGTGATGGATATTGTTACGTTAATCGAATGAACGGATGTACCATTCATCCGGGATGTGAAATTTGAGTAGTAAAATTTGTGGCGAGATCAATGACGATGACGTTGATTTAAAAATTCAGATTGTTTTAGAATAGTTCCGGTAGAAAAAGTTAAAGCGACCAGCGCTACTAGTTTGTACTAAAGCCTACTTTATTTCAAATATTGATGTTTAGGTGCTCCTCGGTTAAATGAAAGTCTCTGATTCACAGAGATCAAGCTTAATATCTATTTACTGCCTGTCAAAAAATTTTTGGAAAAATTTGTTCAACTAGAAAAAATGTTGAATAATTTTTGCAACAAGAAGAAATTTCTGGAAGATTTGCTCGGCAAGATAGTATTCAAAAAATATGTTTGACAAGGAAAAATTCTAAAAAAATTTGCTGAAGAAGAAATTTTTAAAAAAGTTGCTCCACTAGATAAGAAAATTTTCATTTATGCCACGAGAAGAAATTTAAAAAAAATTGCTCACCAAAAGCTTGACTACAAGATATTTTGAAAAAATTTCCTGGACAACTAAAATTCTCCAAAAATTTCCAAATATTTCCCCCACAACTGAAATTCTCTAAAAATTCCCTAGAAAAGGAAAACTGTGAAAAAATTCCCTCGACAACAAATATTCTCAAAAAATTCCCTCAACAACAAAAATTCTCAGAACACAAGCAATATTCTCAAAAAATTTGTTCGGCTAAAAGAAATGATGAAAAAATTTGCTCGACAACAAATAATGATGAAAAAATTTGCTGAACAACAAATAATGATGAAAAAGTTTGCTCGACAATAAAATTTGAAAAATTTGCTCGACAAATTAATGAAATTTTGAAAAACTTGCTCGACAAATCAATGAAATTTTGAAAAACTTGCTCGACAAATCAATGAAATTTTGAAAAACTTGCTCGACAAATCAATGAAATTTTGAAAAACTTGCTCGACAAATCAATGAAATTTTGAAAAACTTGCTCGACAAATCAATGAAATTTTGAAAAACTTGCTCGGCAAATCAATGAAATTTTGAAAAACTTGCTTGACAAATCAATGAAATTTTGAAAAACTTGCTTGACAAATCAATGAAATTTTGAAAAACTTGCTTGACAAATCAATGAAATTTTGAAAAACTTGCTCGACAAATTAATGAAATTTTGAAAAACTTGCTCGTCAAATTAATGAAATTTTGAAAAACTTGCTCGACAAATTAATGAAATTTTGAAAAACTTGCTCGACAAATTAATGAAATTTTGAAAAACTTGCTCGACAAATTAATGAAATTTTGAAAAACTTGCTCGACCATAACCACTACCAATTGCCTTTTTATATTTTACTAAACTTTGCTCTATAATTTATTCAAATTATTGAATTATCTTTATGAGGTGCAAAAATAGTTTTCTGAAAGTTTTCTTAAATCATTTTTCCTGAGTTTTTTTTATACAAGTGCATATCAAGCACAATGAAGCCTGTCTTAGTGTGCTGTCTTTGCCTGCATCCCTCGTCCTCATGTTCCCTAACCTGGTCACTCCCTTTAGAATAAACAACCAGCGTGAACAAGCCACCTCCGGACAGCTAAACCCCAATAAACAAAAATTTAAAAGACAAATCGCCCACGGATTATGTTAAAACTTGAAACGTCATAAAAAACTCAAAACAATGTAAGTTTTTAACGTACCCGTTGACTACTCGAATAAGAAAACGTATCCTCCCCACTAAAAATCCCAAACGAAGACCTCCTTTTTCCGTTAAAAAATAAATGGAAAAGAATAAAAAAAAAAAAAAACAAAACAAAAAAGAATCAATAAAATAATTTATACCGTTGAGACGTTAGACTGTTACCATCAGGGGTGCACCCACTGCCACAAGACAGATTGATCGATGCTGCAACATGGCCAGTCCATGTCTATAAATCCAACTCAAATGATTTACATTAGAATTCATAAGATAACCATAAAATTGGTTTGTGACGGGACCGGGACGAAGGAAGACACAACCTAACCTGATGCCTCGGGTCATTTAAGACGTTTTTCCTCTCACGACAACTCGTACAAAGTAATATTACACTGTGTGTCAAGATAGTCAAAATATAAATCACAAATACAGGTAGCACTTCCCCAGCACATTATAAGATGAACTCGACTTAAACGATCTCTCGGATGGAAAATCTTAAAACTGCATTTCAAATTAGGTTTTTCGATACGTATAACGATGGCTTCTGGAATTAATTTTTTTTTCTGTTATTAATTTTTGGTTAGGTTTTTTTTTTGGTGAAATTAAATTTAACCTTTTTTACGAGTTGGTGTATTTTTTTTGGGTCGGGGTGAATAGGGCGTTGGGAAGATGTAAAAAAATGATTATGATTTCTTACGAGTAATATTTAAATAAAATATAGAGCAAAGTTTAGTAAAATACTGTATAGAAAGGCAATAGTAAATAATTATGGGCAAGCAAATTTTTTTAAAATTTCTTGTTGTCAAGCAAATTTTTTAAAATTTCCTCATCTTGTCGAGCAAATTTTTTAAAATTTCCTCATCTTGTCGAGCAAATTTTTTAAAATTTCCTCATCTTGTCGAGCAAATTTTTTAAAATTTCCTCATCTTGTCGAGCAAATTTTTTAAAATTTCCTCATCTTGTCGAGCAAATTTTTTAAAATTTCCTCATCTTGTCAAGCAAATTTTTTCACCATTTTTTCTAATAATACAAATTCTTCATTTCTTCTAGTTGAACAAATTTTTTATCAATTCTTCTAGTCGAACAAGTTTTTTGAGAGTTCTTGTTGTCAGGGGAATTTTTTCACAATTTTCTTTTTCTAGGGGATTTTTGAGAATTTTGTTGTGAAAGGAATTTGCTGAGAATTCTTGTTGTCGAGGGAATTTTTGGAGAATTTCTTTGTCCAGGAATTTTTTTTTAAATATCTTGTTATCCGAAAAATTTTTCCAAAATTTCTTTTCGAGCAATGTTTTTTGAAACTTCCTCGTCTTGTCGAGCAAATTTTTTAAAATTTCCTTCCAATTTTTTCTTGTAATAAATGTTTCGATTATTTTCTTTCGTCGAACAAATTTCTTCGTTATTTTCTTTTGTAAATTTTTTACATGTGCAAAATCTAGAAAAGTCCACTACCAAAAAATACTGAAAAAAAAATTGAAAATTCAGTATTCCTTTCATTCATACACTTAACTCATTTGGAAATTTCATCCTTCTACAAAAATGTTTCGCAAGAGTTTCATGTTCTTAAGAAAAAAAAAATAGAGCACTTTTGGCGGGAATCTTTTTTTTCACCTTTTTTTCCCTTTAGACTTAATTCGTGTTGCAGCTGCTGTTTTGAAATCTTTTACGAAACTTGCACGTTTCCTAACTTGTTAATTCCTAAATCGAACCATCTTCCAAGCTTATTTAAAGCACACACCCTCCCATCTTACCATTCCTTAATCCGAACCTTAAATCATTATAAAAAGAAAGAAATGACCATCACAATATCTGCCTACTCCTCGTTCTTTATTATTTCTGAGTCAAAATCCATTTCTTAAAAAAATTATCCTGAATCTGTAAATGAATTTGTTTTGACTTGGGGGTGTTTTTTTTTTTCTTCATAATTTATTACCGTGATTACGTTCGGTTTAGGGTTGCTCTTTTTTTCTTCTCTTTCCTCCTAAGCTTCTTGGAAAAGAAAACATTCGAATGACAATCATTTTACAAGATTTTGTGGTGGAGAGGTTGAATCCTTCATCAAGATATCCCCCTCCATACAAATTTTTGCTTGTAAAGATTTATATACCTGCTCCTACGATTAATAAATATTCAATCATCACCGTTATCAATCATTTAGGCGAAGAGAAAATTAGAAATGTAATATTTACATTGATGAATGGCGTAAATCATAAGACTCAACCAGTCAATATACGGAAAACCTCATGTCTGGGCAATAAAAATGAGTTATATGCAAAGTTTTTACGTCCTTTCCAAGGACATGTAGTAGAGTTGTATATGGCATTTTGCTCGTATCAGCAATGACCTTGATCCCGTCTGTTCCTTTACTCTGTTTATGTTCTCAGGTAACGCGTATTTAATCCAGAAGGTCTTTTGGTTTTATGTGAGGAAGGTTGTTTTTTATTTGTTATAGTTAATCGTATGTAACGGGGTGTGGCGGGAGTTATGAAAAGGGCCGAAAATGAAAAGGGCCGAAAAAGAAACGGGCCGAAAATAAAAAGGGCGGATAATTATTTTTGTTGGCGGATAATTATTTTTCCGCCAACAAAAAGGTGGCGGGAAAAGGTGAAAAAGGTGGTGGATAATTATTTTTCCGCCAAGAAAAAGGTGGTGGATAATTATTTTTCCGCCGAGAAAAAGGTGGCGGATAATTATTTTCCGCCAAGAAAAAGGTGGCGGAAAATTAAAATATTTTTCCGCCAAGAAAAAGGTGGCGGAAAATTATTTTTCCAACAAAAAGGTGGCGGGAAATGATTTTCCGCTAAGTAAAAGGTGGCGGATAATTATTTTTCCGCCTAGAAAAAGGTGGCGGAAAATTAAAATATTTTTCCGCCAAGAAAAAGGTGGCGGAAAATTATTTTTCCAACAAAAAGGTGGCGGGAAATGATTTTCCGCTAAGTAAAAGGTGGCGGATAATTATTTTTCCGCCTAGAAAAAGGTGGCGGAAAATTAAAATATTTTTCCGCCAAGAAAAAGGTGGCGGATAATTTTTTAAACGGCTTTTTTTAAATAGCTTTTTTGAAAAAAATTTTAAAAGGCGGAAAATTAAATATCTAATAATGTACAAGATATGATAATCATTCTTTGTATAATTTTTAATGTGATAATTCTTATTTGTCCGGTGTGACTGTTTGTGTACCTTAGGTCTAAAGAAGTTTCACTTCACTTCTACCCTGAGTCTCCCTAGCGGGACTCACGCATTTTTTATTTTCGGCCCTTTTCAATTTCGGTCCTTTTTATTTTCGGCCCTTTTCAATTTCCCTCATGTCCCTTCAATTTACTGTTAATCAGATGCTACTCAGACTTGCTCCAATTTTAATTGGGCAGAAGCGTATAGGAGAACTTTCAGCCGTCATCACAGATCCTGACTAAGCCCGTTGAATCCTCTCTGGAGTTTTCTGGGGTGGATCCTCTCTGGAATTTTCTGGAGGTTCAGAACGCGCAATTGGGCGATCTGATCAAGTATTTGAAGTATTAGCAACCCACCCCGCAACCTCCGTAGTCGCAGAAGGGGCTCCGGGGTCAAAGGGCCCCTGGTCTCTCAGCAGAAAAGTAATTTTGCATACTATAAAAACCCGTAAAAATTGAGGAAGGGGCCTCGAGTGAACATATTTTGCTGGGGAGCCTCTCCTAACGTTGCTACACCACTTCCTTGTTGGAAAAACACCCACCAGCTAAATCTGAACATTTACAGCATCTCAATTTTTATATCGAACAACACACTTGTCAAGAGGAAATCTTCATAAAAAGAGATCTTGGTATTGGAATTTCGGACTCAGTTTGAATGAGCCCTAAAAGGTCACGTTGAACAAAAGGCTCCTTTAGTACGTAAGGAATGTGGATGATAGACTCATAACCTGAGCATTGTCCTGTGCACATGAATGGCACACAGGTACACCCACTTCAACCTTATTCAACGTATGGTGATTTACGTACCTTAAAATTTAATTGTCTAAATTTTTTTTTATTTCTTTTTTTTTTTTTTTTTTGGAAGGTTCTCCCTGACGCCATTGTGTCTGCCAAGGTAGAGAAATCGCCCGACCGAATCCTCTCTGCTTATTATCATTATAGCAAATCTTTAAAAATTTAAATAATTTATTGCCCACTTTTGTCAACACTAAATTTTGTTGTCAAGACATTTTTTTTTGGCGCTTTGTAGAATTATTATTTTTTTACCTGTTAAAAATGATAATAATATCCCATGAAGAGAGCATACATACACGGGATAAGGTGCTAACCATCTGTACAGAGTTTCCTGACTTAACCATCTTACTGCATCTTAAATTTCCGGTTTCCGGCATTAAATGCCTTATAAAATGAATGGGAAGGTGATTTTTATATAAAATGCTACGTTTGCTTCTAAGGATAAAATTTAATCCACCCTCGTCGAGTTTTGTAAGATGACCAGGAAGAGGTATGAGCGAAAGCCAAAACTCCGTACTTTATGATTTAACGATCCTTCTGCTTTTTTAACCCCTATTTCCTGTTATCAATTTACTCTCTGCTAATTCAAACCTTTCTCACCTGATTTCATCGTTTGGTGCGGTATGAATGAATTTTTTGGATTAGGAGTGATGGAATGCATATGACTTTTTTTTAAACCTTTCATTATATGCGGGGGTAGTGATGGGTCGTGTTTTTTTACGTTTTGAACTTCTAGGATTATCTTTTTTAATGATATAATCAAAACGCCTAATTAGGCGTTCTGAATTTCTAGGAGAATCTTCTTAAATGATATGATCAAAAAGCCCAAAACGTTTTTAAATTCTTAAAATGATCATTATTTTCTTGGGGATTAATTCCTAAAACGTAGCTAAAATTACGGAAGCCCTGAAGGTTGATGAACTGACACTGCCAGTTGATCAACTGAACTGACACTGCCAGTTGATGAACTGACACTGCCAGTTGATGAACTGACACTGCCAGTTGATGAACTGACACTGCCAGTTGATCAACTGACACTGTCAGTTGTACGATTAGCCGTAAACAACCGGCAAACTGGGTGACCCTTCAGGGCTTCCGTATAAAATGATTAGTTATAATGATAAAAGTTTTCCGAAATGTCTAATATCCTGATGAATGATCAAATAATTAATTTTAATTCTTTTCTTTGCTTTAGGTTGCAGTTTTCAGTCATCAGCCTTTCCAACAGTGCAAGCAACAGCAACATGTACATCTACATCAAGTTAATCGACATTGGAGCAAAGAAAATGAAGTCCAGCAGGATTTAAAATTATATTTTAGTAAAAAAAAATCATTTTTGTATTATAAGAAAAAAATATATTGTTTAAGTAAAGTACAATAAAAATGTCTACAATTTATTTTTTAACATTCCTTGGTTAATTAAGTTAAAGTTTATTAAGAAGCAATAAACTTTACGAGCGATTTTCGTCAAAAATTGGGATAAGCTTCCTCACAAAACTTCCTTTCGAATTTTACCGGTTTTGGATGGGGTTGTCGAGCATGCTTGTTTCCAAGTCCACGGACTTAATCCTTTTTAAAAAATGGAGAATTCGGTCTCAAATGTTAGTTCTCGACGCCCTCTATCCAGTGGTGCAGTCAGATTCCCGAAATTCCCACGGGAACTACGTAAAATAAATTTTCGACGAGGTTCCCGTGGGAATTTCGGAATGATCTTTGCGCCAATCGATAGAGGGCGTCAATTACTATAGGTATCAGTCGGAAAAGTCTGGAAAATCCTTTTGGAAATGATTAAAATAATCGGGTTAAGAAACATGGCAAGGTTTGCTCGTAATTTTAGAAAAATTTTCGTGGTGTTCACGAGGAAATCGTGCTTCTTTTAAGACTTTTTTTTTCAGGCAGTTCCCGTGGGAATTTCGGGAATCTGACTGCACCACTGGATAGAGGGCGTCAATTACAACAGGTATCAGTCGGAAAAGTCTGGAAAATCCTTTTGGAAATGATTAAAATAATCGGATTAAGAAACATGGCAAGGTTTGCTCGTAATTTTAGAAATATTTTCGTAGTATTCACAAGGAAATCGTGCTTCTTTTAAGACTTTTTTTCCAGGCAGTTCCCGTGGGAATTTCGGGAATCTGACTACACCACTGGATAGAGGGCGTCAATTACAATAGGTATCAGTCGGAAAAGTCTGGAAAATCCTTTTGGAAATGATTAAAATAATCGAATTAAGAAACATGGCAAGGTTTGCTCGTAATTTTAGAAAAATTTTCGTAGTTTTCACGAGTAAATCCTGCTCGGTTTGTTAGACTCGTTTTACGAAAATTTTTCTAAAATTACGAGCAAACCTTGCCATGTTTTTTGACCCGATTTTTTCACTCATTTCCAAAAGGATTTTCCAGGCTTTTCCGACTGATACCTGTTGTAATTGACGCCCTCTATCCAGTGGTGCAGTCAGATTCCCGAAATTCCCACGGGAACTGCCTGAAAAAAAAAGTCTTAAAAGAAGCACGATTTCCTCGTGAACACCACGAAAATTTTTCTAAAATTACGAGCAAACCTTGCCATGTTTCTTAACCCGATTATTTTAATCATTTCCAAAAGGATTTTCCAGACTTTTCCGACTGATACCTATAGTAATTGACGCCCTCTATCCAGTGGTGCAGTCAGATTCCCGAAATTCCCACGGGAACTGCCTGGAAAAAAAGTCTTAAAAGAAGCACGATTTCCTTGTGAATACTACGAAAATATTTCTAAAATTACGAGCAAACCTTGCCATGTTTCTTAATCCGATTATTTTAATCATTTCCAAAAGGATTTTCCAGACTTTTCCGACTGATACCTATTGTAATTGACGCCCTCTATCCAGTGGTGCAGTCAGATTCCCGAAATTCCCACGGGAACTGCCTGGAAAAAAAAGTCTTAAAAGAAGCACGATTTCCTCGTGAACACCACGAAAATTTTTCTAAAATTACGAGCAAACCTTGCCATGTTTCTTAACCCGATTATTTTAATCATTTCCAAAAGGATTTTCCAGACTTTTCCGACTGATACCTATTGTAATTGACGCCCTCTATCCAGTGGTGCAGTCAGATTCCCGAAATTCCCACGGGAACTGCCTGGAAAAAAAGTCTTAAAAGAAGCACGATTTCCTCGTGAATACTACGAAAATTTTTCTAAAATTACGAGCAAACCTTGCCATGTTTCTTAATTCGATTATTTTAATCATTTCCAAAAGGATTTTCCAGACTTTTCCGACTGATACCTATAGTAATTGACGCCCTCTATCCAGTGGTGCAGTCAGATTTCCGAAATTGTTAAAAAACGTTACATGGAAATTTCACTTTAAAAAAAAAAAGGGTTTGGAAAATCACGTTTTTTAAGCAGTACCAAAGCCCTGAAGGGTTACAATTTTTTTAAATTGGTTATTGTCAGTTGTGTAACGACACTGTCAGTCGCACTACTGACAGTATTGCAACTCCGTGGGAATTTGGATTTGAACTGAAGAATTCGACAGGAAAATTTAAAAGCTATTCGATAAGACCTTCGTGGATCAGCGAGCTTCCCTGCTGCCAGGATAAACCATTTTCCAAGTCGGAATCGAAAAAAAAGAAAAATAAAACAAAATAAAAAGGAAAGAAAATAAGGATTTCTTTTAGGATTGAAATAATTAATAAAATTTACAATTTTTTTTAAACAAAGATTATTTATTTATCTATTCATCCCAAATCTGTAAAAGCCAATCATAAGATTAATCTTCATTCAATGTTTACTCCAATTTTTTACAAAATTTTTACATATTTGCAATTTTTTTTCAAATTTTTCTTGTTGTTTATTACATTTTTAATATTCAAAAACGATCCGCTCGTTTTCCCTTCTTCCTCGATTCCCGTAAGCAACACAAGGGGAAGCACGAGAAAAGAAAACAAGCGGAAAAGTAATAAACTAAATACAATTTTAATTTTTTCTTAAAACCATTTTTTTTTTACAAAGTAAATAATATTTGAGATCAATTAATAAATCACAGGTGTCAAAAAAATAAATAAGAAAAAAAATTGAACATTTATTTTTTGAATGAATCAAAAATTGCGAACGACAAAAAAACAAAACGATCGGGAAATAATTGATTTTGTACTTAGAATGATATTTCACACCTTGTTATATTTAAAAAAAATTGAATTGAGATCAGTTTTTTTGACTCTGAGGCGAAGAAACGGGTTCGCTTTTAAAAAATAAAAGCTCTCGCTAAACTCCTATGAATCACGTTTCTCTAAAAAATTCTGTACCCGATACCAATCATTCTGCCTGAGATCGCATTACCCCCGATCGCTTCCATGTTCATTATAAAAAAGATTTTGTACTTTAGTTTTGAAAAGTTTTTAATTTAAACAAAAAAAAATAAAAACGGAATTCTTTGGGTTTAAGAGATTTTTAAGCAGATTCAAATGTCAGCATAAATTAATTAAAAACGAAAAAAAAAAATTGATTTATAATTCTTTTTCTTGAGATCGTCAAACGCAAAAATACAAAGTCAAATTCCGTTAAAAAAATTTGCTCAAAATGTGGCAATATTTTTTTTTAAAAATAAACCAACAACCTTGCATTAATATTTATAGACCGAACGTTTTTTAATGAACAAATGAAACAATATTTCTCCGAGCGGCCATTAAAACGTCTAGTCCATAATTAATTTAAATATTAATAAAAATTAGTCATTGGCTACCACATTTCAAACCCACAATATTGAATCTTGGAGATCGGAATAATAAGCTACATGAAAAAATTAGCCAGTTGGTCAGATAATTTAAATAATTAAAACTGTACAGTAATTATTTTTTACGTAAAATATCATTTTTAAAAAAAAGAAAATAAGAACGATTGTTAGTTTTTTTTTATTTTATCTTTTTTAAATATCTTCGGTTGATAGTTTTTTAAATTACTCCGCTTTAGGGTAATTGGTTCTGTCAAACAGTGTTACATTTATTAAAATGAACTTTTCGGTTAACGGCCAGATGTTCAGCGAAAAAAAAAAATAATAAAGCCGTCAGTATTTTTTTTAAAGTGTTCTTAATAGAATGGAAACCGATACCATTTACATAAAAAAGCAACTATAGTAATTTATTCAATAATGTTTCATCATTAGAGAAACACCGAAAAAATATGTCCAGAAAAAAGATTTAATTAACCCTAAAGAAATGGCCATTAGCGGTGTTTTTAGTTATTAATAAATATTATACACTTCTTTCGTAACACTGAATCTGACATGATTAAAATAAAATAAAAAAAAAGATTTTTGAAATTAACATCGAGAACAAAAAAAATATTACACCATAGAATATTATTTGTATAAGAATAATTTTTGGTTATTATTGTAAATTAAATATGGCGATTGTGTGTATGATTCTTCATATTAAATTGGCAGGTTGCTAAATTCAACTTGAGTTATCTGTGAGATCTGTCGGATACAAAGTAATGAGGGCTGAAATAAATGAAGTAGATGGCGCTGATGTCGAGAAAAATATTTCTACGCATGAGCAGTGATGTCTTATAGAGTGCTCATGTGGAAAAAGCATAAGAGAAAAATTGCTTTAATTGCTGTTGAAATTTTTGAAAAAAACCAATGGATTTTTTATCCGGGAGAAACAGAAAAAAGACACTAGCGACACTAGCGATTGAGTTTTGCATTTAACGACTAAAAAGCAATCAATTTTTCGCCCATTTAATTTCTTAAATTAAACTAATGGCCCAAAACAGTCAATTCAAAAATGTTAAATGATCCATCAATTTTTTTTCCATCGGCAAAAAATTATCACTTGTCCAAAATTGACAAAGGTTCATCAATTTTTTTTCAAAATTGTGAGCAATCATCAATTTTTTCTAAACTGACGAAAAATAATCAACTTATTCTGGCGAAAGCTCATCAATTTTTCTATAGCCGACGAATTTTCTTTAAACTAACAAAAAACTCATCAATTTTTTTCTAAATTGACGATCAAACATTGAAAAAAATTGCCATCAATATTTTCCTAGATAACAAAAAAATCATTCATCACCTACAAATATAATTTTTCGTCAACTAAAATCCTTGATTTAGCCATCAATAAAACTGAATTACTATCGATAAAAATAAATCGACTGTTAATGGACGAAATAATTGATTGCCAATTAATAAATTATAAATGCAAAAACCCTCACACTGAAAAAAATCCATTTATCTTAAAAAATTTCCTTCTTAACCTACGTTCAATTATTTTTAAGCCATTTTTAAAGTCCTTAGACAAAAAATTTTAAAAAACAAATCCGAATTTATCATGAAACAACCTTAGGGCCAAAAAAGAATTACATCCTAATTTGGAAACTGAACTAATATACTAAAACAAAAAAATGATTCGAAGGTCATAAACATTGAATTTAACATCCTGCCATGTATGTTTTAACTTAAATACAGGATTAATCATTTATTTTTGTTCATCTCTCGAGCATTCTATGGCGAATAAATATAAAAAAAAGCAATTTCATAATAAAAATCTACAAAAAAGCTGGTTAATTGAGCAGATTCGATTTTTGTGGCTAAAACTAACGATCGTTCAAAATTATTAATAAAAAAAAATTATTCGATCTGGTCAATTATAAGCTGAGAAAAAATTAGAAAAAATGTTTCAAAATAAAAAAAACCAAAGAAATCTTTGCCGAGTAATAAACCCGAAAATCCTGAGATTAAAAAATTTTACTCAAGCCGAAAAATGTTTCTGCCATTCATTTTTTTTGCTTCTACTGATAAAATAATGGAACCACGTTTACGTATTGTTATCTTTTATTTGTTTTTTGGTATATTAAGCAAATAAACGATAAAAAGCTTCACACGAAAAATATATCTCGTTATTTCGGGCTTTTTTTTTTACTGTCGGTTAGCAATGTAATAAAAAAAAAAAAGAAGTTGGATTTCATTCTTTTCATCAAATGTTCTGTTTAAAAAATCTTTTAAAAAAAATTTTGAAATATTTCATTAATAAAAAATCTGAGCTTTTCTTCTCAACCTTTGTTCAATTTTTAAAAATAAATGTTATTATTCCTAAAAAATTTTTTATTTATTTATTTTATTTATAAAAAAAATGCCTAAGCTCAGTTTAAGGGAAAATTAATACAAGGGGACGGCATTTTTTTTAAGAACACGATGAACTAACAATAAAATTCAACATCTTCAATCTAAACTATAACAAATATAATATAATAAAATTACTATTATTAAAATTAGATAATATATATCTATATTTGCATCTGTAAATAAACTCTGAAGAGATCTGGTGTACGCGTATTTTTTTTTTTTGGTCGATTAAATTTTGACAGTGGCCGTTTAGCCAAAAAAAGAAGGGGGAGGGATTTTTTTTCGATAGTACGTGAAGAGTACTTTTTTGAGGAATAGTCAAAATTTAATCGATTTTTTTTAAAAATATTTATTTTCTTTTACTAAACGTAGCTTACGCTTAACTCGAGCGAGCCCTCGTCTTCTTAGCCGCAGGTTCCTCCGAGTTAAGAGATGAAAGAGATGTTGACTTTGTTGATATTCTCGGTCTCTTCTGCTCCCTCATAAAATCTGTAATGAGAAAAAAAAGCACACAAAGTTTAGAAATTTTGTTTGTTTAATTGGGCCTATGAGTAAAGAGGAAATAAAAAGTGTCTGAAATTGTGAAAATAATTTTTTTGTATAAGAAGAGGTTTTTACTTAAAAAATAAAAGAATGATAAATTAAGCCAGCCAGATTCAGACTGAGTTTAAGGAAATTCAATAACCACAAAATGAAAGTTTTTTAGTAAAAAAATCTTAATTTTTCTTGTCGAACAAATTTTTTCATCATTTCTTCTAGTCGAACAAATTTTTTCATCATTTCTTCTAGTCGAACAAATTTTTTCATCATTTCTTCTAGTTGAACAAATTTTTTCATCATTTCTTCTAGTCGAACAAATTTTTTAAGGATATTGCTTGTTTTTGAGAATATTTGTAGTCAAGGGAATTTGTTGAGACTTTTTGTTGTTGAGGAAATATTATGATTATTTTTGTTGTTGAGGAAATTTTGTGAGAATTTTTGTTGTTGAGAAAATTTTGTGAGAATTTTTGTTGTCGAGGGAATTTTATGAGAATTTTTGTTGTCGAGGGAATTTTATGAGAATTTTTGTTGTCGAGGGAATTTTATGAGAATTTTTGTTGTCGAGGGAATTTTATGAGAATTTTTGTTGTCGAGGGAATTTTATGAGAATTTTTGTTGTCGAGGGAATTTTATGAGAATTTTTGTTGTCGAGGGAATTTTATGAGAATTTTTGTTGTCGAGGGAATTTTATGAGAATTTTTGTTGTCGAGGGAATTTTATGAGAATTTTTGTTGTCGAGGGAATTTTATGAGAATTTTTGTTGTCGAGGGAATTTTATGAGAATTTTTGTTGTCGAGGGAATTTTATGAGAATTTTTGTTGTCGAGGGAATTTTATGAGAATTTTTGTTGTCGAGGGAATTTTATGAGAATTTTTGTTGTCGAGGGAATTTTATGAGAATTTTTGTTGTCGAAGAAAGTTTTTGAGAATATTTCTTGTGGGAATTTTTTCACAATTTTTCTTCTCGAACACTACATTTCTTAGCTCATCTAAAATCCGTTTCGCTTTAACAAATTTCCACCTTCCAAGATGTCAAAATGTAAAATAATATAATTAACAGTTTCCATGAGACGAAATAAGCTAGCCCACTCCCATATTTTTTTGGGTAATAAGCCCTCCTAGATATGAGCGGTCACGATCTTTCGTTTGAAATTGACCGTGGTAGAATGGATAATGCTCTAATGATCGTACGCACTCACGACTTGACATCTATCATCCACACAGCATTCCTTTAATAATCTATCCCAACACAATCCTTTACGCATTATCCTCTAATTTTAACTGTGACAGTGTTTTAAATTTTTCAAATTCTCCGTTTTATTTCTCAGGAGGGGATGATGCTTGGATTCAAAAAATGATTGACCATTATCAACAGGTCAGGAAATCGAGTCGGGAATAAGATGAGGGGGGTTTTTATTGCGTTTCATAACACTGAAGATGCATTATGATGCTAATTTCATAAAAAAAAAAAAAATACGTTCACGTCATTATTTATGTAACGAGTTTCCTAAGAAAGGAATTAACGTGACCTTACGTAGTAATTCAGAACCGGTTAGATAGAACAGGCCGGTAATTTTCTTTTTAACTGAACCTCTTTTCAAGGGCGTAGAAACGGCGGGTGCTCCGGGTCTGAAGCACCCACGAAAAAATTTCAGTGGGTGCTCAGCACCCATAGAAAAAAAGGGAAAAATCTGGATGAAAATCAAAGATTTGGCTATGGTGAGAACGGTGCGGTACATTGAATTGTCAACCCTGAGTTGGTATAAATAAGTTTTCGGTTTCTTTAAGACCCTTTCTACTTATTGTCTTCAGCAGGTCAATATTTCTTGAAAAAAAAAGTGAAAAAAACAACAAAAAAAAAAGAATGGTTTATTCTTAGAAGTGCGAAAAAATTTTTATTGCCGAAATTGTTGGGGATAATCGATAGAAGACCTTGAATATTTTATTTAGGCTATTTTTGGCTTCCTCTCCCTCCCAAACCAGGTTTCCCACAGTTCGATATTTATGGTCTTTTTGTGATAAAATTGTTTTTCAAAATTTTTATCAGTTTTACTTTGGTTTCGGTTCGAGCAACAACTGGCTGCTTTTTTAATGTATTTTATTTAATCATGAGTGCGAAAAAGAAACTTAAGTGTGGCCGGATAGATGCTTTTGTTTTTAAAATAAATGATAATGATAAAAATAATAATAATAATAGCAAAAAGCAATGCAATGATTTTGGCAGTGTTGAAAAGGTGGAAATTTTTGAGAAGAAAAGTGAAAATAATAAGGGTGGTGAGAATAAAAAAAACCGGGGTAAAAATCTGAAAATAAGTAATGGGCCTGTGAATGACAATCAGGGAATCAAGGATAATAAAAGTGGCCGTGGTGGTGATTGTGATACTGAAGAACCGGGAAGCTCGCAAAACTCGCGTTCCTTTCAGAGTCATTGTAAAGTAAAGTACCCCTGGCTTGTATGGCCCACTGGCCCACTGTACCCCTGGCTCACAAGTATAATATTGTGTGCAGGACGAATTCGAACAAAAAGCTGGCAAGATATTGGCAATATCTAAACTTTAAAAAACAAAATCATCTGTTTTTTAAAATTTTGGTATCAACTTTCACGATTTAAAGTCAGATGGTTTTAATAAATTTTTGTGATGGGGGGGGGGGGGGGGGGGGTAAAAAAATTTTAACTTTTAAAAAAGTTGAGCACCCACACATATTTTGAGATTTCTACGCCCCTGCCTCTTTTCGTGGTTTTTCTATTCATAAACAAAAATTGAAATGTTTATACTCATGGGACATGAAATCTGTTGGGAAAAAATCATTGTTAAAAGTTTTTATAGTTTAAAATTTATGTTTATCTGACTTGCCCTATTTGGCCTTAACTGAGGCAGCAAAACCACTTTCTGCTCGGGAAAAAAAAATCAAGCTCTATCAGTGCAGCCAAAAAAATCCTCTCTAACCTCACTTAAATAAAAACCATAAGTGTTTGTTTATTTATCAAGGTGATTGGCACCATCGTAATATCATATTGTCTAGGGTTACTTCATTTGGATAATTACGGTCACTCCCCAATGTTTTAAATCAATAAATAATCCCCTTAAAAACCATTTGGGGGAAGGAAACTAGAAGTCGTAAAATATTGACTGACGTAAAGCTACAAATCCTTTTTTTTTTTTTTTTTTTGGTATAAGTTAAAAAACAAAAAAAAATCCAAAACATTATCTTACGAAGTCATCTTAAAAAATAAAAGGAATAAAAATCCTTTTATTTTTTTTAACATAAGATAATTATAATAAATCCATGTAATCATAGTCTGAAGAGAAGTCCACTGCTCCCAAAATTAGACCCCTAAGGCACTTTACAAAAGAAGAAAAAAAAAAAAAAAGAAAGGAACATGATGTGCGTAGTAGGTTTTTAAACTTGAAGTTTTTTATAGTGATTTCTGTAGTAATGCATACTTATCTTATCCGTTGTAATCTGAATATCAACTTAATTTAAAATACTAAATAAATACATTATTCTTCTTTTTTTTTTACTTCTTTTAATATGAGTATGATGACCACTCCTTTCCTTGTTTTTTTGCCTGTTGACTGAAGGACTTTTTTTCAAAAGGGGGTTTTTCTGAATTAATGTTAAAGATTTTTGTGTAGGAGTTCAACCCCCTCCCCCTAAAAAAACGGCCTTTATCGTCCATTTTCCAAATTCAGAATCCATTCCGTGACTTTGGCGTCCGTTGACTAGTTTAAACGCTTATTTTCCAGCTTGAGCATCCATATTTTAGCTTAAGCGTCCATTTTCTTGCTTCAGCTTCCTTTATCTTGCTTTCGAGTCCATTTTGTAGCTTTAACATGCATCAATTTTCTTGCTTTATCATCCACTTTTAATTTTGGGCGTCCATTTTCTTGCTTTCGAGTCCATTTTATAGCTTCAACATCTATTTTCTAGCTTGAGCGTCCATTTTCTTGATTCAGCATCCACTTTCTAGCTTGAGCGTCCATTTTCTAGCTTGAGCGTCAATTTTTTGTTTTCGGCGTCCATTTTCTGGCTTTCGAGTCCATTTTTTAACATCTATTTTCTAGCTTGAGCGTCCATTTTCTTGTTTCAGCATCCACTTTCTAGCTTGAGCGTCCATTTTCTAGCTTAAGCGTCAATTTTTTATTTTTGGCGTCCATTTTCTGGCTTTCGAGTCCATTTTTTAGCTTCAACATCTATTTTCTAGCTTGAGCGTCCATTTTCTTGCTTTACCATCCATTTTTATCTTGTCTTGTGCGTCCATTTTCTTGCTTTTACTTATAATATTTTGGCTTTAGCGTCCATTTCTTGCTTTGCAAAAGCACTATAAGTTTTCTAAGATCGACTTAAGTGTCTCCTCTCATGCAATAGGTTTCTTATTTTTTTTAACTGCCCTAACAGATCTCAAGCCTGCATGCAGCCGTGGGGGCTTCTATTGTGGTTCTTAGTGGCTTAACTAAGCACTACTTGCTAAAAGGTACCAGCTGAGGTTATTTATCTTTGATGGCTAAATCCATATAAATACTTCCAACTTCCATATGAACCGTTAATTTGAAAAAGGGAACAAGTACATACGAAATCCATATGCTATGTCGCTTTTTTCGAATTAACGATTTATATTACACCAATTATTTTTAAAATTGATTTGTAAAAACATTCATTCAATGATTTCTTCAAAAATTTCCCATCCAATCAAAATTATTAATCAAAGCTCTACACACTTCTGGCCCCTTTAAAAAATCCCTGACTCCTCGCCTCACCTCTCAAGATCTTTGAACCTCTCTTCCGTTTCTATATTTAAAACCACTACTGGAGTCTTGGAGACTCTCCAGCAATTAAAAATGCTAACGAAAAACATAAATAAAAATTGATTAACACGTTTATTTAAATACATTTTGGCAAATAACAGTTCAAAAATCCGGTTTTTTTTATTATTCCCTTCGAAATATTATGTAAATATTTATTTGGCGAATTTGGCACCTGGATCTTTTCTCTCTCGAATAAAATTTTTTTAGGATTGCGCACCGTGCGTACCAGTACTATTATTTACTTTCAAGAAAAAAAAATTAAAATAATAAAAATTCCCTTACGGTAGCTGGTTAACACAATCCTTACAATAATATTTTGACTTTACCGGAGTACAATTACCAAGTGTAATGTAAATACTCTTATATAAAAAAAAAAGACTCGGATGACTTGGTCATATAGAAGATAACACTGGTGGCTCACCTTGATATAGGCCGTTCACCTTTCTTCCAAAAAAAAAAAAAATATTAAAACGCAACTCATCATTTATTTAAAAAAAAGTGAGTGAGAGGATCATAATACTTTCAAACCGGTCATTAGTTTCCAGATATTTTCGCACTTTCGAGGAAAATTATGAATTATGCGAATGTTAATATTATAAAAAGCTAATTAAGATAAGATGAAAAAAAAAAATATGAGAAAAGAGTGCATGTTTTTTCGGCAACATCTGTCAGCAGCATGAGGTCCTCGAAAAAAAAATAAAGAATTAGGTTATTGCGTCATAATTGTGTAAATGTGTGTTTGTGAGATAGAGATATCTTGTTTCCGGGTTCTTCTTCAGCAATCACTCATCAACAGAAACAAAAAAAAAAAATGTTTTATCCGACAGTGATGACACCGACACAAATGTTAGAATTTAGGCTAGTGGAGAATGTTAATCGAGAGGTGGAATTGAGTTTTTAGAAATTTTGGGCTAGGGCCGAATTAGCAGAAAGATTAGCAGCTGTGCATTATTTTGGCTTTAAATTAACCTCAACTGGTTACAATTCAAGCCAACTTTTTTAATAGCTCACTAATCATAGGCCCATTAAAGGCCAAATTAAGCCCCTGATTATGGCTTAAACCTTTAGTGGAATCAATATTAACTCCGTATTTCGTTTTAAAATCCTAATTTCCTCATTTTCCCTTGAGATATTTCAACGGTCACTCTTTTTTTTCCTAAATTATTCCTTTCTGAAGAACTAGATCATTCGATCCCAAATAAAAACGTCTCAGTTCAAAGTCGAACATTTGTTTTAAAAATATGTCACACTCATTTCATTATCGAAATCATTTAAAAATGCATTTTAAATGACGTGATGCGCCGGTCTGTTAAACATTGCGAAATTATCTCGTCTTAAAATTTTTTAAAAGGGGCTAAAGGTTGAGAAATATGAAACCGTTCACTCGAACGATAATTTATCAACTAGTATCCTGTATTTTCTAAACAAACAACTTTTTTAACAGACCAATGGATCGATCCTTTCCTTCTTTAAAAAAAAAAACAAAATCATAGGCACGTGTCTTTTTTGGGGCGCTACAACTTATTTGTCTATCTCTCAAAATGTATCTCTTCCCCGAACTTAACCATTATCTTGTTACATCGTCCCTTAAAAAAAATGTTATTTCCAGAGAAATAAGATTTTGATAAAAACTACCTGAAAAAAAATATAGCGAGGTGTTCGGGCACTAAGTCGTTAACCGTTACTAATGTGGAATATTTTTTGTAGTCATCATACTTTATGATAATTGCAGTAGACTAGGACGTTTATGGCATAAACCCCTATATTTCAAAGGATAATGTTTCTCCCTTATGTCATTGGGGTAGTTGTAAACTCTGTTGGAGATCTATAATAAGCTGTATATTAAAATAATCAGTAACGTCTTGCAGATGAGCTTTTCTCACCGGATTGAGTTGATGTTTTGGCGATCGAGCTATTAGGGTGGTCCTTTTTTTTTGTCGGCCGATTGACACTTTATAATTTGCTACGCCTTAGCTGATGATTGGTCTTGGAATATTTTTTTTTTGTTATTTTGAATAAAATGTCTTTAGAGGGCGTAAATAAGTGTCGATTTATTTTTGGTAGAGATGCTATAATGGAGTCGTTTTCAAAAATAATAATTTATTAGGGGATTGGAAAAGGAAAATAAAGGGGACTGGCTTGTTTTGTGTATGATGAAGGTGTGGGAAGTTGAAAAGAGGTATTGATCAAAAATTGTATGGAAGGTGTTGGCTATGGTTTCTAACGGATTTTTGGTTCAAATTTTCTTCAACATAAAATTCCGAGCCTAAATCATAATTTGAGGAAAAAATTAAGAGTAAATTGACAATCACTACCTCTTTTCGAGTTCTAATGTAGCTACAGAGCATCATATCACCCCCGAACAGACAAAAATTGTCACCCAAATATTCAGAAAGTTCAATGTTTCATTAACAAATAATTCCTGGCTCTGTCCCTGCTAAAAACTCATCAAAACCTCCCTACAATATTTCACAAAACCTCATCATAATCATCCTTCCTTAAATCATCAACCCTCTCGCAATTTCCTGTTTTCTCCCTTCTGCAAAAAATCCTCCCGCCCTCAAAACCAAATTAAAAATCGACTTAAACACAATGTCACATTCTATTCATCCCCTAATTACTATATGGGGCATGCGATATATAAATAAAAAATTCCAAAGATGAAACTCTTAACTTATCATCATTTTGTCATTAACATCCCTATATAATCAGAAAAATCTCTCAAATAAAAAAAATCGTTGATGTCAACAGGTGAATTTTACTTTTTAGTTTTTAAATGCCTACGCTGTGCTCAGCAAATCACAAAAAATCCTCAAACTAATATATTCATAGTAACATACCCTTTTAAATATCCGATCGAGTAAAAACAGATAAGAGAGTGTTTTGAAATATGATCCCATTATTTTGGAACGTCCTATTTTTGACAAAAAAATCGTTAGATTTAGCCCCTTTTTTTAAATTTTTAATGGATACCAGTGTTATCTTTCCGTTGATTATTCGAACCCTTACTGAGACTCCTGGACTAAAAATGTAACATTGCTTTTAAAAATGACCTCGCCTGATTTATAAAAATGGAAAAGACTATCTCATTAAAATGTTAATTTTATTAGGACATCTGTGTGGAAGCTACAAAAACAAAGTTTTTAAAAAAAAAAAAACAAACCAAAACAAGAAAAAAAACTGCAACGGACTTTACTATCAATCATGTCTGACCGATGATCGAGTAATATAAAACTCTTTTTTTTTTTTCAGGCTATATGATAAACTCGATATTGACAGTGACATGGTACACCAATTGACATAGAACATGCACCCTAATTTTTAAAGTCACGTCATGTACATTTAGTATCATCATGACCTTGATGAATTTAAATAAACTCTTGTTTCTTTTTAAACTTTGTTTTTGTCACGTCTTTTCATTTTCTAGTCATCATTTCGCTTTCGTTTGGATTTGGCGGGAAAAACAAAACTGATTCCCAACGAATCTGGACCAATTTGAATGATCCGCAACCATTTTGGCCGCATACGGAGTAAACAAAGCAGATATGTATGAAAAAATAAACGATTAATGGTCAAAAGGTCGTTGAGAAAAAAATAACCCAAATTGAGACGGGTTTGTTATTTTTTGCATTTAATTCGGCGGATTAATCGGCTGAGTAAATGTTACACTAGCTCTTCTGCCTAAATTTTCATTTAAAAAACCTCGACAATGCTAAAAAGAACAGAATCTGCCACTGAAATCATATAGAAAATAACGAACCGCCATTTTGAATTTCAGTGGGTTAAATTGAAATTTCTAAAAAGACTCTCACAACTTTACGTTGGCCATCCTGGTCAATAAAATCCGATCCTTCGAAAAATATTGATGAAGTCATCAAATCGATTCTTAGCACAAGCAAGCAATTAAAACATTCTCGAAAATGCTTATGTGAACAAACTCTGCCATTTTTAATTCGTGAGGTCACTTAATTTGACCATCCTGTTTAACCCTTTGCCTACCGAGGGTTCGTATACGAACCCTTCGAAAAAAGTGCGTTCCCTACCGAGGGTTCGTATACGAACCCTTAATAAAAAAATTGATTCCCGTTTTATTTTCTATCCGATTTGCATTAAAATTTCAGTTTAGGGGTATTTTTGGGTCTAGATTTCGAATATTAAGTCAGAATTTCAAAAAAATGTAAATTCAAGATGGCGGAAGGCCTTTTTCAAGAGTACCACTGTAATGTCTTAATTTGTTCATTATTGTGACTTCATCAGTTTTTTTATGTCAATACCCGTTGCTATCAAGCCCTGGTTACCATCCAGAAGCAAAATAGTGTGTAAAAAAGAGCGTTGGAACACATAGTATATTTATCCTATATTCAACTTATGGCAGGTTATATTTTTTAAAGGAATCGGTGTAATACATTTTTTCAACGTATCATAAGTCAATAACTCCATTGTAACACAAAAGGTTGGCATGTTTAGGCACCAAAAGATTGCTCTATTGAAATTGTCTCTCCTATGTTTAGCTTATGAAGCGCTTATAAAAAATTTCTATCGGCTTTTTTCCAATTTTTGGGTTACATTTTTGAATTGAATATGGTTTTTTATGAATCTTATTTATTTAGAAATGCAATATATTTGATTTAAAAAATTGGGGATCCAGTTTAGTGGCTTCCAGCTGCCCCCCACATGAAAATTATTGCGAGATTTGAATTCTACGACCTCGAAAACCTAATAAAAGAATACTATGAAGGATTTTATAAATTCTAAAAATTGGGGGGCCCTGCTTATTGACTTATATTGGCCCCCCACATAAAAATTAATGTCAGATTTAAAATCTACAACCTTGACAACGTAGAACTTACTTACTTTTGAATATTTTACCATGAAAACAAGATTTCCTAATTTTTTTTTGGTCACAACTCGATATTTTTAGTCCGAATTGTCGGCCATATTGGATCGGCCATTTTGAATTATTGAAATTTGACATCAGATTCGAAAATAGAGACCCCAATAATTCTTCAAACCCCTTAGAAAAATTTTATTTAAGAAAAAAGACATTTTAGAGCAAAAAACCCGATTATGGTGTATTGATGGTTGCCTAATTGAAGAGATTTAGGAGTTTTAGATATTCAATTTTTTTTTCCGGCACTAAGCTTTACTATAGAGGGCTAAAGGTGAAAATATAAAATTTGGCTCGAGTGACCCACACTTCATTCAAAAAAATGGTAGTAAAAGGGTTAAACGAGGAACCGATATCGCAAATTTAACGCCATAATAGCGTCCCCAGCAATACTTAGCTTATTGATAAGAGAAAACATGAATGACGTCATCAATTAAATTCACCGTTTCCGAGCACGAGTAAGCTAACGACTTTCAATATGGCTGCCAAAAAAATTGTTACCGATTTTCACCGACTACGTCTCCTCATATTTTACTCTGCGATCAGCACGTGATCTCATATGCAAAATGCATCAAAATTCACCTGACATGAAAAAAAATCCAACGCAAACAATTATAAAATCACGTTCTTAGTGTCTCACAACTGCCAGACACGATTAATGTAAATAACCCATCATTCTAAATCGTTTGCAAAATGCTCATACCGGCAAAACTGACATAAACACACTTCAAGGTCGCCTTATAAATGCAAAAACAATCACAAATTCTAAAAATCTTCTATTCAGAGGTTTTAAATTCGTGGGAAAAAAGTACGTTATATTGAACAGTTTCTATTCGACAACAAAACAACAATCAGTTGGGGCTGAAAATGGTGTACGGGCCAGAGGTTACTGACTAGGGTCATGCATCTGCTTTCTATGAAAATAATAAACAGGTAACTCCTATGAATTGCATATGGAAATGTATCGTTAATTTATAATGCAGATGATAATATTCAAACAGATTTTACTATGCGGGAGTAGTCTTATTGTACAATCAGTTACACTACTGGATAAGGAAATCAAGGGTTGAGTTCAAGCCATGTGTTTGAAAAATACGTCAGTAATGCTTTAACAATTATTTTTTTTTTTAGCTTTGGATTGAGTAGAAATTAAAATTGTAGTTAGGGATTCTCAAAATGAATATTATTTGAGGTTAAAACAAATACTTAAGCCAGCAATCTAAAGTCTGATTTGTCAGCAAACTTGAATAAAATTATTGAAAAGGCCAGAGAGGAAGCTAAACCATCGAAAAGTGATTTGCAACAAGACTAACCGTACAAATTTAATTAGCAAAAACAATTACGATAAAAATGTTTCACAAAACTACTTAAAACATTTTGAATTCTTAAAAAATTTAAAAACCTACAATTATTCATTTGACATTAGAAATGCTGGTCCAATAAAAATATTTCCAGCAGAAAATGCAACTTTTATCGAAAGTGTATTAGTTATTAGCAATTGGATCTTTCTCTTTCATTCAGAAAAAAAATCCAATCCTCGAGTGATAGCTATAACAGTTTCTGACAAAAAAAATTAATCAGGCATTTTCAAAATTTTACAAGAACAGCAAAGCATGAAAATTTCATCTCAAAAAATCTAAGCCAACTGTCTCTAGCTGAAGAACTGATAGCATAGTAACCTAACCTAGTAAACATGCTAAAATTCCATACAACCAAAAAGCCATCTACACCCACACTAATTAACTGCTTTCACAGATTTACTTGAAACATACTATAACTCTAACATCAATCTAAATGAAAATCTTATCCGTAAAACAGCTCTCAATGCATGAATAGCTTCCTCGAGTTAATTCTTATGATGCAACAATTACATCGTCAAGATTCCCTTAAAACATTCATTTTTTTTCTTATGATTCACTATCATGTGCCTAATTTTCCCAAAAAATCACAAGAAAACATAAATATAACTTACAAACCACTGTTATTTGATATATCTGTGGTTTTAAATGTAAAAACAACATGTGGTTTTGTGCTCGATTGTAGCCTGTCAATCGTTTTAATCTCTTTCAAGATAATGATTCAAAAGTGCAAAGTTGAAATAAATTTATAAACATTTATATCAAGCAAAAAAATATTTCTCCTTAAATTGCCCTTACAGTATTTCCACTTTGCTACTTTATTAAATATTTTTACGACTATCAAGAAGATAAATTTAAAGAAAACATGGCAGGAGAACGTTTGATCCTAACCTCAAAACCCAAACGTCCCAAACTCATATTTAACCTTTTAAAAAAAATTTAAATGCCACTAAATAATAAAATATAAATTATACTCACTAGTGATCATGGCTTGTTTATTGCACGTTTTCTTGGCCATTGTACTTGTCGATGAACTAGAAGATGAACTCCCAACATCATCTCCTTTATCCTCTGTATTAATATCCGTATGTTTGCTTAAATATGGAAGCCTTCTTAAAGCGTATGCTTCTGGTATGACTTCCTCAGCCGTTACCGGCCCCCATTCGTATCCAGTCCCATCATTCGAAGGTCTTGGCTTCCCCCTTTTAAAATCAAAATTCCACCGTTTCGAAGCTTCCTCCTGTTGCGCGGCTAATTGTTTCTCCACATATTTCTTCGATTCAGCATGGTCTATCGGTTCGAATAATCGTTTTCGAACCCTTTCAACGGATGCGTTGTCGGGTGGCGATTGTCTACCACTTTCACCGAAATCAAGGTGGCTACCACCCCTCATCACTCTCCTCATCTCAGACATAACCAATGGATTAAATACTCGAGCAGACATACTGTCTAAAAATTTTTGGTAAGAAAAAAAATAACTCAAGTTTACTCCGCGAAAAAAAAATCACTTAACTATGACTTTTTTTTTGATAATATTATTTCAACTGATTTAAATAACAATCACACGCCATTTAAATACGACAACGACATCCCATTTACACAAATTCACTGCACAAGGTTAGGTTAGATTTTAAAAATTAAGACGATATCCAAATGATTTGTTATAATCCAAATAAAAACCGTCAAAACATAACACTAGACGCACGCACAACCGTTCCTGAACAACCGTTGCAAGTCTCTGCGCAACTGAGACGAAGCTGTAAAGCGTCCATTTCCCCTAATTCTCCAATAATTTCCCCTACCCACCAACGCTCGGCTTGGGGAATATTCACTTCGTCGTAACGTATTTCATCAGCGCGCGCATGAACATCCTTCCGCAAGCTAAACATACAAAACAACAATTAAATCTTCGTTTTTTTTAAGAAAACACATTTAGGTGATTTAAATAACCAATGGCGGGCGAGTCATTTTAACTAACAATGTTAAAGATGACTCTTTACGAAAACGAATGACAACCAAGGGATTTAATTATTTTTTCGTCCTTTTAATGATTATTTATTCATTATGTCAACGATTTAATAAAAGAGTTTCTTTTTTTCTGATAATCGCCATGCGAAACTTAACTTTTTACATTGAGATTCGATCGTGACTATTTATAATTTTTTATTTCTGACTGTAGCGTCGCGTCCTTTTCGGTTGGAAGCGTCGCGTGGTTTGATATGAAGGTATATGTTTATGATTTTCAGTCAGGGACGAATTTAGGATGAATCGTGATTAAGATGCATATGATGAAAAATGATAATAAAGTAGAATAAGACGTTAATTTTTGTTTATCTTGCAAATTTTTATCGTATCTCTTGCATGGAAATGACTAACTTTGAGCATTCGGTGACAAGTTTAGGTTAGCTTTTTATGTTTTGATAATAAACGTGCTCTAGTTGTCAAATGAGGATTATTGAGTATCGAGTATTTAATACAATTAAGATTTTGTTGGGAGTGATATTTTTGTCAATGTAGAATACCATAATGATTTGAAAAATTATTGAAAGGCTAGTATTAATTTTTGATTGAGAAATTTTACAGTGATTTTCAGGAGGAATTTTTACGAGATGACAAAATAAATCTTGACCTGTCTATAGCTTTTTAAAAATTTCTAGAACCTTGAGATTTAGAATATTTTAGACTTGAGACCAAACTTGTGTGTTTTTAATGTTTCTTCATCGCAAAAAGATGGCTAGTTTGCTCCGCCATTTTTAAACCATAGAGTTTACTTCTCATGGTCAATGGCGGCTCTTTATAAAAGTGAAGCCATAAAAAAGAGAGGCTAAACATTTTTCGGTGATGATTCTTATCGATCTACATCAGATTATAAATGGATATCAGGGATATTTTAAGGAAATAGTTGGTCAGTAGGTATTTTTTTAAAATTAGGGAGCAATCGTTGGAGAGCGATAGTGCAGAGTAGTAGTCCAGTCGCAGGGGATACTAGAGTTCTTTTTAGTTCGTGAAATGACCGCAAAGCGTACAGGTGTCGTTTTAGTTCGTGAAGTAATCACTGGAGAGCATTCTTGCTTTGTTAATATGGCTGCTGGATTTTTTAAATCAACAATTTGACAAATTATTGTGACATTAACGCTATTCAGGGAATTTTTTCAAATATAATTTGAAATCTTATTTAAACCCTAAGATTTACCTCAAAGTTCATGTGCTGGTTTTCAAGAAATCTGAAAGAGGGCGTTAGTAATAATTTAACTTATGGTCGATATATGGTGTTAAGAGAGTTTTAGTTTGAAAAATGGTTTCTAAAAAGCTCTCGCAATTTAAAATTTTAGTTAGAGTGGTAATTATCAATATTTGGGCTTTAAAGAGAAAAAATTGAAATTTATTCTTGGGATCTTACCTGGTTAGCGAAAAATTTCCATTACATCTAGAAAATAATTCACGATGAAAATCTTTGTATGAAGTTGTTTTCAGTCCGAAGGTACTTTTGGTGAAAAATTCTTGAAGCAGTTTCGATCGCGATGCTAAATTGAAGCCTTGCGCAGATGGAAGTTCTGCAATTCTAATGAACTAATCTCTAATTTTTAAAAATGCTACTGAAGATTCTGGTAAGCCCATTAGTCAAACGTTCAAGCAGTTATACCTGAAATGAGATTTTAAATGATTAACAAATCAACGATTTTTGTGTAATAAATCGACGACAGATGAATAGCGCTAGTGTCGTTTTAATTCATGAAAGGGTCATGGGAGGACGCCACCATCGCGTGATTTCATTTATAAAATTCGTTGTGGTGCGCCAATGCATTTTAATTCGTGAAATGCTCGTTTAAGAGAGTCATTACTGGAATCTAGGAATCATTTGGAAAATAATAACCCCCTTTTTTTTTTTTTTTACAAAACCCACACAAAAAATACAGACAACTCCAGCCAAGGAAAATACCGTGGAAAATAATTTCGTTACGAAAAGGAGACGTGACCCATAATTAAAAACACGTTATAAAGAAATCTGCATTATGCACCTTATCTAATTATACCGTATTTTCTATATATTGCAGGTAAGAGCAATTTAATAAATAAAAATTGCAGAATCAGAAGCTTTTTTTTTTATTCCTAAAGATCAAAATCGAAATCAGCCTGTTTGAAAATAATAGCCTCGCATTCAGGTTTTACCTCCCTTTTATATTTTTAAAACTCGTGTTTTACATGCTGCATCGATGATTATGATCTCGACGATAATTTTGTTACTAATTATTATTTAATCATATGCGGGCAGGCAATAAACGGTCGAATTGTACGTTAAGAAATCACGCTAAAGTGAGTATATATTTTTTTGGCATCTAATAAATTTAATTTTTCTTGATCATTTTTAATTTATGATGCTTGATTGGGTAATTAGCCGGGCTAATCTCAAATCATATTTCAAATTTTTTCCCCTTGAACTTTACCACTATAGAAATAACAAATGGGGATATGGATACCGTTTGATTGATTTGCTGAATTTTCGGCGCGGAGTGTCATGTTTTCACATTTACAAGGTTATCGAATAATATTCAAATTCCTTGACCTCGGATCCGAGTCCCATCCTCGATAATGATTATAATTAAATAAAGATCGTTAAATAAATTATTCAATAATTATATCTACAATACTCATTTGCTCATTGGTGTAAGATATTTAAAAAAAAAAAAAAACGATTCCCATTTATATTTTTTAATGTCGAGTCGTTTGTTCATCATCTGTTAACCAAACTGACATTATCCAGCAATACAACGACGGGTCTATTTTCTAAATATAACCGGCGTTTAGCTTACGAACTGTTTAAAAAATGCATCCTGTTGAGTAAACATTACATTGATAAAATGCATTTAGAGTCATGTATAAGAAGTGCGTTGATCTTTGTCAAGTTTACACGATCATCAATATTTCAGATTGTTTTCTTTGATGATTGTATATTTTTTCTTTTAAATATAAAATTTTTTAAATGTTTTAGATAATTTTTTAATTATTATTTTTTTTTTTAAATTTTTAAATATTTTTTTAAAAGAACATTAGGAAATTTTTTAAGGGGAGCTGGATCCGGATGCTGAGGAATGGTGGAAACGTTACAAGGGGTAATGCACTTCGTATCGTAAATAAGATAAATTACCACAGCATGCAATAATTATTTGAGTAGACCTCTGTACTTGGTCTTTTTATGGCTAATAAATGATTTTTATTTTTAATAGCTTCTTTGAAGGAATAGAAAAATCCGCAAGTAAGTTTTGCCTATGAATAGAGGTTCGAAAATGCGTGTCAAAATGCAGTCGGTACGATGCACTCTCATGGAAAGGCAATGGATTTCCCGAAGCGGCAACAACTCCAATAGTTTTGGCATTGAGAGCTGAAACTCTGTTAGGTTTAGAAATAAAAAAATGTCTTCTTTCAACAAATCACTGTACACACCTGCATAGGGCAAAGGGCAAAGAAGATCCCCCTCAGTGGAGTTCTTAGGCCTGAGCCAAAATGCCGTGGGCACCGGGTGCTAGTGTTAAAGGGTTGCCAGAAACTTAGAGACTTAGACTACGAATTTCTATGGAAAAAAATTAGAGAAAATTTAACAAAGAAATGCTTTGAAAGTTTGATTGCCAACCTCCTCCCCCAATTTTATTGTCTTCGCAGTAAACGTAAAAGGGGATGCTAAATAAATTGGCTCGGCATTGGGTGTCAAAGGTGCTAGGAACGTCACTGGATCTCCCCTCACCCCCTTCAACGAACAAGAAACATTTTTAATTTGAAAAAAATTGAAAGGAGCAAAATTTGTGAAAAACTTTTTAAGAATTTGCCGGACTGCCTCCTCCCTGACCAAAAAATTTCTTAACTCGCCTTTATTGGAATTAAGATTTGTGCAACGTAAGCCAAGATTGTGTGTATTAGACCGCGCGGCGGCGAAATCTTTACTAAAATAAGGGTGGTGGTAGTTCTTGGAAAAACTCTCAAAACTGATGATCACTACACACATTTTTTAATTTACAGCTTCGTCTGTTTTTATTTCTTTTTTATCTTCGTTTCTAAGAACTAACATTATAAAGCTTGCTTTCGCTTTTCTAAGTATAGTTTTTTAAACACCTTATTTAAAATTTTTAAACACCGCCCCAGCTTATTGGACTTTTAAATTTTTTTAGCCCTTTTAAACTTACAATAATAATTATTCCTCCCCCAGCCCTATATCTGTGAATATTTAACCCCACCTAGCCCATCACTCAATTTAAATAAATTGCAAACCTTAAAACAAAGCAGAAAAGATAAATTAGCCTTCATCATCTATTTTCCAGACACAAAAAACACAAGGAAAAAAAAACAATTAACGATAGCCCACAGAAAAAAAACATGGAAATCAAGATCTGTCTTCTTAACTTGTTACTCCTTGTCATAAATTATGGTAACAAGTAGAAACTACACCCTACCATATTTCAAGGTCACTACTATAAATTAATCATCCCCGACCCTATGGATATAAATTCAATTCGAAATATCATTTTTATTCGATTTTCCGCGTTTCACCATATTTTTTTTTTGTACATATAATCCTTCACCCTTTTTTATTGCTACCAGTTACAACACGCACATTTACCCTGAGGGTTAAAACAATACCTTATGAGTCTTCCTATACTTATCTTTTTTCCTTTTTACGATCACTCATAAAAATGGCAGGTGGATTGTTTTTTGAACATTTCACAATGTCACCCCATTTGCCACTTTAACTTTGAAGCGACCTTTAAACTGGCAAGTTTTCTTCAGTCATTTATAGAACGATAGCCTATTGTTACAATGTATAAATATTTGACATGATTTTTGAGTGGTTACCGTTATTTCTCTTACAATAATTCCCTTTTCAATTGTTCAGTACCGTAAATTGTTGTGACAATTTAATTACCGCGAAAAGGATGTTTATTGGAAATCGATGTTCATTAGCTACTTTGTATTGGGCACTGTGAAAAATATGAAATGGGGAGTGTAATGTCACGACGAAAAAGAGATTTAAGCCAGAAAAACATGGTCCTCAGACAAGGCAACGTTGTGATTTAAATGTCTCAATTATACAGAAAACAGTATCCCAAATCAATGCAACCCATTTAAAAAATGCAATGCGCCGCTTTATTTCTTTCTCTTCCTTCTATTTTCTTGTTTATCCCCTCTTAAGTTCAAGAGTCCGCGAGTACAGTGGCTAAGACACTTAAAAAGTTGTATTTTATAAGAAAACGGGTTTGGTTGTTTAAAAAAGAATGGGAAGGGGTGTCTTTAAAAAACATTATTGAAAAAGATTTATCGAAAGCAAGATGTCTTTAATGACATGCGCAGCAAGAAGGTTAGAATCTTTTTAAATAGCTGCGTTCTTCAAGCTTGGGTTTGCAGCGCTCGGGTGGTGAAACAGTGAACTGTTGGGTTGTTTATGATGATTTAAATTGACGTAAACCATATTGATTCGATTGTTGATTACTATAGGGTACAAATGAAGGAGTAATTGAGTGAAATGAGACGGGGGTTTTGTTTGGTGTGGAAATTTTTATGATTTTTTCAGGGTTGAAAAAGGCCTTAACTATTTTGGAGGATGAAATGGTATTTTTAGAGACTATAGCAAAACGGTTTTAATTTTTTTCGATTGGAGCTAGATTTGCGTTTTTTGAGCAAAGATATTGTAAACAGGTGTGGTCAGTGGCGTAACTAGAGAGAGCCCAAAACTAAAAAACCGAAGGATTTGATGATTTTTGCAGGCAAGGTGGGCCCAAAAAATCAGCTCTGCAGGCGGGACCACCAAACCTTAGTGAAGCCACTGGGTGTGACTTTGTGTCACCGTTTTTTCGGTGGATTTTGCTTCTGGGTGCTTCAAGCTCTTTAAAAAATTGGTACTAAGTCCCCCTGTTAAAAGTAAGTTGGAAGTCATCAGGATCGCCCCAAAAAGGTTACAGAAAATTTTCAGAAGATTAATACTCAACCAGGTCTCCATCTTACTGTTGGCGCTGTCCACGAATAGTAAGATGGAAACCTCGAATCGAAAAGAAGCGACGATAAGCCACAAAAGAAGTGGTATGACGACATTAAGAAGGTCGCAGGGCTGAAATGGTTGCAAAGAGCCCAAGACAAGGGGCTCAAGACAAGGGAAGTGTAGCTGGTGGCAAAGGTTGAGGAAGGCCTTCGTTCAGGAGTGGTCGGATATAGGTTGAAAGAAGAATACTTAACTGATTTGCAGGTATCACTCTGGCCAACCTTGGATTTGAATTTCTGCGGTTGGTAACAATTTGGGGGTGCTAAAATTATCATGAATTTCTTCCAAGGAAAACAGTAAAAAAAATTAGTCCCCTCATCGTTCAGACAGTGCTCAAATTCTAATGGACTCGCGACGTGCGCCCAGCAGAAACTTCTTCGAAATAATTCCCGCAAAGTTTTAGTCGAGTAGAAGTCTAGCAAAGAATCCTTTGGACAGAAGCCATACAAAAATTTCTCAGGAGCAAAACTGCGCACAAGAAGTTTTTCCGGGAGAAGCAGCGCAAAAGTTCTTTAGGGAAAATCCTCGCAAAAATTTCTGCAGACACAATTCACCTACACAAAATTTTATCGTAGAAACCCGAGCAAAGATATCTCTGAACAAAGAATCCACACAGAGAGTGTTCTCGGAGAAGAAACCACGACGGCCTCTGGTGTTGAAACTTACTTTGATTGACTTAGAGGAGTTAGAAAGTAATAAGGTACCTCCCTTGAAAAACTTTTATTGGCGCCAGAAATGATTTTTGAAAAAAAATCGTAGATAACGGGGGAAGGCAAACTATTGCGGATTCATACCTAACGAAATTAATTTGTGGACCCCCCCTCACGATCTAAGACCATCCCTGCTCAATAACTAACTTCAGAACTAAAAAATTTCATAAAAACCTTCTCTAATCTCCAGCCTATCTTACTAATTATTACTTGTTTGCGTTTGTTTCATATTACATTAATTACATGAATCAAACGTCATCTTGTTCATATCAACAACCATCCTCGTTTTTCCCTTCATATTTTTTCCCGAAAAAACACGCCTTAAGTGTTCCTTGAAAGAAAATGGATACGTGTAGGGTTAAAAAAATTCTCAGAATCTTGATCTCGAAACTTGATTTATAACTATCATTTTCATCTCTGCCTAAAATTCATTATTTTACCCAATTTTTCCAGTTACGAAAATCTCGGTAATACAAAACAAAAATTAGCGTATGATTTTAACTTTATCATCAAGATCAAGATTCTGCTTCTTTTGACGAAAGTCAGGCCAAAAAAAGCCAAAGTTCAATCTTGATATTTATGAGCCGCCTGGTTAATGTTGTCACGGTTGAAAAACCATGAAGAATCTTTAGTTGAGGTGAACCCTAAGGGCTTGTTATTAATTGCACTCATTTTTGCTATTCCTAATTCTAATTTTTTTCGTACGTGCATAAATTTTTTGCTCGTTCTGATATGCAAAAAAAAAATTAATTCTTTTTTTTTCAAAATGCGGGATGGTCCCTCCCTTTTTTAATTACTCATTAAGCTAATCTCTTCCCATATACGATGTTTGATTTCCTGTTTAAATAATCGAATGCTTTTTGCTATCATGTTGTAATTAAAATTAAAGGAAAATGTCTGATAAGGATTTTTTTTAAAAAAAAAAATTAACGTTGGGAATTATCGGTTTAAAGGAGTGGGCATTTATTTATTAGCCCGTATGTTGTCTTTTTTTTTGTAGCACATGTCTGACAATTTTTCTGTGAGTAATCTTCATTCCTGACTATGTTACTAATTACTTATGTTATTTGTCATTTGTAATGTTTATCGATTTCGCGCCCATTTTAGATGTAAATATTGATACTGATAAATGATTTAAAAGTCTGAAGCAATTTAAAAATAAAATCGTTATCAGTCATTTAAATTTTAAACTCTAAAATCCACGTGTTAATTTGTGTTAGGCTGTAAATTTTAAAAGGACCCCACACAGGTTTGAAAAAAAAACAGAGTTTAGTTTATTTGACTGAGGTCGGATTTTCATAAAGTTTGTGCGGAGTCCTTTTGTTAAAAAAATTTCTGAGTTCCCCCCTCACAATTTACAAAAAAATAGCCTAGTTATCCAAAAGTCTGGCTTCCTGTTTAGCTCGTGAGAAATTAAAAAATTTATAAAATATGATTTTAAGGATTCGGTTGATTTCGCTGATAGTAAAATACACGAATGTTTTGCCTAATTGCGGTTTTATCAAAAAATCATAGCTAACAATAAATGATTGCAGTGCAAATGATGAGTCAGAGTAGCTTACAAAGAAGTTAATGACCTAATATTGTTTGCATAAAAAATTGCATTGGGTACTTTAACCGCTTTCTTGATTTCTTGCAGACTAAAATTGCATTTTCTTCAATAATTGGATCTAGGACTAAAAATAGGATTGATTACTCGAACGCTTTTTTACGCCTGGAATTTTTTTCGACAAAACCCGAGCACTTATCCCACCAGCAACAATTTCGTCCTTTTCGGCTTTTAAAAGAATTTTTCTAAACCGTTATTTTACTTAAAACTCATTTTAAACAACACTTAAATCAGCAGAAGTCGTTCCCGCCCTAAAAGCATCAACTTAAGAGATAAAAATGACAGATAAACATTAATAACAGTCGTAGGTTAATTTCAAGACTGAAAGACACTCGAAGCTTTTTTCCCAACAACACGCATGCAGCAATTTCAAGAGAATTTAAAAACCCAATATTAAAGTGACACATTTCAACCCCCAAAAAAACCTCCAAGCTTATAAGAGCTCCAGATGTAAACAGATGCAGGAGATATCCCAACTTGGGGTTTTTTTAAACAGAGACTTTCTAACGCACAAAACTTGACGGCACGTGTTTCTAATATATCAATTTCTACAGCAGGAGACTTACAACTACGCTATTTTCAAACCCAAATAACAACCATGTGATGGATAAAAATCCTTGCCTTCTTTAAAAATAGGATGCAGTATTTTGAAACAATCGAAAGATGATGCCACACCCTATGAATAAGAAACAATAATGAGTATATCTCAACATTTTTCGATGCTATTATGTCCTCTCATAACAATTAAGAAAAAAAAACCGGCTACACCTGATTAAAATGAAGTCATTGCTAATTTTTGACTCATCAAAAAATTTTTGTTAATAGGTTTTTATAGTAAGCGCAGGGAAATTTTTTTTTGGGACATTCTACGGTTCAACCCCGGTGACTGAGGATCGACTTTTACGAGTTTGATTTATTTTTAACCGGAATGTGAGCCAGATGTGAATTAGTAACAGCCTATTTTAAAATGATAGTTTTTAAGGCATTTCATGGTATTTTCCCCCCCTATGGGTTGTGTAAACAGTGACGGATTGGAAACATTCAAGTAGCTTGAACTTATGAGTGTGCTAGCAGAAATCTAATGAAAATTTCTGGTCTAGCAAGTCCGTGGAAAATGTCTTATTATCGTTGTGATAAACGCACTGCAACTTCAGTGGGCGGGACATGTAGATGGACGTCTTACAAGTCCAAGACAGCAGCTTCGTTGAAAATCTTAAGATGGGGGTGGGCTAAGAAACCAAACTGGTGCAACCTGCCAGAATGAAGCCGTCTGGAGGGGAACCTATGGGATTTTAAAGCTATAGACAGATAGATGTTTCACACTAGAGGCGAAGTAAGCTGAGTAAGATAAGAAATCAGAGGTAAGTTCATTAGAATTCTTCAACTTTAATAAGTCAGAGTCAGTAGGTCTACTGGGCCATTATTATTCTGAGCTAACTCGACCCAGCCAGATTAAACGCCAGCGTTAGAAGTCTAAGACCACTTCTGAGCCCTTTACTCTCACGATCCAGAGCTTCTGGTAACCTGGCGACATGGTCGACCCATTTCCATTTCATCTCTACAGCTGCCTTCGAATCTGCCAGCGGATCTCACCGTTTCTAATCCTATTACACAAATCTCTAATACGTAGTCGAGTTAGAGTCAGAAATTCTACAGCTTTAGCCTGTTGGAGCTATTAACCGTGTCACTAGACTTAGTCCTGTCGACCTCAATCAGCTCTTATAGCCCTAAACTGAATTCTTATCAGTCCGTCACTGCTACAAGAAACACTTAAAACGTTTGTTTTGTTTTTATTACGATTTCAATGGCGTGATATTGCGGATCGATTAGAAAATAAAATCAATACTGGAATGCTCGCGATAAACTATTTGACATTTGATTCCAATCCTTCGGACGAATGAATGTATTTCGACCGACGCGAAATAGCGACATTAATTTTTTTTATGTTTACGAAAAGAAAAAAAATTTTTATTTAAGCTCCTCCTTCATTCTTGTTTTAACTTGGTTCTTACCGGTTTCATTAAAAGGGGGAATGGAATTTTTAGCACACACGAGAAATATTTTTTTTTATTGTGATCGACAAGCTGCACCTACAAAGAGGAAATGATTCACGAATGCTGTAATATTTCTCTGACTCATGATTAAAAATTTATTATGCACGTTTAAAAATTGCGGCAGGATTTTTAGTTTTTTTTTAAAAGCCAGATGGGGCACGTTTGGGGTGTTTTGGGTGGTTGTTCTATTTTAGGAAGAAATTCAGCGAAACCGTGTTTCTCTTTCTCCGTCTGAGTCATCGGTCAAATTATACACCACATTTATTTCCAAAGAAGGTAACGCGACAATTGTTTCAAAATCAGAAATTTCGACCACTACTTTGAAGGTTCAGATCAGAGTCATCAAGTAATAAGCAAGGTCTAAAGCTCTACTGCCGTGTCACAGATTTACATCTAGACTATTTTAACAGTGGCCCATTAGTCGGGAACTTCCAAGTGAACTACATCCCAAGATACGTTGCGGTCATCCAAGAGGCCTTAAATTCGTATGGCTTTCATCCAGAATCTGCAGCATCGCCCTCATCAGAGGCGCAAGGATGATCCGCCCATTGAGGTCCTCCACCTTGATCAAACATAGGACCAAAGCCGGACCATCACTGGTGCGTAACCTTAAATATTTAGTCACTGAATTCCTCTTTGGTACCAAAATTCTTCAAAGAAGAATTTCTCCTCCGCTCAGACACTAAAATGTAATGTTCAGCTATCGTAAATAACCGTTGGGCGGGCGTATAACTACATAATGTCAGGTGAGCTTGGCTTGCTTTTAGAGAAAATATGGCCAGGAGCAAATAGTCTCTGCACTCTAAATTCGTGCAGCTACCTCCCTGCTAACATATGAAGAGTCCAAGGGAAGAACCGAAGAACGGTTGACATTGTTTACACAAAAGGTAAACAGAAGAGACAATTGCCATCTTAGAATTTTTTTTCCAATGCGATAAATGTGGCTACATGAGGGACCCGAGATACTGAGATCCGCTACGATTTCCGATTCTCATCCCTTCCACTTCTACAAGAGTCTATTGCTCGCCATATCATACGTTCCGTTTTTCCTTTATGGCAAAATATTAACGAACAATTGAGGAGTCAGGTGCAAGAAGGGCACTTTTTTTAATCCTTAGCTTATGGAAAAAGTGCCCTTTTTGCACGTGACTCCTCAATTACTGCAGCATTGCCGCATATAAAGTCTCAGCTTGGTCCAAATGACAATTTTACGATTTCCCATTATTTTCCTACTCTCATAGCCACGAACTTCATTTTTACTGTTCTAGCCGAACTCCCTAACTTCTTCGTTTCGCCTTCTATCAAGGGATCAAAATCAGATAACCCAAAGATAAAATCTCCGAAAACCGAATCAGAAATCTATAAAATTTAAAACATGTGTTATAAATAATTGGACGGATGATGAATACCTCCTCACTGGATGGATACAAAAATATTATTTTTAAATAGAGATAAAGACTTCCGGGCAAAAGACAGGTAAGCAGTTTTTATGAATTTATAAAAACAATAAAAAAGTTACCACCCACGTGCGCACGCGCGTGGATGGCAATTATGTTAGGAAGAGGAGACAGCGGGGCGAGGAACGTTGCACATCGACTATCGAGCCAGGTCTAAAGGGAGCTCGCCAGTCCGCGATATGATATCAATCGATCGTGGTCTCGTTGTGCGAATGATTTTTATTTAACCGTACTTTTCACGATTACGGATATTTTCCATTTTCTCGGATTATTTTTTCACCGTAAGTATTGTTCGATTTTCCCCCCAAAAAAATTAAAATCTTTGTATAAAAAATTTTAATAGCTCCTCCAATTTTTTTAAGCACATTTTTTTTTTGCCTTTCGGCATCGCGAACTCAAAGTGAAATATTTTCTAAAGCTCCCTAAAGAATCTTTTTTGTTCCACTCCTAAACTTGTTTTCCTTAATTGGTCATCTTGTGTAAATACAACATCATCTACCTCATTATATCCGTTAAATAAATTGCAATTAAAAAAATTCTGCCGTATAATCGCCTCTCGACTAAACAAAAGAAAAAAAGCAAATGCAATCTTTGAAAATCGATGTAATTCATGGCGTCGACATACGCATCCATGAATGCATAATGAAAAGGGGAAATCACGAAAGGCCACAACCATAAATCCGATAATGGTTTGTTCCTTCTTACAATATCAGTGTGTTTAACCTGCCACATCCGGTTTTGAGACAGGATATGACTCTTCTAATTAAAATTTTTAAATGGATCGTGGCTATTTAAGTCCAGTTTTTTAATATAAACAATGAGGGTTTTGTGTTCTTTTGTATTTTTACCACGGGAGAGGAAGGATGGCTTAATTCTGTATTAGGAGAATGAATCCTTTTCGGTGTACTAAAGTCAGGTTGTCAATAAAGAGCTTCCGGTTTATTATATGGCTTTAGGATGAATCGGCGGTGTTGTTCTGTGACTAGAAGTCTGTTAACTAGAATAAAATGATGAAGAGGACAGTGTCGCCGATTTAAGCGTGTCTGCTATTTTCAGTAAGTTGGAATTTTGCAATTCATTTTTGTTAATACAATTTTTACAACTGTTAGTGGAGACAAAGTTTTGTTATGATGGGCGGTTCTTTGACTTTTTTTCGGTATGAAAATCATATCCGTGTTAAAAGTGATCAGTATCAGGTGGTTCCAGTGCGTCTGTGTTGTTGCCTAATATGTTGCAAAAATGTCTAAAATACCGCGGTTAAAGACTGCGTTTTCTGAGAATCATTTGCAATGAAAGATGTAGTAAAATTAATGGATTGTGTTTATGGCTGAGGCAAGCTGGCTAATGATCCGTTTTATAATGATTGATTTTTGGGCGGGTTAGGTTCCTTTCCTTTCCAGGAATTACGTTGCTAGACAGTATGGCGAGGTTGAAGGAGAATTCGAATATTGCTTTAGCTAGGGTCTGTCTGTAAGAGCCTGTTTCATACAAAATTTTTGTCAAAATTAGGCCTGCAATAAGTATAAAGCGTAGAGAATTTCCAAAGCTTGGTTAATGATGTAGATGGCACCTCCAACAGATTTAAATGGACCATTAGAATCGTCGGAACCATAATCAGAAAACTGATGATGGTAGCAAAGCATGAGCTGCACTTCCCCTTAGTGCAAGAAGGACTCACGGCAGTCATCTGCACAAGATGCTGACTGATTTCCCTAATAAACTTTAACCAGGAAAAAGAACAGGGTCCTCAAAGATGTAGAAGATTAAAATCGTCAAGACCAAGTTTATAGTCGTGAGCAAAGTCGATGTTAGTCTCTCTATAGACTTACTGTACAAGGAAAATCACCCATTTCAAGTACTTAGGAGCATGGTTAGATGACACAGTAAATCCGAACGAAAAAACCTATGTTAGAGTGATGGCGAGATCTACCAGTGCGAAGCGTCTGCTTTGCTGTCGTGCCTCTATCCTGTCACGTGACTTGTGTCTCTAGGATTCCCAATCGTTTTTCTAAAGATCTCGAAGCAGGAGCTCATCTAGAACCTATCATCATCCTCCCATCCCTCCAAATCTCTGTGTTGCATTTGAAAAAAATGTTTTTGTCAACTGCGCAAGAGCATTGATCATAATTTCGTATTCGCTATTGGCACAGGCCATCCCTTTTACAAATGCACGATGCGAACAGTTTGATAATTTCGCGGGTAAAATAAAAATAACCATAACACTTGAACCACCTGATCTTTCAATTTATATCCGTTCACTCCTGAACAAAAATTTCCCTCAACCTTTGCCTCACTTCCTTGTCTTTGGCTCTTTGCAACCATTTCAGCTCCCCTACCTTAAAAAATGCCGTCTTACTACCTCTTCTGGGTTAAGAAGCTTGATGCGGAGCACCGTGGACCAGTGTTTATTAAATAAATTAAAAACTCCTTTACAGTCCACGAATAAATAATGCCTCTTCTGGGGCCTATCAACGCTTCTTTTCGGCCCTCGAAGTCACCATCTTACTAGGGAGCCTAGTAGGGAGTGGACACTTCGACTAGTCGTCTGCTACACACGGAGCTGCCATATTCTCGAATCGGTATCCGCCATGATCTCGAACTGGGGGTCGCCATATTTCCCCATAAGGTTTTCGTTAGGCCATCATGGCAACCCCCAGTTCGAGATCATGGCGGATACCTATTCGAGAATATGGCAGCTCCGTGTATAGCAGACGACTAGTCGAAGTGTCCACTCCCTACTAGGCTCCCTACATCTTACTATCCGTACTGTCCACTTATCCGCATCCTCTTTGACGGCATGACATGCCACTCGGTATAAAGTAAATTTTGTCGAATTACCTTTTTCCAAAATCCAGCAGTACTCAGCCCTCCAAAACTCTTTTTGGAGAAGACTAAGACGTTCAAATCCGATGAATTTTTGGTTGTTCACCAAGCACTTCCTTTTCTTAGCTCACCAGCTTCTTTCACGGCGTCTCTCCCATCAAATTCTCGCCAGAACGCCGCATTCACGATCTCCGGTTCTTGCATTCAAATATCCTGATAAAAAACACCAAAAAATATTATTAAAACACAAAATTACTTTTCCAACTGGAAACATTAAATCTTCTCGAATTGTTTTACGTATAACTCAAAGACCACGATACCGAATAAAACGGACACGCTAAATAATAAAAGTCAACGATTGGAACTTTAGTAGTTACTCATGGGAGTGCCTATTCAAAGCTTAAAAAGGCAGTGGGCAAACCAGCTAAACCCGCGCAACTTTAATAACATTTTATTAACGATATATGATAACAAAAGCGAGTGTTAATAATAATCGTTGAATTTGCGGAACCTAATTCCAATGAATATTGCCGTGGGAGGATGTTGCAAAAATAAACACAATTTAATGCAAAACTTCATTTCGGATGAAAATCGCATATAAAAAGATAAATATATCCCCTCAGAGTGTCATTGTTCATCTTAATGAATTAGCTCATCATATTTTTTTTGTTGGGTGGTCTCATTTTTTCAAATTATTCAAAAAAATTTTTGCTGCGCGTTACCTGATGACATGCCGAATTAAAATTTAGTTCCAGACTGAAATGGGAATTTTTGTTCAGAGGTTTTTTTTTCGGGGGGGAAAAAAATTACATCGATATTTTTTCTTGTCTGAATTTGGCATCTAGAATTTTTAAAGCGTGCGTGGATAATTATTCTACCAGAAATCCGTCTGGCAAAGTTATTTTTCAGTATGTGCGAAATCATAGGCGGGGTCAGATATTTTAATTTAGGGGAACGTGAAGAGCGAATTGAAGGCCCTAGGGGAGAGAGTTGATTTGGTTGTGTATCAGGTGGAGCCCAGGAAAGATTTAAGTCGGTTCTAACTTCTCAAGATTAGTGGCGTAGGATATTTTTTTAGGGACCCTCGATTAGGGGTCTCCGATTTTATTTTAATTTCGCAAAAATGGATGATCAAGTGAAAACAACTTTTTGTTGGCTGCAAGAAGTTCTTCCTCAAATTCTCAGCTGCAGAGGCACACTGGTCCAGTTTAGGCTGGATATATTATTTCTGGACCAGGATTGAAATTTTTAATTCAGGTCAGAACTACAATTTTTCCAAATTCAAAGCAAAAACCATTTTTCTTGGATAATTTAAATCTCTGCAGCCCTCTTAGGACCTTCAATCTTCTAGAAGGAGAGCTGACTGATACGACATGACTTCTCTGTCTTCTTTACAGCTCTCTATAATCGCTCGAACAGCGGCACTTAGGCTACTGCAACTTCTGTGGTAGCGCCTATGTGTGAAACATCTTGAGGAACTTATTAGCCGTTAATGGACATTATGGAATTCGCTATATGTCCTTCGGGGCGGAGCAAACATGTAATTATAATGTAATTACCCGCGTAGCACTTAAACTTTATTTGGAAATTTATATTTTTTTTTTAGCAAAAATAAATTGATGTACATTTTAAAAGAAAAAAATATTAGAAACCGATAATTGCTTCAATCCTTTCGAATTTTCTCAATTTACTAATTTGAGGATAGGGTAAGTCTAAATGACGATCTGCCACTAAACGCGATCATTAAGTTCCGACGTTTCTTGGAAATGATTTTTTAATGAACAATTGCATGTTACTACTTTTTTTTTGTAATTAGAACCTTTGCCATGAATCTTCGTGAGAGGTTATTAGCTGAGATATGTTAATATTCAAGTCAATGACTTAAACTGTTATGTAAAAAAGAAAAATTATTTCCACTATTTCCGATCTTAAATTTATACGGAGGGTTTCGGAAAAAAAAACAATTATCATTGTTTACGAGGGTTTAATTAAAGGTAATTAAGATAAAAAGGATATTTTTTAAGAAATATGACTCCATTTTATTCTTTGAAAAAAGGAGGGGTAGTAATGATTCTGCTCAGTTGAGTTTTTCCTTCAAAGCCAATTCCGTTAAAGCTTTTGGAGGTTTTTCGAAAGCGCAGGTTTGGGCTACACCCCTCGAGAGGATCGTCCATGCTAACGTTCGGATTTTGGTAATGGAGTAGTGTAAAAATTATTTAAGTTTGATAATGTCGCGACGAGCTGACCTCGATCGATTACAATAAATTAGAAAATATGCAATGAGATAATTGTCTAGTGACCCGTCTAGGTCATTTTTTTTTGTCTAAATGTGGGTGTCTGGCTCCATTAGACGATGTAGTTCAATGGTAACAATGTCATTAGGACGATTAGTAAGCCAGAATTTGCACGGTTTTGTAAAAAGAATTTATTTGTTACGGAATGTTGATTTTTGGTACAATATTTCCTTCTTTGAATTTGAGAACAGGAAAGTTTTTTAGATAAATGGAACATAGTTTGTTGGGGAAGCAGAAAATAGCGGAAAGGGTCAAACATTTTTTTAAGGCTAGACAGCTTTATGAAAAAGAGAGGAAGGGCTGAAATATGGCCTTATAGGGCTAGAAGCACTTAGAGACTCTAAATTTAAAGAGACTGGCAAACTGTCAGCCACTTCGAAAATTGTATCATGGCGACTTCTACATAAACTCAGATAAAGTAACTTATCTTAGCACAAGAAGAATATTCGGCAGCCATGATGGTAATCTTACCCATTCTGGATTCATTCTGGATCACGGAGACTTTGCTGAAGTTGCAGAAATCAAAATCCATGCACCGCTTTCTATATTACAAAAAATTATCGGACGAAGCCTCCGTGATCACTATGAAAGTTCCTAGTTCCATGAATCTGGATGGGCAAGTTTACAATCATGGCTGCTAAATATTCTTCTTGTGGAAGTAGCTACAATATGGCGTTCAATTTTTTTAATGGCTGACAGTTTTTCAGTCTCTTTTAATTTAGGGTCTCTAGGAGCAATGGCCTTCTGGTCTAAAGTGACAGATACTTTGTCTGACTCTATACTAGCAGGAGAATAGCCAGCAAGCAGGGACTCATCGCAACCGACCCGCATCTCCAGGGCGTTGACTTTCCACCGAAACCGAGGTCTACCTAAAGGCCTTTGACTTGTAGGGCGTCCATTTAAAACCTTCCTCATCATTTGAGTTTGGGTTTAACACGCTAAATGCCTCTCCTACTAGTAGTAGTGCTCTAGAAGACTAAGCCTAGCAATAGGGACACCAAAAAATCTTTTCAAAATGAATTTCAAGTGAAACGAATTTTTTACAACAATTTTTTCCCCTCTTCGTTCGACCCAGCTCGATTTTTTTTAAAAATATACCTCTTTTATTCATTTATTTATCGCAAAAAATTCTGCAACGGGTCATGGGGCCATAACTAGAATTCAATAATAATTATTGCAAAGTATTACGATCAAGTGCGACTAGATAATATCAAAAATAATGAATGAATAAATGATTATAATTATCAATCAGCGTAAAATCGGGGCGATGTCGTCGACACTTCCTGTCATTAAAACTTGAACTAAATATCACAATGGTCATTAAATTAAACAGAAAAAAAAATCTTGAATAATTTCGCAATGTCTGATGACCCGAAATCGATGAGACATTTTTTTTTCTTAGAAACCCAACCGCCTAACAATCGTTGATTTTTAGCCACGGCTATAAAATCGGATATTCCTTCGCTTTATCAACGTCTAAAGTCATTCGATCAGGTTACCACCCACATATCACAACTAATGATAATCGCAATCAGTAAAAAAAAAATTGCCTTCCTCTTCCCCAAGGGCAAATCAGAAAACACAACTTAAACTTCTCCGACATGCTATCAAAGAAAATTATAAGTAACACAAAAGTGCACTAGTACCTATATTTGCGTGACTAAACTAAATAATTCCTTTCAAATTTAGTTAAGAATACTTCTAAAGTTAATTTGAATTATCCAAACCCGCAAGTAGTAATTAAAAGTCGGTAAACAAGTAAACACGAATATTTTTCTCTTTTAAAAAAAAACTTTTTCATGATTTATCAACAGGAGGAAAAATCGAAACAAGTGCAATTTAAAGGGTCCGAAAAAAGGGGGACATCTGCCGCCTAAACATCACCACCCTAATATCTGGATTTATCGATTATCGGCGATGGCGAATCGAGCATGCGTCGCGTGACGTCACTCAACACAGCTGTGAGTCGGGGTTTAGTTCATCACGCCACATCGTATCAAGCGTCCAATTTTTTTTTTCGGAGTCAGGATTTTAAGACTGGGTATGTAAATTATTTTTTTTAAAAAATTTTGTGCTAGTTAAGAGTGCTAGGTTGGCATGAAAAATAATTTTGGGTCAGCTGCGGGCGTCGCGTGTGCCTTGACACCTGGACTAAATCTGAACTCCGCCGCCTAAATATCAAACGCGGTTTTTCTTTAATAAAGCGGATTCTAAAGCCTATTACAACGCGATCCGTGTTATCGAAAATTGCATGGTTCTTTATTACACCAGCGTTCGTAATCCCGTGTTGCAATCATGAATTCTGCCATTAATTATCCGTGAAGAACACTGAAGCATTACGGTTTTTTTTCATGGGTTTAGCTCAGATCGTCGTTTAAGTCATCTTGTAAGCGATTATCATGAATGTAATCGTCATATTAAGTAATTTACACGGGAGGTACTTCTAGCTAATAGCACTGCTTTGATTTTTTTCCCCCCAAAGAAGATTAGTTGAAAATAATTTAAGGCAATACGAAAGAGTTCGGGGAGATGGAACCATTAAACCGGAGATATAGCCCGTGAACGAGTGGAAATTGATAGAGAAGTGTTAAATTGCAGAGAGATTTCGGTAATTTTTTTTTGGAGATGATTGGGTTAAGTGGAAGCCTGAAGATTTAAAACTTTTGTGGAAATTAGAAAAAAATGAGGGAAATGATCATTCGATTGACGTATACATTAAAAAATGTGGGATGTCTTCAGGCGACAATTAATGCAATGGAAACGGTTTTGCTCACTTGAAGTGCGATGTTTTGTGTTCATGAAACTTCTTGAAATTTTTTTTTAAAAAACATTAGCTCTATAGTTAGCGATCGATTGGAAACAGCAATTTACCCAGGGCCGTCTTTAGGGTGGCGCGAATGGAGTCCAGGAACCAGGCCTCCAGGAAAAGGCCTCCACTTACCAGTAATTTTAAAATTTTACTGTAATTTATTTCCTGATCTGAACTGTGTGAAAATTCCTTATTCTTAATTAAAGGTCTGCACGGGCTGGGCTCGGGTTCGGGTTGAGGAAAAAATTTGAAGTCGGGTTCGGGTCGGGTTCGGGTTCGGTTTGGTCGGGTTCGGGTTGAGGAAAAAATTTGGAGTCGGGTTCGGGTTTTGAAATTTTAATTTGGGTCGGGTTCGGGCCGTTATTTTTCGGCCCGTGCAGGTCTTTATTCTTAATGGGCTTTTAGGGCTTTTGAAAAATAAAGGCAATCTCAATTTCATCTGGAGGCCTCCCAACCTCAAACAAGGTCTCCAAGAACCTAAATACGACCTTGAATTTACCCCGAATTCACACGAGCATTGGGACCATTTGGGGATGAGACATTGGATCACACTGCCATTGCATTTGGCTACTAAAACAATTTCCAGAAAAGGCTCTTTGATTTTAATTTAACTGGCAACCTATAGTTTCACAAAAAATCAAACATGGCAGTCAAGCATAAAAAAGCATTCCTATATACCGATAAAAAAATAAACAGCATTAATAGCGCTAAAGTTCCGACGTCATTCCTGCCAGGAATGGCATAAATCAATATGGCAAAGAAATAAATAACCCAAGAAATGACTGTTAATATCTTTTTTAACTATTTTTTTTTATTCCAGAAGCCGCAAACCAAAACATAAAAACAAGCCATTTAAAATATCCTTCCACAAGGATACACACATATCAAATTATCCCGATAATTAGAAATATAAGATTGCTAAGTCGTTATCGTTTGAAATTTTGTAGCTTCTGGTTCAGTATGAAGAAGCCAACATTGTACGTGATCCAATATTTTTCAGTCTTATTGATTAAGTTAATATTATAGTAATTTTAAAAGTCCAGATCTTTTTACTTGTGATCCAGCTGGAGGCAACAGTCGTGCTTTTCTATTTTTTTCTTTTTAAAATTTTTAAATCCCTGGGTATGAATTATTCATGGATAGATATGGGACAGAAGCAAAATCAAGCAGGGGCGTAACGAAACTCTGAATATTAAAAAAAAGCACCTAAGGTTTTTAGATGGGGGTGGACTTCTCAGTCAAAGGCAGAGTCAGCCTGGATTTTGGGCCAGACCTAGGACGGAAGATTTTTGGCAATATCTTTTCATTATTTTCTAATTCAAATCTCCGCCTACTTTTTTAAAGCCAAATTTCTGAGATGGGCCTGGTTAGATTTTTGGTTGAGCCTTATTTTATAAAGGAAACAAGCCAGAAAGCTCTATTTAGCCTCTTTTGGCCAAAACCCTAAACCGAGGAACTACCAGTAGCTCTAAAATTTAGACAACAAAAAGAAAAATCCGTTTCCATGTGAACTTTATGATAAATAAATGAATGTCCTTGCACGTCTCGGTTCACCTGCCTTGCGTGAAGTGGTTTGTCCTAATCCAACTCCTCTGCAGAAAAAAAAATTATTAGAAAAATTCCCAAGCTAAACTAGTTATAAGTTTTCTTGTGCTTCGCCTTATAACATCAATTTCTCTTTCGGTAAGTTCTTTTTTAATTTTTTCTTGACATATTTTCTTTTTAAAAATTCGAATATTCCAAGAAACGCGGATTTCAATTCTAAGTCTTAACACGATGTGCACATGAATATTTTTTTTTTGCGCCCAAGATCAAATTATTTCGCATTGCTCCTGTTCGCCATACATGTTATTATTTCAAAAAAAGTTGATGTTATGATCAGTTACGGTTGGGTTCTTATTTGAATTATCTTCCTTCATGATTAGTTTTGCTCAAAAGCAAAACTACAATCTCTGTCTGGCTACTACTTGATCCGTATGCTAATAATTACGGTTCAATTTCATTTTTTTTTTTTTTTTCATAAAAGGAAATTGTTCACTAAGTACTTTTAAAAGTATAATTTTCATCGTCTTGGTTTGTTGAATATAACTCGGGGTAATGAAACCATTAATTCATACGTCTTGACAAGAAATTGCTATGTAAGGTAAATTTAATAAGGAAAGATGGCTTATTTGATTTTTTTGAGAGAATATTTTGATTTGAAGTATTGTAAAAGTGCAAAGGTTAAAACTAGTCAGTCGTTAATTTTTTAGGAGAGAAAAATTTGAATTTTTGAAGACTGGTAGTTTGAAGTTCTTGTGCTAATGGCGGACTGACTGTATGGATTTAAAAAAAAGCACCAGATTGATGGATGGCAAAAAAATCATCTTGGATTTAAGTTTTTCTGGGGCCGGTAATTGCTGAACTCTTGAGGAACCTCTAGTTGAAGAGCCACAAGGTTAGCTCAGTCCTCATTAGCTTGTCTTATCGGTCTAATGGCCTTCCACCATTCTTTTTTTTAAATTTGCCGCTTCAATACTATTATTGTCACTTTCCTTGTCAGGAATTCCTTACAATGATTTATACTAGGGCAGATTTTTTGGTTAAAATAACAATCGGAATAACAAAAAATCTCCACTGAAAATATTGACTTTGATGACACTTTACCCGGATTTTTAAAATTCTTTCTAATGGGATAATGGATCCTTTTAAAATTCAGGGTAAAAAAAATTGAAAGTGCGAGAAAACATCCTTCAAAATCGTTTAATCGTTCAAGTTTACGATCAGAGGGTGTTTCGGCTAACTTAAGTTACATCTTAATTTTTCTTGATTTACGATCAAACCCCATTAAATTCTGACCCTTCGCTAATATAAATTCACAAGCCCCTGTTTCCCTTTTATATTTTCTCCAGCAAAAAAATTTGTCTTACATGACAAATACCAGTTGCAAATATCTAATGTTACAAATGTGAAGCGGTACATCATCATCTACAAAGGCTCCGCTTTAATGGAAGTTTTTATGTTTCTTTTTATACGTTGAAATTGATTTATGGCAAATCCTATATAAGGACATTTAAATTTTTTTAAAATATTCCCATCAACAAAAAAAAAAGTCTTCGGATTGAGCACTCCAATTAAAATAGTACGGTCCAGCAGAAAAGACAGTTGCAATAAAAGGATATGATAATTTGTTACTGTTGGAAATATTCGTGATTCACGTCTTGGCGATCATTATACATAATGACCAGTAAATTACAATAATTAGTAAAATAATGAAAAGGCAGACTTTATACGAAATGGCCGACGCAGCAACCCTCCCCGCGTCCGTTATTGTCTTTTTTTCTCGTTTTCACTTATTGAAACAATCTTATTATTATAATTTTAACTTTTTAAAATTCTCACAAGAGGGTTGTTAAAAAAAAAAATGGATAAGTCTCCTTGAGAAATTGAATTTTTTTTTTTTTGGAATTTAAAATTTCGTGTCATGAAAAATTCATTTTAATGTCGTCTCGTCGTGAGAAGCAAATAGCGAATCATTTTTTTTTTTTTTTAAAATGCATCGTTGCATTTTTTTATGCATTTAAAGTGCACTGACCTAGGTGTCACAAGAAGCTTGGTTGCGTTACTCGGTTACTGACTTGCAAAAAATTTTTAATGGAATATTTAAAGGCGGTATTGTTTATGGAATTTATTTTTTTTCATGTGTTTTGCTTGGTTGGCTTTACACACGAATGATGTGTTTTGCTTAGAAGTGTATGTTCTTATCGTGACGTTTCAAAAAAAAAAAAAAAAAAAAATGAAATGCTTAGGGTTACTATTTTCTGAGAAATGCTTTTGTTTGTGGCCCAAATGATTTATATTAATTTCGAAAAAATTCTACAAAATTTAGGAAAAATCGCGCCTCACCACATCAAGCTTGATTGTGAATCCTGAAGAGGACAAGGTACCACGTCCAAAAGGAAGGGGGGGGGGGGGGGGCAATTATTATTCGCGAAACGAAGAGAATAAATAACAAAACTTAACCTGACTTCTCTTCGTCTGCCACGCTGAAACGGCAGCACCGGACTAAGTTTTACGTCCATGTCATCCTTGTGCAGATTAGCTGCACAATTGCCATAGTTGCTGTCATGACTGCCCCGGCTTGTAAAAATGTGAAAAATTCTAAATGAAGAAAAGATTAAGCCAAAATCTTCTGATCATTGTTATTCGTTTCCATCAACCAAGATTTTATTCCATCATCAAAAAGATATCAATGAGACCGTTTTTGGATGCCTTATTCTTAGGCCAACTCTCATTCCTCCTCAAAGAGTTTCCCACTTCTAAAATTAGAAACTCGCCATCATCCATTTATCTTCGCAATTAATTGGCCAATGATTAAACATTTTGTTCCTCCAAAAAAAAAATTACTACTTTGTGCACGAAAGAAATCATTTTTATTGATCACGATCAACATATACGTCAAGGTATCATATTTTACACTTCGTTATAAACTATACGGGGAATTAAGCGAATCGTGCTTTAGTTATTGAGATCTAAACACCATCTTTTTAACGGCTTTTTAATATTCAGACAATTTTTTTTTTATTTTTAATATTTTGGTGCGAATGCTTAATGTGGCATTTTTTCCTCCAAGGCTTTTTTTTTATTCCAAATCTTGATTCGAGTACGAAAATTAACTTAAACAATCATTTATAATAATAAATAACTCTCCCAAAAAAAAAAATTTACAAGAGACTTTTTAAAAAAAGGATTATTGATTAAAAAACAACTTTAAAAAAAACAAGATTCGTTAATTGAGATTAATTTCTTGACAAATAACTACACGCAATTAAAATTTCAAGAAAAAAATATTTTCAAGTGGTTCATTTGTAGTTTAACTTTTTAATTGATCATAATTACGATCTGACTAAATGAAAAATCTTTTTTTTTCCTTTTGAAAATTTGTTGTAATCGCTATTGCAATGTAAACATTGGTTTAATTAAACCGTAAGAAAGCTGAGTATAATTTAGTATATTCTCAGATTTAATGCCAGTTTAAGTATCTGCAAACATTTTAAAAATAAATATTTGGATTTCGTGTTCATAAGTACTGCCAAAGTTTTTTTTTAAAATAAATAATGCGTGCGGATCTGGACTAGTCTAGTGAACTTATTTTTCCTTTCCTGGCTAAAATTTCAAAAATTCGCGTTATTTGTTTGTAGCCAAAGTTTTTCAAATCTTAAGCCAAGCTCTGTGCATGGCTACTGGAGCCTTATACCGAGCTTGGCAAAATCTCCTTGTCAAAATCTCTCACTTAAAAAACTTTAATTGCATTGATGAGATGTTTAGTACTTTCGTGTCCTTAGAGCCAAAACAAAAAAATAAAAGAAACACATGGATAACAAGACATAAAATAAATTCTAAAGGTCATATTTATGGTGAATGCAATTGCCAATGAATTTTATATGCAGTCACGTTGCACCTCCTTAAACAAGCCTCAGTACTGCATTTAATGGCATTGGTAAATGTATGTCAGGATTAGTCATTCAGTGCAAGTTCTTACAGGAAGGTGGACTCTACTACTTTTTTCCCATAGGTATGTGTATTGATAGGGAATCGAGCTATACGTCGATACCACCGGATATTAGGTACATTGACACTTCGAGAACACAATTCCGGGAAGAATTGTCATTAATATGAATCATTACTTATTTCCTTTATTAATTTCTTTTTGTCTTGTTGTTTTAGATGGCGGAGAGAAATAAACCTCGGGCTTGTAGGAATTTATTAGCGGAGCTGAACGCGGTGGACAGTGAAAATTCAAATCGGAATGGGGATGTGAATGGGGAAGGAACGGAGCAAGAGGCGGAGACTGATTTTGTAGAAAAAGTGAATGTAAGTGTTTATGAAATTCTGTTTTTAATAACGAGTGAGAAGCTTGAGTCGTTTGGGTTATTAAAACCAATTCAATGCGATTCATCCCCACAAGGGGATGCCACTATGTAAGACTAGCCCACATAAGTCTGTGAAAGTCTCAGGCTCTTGCAAGCAACCTGAAAGGATGCGCTGTCCGAAGGGAAGGAAGGAATTCTTCTTCTCTTCTTTAAATGCCCGCTCCTCATCGGAGATTGGCGATCATCATTGATGATTTTACTAGGAATATCAAATAATGTGGTGACTTTCCATAATCTTCCACATCGCAGTACGGGAACCATACCATTGATCCAACTCTGCCTCCTTGTATCTGAGCCTAGGCCTTGCCGATTACTGCCATCTTCAGCCCTAGGTCAGTATTAGCGAAGCTGCTGCCCTCCACTAACTCATAACCCTGAGAAGGGAGCTCACCACAGGGCAAGGACGCCATTCCTTGAGCAAGACAAAACATGCCTCACCGGTTACCCACAAAGGAAGGAATTAGCGCCACAGAACTCCTCAGGATGCCTGCGGACTGCTAAAAGGATTCATTTGAGGAAATCTGCTTGACTATCCGGGATAAGGTCTTCATTGAGAGCTTTAGAGTTTCATTATCTCCTCAGTTCCTTTTTCGCAAGCCTTTTTGTTGATGTCTTAAATAGCCTTATCGCTATTAATTATTCAATGTATAAATGATAACGAATTATAACTTTGACATCCTGTAACTTTATACCCGACGAGTGAATTAACGTTACAAGTCACCTTTGGTAACATCATTTCAGAATCTACTTCCGCCTTTAAGTTCTGTTTAAGGCCAAACCTTAAAATCTTTTTACCAAGTAACCATATCGAAAATCTGCATCGACTGAAACTACAGACAACTTTTAAAATTTAATTCGCCCAAAGAATTCTTAATCTCGGTGTGATGGGAATATATCTCCCGCCTTAACAATTCAAAAACGACCTTCCTAAATTCCCCAATCCTGAGAAAAAAATAATAGCCCCCTCTTTGCAGTGTCATATTATCTAATAGGGACACTTAATGGAACGATGATTTCAGACAAAAATTACCACAGCTTGATTCTATACTCTATCAAATAAACGCCAAAAAAAAAATTTAAAGGGCTTAAAATAATGACTTTACTCTCATATCGAATTAATGTATTTTTAATGCCAGAAATGCGCTAAATTGATTTACGGTTTCAATCTTTCTTACACAGCCCCATTAAATTATATTCGGCTTCCATGTGACCATACCTAAAAATATTACACAAAAAATTGAAATAAGCACGGTTAATTATAAAATCGTGATCTACATTCCCGTTTTTTAGGCAGATATTTTATTATAAATTACTAGTTTATTATCAAATTTTCTTTTTTAACAGCAAGCAATGGACGAGGACACGAGAGCAGCATCTCAACGTTGGAATTTCGATTTTGTCGAAGGGGTCCCATTAGAAGGAGATTGGGAATGGATTCCTGTGACGCCTGAAGCTCAAAATCAGGAAATAAACGGCCAAGCCGAACCGCAACCAGATCAAAATAACCAAGCAACTTTCTAATGTTAAAATGTGATCCCTAAAAAAAATTGTTCAAAAGGAACAAGCTACATGAAAATTCGAGTTTACATCGATGAAGTTAATTAAATTAATGTAATGTAATAATAGGTAAAATGGTTATACAACTCATCGCGGGCCTTGAATAAATTTATGATATTCATTAGAAACAAAAGGGATTGAAAAGAACGTACTCGGCTTGTTGAAAGGCGGCTTCTCTCTTTGTTTAAAATTAATTGATCGATCACGAACTGAAATCCTTCGTATTAATTAGGATTTTTTTAAAATTGAAAGGAAAATTTTTTGACTGAAAATCATGACTGAATTTTGATTTTTTTAAATAGGAAAGGTTTTTAAAAGGCGAAGATTTTAGGCCAGGAATTTGTAAAAGTGCGTAAATGTAAAGGTCGTGTGATTTTTAAAAAAAAAAATATTAATTTGACTCTAAAACGCTTTTTTTTCGTAGATTTATATTAACTAACTAGTCAGTTTTGTAGTTTTTTTGGTTCCTGAAAAAAATTTAGATATGTAATATTTTAGTACGTAATTCATTTTTAACAAAATGGTGATTTTTTTTGCAGGCCTAAAAAATCTTAGGCGTTTTGTGATATTTTTTAAAAAATCGTGACTGAAATCCAATTATAGCAATCACCACATAACATCACCGTTTTTAATCATCCGCACTAATTTTATTTATTTAAATTATTTAACTCTTAATTTTAAGTCAATTCATATACTGTAATGTATAGCTTGCTGCACCTGCACTCAATCCAGATTTTATTGTTTTTAAGGAGAAAAAATAGCGAAACGTGCCCCCTTTGCGGTGATATATACGTACTATGAACATATAATGAATAATTGCGTTTCGCTTGGAATCATTTTTTTGTAGTAAATACACTAAGTGCAATACGTTTGTCTAAGTCTAGAGCGATGTGATGCTAAAATTAATAATGTTAGCAACATCGTAACGGACGTTTTGTATTATATTGTATTTAACCCTATGTTAAACTGCCTTTGTAAAGATAAAGCAAAGGCCCTAACAGCTGAAACCAAATTAATAAAATTTTCTAAATAAGTTTCAAAATATTAAAATTTTTTTGGTTTGAAATATCCCTCAATGTATCACTGTGCAAGTTTAAACAAGTTGTGACTTGTTAAAGTTTGTAAGTCATGTTGTATGGCAAGTACAAGTTCAGGGTTGCCCGAATTCGAACCTAAAATATAGGTTCTCCTATGTCAAAGACACATTAGCAACAACTACCCCCGTCAAAGAAGTCGGTGTGACCCAATTGCATTGGTTGTTACCTTAACTTTCCGGTCCCCTCATTAAAAAGCACCTTTCTTGTGCAAGGATGGCCAAATCTTCTAGTAGAAAAGGGAATGCCAAGCCGGAAATTCTAAATTTCCTTGTGGACATCAGTTAGTCATTTGCTGGCTTTTATTTAATCTTAATGACCTCTCTTCGGATTCTACCGGCATAATTTTTCATTCGATTTTATAAGATCATCTAATATTTACATTCTGTCAGATTCATCCACAAAGAACACTTCTAAATATTCCACAAGATCTTTCAAAAGAATCTGAGCTACAACTCTTCACAAGAAAAACAACCTGCTAAAAATATCCAGCGCCTTCAAAAAATTATTTGGCAACTTCTTCACATCTTTTTGTCAGTGCCTCCTCACTACAAAAATCACCATTTCAAAACCTACTTTCATCCGTCCTATCTTTGTAAATCAAAACTTGTTTATGCTCAATTTATTTAACAGAGCAAACATATACAAAATCAACAGGTTGATTGACATTCGCCAAGCACTTGTACCACTCTTGAACCCAACCTTTTTATTGATAACCGAGCCTTCTTCAAACTCAAGATCCAGCTTGACAAAAAAAAAGATAACTGACACATCCCAAAATTCTTTCACCCCCGAAAATCTTAGATGACATTTGAAAATCCCCACTAAAATTAACCGTTATGAAAATATTTACTTAAGAAATTGGACGTTAAACTTTTCAACCAAAAAAAATAAGAAATAAACTGTCAATTTTTTCAAAAACACTTCCACAAAAAAAAGATACTATGCTCATTTTATCTGACGAATATAACTATGGCCAAACCCTAATTTCCGTTTTCATGTCGGGCTCTTTTCTAAACGAAATCATTCCATGCACATAATCATAATCAAAGAACAAACATTGCATGAAGGTATTTTGAATATTCGGGCAGAATCACGTTTCATCAAAGAGCATGATTTAGTCATTTAGTTAAAACTTACAACGTTTCTTTTAAATATGATAAATAAACGATGGAATACTAATCGTTCTTTGATCATAATCTTTGATTTTTTATCAAAAGAGTTTTTTATTCAAGGATCGATTTAGGAGACGTCCCTATGGAGCCGATGGGATGTTAGTTTGCCATCCTTGGCCTTGATACATCAGTCTTTTTAACGCATGCACTAGAGGCATATCGTCCAGCTTTGACAGATTTGGATAACTGTCAGAATTTTGCAATTAAAATAGTATTTTGTGCTCTGGGTTTTAATTTTTATAATTTTGATCCAGATTTTGCCATTTTGATCATGATGTGGAATGGGCGATTTATCAATGATTCTGGTTTTAACTAGAATCATATGATAGGCGCGAATGATCAAAAATTCGTCTAAAAGCCGTTTGATTTCTTTAATGAAGAGCGGGTAAGTCCCATTTTCTTTGGACAAATGGTGTTTTCGACCTATTTTCTGTAGGGAGTGGCCACTTTGATGAGTCGTCCGCTACACACGAGTCGGTCATGTGCTCGAATTGGTATCCGTCATGGTCTCGAAGTGAACGTCACCATATTGCCCATAAGCTTTATATTAGGCCATCATGGCGCCATGTGTAGCAGACGACTTTTCGAAGTGTTCACTCTCTACTAGGCTCCCTAACTCCCTGGTCCGATCTTCTAATTCTGTCACCCTTAATGCACCATCTTCTTCACACCTACGACCAATGTCATCAAATTCCAACAATTTCTTTGAAGAAACCGGCGAATTCTTGCGACAAGTTCCTCTGAGTCTGCAAAACCATGACAACGGTTTGGACGATTTTTTTTTGCAGAAAATGAAATTGGCTGCGTTTAATTGTACAATTCTTCTTCTTTAATCTATATCCGTCCACTCCTGAACGAAGGTCTCCCTCAACCTTCACCATATTTCCATCTCTTGGGCTCTTTGCAACCACCTAAGCTCTGCCATCTTCTTAACTTCGTCATTTTATCTCTTTTGTGGCCTAATGGCGCTCCTTTTCGACGAACGAGGTCTCCGTCTTGTTATCCGTGCTGTCCTAATTAAGTTTAATCTAGAAAATTGACACTTTAGAAAACCTGCACTTCTAGAGCCGCTGGTTAAGTGAAGTGCTAGTGTTGCTGGCTGTGTCACTTTTCTTTTAAGAGCTTTAAGCACCCAGAAGCAAAATCCACCGAAAAAACAATTGCACAAAGTCCCTCCTGTCTCCTGTATTTAGATATCTCTGCCAAAATAAACCAGATTACATAATCTGCTGAATCTAAGTCGCACTTAACCTCCAAACCCTGTGCTCAGTCATAAACTCTCTTCTCTTTGAAATCCCTAACCGCCAATACTCACATTTAAAAACCTCCATAAGGAAATAAACAAGCGGAAAGACAGAAAAAAGAAACAAACAAACAATTGTTGATATATGGAGAAGCTTTGCAGTTCCGCACCCTATGGCACCAATATAGGAAGCGGTCATAAGTCACGTCACGTTGCGGTTTCCTTTTAAATTTTAAACCTCGACATCCTGTACATTCAACCAAGTGTAATGATTCTAAGTACAATCGGTTTCGGTGGTTGCTTTTTTTTAAAAAGGGAGAAAGGTGCTTTAGCACTCCTTAAAATTCATAGGTACGACTGACTGATTTTCGAAAGAAAAAAATAAAATAAAAAGGAAGGACGAGCAAACAAGAAGAGGAATGGTTTGAAAGATGAAAGAATGTCAATACAGTCGAATCTCCTATCCTTCCGGTTTGTGTTTAAGGGGAAGGGTGGTACCTATAATAAGCGTATCCGGTATTTTTAAAGCCAGGTGTGCCCAGATTTCATTTTCTAAATTAATTCTTCGGTTTTTGTTTTTCAAGGGATAAGAATCGAAAAGCGAAAGTGGGATTTTTATTTCTTGTGATAATGAATTGCTCTGAATAAGATTATTCTTTTGTGAATTGTTTCGAGGATAATGAGAAAGCTTTTTATTCTTTTGAAGGCTTTAGTAGAGTGTAAATTAGAAGACAAAAGGAATGAAATTGATGATGGTATACTTGAAAAAGTATAGTAAGATGATGGGTGGATTTTGATGTTTAAAAAAAGTTAGTTCTTTCGTTTTGTGTTGTTAATAGAAAAAACAGCTTACTGTAGCTTAAAGTGAAGAATGCCGCCATCGACAGAAGACAGCTTAGAATGAAAATGATATTGGACCATTATTCTTAAGACAGTTATCAAGCAGTTCATTGTACACTGTTTGATAAACTTTGTCTAGATTGGCTGGAGTGTTAAAGTTGACCCCATGAACATTTACTTTTGCTAAAAATTTGGCTTAAAAAATTGTTCAGTAACTTCTTCTTCTTTAAATACCCGCTCCTCGTCGGAGATTGGCGATCATCATGGCCAACCATTGATGATTTTACTAGGAATATCAAATAATGTGGTGACTTTCCATAATCTTTCACATCGCAGTACGGGAGCCATACCATTGATCCAACTCTGCCTCCCGGTATCTGAGCCTAGACCTTGCCGATTACTACCATCTTCAGCCCTAGGTCAGTATTAGCGAAGCTGCTGCCCTCCACTAACATATAACCCTGAGAAGGGAGCTCACCAGAGGGCAAGGACGCCATTCCTTGAGCAAGACAAAACATGCCTCACCGGTTACCCTAGTTCAGTAACTTACTCAGATTAATTTCCTCCCAGCAAGATTGTGTCTTTTGCCGACAATCAGAAGTTCTTCTGAAACTTGAAGTACATCGAGAAGAAGGTGGCACTAGCAGCAGAGGCAGTAAATATTATATGCATGGAAGAAGTGCTTAGTCCTGTAAAACAAAAACAAAAAACAAAATTATATTTCTGTAAGGAAAAAACAACACTAACTCCATTGGTATCTTTGCAGTGGCAGGTACGATATGGCCTAATGGCTTTTAAGAGCCAGTGGCCCGAAGAACTTAATCCGAGCTTACTGGAAGAATATATTATTATTCTAAGCTTACGCCAAGCTATAAAATTTGACAAGCTTGACTAAACTTGAGGCCTAGTTCTGCTACTATAACTAGCGTAAGTTGGACAAGCCCGCTATTATCTTTCAAATAATTTAAACTTTCGTACAAACTCTATTACCAACAACGACTGTTTTCCTTCCTTCCAAAATTTCATTACTATAGAATTTCTAAAAGTAGGCAAATACTGGCAGGGTAATTGTTAGGTGTATGAATGGACACTGAGAAGTCGTTCAATTTACACCAACTTATGTCAAGTTGTATGTCAGTTTAAGTCAAGAAAAATAATATGGCCTTCATTCATGTTACCATTTACCTGAGTTGATTCCCGTAAACGAAACCTTATTTGCTTTTAGCCGGTATCCCTTTACTTTCTTCCGATGTAAATCAATATACTTGTAATGTTTCCTTATACAAGAACAAAAGGAATGCGGATGAGTTAACATTTTTAACCTTAAAAAGTATTCCAAACACTTTAAATAAATCATCCCTTTCATAATAAGGGTTTCGAAATTCCGATAGCCGTTCCACGTCAAGTCGATTTCCCTTATCTCGTATTGTGGCGACTCCCGTCATTGGATTTACTATCAGAAGCCAACATAAATAACAATAGTAATGCGTTTAGAGATACGATTTCGTTTGTGTAAGTGGAGGAGTGGTCAGGGGAGCTGGAAAGGGAAGGGGAAGCGATTCTTCGGGGACTCAGGAAGGAATTTGAGGGTACTAAAAGTTTTTCAAGGGTGGTCGTGGGGAATATGGAAGGCAATGCCTGATAAGTTGGTGGCTAGAACAATGAGTAGTAGTTGCTGGTGAATGGTTTCGAGCACGGAGAAGATCACAAAGAGCTCTACTCTACAGACATTTTCGAAGACTGGCGTACGGTGAAATGGTAATAATTTAAAAAATTAATGCCTGGTGCACTTGTTCAGAAAAAGACAGAGACCTGACCTCCCTTTTGACGCCACTGTCAATTGTCAAAAAAAGGCGGGAAAGACCTCGTTGTTCTTCGGCTATTTTTTCCAAGTGACGAGTTATGAAATCAATAAGAAAGGGAAGAAATTCTTTAATTTGTTTAAAAGTAACCATGACAATAGGACAGAGTATTGCTATTTTGTAAACAAGAAAATAGTTCGAAACTGAAACGAATTCATTCATAAAACCCCATTAAATATGTTACCTGTCTTCAGGTGGTATCTTGTCATTTTACTTTTTTTTGCGTTTATCAGCACCATTAGAAATCGTCCGGCATTCTGTCTGTCAGTCAATTAACTTTTCTGAAACTTGTCACTGCGCACAATGAATATACGTAATGAGTTATATTATCGTAAAACGGTTTCGAGAATGAATGACTTTTGGAAAATTTTTACAAATTAACTTGAAGACGGAGAATCAAGTCTCCTGTAAACTTTTTTTTTTTTTGAATCATGCTTAATCACCATCTCTATTAAAAGTCTTTTTAAAAAATTTCTCGACACATCCTCTTCACACTAGCACTGATTTCGAGTTGGACGTTTCCTGTAAATCAGTGATGCAGAATATGCTAGGGCGAGCCAGGTCGTGAGAATATTTTAACTATTTCACACTTACATACGCGAGGTAATTGCTATTTACCCTTACGCTAGCCTGATTTTCCCGCCAGATTGATAAAAATTTCCATTTTTCAGGATCGGTTATTTAAGTAAACTCGCGTGGGATTTATAATTGATCGGAAGTTAGGCTACATATGGGAGATTATAACATTTTCTCACATGAAAAAGATTTCTTTCCGATCTATTGACTTTTAAAAACAGTGATTAATGATTTGTGGTGACTGATGAACTCGTGCATTTCCTCTTCCGGTGAAGCAACAAAGTGTCAGTTGTGAAAGAAATCTTTTTTTAAAGGTAGGTTTTAATTATTTTAACAGTAAAGTCTTCTTGAAAAAGATTTCCAGATGTTTTGGGTTCGGTTATATTTACGGATGTGCAACGATTATTTCATTAACCGCAAAATTTATATCTAAGGTGTTCTTGGTCACGGGAACTGAATATTAGCCACTGTCCAAGTCTTCTATAAAAAGTTGTATTAATGTTTTTTTTGTAAGTTAAGTATAGTTGAATGATTAAATGAGATCTTGGTCTTGATCTTGACTCAGATTATTTTTTTTTCTCGTCTTCCCCTCAATGTTTGTGGTGAAGACATTCCCATAAGATTCATTCACTTTTCTTATTTGAAAAAGTTTCGTGTTTCTTATGTTTATCATACGATTCGGGATTTATGATATTGTGAGAAAAAGATAAGAAAGGCTTCATCAGTGCGGTTTTGAAATTGAAAAAGTGAAACATTTTTCATGAAATTTTTTCACTGTTCTGATGATGGTAATTAGTTTGGGAGGCAAAATAAATTTTTCCGAATCAACTGGCCAGCTGTCCAGTCAAAACTATTATGGACTGAATTTTCTTTTTCGACCAGTATCATTTTTCCTGGATCTATCTTCAAAAATTTTACACGATTTAAGAAGATAATTGTAAGTTAAATCGGCCTTGAATTTCTTAACAAAAAGTGTAACGATCGGAACAATGAAATAAACTGAAACAAAAGAAATATTTTTCGAACAGATTCACTCTTCGGTTGGATCAGCAGAGCGGAAAGCGTGAAAGTCCATCGGGACAAGATAAACATGGGAATCAGAACACTATGACCGTTTTTTTTTCGTTTTTTTTTATTACTTCCTTTTTTTTATTTAAACGGTTCGGAATCTTACTTAAAAGCACTATCCGAATTCGTTATTGTTTTTTATAATTTCAGAGAAACGAAAACTTAGCCCAAGTAAAGAAATAAATGAGCTAGATAAAGAATCAAACCAGACAGACTGCGAGTCGCCTATAACAGTCGGATTAAATCTTGAATGTTCAAATCAAAATTGATTGTTTATTTTTTGATTTAACTAGTGACGCCAAAAAACAGGGGCGTCGTTTGAGGGTGAGGGGTAGCTAGGGCCAGTTGCCCCTATAAAGATGCTGCTTATTCAAGTTAAACATTGCAGAATATTATTGCCCCCTCAAGAATTCACTGAAACGACGCCCCTGCCAAAATATTTTAAGGGGAAAGTAACACCCACAAATATTTCACACTTGGATAAATAATGGTCAAATAAAGCGCCTTCAAGATTGAAAATAGGCAGCACAACCGTATGAGGATCAACGGATTGCATAATCAAAAATTTGAAGGTTTAACATTTTTAATTTTATTTTTTACACAGTGAATTTTTTTTAACGGGAAGTAACACTAATTCCATGCGTGCATTTCAAAAGAATATCAATGCAAAATAAATTCAAATATACAAAACAAGCTTTGAGTAACAATTAATAGAAATAATAAAAATCGAAAGGGCGCTTTTAATTAAAGAAAGAATGACAATGACACTGGCTTAAGTTTAATTATAATGCGACCTTGAAAAAGGAAATTAGCAGCTGATAACAAAGCAAAGGTGGACAGTATTAGCAATGTAAAATTATGTGTAATCCTTCACGTTTTTATTGCAAGTTACCGGGTTTAAAGACATTTTAAATTATAGGGCTTGTTTGTTGCCGTGAACTTCAGAAAAAACCAAATTTTCATAATTTGTTTTAGTAACTGTATTATATATCTACGGAAAGGTGAAAGCCTATATTATTCAAATCCGTAATCGATTTTTAATATAAAGGACTATGTTAAATAAAAAACACTCGAGTATTTAGACAAGTGTTTAAAATTGCTTGCATTAGTAAAAAACCCTCATTCGATTTTTTTATTTTCCCTTTAAATGTTATCACAAAACTACAAATATATTGCACATTACCAGAATCCTCAGAAATATTAGAACATTTTAAAATTTATAAAAATGCATGAAATCTTGGTATTAACCGAAAAATTTGATAAAAAAAGAGGAAATTTTGATCTTGTCACAAGAGTAACGGAAAGATATGAAAAGTTTCAATAACTCAATAAAAAACGCCATTTGATCCTTTCTTTTTTTTCCACGTTATGGTTGCTTCAAGGGTAATTACTCCGCAAAATATTAATTTTATATAATAATAAACGAATTTAAAAATCACTATTTTGCAGCGTCACAAGAGTAACAGCTTTATTTTTTTACATATGTCACAAGAGTAACACACGAGAAAAAGAAATTCATTTGTAAAATGAAATTTATTTAGTTTCGGAACAGGATGAATCTTGCTCCAGGATTTTGTAAATTCATGTTTACTAAATTAATTAATCAAGTTAAAAATTGATTAGTCTTGATTTTTAATCATTTTAAAATGATCATTCTTTCTGGCGTTACTCTTGTGACCACCAAAGTTACTCTTGTGACCTACAGGAAAATGCGAATGGGTGTAATTTACATTTTTTTTCTACATGAAAAAAAAAGACTTTGGATGTAACTTTTATTTTTCTGCAGATTATATCGAACAAATTATACGATCTAATTTTTTTCCCCGCCTTATATTAAAACTGTTCAGAGAAATTGAAGTTTATTTTTCGGTTTGAAAAAAAAGGCAATTTGACTGTCCTAAGAGTAACGCGATTTTCACCGCTCCAAAAATACCTTCCGAAACAGCTTCAAAATGTTTTCGCCGTATTAGTACGAAGCTTTAGTTATTAAAGCATAAAATCAAAAAGAAATATTTCCAAAATCTTAATTATTTAAAAAGATATACTTCAAAGAAGAGTGAAAAATGGTTGTACGCGTCCTAAGAGTAACGGCGGACAAGCCCTATAGTTAAACTGAATTAAAAACTTTTCGATATCACACTAGACAAGAGTACGAGAAAATGCCAAAGCAAGAATTTTTTCTGGTTTTATCATTTGAAGCCACTCTAGATGAAAAACATTTTCGGTTTTTATATCAATGTGAATTATCAGTAAATTTAGTTTGAAAAAAATTAAAGGTAGCATGAGCTGAACCGAGGTTGGCGGGAACGTGTTGGTTCTTCTAGCTACGCCTCATTCGGTTGCATATTCTATACCGCATTGCTTGGATTTATCAGGTTCTATCACTCCAGAGGCTCCATTTAGGGGAGGAGGGAAGCTAAGCTAAGCATTGAGTGATGCTTTCGCTTCCCCCCCCCCCCTCCAAAGGGGGAGGCAAAAGGTTAGACTTTAAAATTAGGCATCAAATTAGACTTCATGACTCTTGCAGGATTTGAATGAGCACCTTTATGTTTCTACTAAAATAATTCTTATGGATGAAATGTGCAGCAAAACAAAACAACAACAATTGCAAAATAATCATACAATTATGACTCTTCCAATTAATATTCATAATTCAAGCTAGTATAACATCGGTTTCCGTCTTTGTAACACTTAAATCATTTTCACAATGTCGTTAGAGGATTTCCCCAGTATTACAGAATGGTTCAATAATCAGTCAATTTTTATAACAGGTGCGTCTGGATTTTTAGGAAAAGTATTACTCCATAAATTGTTGAAATCATGTTTGGGGATACACACCATCTATGTTTTATTAAGACCGAAAAGAGGGAAAACATCAAAAGAAAGATTAGACGAGCTTTTTTCGTCCTCGGTAAATATAATTTTCACCACCAGTCGTGTTTAAATTTATAATTTTTTAACGAAAGTGTTGATGTTTTTAGATTTTCGATGAATTTAAGTTAAATAATCCGGAGTTATTGTCGAAAGTGAAAATGATCGAGGGAGATGTGGCTAAGCCGTACCTCGGGATAAAAGAATCTGATTGGAAAATGCTGCAGGAATGTGTGACTTTGATTTTTAACGGAGCTGCCTCTGTCAGATTCGATGATTCGTTACAAAAAGCAATATTTACAAACACGAGGTCAGCTAAACATGCAATTTTACTGGCTAAAGGGATGAAGAATTTGAAAGTAAGTTTTGACATGTGGTTTGATCATCAAACAGAATATTTTTAATATCGCGATATCGTTTTTTACATGAAGGCCTTTGTCCATGTTTCAACAGCCTACACCAACTGCAACTTTGCTCACATCAAAGAAGAAGTCGTTCCGATTAATATTGATCCTGAAAAACTAATCACTGCAGCAGAGACAATGGGCGAATACAAATTAGAAGTGTTAGCTCGAAAAATTTTAGATGATTTCCCGAACACTTATATATTTACGAAGAACATCGCAGAAGTTTTGGTGCACAAAGAGAAAGACAATTTACCTGTAATAATATATCGACCAGCATTAGGTAATAAACATAAAAGAATGAATGAACGGGGGCGGATCCAGAAATTTGTTTTGGGGGGCACAAGAAAAAAATTTGAAGTGTCAGAGAAAAATCATGGTATTATATCATGTCAGCAATTCGTTATCATTTTCAAGCCCTTTATCTGAGGTATAATTTTTACCTTCTGGGGGGGGGCACGTGCCCCCGTGCCCCCCCCCCCCCCCTGGATCCGCCCTTGAGTGAATGAATAATTCACAGCTGGCGCTTACAAAACTTCCTCGTTAAAGGAAAACGTGGAAATATGTGATAAAGTTGCTGGAATAAGTGAAAGTATAATTTTTTTTTGTGCTTACAGTTAATGGCTCAACTAAGGAACCAGAACCTGGATGGTGCGACAGTTTCAACGGTTTAACAGCCTTAATGTTAGCAATGGGTAAAGGGGTCCTTCGAGTATTTATATGCACAACTGATCACTGCTTTGACTGCATAACAGTTGACGCATGCGTGAATGGGATGATAGCCGGTGCTTGGTATCGAGATGTCTATCTTCCAATAAGGTAAATGTGGAAAATATTTTCTTTTAATCGAATGTTTACCATTTGAATTATCTGCAGAACGCCGTTGGAGAAGAATATCGTTTTCAATGCTACTGACGTTAAGCAAAGTCTAGCCCATATAAAAAATTTCTTTGAAAAATACTTGTACACATATCCTCTAAAAGATCAACTGTGGGCTGCATACTATTGGAAAACAACAAGTGTTTTTTATTACAAAATTCTGAATATTTTGATGCACGTCATTCCAGGTCTTATAGTAGATGGAGCTTTAGAAGCAATGGATAAAAAACCGATGTAAGTATGTTTAAATTTTACAATGTTGTCCGCATCCTTTTAATTTTTTCTGATTTCAGGTTAATGAAGATTTACCGCAAATTATATGCTGCCTGTTTGAATCTGCAGCCTTTTACCACCAACAATTGGGTATTCGATACCGACAATTTCGATCGTTTAAAAGAGGTCGTGCCCCCAAATGAAAAGAGGAAATTTTTTATTGATTCTCTTTTTGAATCGACAAGAGAGGAAGTGATGTATTACACAATGCTTGGAGCAAGAAAGCTTGTTGGTGATCCAGTCGAAGTGTCCAAAGAAGATATAGATCACGTTATAAGGTAATATTTTTGCCGATCAATCGAGTTTAACACTAAAGCAAAAGTAAATCAATCATAACTTGATTTTAATTTCTCTTATAGACTATACTGGATGGATCTAATATTAAGGCTATTCATTTTCGGAGTAATCTTATGGTCAATCCCATTCAGTAAAACGTGGGAGTGGAGTGTGAACACTATAGCAGAGTATCAAGAAGCTTGGAACTCATTAGAAGCAGATTATTAACAAATACAAGATATTAAGAGAATGATTTTGCCATCGAGAGTCGCTAGAGAATTTCTGTTTTTAATTTTCTCTGGGAGGTAGTTAGTTGTCACTCTACGTTGAATCATTCAGGAGTACACTCGACAGCTTAATACTTGAACGACAGAAGCCTTGCATCATTCCCAGAAAGAAAGTTTTAGCATATATTATTGATGTAATTTTAAGGGTTTTATTTTAATTAAAACAAAATCATCCAAAAAAGTTTTTTAAATTTTTTGAACATTTTTAAATGACTGCAAACAATCCTAAATTAAGAGCACCACTACCCTCACAAAAGAAGTGGTATGACGACATTAAGAAGGTGGTGGGACTTAAATGCTTGCACAGAGCCCAAGAGACTTTCGTTCAAGAGTGAATGGACAAACATTGAAAGAAGAAGGTGGTACTATCGGAAGAAGGTACTTCTTTCCGTGAACTGCTTCCTCCGGCTTACTTCTGGGTGACAAAACAATATAACACTATTGCTGTCACTTAAGAGGGCATGCTTTGCAATCATCGGGAGCAGACCAGACGAAACAGGTAAGAACTCTGAGTCGGTTACACAGTGCAAGGAGCTCTCTTCATTTTAATACATGTTCGAAACTGTTTGTCTGTGTTATTGATTCCAATCAGTCATTATCCGAATGGGAATTTTCAATCGGTGACAGCATAAGACATTTTTGAACTGCACTAAGATTAGACAAAGCCATTCGAAGTCTATCGTTTTAATTTTTAAATAATTCCAATGAGTAAATGTTTAACAAGACAATACAAAACAAATTCATTCAAAAACTATTGCAAAATAAATCATAAATTTATGGCTGAAAGGTTTTTGCCATCATAAATATTCATAAAACCAAAAATATATATTGGTTAGTAACGTTTCGATCTACGATTCGAAACGTTTTGATATCATTTCATCATGTCGTTTGAGGATGTTCCAAATATTACAGAGTGGTTCAATGGTCAGTCAATATTTATAACAGGTGCGTCTGGATTTTTAGGAAAAGTATTACTCCATAAATTGTTGAAATCATGTTTGGGGATACAAACCATCTATGTCTTATTAAGACCGAAACGAGGGAAAACATCAAAAGAAAGATTAGACGAGCTTTTTTCGTCCTCGGTAAATATAATTTTCAACACCAGTCGTATTTACATTTATATTTTTTTAACAAGTGTATTGATGTTTTTAGATTTACGATGAATTTAAATTAAAAAATCCGGAGTTATTGTCAAAAGTGAAAATGATCGAGGGAGATGTGGCTAAGCCGTACCTCGGGATAAAAGAATCTGATTGGAAAACGCTGCAGGAATGTGTGACTTTGATTTTTAACGGAGCTGCTTCTGTCAGATTTGATGATCCATTACAAAAAGCAATATTTACGAACACGAGGTCGACAAAACATGCACTGTTATTAGCTGAAGGGATGAAAAATTTGAAGGTAAGTTTTAACATCTCAGTTTTAAAGTTTAATCATCGAATAAAATTTTTTTACTTTTTATGCAAAGGCCTTTGTCCACGTTTCAACAGCCTATACTAATTGTAACTTTGCCCACATCAAAGAAGAAGTTATTCCGATCCAATTCGATCCGGAAAAGATGATTGCAGCTGCAGAGAGAATGAGCGAGTATGAATTGGAAATTTTCACACGGAAAATTCTAGGAGATTATCCCAATACATACATATTTACGAAGAACATCGCAGAAGTTTTGGTGCACCGAGAGCAAGACAATTTACCTGTGATAATATATCGACCAGCATTAGGTTAGTAATCGACAGAATACAACATGCAATACGTCCTACAGATTTCTTAGCTGCTGTCCAACTGGGAATATCTCCGATCACTAAGAAAACTTATAAAAGATTTTCATATTTACAGTTACTGGTTCAACTAAGGAACCAGAACCAGGATGGTGCGACAGTTTCAACGGTTTAAGCGCTTTAATGGCCGCCGTTGGTAAAGGCGTACTTCGAGTATTTATATCATCACCGGAACACGCTTTTGATAATATTACAGTTGATGCATGTGTGAATGGGATGATAGTCGGTGCCTGGTATCGAAATGTCTATCTTCCAATCAAGTAAATACGGACAAAATTTCCTTTTTAATTCCAGGCTTAAAATTTATTAAATATATTAATTCTTCTTTCTTGATAGGAGGAGGCCTTTAGAAAACAACATTGTATTCAATGCTACTGATATTAAGCAAAAACAAACGGATTTAATAAATTTCTTCGAAAAATATTTATACACATATCCTTTAAAAGATCAATTGTGGGCTGCTTACTATTTGCGAACGCCAAATTTACTTTACTACAAAGTACTTAATATTTTGCTACACGTCATCCCGGGTTTTATGGTAGATGGGGCTCTGAAAATGATGGGCAGAAAACCGATGTAAGTAGATGATTTCAGCGTGACTGGTGCTGCAGCATTCCTGAACGAAAGTGTTGGACTTACGAAATCGATTCTTGTAATTTTAGGTTAATGAGAATCTACCGCAAATTATATTCTGCCTGTACGAATCTACAACCATTTACCTGCAACAACTGGACATTTGACACCAACAATTTCACTCTATTAAAAGAGGTAGTACCTCTAAATGAAAAGAGGATATTTTTCACCGAATCACTTTTTGAAACGAATTTAAGAGATCTAATGGTTTCATCATATCGTGGAGGACGAAAACTTCTTCGTGTTCCTGTTGAAACTTCTAAAAAGGATATAGAACATGCTATAAGGTAATATCTTTATCGATCAGTCAAAAGCTAATAAATATACAATTGGCCCAAATTTTTCTTGTAGATTGTACTGGATTGATTTGATATTACGGCTAACTATATTTGGACTTTTCTTATGGTCACTTCCATTTAAAAAGACATGGGACTGGAGTAGAGATGTCATCGCCGAGTATCAAGAAGCTTGGAATACATTAGAAGCAGACTATTTACGTTTGAAAGAAGCAAGAGTAAACTTGCCTTGAAATGGATTTTTGGCTTTGCTCTTTAAAATAGTTTCGCAGCAAACATGGAGTTCCTCATACCGATGAGGGGCATTCATTGATGAAATTTTAAGCAATGGTCTGTGACAACTAAAATTACAGTAATCATTACTCAGTTCTGAGCATCGAATGCTCCTCAGCGGCATTAATTCATTAAAATTTAGTTGTTAAATACCGGAAACTCATTTACCGAAATTTCTGGCAATCAGCAACGTCGAAAGTTTCTCCGTGAAGGATTTGAATGTCTGTTCAGGAATATTAAACAGCTGAATCCTCGAACGACAAAAGTTCTGCAATGGGGTCTTGACGTTTTAAAGTAGATTAAAATGATTTTTTCAGAATCGCATTTACTTGTTTCTGAGAACTGCTCCCGTCTTCCTCCGACCGGCCATACCAGCATAATTTAGCATGCGTCGGCTGTATGTACGCTCTTACCCTTAAAGGCAATTTCCTTATTTATAAAAAGGTACAAGAGGCAGTAATCCTCTTTGCATACACATGCCTAAAGGGTTATTGTAAGGTTATTGGGTTTCTGATTCTATAAAATTTTATAAAAATTTGTACCGACAATGTGGCCTCACGAAAGAACAAAATGTCACAAAACGAAAACACAAATGAATGAAGAACAGTTAGCTGATAACTCGAAAGATGTCTGGTGCAAAAATATAATTCAAAAATATGAGGATAGGTTAATCAAAAATGATGAACTGAAAAATATTTGTTTAGCTGATTTTGCGACAAGATATACCGCGGTTAAAGGGAGAAAAAACGAATATAAAATGAGAGAAACATCAAGGATTCTAAGATACGTAAAATATGATGCGAGGAATGTGATAGATTACAAAAGAGAAATAAATTATAAAATTTTATAAAATTTTATAAAAATTTTATAAAAAATATTTTTATAAAACTTTTATAGAATTTTTGAAAAAATTTTGTTGGCGGTTACATTAATAGAGCAAATGTTAGAGGAAGATTGGGAAATGAAGTACGTTGATTTTGTCGATGTTGACCAAGAAGAGGACGAGACAGATGAAGATTTCGCTATAAGATACGGACAACTTAGAAATAAAAAATATTACGCTGCCCAACTGAAAATTCCGTGCACCAACGAAAACCCAACGGCCGGTTTATGGGGCTAATTTCTATAAAATTTTATAGAATCAGAAACCCAATAACCTTACAATAACCGACTAAAGTACTCAAGCATTTTTCTTTTGATCTCTTAAAAAAACTTCCGATTCCTTTCTCGTAGTCGCTCAGGTTCTAACTCTCATCGCACGCTAAGAACTCGGTACATAAGCCTCAATTTAATGGCTACTCTAACTTCTCAAAGTGTACACTCCTCGATTGCCTGGTTTAACTACAAACATCTTAAGATTTGCATTTGCAAAAATTTGGTTCAAAAAAATTTAGAAATCGCTCTCATCAAAAATAAAGGTCAATCAGGAAATCAATTGTACGGTTCGCGTCACTTGCTATTAGCACAAACAAAATATTTATAGCCGTCTTAAGGGCGTTCAAAAACTACAAAGGAAATAAATTTAATTCATAAAAGTATTTGGAAAAACATTTAAAATTTATGATAATTATTTGTGACGATTAAAAGTGATTTTGTCATTTGAATAATTATAATACACATATAATTAATTAATATCGGTCAGTACAAAATTGCACTTTGACCATTAATGTTTTTCCATAATGCAATCGGAAAAACTCTTGACTATTACGGAGTGGTATAGTGGTCAATCAATATTTTTAACGGGCGCTTCAGGATTTTTAGGAAAAGTTTTAGTGCATAAGCTATTAAAATCATGTCCAGGAATAAAAGTTATATACGTCCTGCTGAGAGAGAAACGAGGGAAAAGCTCGAAGGAAAGATTAGACGAGCTTTTCTCGTCTTCGGTAAGTAAAAATTTAATGACCAGTTGCATTTAAATTTATCGACTCAAAAAAACCGAATCAATATTTTAGATTTTCGATGAATTTAAATTGAAAACTCCGGAACTGCTGACAAAAGTGAAGATGATCGAGGGAGATGTGGCTAAGCCTTATCTGGGTATGCAAGAATCTGATTGGGAAATGTTGGAGGAAAATGTAACTCTGATCTTTAATGCAGCTGCGTCAGTGAGATTTGATGATTCATTGCAAAAAGCCATATTTACCAACACAAGGTCAACTAAACATGCAATATTACTGGCTAAAGGAATGAAGAACTTAAAAGTAAGATTTGATAATGAGAATGATTAAAAATCTGACTGACTATTTTGCAAATATATGGAAATAAGGCATGTGAACACAAAAGATTAAAAATTAATTCTTGTTGAAGGCTTTTGTCCATGTTTCGACGGCCTACACTAACTGTAACTTCCCACACATCGTAGAAGAAGTCGTTCCGATTAATTTCGATCCGGAGAAACTGATCGCAGCCGCTGAAAAAATGAATGAATACGAATTGGAAATACTGACCCAAAAAATTATAGGGAATTACCCTAACACTTACATATTTACAAAGAACATAGCAGAAGGTTTGGTTTACAAAGAGCGCCAAAATTTGCCCGTAATAATTTATCGGCCATCAATAAGTAAGGAACATGATCAGTTTGACGAAGAGACATGTCATTGTAAAAATTTATACATATTTTACAGTTGGAGCTGCTGTGAAGGAACCAGAACCCGGATGGTGCGACAACTTCAACGGTCTAACTGCCCTGATGGCAGCAGTAGGAAAAGGCATCCTTCGAATTTTTTTATCGAAAAACGATCACTGCTTTGATTACATAACGGTTGATGCATGCGTGAATGGGATGATCGTAGCTGCCTGGTATCAAAGTGCTCATCTTTCAACTCAGTAAATATTAAAAAAACTTTCATTTGCAGATAGATCGTGTTTACTGAAAATAATATTTATTTCAGGCGACAACCTGTTGAGAATAACATCGTATTTAATGCAACTGACATAAAACAAAATCAATCAGACATGGGGGACTACTTTCGCAGCTTTGAATATACATATCCTCTAAAAAATCAATTATGGACTTTGTATTACTGGCGCACGGACAATATTCTTTATTATCAAATATTGAATATTATAGTGCATGTTATCCCAGGTTTAATAATGGATGGCGCTTTAAAAGCGATGGGACAAAAGCCAAGGTAATTAATTTTTAATTCTATGATTGAGTTACTACTGCAGACTGATCATGAATGGCATTCTTGCATAAAAATTGGTCGGCACAGATATTTAGATCTTGGAACTTAACGTCGGTCCCAAAAACTGTGCAGAGAGTTGACAACGTTCTTATTTTTTAGCTACTTTGTAGAAAATTCAAGTATGAGGTTCGATCAAAGATTTTAAATTTTTCCAAGATGACCATGTTTTTACTCCATTTCAGGTTGATGAAAATTTATCGAAAATTGTACACTGCATGTTTAAATCTTCAATATTTCACTTGCAATAACTGGGAATTCGATACAAACAATTTTGCAAAATTAAAAAATGTAATTCCTCAAAATGAGAGAAACTTATTTTTTACGGAATCACTTTTTGGCACGAATATAACAGATCTTATGTATGCATCGTATGTAGGAGGAAGAAAGCTAGTCGGTGATCCACCAGAAGCTTCTAAAGAAGACATAGAGCATAACTACAGGTGAATATTAACGTACAATTCAATTTTCCTTACTTAATATCAATGAAATGGGAGTAAATCGAAATTTTACTGCAAGGTTTTTATTTTTTAAGAAAACTCCGCGTTAAAATTTTCTTTGGGTTGTGAAAATCTCATAATTTTTGCGGAAAACGATCTCGGAAATATTTTCCTTTAAATAATTTTGATTTAGATTTTTTCTTCTAGACTGTACTACGCCGATCTGATCTTGAGGATAACTTTGTTCGGATTTTTAATTTGGATACTTCCACTTAAAAAAACATTGGATTGGAGTATGAATTTATTAGAAGAGTATCAAGAGGCTTGGAATAAATTAGAAGCAGAGTATCAGTATTACAAACACAATATCAGAACAGTTTCCCCATAAAGAAAATTCAAAGATTTTTATCCACATTGAATTGGTTTTACCCTGAGGTTTTGATTGAGTGATTTCCTAGTTGAAATCAGGATCACAGTTGTGTGAATGTGAGTATAAAAGTTTTAATTAAATGATGTATAGTTATGTAATATAAAGTTTTCAGGTGTACGAATAACGTGAACATAAATCCCTTCAAATTTTTAACAATTTTCCTTCTACCTGTCCCTCCCTAAATTCCCTCCATAACTGAATACAAGAAAATGACATCTACATTGTATTACTTATTGAACAGCACATAGTTCAAAAAATGGAGCAGAACAAATCCAACTGTTTGCCACCTCCGTGAACGTAGCACCGCCAGATTAGAATGCCGGGTGGGGACCATATGGGGTCGTTTGTGCTACGTTTGAGCTGGTTTGAGCCGCAAAAATTTTCGTTTGAGCTGCAAAGGTCAAAAGGTTATAGCGAATATCAATATGGTGGCGCTAGCTTCACGGCATATCCACCAGATCTGAATTTGATTGAACTAAGCATTGCAATCGTTTGTGCTACGTTTGAGCTGGATTGAGCCGTAAAAATTTTCGTTTGAGCTGCCCCCCAAATTTAGGGGGGCTCTTTAAAAGGGAAGGCTTCCAAGGAGTACAAGGTAGAGAGGCGAGTGACATATCGTTAGATAGACCTCTCGAAGAGGGAAAAAATGACGCCTCGCACACCTCATTATCTCAAACCGTTCCGAAGTTATGTGAGGTCAAAGTTCAGCCCTGTTGGAAAATCTATATGGCGGTGCCAACTTCACGTACATTCACCATGTGACAATTTGAGCATGAAAACTATGTCAATCGTTTGTGCTAGGTTCGAGCTGGAATGAGCCGTAAAAATTTTCGTTTGAGCTGACCCCCAAACCCTTCAAATGAGGGGGGTCACAAACATAAAGAATATCAATAAGGTGGCGCTAACTTCACATACATCCACCAGGTTTCAATCTACCTTTAAAACCATCACAATCGTTTGTGCTAGGTTTGAGCTGGATTGAGCCGTAAAAAATTTTCGTTTGAGCTGCCCCCAAACCCTTCTAAAAAAAGGGGGAGCCCAAGTATTAAGATACAGGTTATCAATCTGGCGAAACTAACGTTTGGTAACCCACTTGTTTTTAGTTTGGCCATGAAAGCCATCGTTACCGTTTGTGCTAGGTTTGGGTAGGATTGAGCCGTAAAAATGTTTGTTTGAGCTGCATCCCAAAATAAAGGGGGGCTGCTTAACTGGGGGTCTAGGTGATCTTGCTTAAGAAAGAATCGAGTAGCATATTGTTGGATAGAGCTCTTCAAAAGGAGAAAAATTACACTTCACTCGTCTTGATATCTCTAACCGTTTTAAAATGGGGCAAGGTCAAAGCTCGATCCTATAAAAAACCTGGTGGTGTCAGCTTCACGTAACGCCCAAATAGGAAACTGTTATTAGTTTGACGGTAAATACTATCGGAATCGTTTGTGCTAGGTTTGAGCTGGATTGAGCAGTAAAAATTTTCGTTTGAGCTGCACCCCAAAATAAAGGGGGGCTGCTTAACTGGGGGCCCAGAAGATCTTGTCTAAGAAAGAATCGAGTGGCATATCGTTGGATAGAACTCTTTGAGAGGAGGAAAATGACCCTTCCGTCATCTTGATATCTCAAGTCGTTTTAAAATGGTGCAATGTCAAAGTTCGACCCTACAAAAAAAACCTGGTGGTGCCAACTTCCTACGTAGCCTCGATAAGCCTCTGTTAAGAGTTTGGCAGTAAAAACTGTAACAATCGTTTGTGCTCGGTTTGAGCTGGATCGAGCCGTTAAAATTATTGTTTGAGCTGGCCCCTAAACCCTTCCAGAAGGAAGGGGGCACAAATATTAAGACCTCCCTGCTGGCCCCCTTCCTTCTGGAAGGGTTTAGGAGCCAGCTCAAACAATAATTTTAACGGCTCGATCCAGCTCAAACCGAGCACGAACGATTGTTACAGTTTTTACTGCCAAACTCTTAAAAGAGGCTTATCGAGGCTACGTAGGAAGTTGGCACCACCAGGTTTTTTTTGTAGGGTCGAACTTTGACATTGCACCATTTTAAAACGACTTGAGATATCAAGATGACGGAAGGGTCTTTTTCCTCCTCTCAAAGTGCTCTATCCAACGATATGCCACTCTACTTTTACTCAAAAAATCCTATCAGACCCTCAAGTAAGTAGCTCCCCTTTACTTTAAGGGTCAGCTCGAACGAAAATTTTTACGGCTCAATCCAGCTCAAACCTAGCACAAACGATTGTGATGGTTTTAAAGGTAGATTGAAACCTGGTGGATGTATGTGAAGTTAGCGCCACCTTATTGATATTCTTTATGTTTGTGACCCCCCTCATTTGAAGGGTTTGGGGGTCAGCTCAAACGAAAATTTTTACGGCTCATTCCAGCTCGAACCTAGCACAAACGATTGACATAGTTTTCATGCTCAAATTGTCACATGGTGAATGTACGTGAAGTTGGCACCGCCATATAGATTTTCCAACAGGGCTGAACTTTGACCTCACATAACTTCGGAACGGTTTGAGATAATGAGGTGTGCGAGGCGTCATTTTTTCCCTCTTCGAGAGGTCTATCTAACGATATGTCACTCGCCTCTCTACCTTGTACTCCTTGGAAGCCTTCCCTTTTAAAGAGCCCCCCTAAATTTGGGGGGCAGCTCAAACGAAAATTTTTACGGCTCAATCCAGCTCAAACGTAGCACAAACGATTGCAATGCTTAGTTCAATCAAATTCAGATCTGGTGGATATGCCGTGAAGCTAGCGCCACCATATTGATGTTCGCTATAACCTTTTGACCTTTGCAGCTCAAACGAAAATTTTTGCGGCTCAAACCAGCTCAAACGTAGCACAAACGACCCCATATGGTCCCCACCCGGCATTCTAATCTGGCGGTGCTACCTTCACGGAGGTCTGTTTGCCCTAATAATTTAGCCCTTCGGAATTTTGGATCAATGGATTGTTGGGAAAATTCATAAATTAAGCTAAATCTCCAACATCAATGGCTCTTTCAGTTTCCAGAATAATGTCTCAGTAATGTGACAAATCACTGTCTGGAAAGAAGAATAATCTTTAAGCCCCGTTGAATTATCACGAGCAACTTAACTCAGCGCCCATTGAAAGCGATTAAAAACAAAAACTATTACCAAAAAAAAAACAATGTGCTTTATTAAGTCAAATATGTAAAAAAATTTTTGCACTGAATAAGAATTTATAAATACGCTTCATGACGTTTAAAGATGATTGGAACAATTAAACATTCACAACAGTCATTTTCGATCAGTATTACATTACGTTCCGTTTGAATAACACAAATAATTTCATCATGGAAGATCTTCCAGGTATTGCTGATTGGTACAGGGATCAATCCATATTTATAACGGGTGCATCCGGATTTGTAGGAAAAGTGTTAGTGTATAAGTTATTGAAATCATGCCCAGGCGTAGACACTATTTTTGTTTTATTGAGGGCGAAGAGAGGAAAGACGTCGAAGGAAAGATTAGACGAGCTTTTCTCGTCTCCAGTAAGTAAAAATTTAACGACCAGTTGCATTTCAATTTATCGATTTAAACAACCGACAGCAATATTTTAGATTTTCGATGACTTTAAATTAAAAACTCCGGAACTACTGTCTAAAGTTAAAATGATCGAAGGGGACGTGGCTAAACCTTATCTTGGCATGCAAGAGTCTGATTGGAAAATGCTGCAAGAACACGTGACTCTCATCTTCAGCGCAGCTGCGTCTGTAAGATTTGACGATACATTACAAAAAGCTATATTCACCAACACTAGGTCGACTAAACATGCTGTTTTACTTGCAAAAGGGATGAAGAATTTGAAAGTAAGTGTTGATCGTCAGTGAGAATATAGTGAGCCCAATTAATTCAGCTAACAGGCGCTCAAAAAAATACATTCTTAATTATTTTTCACATCAAGGCTTTTGTCCACGTTTCAACAGCTTTTACCAACTGCAACTTCGCACATATTAAAGAAGAAGTCATACCGATTGATTTCGATCCAGAAAAGATGATTGCAGCGGCGGAAAGAATGAGTGAATACGGATTGGAAATTTTTACTAAGAAAATCATCGGAGATTATCCCAATACGTACATATTTACAAAAAACATCGCAGAGGTTTTAATTCACAAAGAACGCCACAATTTACCAGTAATAATTTATCGGCCAGCAATAGGTGAGGAATTTAACTCTTGTTTGATTGCTCTGAAGCAGCCTAGCATACATGCCCCTACAGGCGTTGGCCAGTGGCCACTAATAGTGCCAGCCTCGTGGAGCAGAGGGTGTCGCACCTCACTCGCAATTGGGTAGTCTGGCGGTCGATCCCACATTTCGGTCCAGATTTTGTCTGACCACTAATCTGGTCATGTAAACATAATTCAACATGTTAAAACAACTCGTGCGCGCAGCTATGACGAGCCAGCAAGTGGTAACATGTCTAACAGTCTCTCTAGTTTGCTGTTTGGATTCGGCGCTATAATAGCAGAGCAGCTGCTCTACCTGTTTACCTAAGCTAAACAAAGGGTTGCTTCAAAATAGTTGAAAGTCAATTGTTGATGTAGCGTTTTTACTATTTGCCTTATCAAAATTGAAAAGCGGGAACGCTATTTTTCATTAACACTGTTGCCATGGCAACCCAATTTAAGTTTACATGAGACAAATACGTCTGGTTTAAGACGATTAATACTACAGCACCATTAAAACGACTTCAACAACTTCTCATCTTTTACAAATTCAGACTTCGCTTTTTTTGCAGTTGGTGGTGCACTTAAGGAACCAGAACCAGGATGGTGTGACAATTTCAATGGGCTAAGTGCTTTAACAGTAGCCATAGGTAAAGGTGTACTTCGAGTATTTTTAGGCAAAAAAGAGCATGATTTTGATTACATAACGGTCGATGCGTGTGTCAATGGAATGATCGTAGGAGCGTGGTATCGAAATGTTAATCTTCATAATAAGTAAATTTTTTCAAAAAATTATTACTTTTTCATCTTGGAATTGTTTTCTTTACTGGCCAATTCTTTGTTTCAGTCGAAAATCTTTGGAGAAAAACATAGTATTTAATGCAACAGATATGAAACTGAACATGTCAAAAACGGCTGACTTTTTAATCAATATGGATCGTGCAGAACCTCTGCCAAATAAATTATGGGTCATCTACTACATGCCTGTACCTAATATCATTTATTATACCATATTAAATATCATATTCCATGTGATTCCCGGCTTGATAGCCGATGGAGCTTTAAAAATGGCGGGACAAAAGCCGAGGTAATTAAATAAAAACCAGAATTTTGATTTTCAAGATTTTCTTATTTTGAATCTCTTCTAATTCAATTTTGAATTGGCTTACTCGTTTTTCTCTGATTACAGGTTAATGAAAATCTATCGCAAACTGGATGCGGTTTGTCTAAACTTAGCGCCTTTCACTTGCAACAACTGGGAATTTGATACCGACAATTTTGATAAATTAAAAAGGGTTGTTCCACAAAATGAAAAAAAAATATTTTTTATCGATTCACTTTTTGAATCCACTTTGGAGAAATTAATTCTAATTACGAGCAAAGGAGGAAGAAAACTTCTCGGTGAACCAGAAAAAGTATCGAAAAAAGATATAGAACATAGCAATAGGTAAAAAAATTCCTTCCATTTTACTTTAACACCGAAAATAAATTAAAAATAAGATCTATTTTTTTCCAGATTATACTGGATCGACCTAATTTTAAGACTGACCCTACTTGGAGTTTTTTTATGGAATCTCCCACTTAAAAAAACATTCGACTGGAGTATGGACCTAGCAGCTGAGTATGAAGAAGTTTGGAATAAATTAGAAGCAGAATATCAAGAGTATAAAGCTCAATTGAAAACATCATCGTCTTAAAAAAAAGTTTTAAGAAAAGTGTAACACATTATAATGTGATTCCTACCTTTGTTTTTCAATAGACAAGTTTCGGGGGGAAAAATGTAAAAATTTCGTTTGAAATGGATGAAAATTTAAAAATTTTGAGTTTTTCGATTAATTGTGTAAAAAATTAAATTAATTTACTCTGCCTAAAAAATCTTTGAAATGATGATGATGATGATGATGATAACATTCCCCTAAAATTGATCATTTGTTGTTTTCATCGACAGGTTATAAAATCGTTAAATGCACTGTTATGCATCTAATAACAACGTTTAAAATCAAATTTAAATTTTCTTATACTAAATTTTGGCAGTGTTTCCTCATTGCTAATTTCGGTTTGTCATTCTCGTATAACCCTGAAAAGAAAATTAGCAGCTAACGACATATTAAAGGCGAAAAGCATTAGCAATGTTAATAAAATCGATTCCTTGACCTAGTGACTAATGTACAGTTTCCTTTTTTCGCTTCAATTTTTTTGGAGCTATTTGAATCTCAAACAATAATTTTATAGTAAAGCTAAATACGAGGAAAATATTTGCAAATGTGATTGAAAACAATCGCTAAATAATTGAATGAAAAAGTTCCTTTACATCCTTCAATTGAAAACAATCGGCTGAAAATCTTAGTGGTCTAACTAAATTGTAATTGATATTCATGTTAATTTTAATTTAAATTCTTGCTAGTGTTAGCAAAAAAAAAAAAAATAAAATAAAATAAAATAAAACTAAATAAAATTTTTATGTTTCAATTTTATTTTTCCATTTTATCATAAGTGAAGTTTTTAAGTGTTCTTCTGTCAGTCAAAATATAAAGCTTCCTTTGCTGCACATAGACGTATGATATGGCTAGTAGAGTAACTGTAAAACTATAAAACCACTTTAAGGATGTATTGCATAAATTTCTGTTCAAGATTGATTCTTAGATAGCCAATTTAACGATGACAAAGCGGAATATAAAAGCTGATTTAGTCATTTACGATCGCAGGAAATAAGCTTGAAGAAAAACAGAAATTTTAATCGTGCTGCCACTTACATCCAATCAAGCGCCGCATTGAACCGCCGGAACTTCCCGTGGTTTCCCTCAGACATTTCCTTCACATGACAAAATTAGCTCGATTCCAGCTAAGACAATTTCGAGCATATCCACACGCCTATAGAAGATGATTTGAAAGTTCAATAATTCATGCAATAGCTCGCGTATGCCATATGATTAGCAAACCTCTTACGCATTGACTTCGGCAAATATCATCATGTTTTCAAATAGGAACGTACAAAATATTACGGAATGGATCGGCGGTCAAAAAATATTCATAACCGGCGCTTCGGGATTCGTAGGAAAAGTTTTAGTTTACAAGCTTCTAAAATCATGCCCATCATTAAATACTATTTATCTTCTCTTAAGGCCAAAAAAAGGAAAAACAGCAGCGGAAAGGTTGGATCAACTGTTTTCTTCATCGGTAAGTGGAAAGAAAAGATCGATTACAGAAGTAATTCCATTAGTTTTTAAATCACAAAAAAATGATTGTCGATGGGCCATATCGGTCCCATTTTCAAGGCTAAAAGCGCTTATTATTCCATCTCACCAAAAACCGATTCATGTTTTAGATATTCGATAAAATGAAAAGTGATGATCCTGAGATTTTTAAAAAAGTAAAAATGATCGAAGGAGATGTAACTCAAATAAATCTGGGTATAAAGGACTCTGATTGGGAAATGTTGCAAGATAATGTTACACTCATAATTAACGCAGCTGCATCGGTTAGATTTGACGACACATTACAAAGGGCGATATTCACCAATACGAGATCAGCTAAATGTGCATTGTTGCTAGCTAAAGGAACCAAGCATTTAAAAGTAAGTAGGCTCAAATTTTGAAAGAAATTCCGTGCGTGAAATTCCTTGCGTATAGAATGACTGCTAAAATCGTGTTTTTTTTGTCAAAGTCGTCACTTGACGTCTGAGATACATAATTCTATTTTGTTTTATTTCAAGGCTTTTGTTCACGTATCTACGCTATACAGTAATTGCAATCACTTACATATGCCCGAGAAAGTCATTCCTAGTGGTCATGATCCGGAAAAAATGATAAAAATAGCAGAAACGTTTGATGAACATGAACTTGAAATTTTCACTAAAAAAATTTTAGAATCTTTCCCGAACACTTATGTATTTACCAAAAACCTAGCTGAAGATCTAGTATACAAGGAAAGACATGAAATTCCAGTAATAATTTATAGACCAGGAATAGGTAAGCAACTTTATTTTTTAATGACATTGACAGCCGGCCTCTTCGACTAAAAAATGTGAAATCGTATACGTGTTCATGGTTTCGAGGAATCAGAAAATTCAAATACCAACCCGACAAAGGACCAGTCGAATAGACAATTTTTAAGTCAAGCGGATGGAAAAGTTGATGGCCAATCTAGTACTAGCACATTCAACGATTTACTGTAGATCATAAGTCAAAAAATCGGAGAGGTAAACCTGTTCAAAGCTTTATCGACTTTCTTGTTTGGGTGATGATATTTTTGAAAATATTTTTTAAAAAAAACAGGAACCGTTTAATATTTTGACGAATTACCAAATTGCAGAAGATTAAAACTTAAATGATACTAATTGAAAAGTAACAATTTACTATCCAGAAGCCGTTGCTATGGTAAAATAGTTCCCTAGCAACAGTTGCTAAGCATTGCTATGGTGAAATAAATCCATAGTAACCATTGGTATGGTAACAAATATCGATTAAGTAGGCAACTAAGTAACCAACAATTTACAAATCCTTGTTCGCTCACTGCTTCTAAACCAATCTTTGCATTTTGTTCAAACTTTAACCATCGACTGTTGTCTTGATTTGCTACCACGTCACGTTTTTCAGATATCCCAATTTTCCATTTCCACTCTTTCACTTACTGTTTTGTAATGGTTTCATGGATTTAAACCAAGACTTGATACAACCTTCCTTTTAGGTCCCTCAACCTTTCAGTAAAATATTGTATCGATCGCTTGCATTAGTTTCACGAACTTCTGGACACGAACATACAACCGAACAACCCACCAACCTCACAGACATAAAAAAGATATCGGTATTTTTGGACTCCCCAAACTTCCGGAAGTCTACCAGAAGACTTCTTTGACTTCAAGACTTCTTGAAGACTTCTTTATCTACCTACGGTCGATAAAGCAAAAATAATATCATACTTTTTCCAGTTTTCACATCTACAAAAGAACCAGAACCAGGGTGGTGTGATACCTTCAACGGTTTATCTGCATTAGGTGCAATGGGAGGGAAAGGTATTTTACGGATTTCTTATGCAGAAAAGCATGGCACCTTTTTATTAATTAATACAGATCCTTGCGTGAATGGGATAATTGTGGCTAGTTGGTATCGTGATACTCATTTTTCAGACAAGTAAGATTTTGAATAACAAGAAAACTTATTATGCAGCATTTCTCTTCAAAACATGATTTATTTTTAGGAGACAATCTACAGAAGATAACATCATTTTTAACGCAGCCGACTTTCAATTCAGTACAAATTTTTTTGTAAACTGGCTAAAGTCGATTGAATTCATCACGCCAATCTCCGGACAGTTGTGGAAAGGCAGTAATTTTTTTGTAACTAATGCTTTAACCTTTCATATAGCAAACTTTTTCGTACATTTGTGCCCAGCTATGCTAGTAGATGCAGGACTGGTACTGATTGGAAGAAAACCAAGGTTCGCTATTACAACTTTATCTCTCTAAAATATAGCTATTCTTGTTTTTGAACCAACTCAAAGGGAGAGTTTTTCTTATTGGAATTTTTAAAAAAATGATTTGATAACAAAATCAAATTTTCTAATTTCAGGCTAGTAAAAATTTGTCGCAAAATGTATGCGGCACTGCTAAATTTAAATTATTTTATTCGTTATCGGTGGACGATCGAAAATGATAATTTTAATAATCTAAGAATGATTACACCTCAAGAAGAGAAGAACATTTTTTATACGGATTCATTATTTGAAACAACCTTTGAGAAAATGATGTTAAATACGGCTTACGGAGTCAGGAAACTTCTTGGTGATCCGCCACACCCAACGAAAGAAGATCTTGAACATACTCGTAGGTACGTAGGTGTAGAAACTAAAATGAGCTGGTGTAAGAAAAAATACGGAACATTGTTTCAAAAAACGGACTTAAACTTGCTCTCAAGACATTTTTTTAAAATCTCATTTCAGTGCCGGCCCTTTTTAGAACCCTGAGGGTCTGCAGGCTAATATTAATATATCTTTTTAAAAAAAAATTTTTTCTCCCATTTGTTTTAGATTGTATTACATCGATTTAATAGTCAAACTTATCTTTTTTGGACTTTTCCTTTGGATTCTACCCATTAAAGATTTTCTAGAATGGAACGTACAGAGGATTACGGACTATCATACTGAGTGGAATCAGTTCTTGGAAAACCATGAGAATTAATAGACTTCACCTTTTTGGAATGAAATTTTAGATATTAAGATAGATTAGCCACTAGTGCCGTATTGTTGTGATTCAAATTCGATTAACAAATAAAGATCTTTAGTTTGATCAGAACCTTTTTCTGTTTATTTATTTATTTGCAGTTCCTGATGCTTTGGAAATTCTTGTACACTACTATATACAATATTATCAGCAGTATAGTATATTTTTTTTTGTGCCAGGTGGGGTGACATTGTGCTTCCGTTTTTTTTCGACAGTTTTCGCTTCTGGGTGCTTAACGCTTTTAAAACAAAGGTGGCACAAAGTCCCCCCCGTTGGCGGTACATTTTGTTTTTAGAAAAAAATGAATTTTTTTACGGTTTTCCAAATCTTGAACACTCCCTTCACTTGGACAAAAAAAATTGAAACCAAGAGTGTCCAACTTAGAGAGGTTTCACTGTATTAACAACAATAACTGAAGTTCCACGTTAGTACAGTACCTTCTACTTACACTTTCTTCCAATGAAAAATTCATAAGAGATTATATTGGTTCATTCATAAATCAGTCCAATCCTTTATCCATCCCATTAACATGTGCATAAAGTAGGCCATAACCATCCTGAAAACGAACTATGGTTTAGTTTATATTGGGTTAATTACTTGTGAATTAGACCTGATACTCTTTGTTCACACCAAAAGAACTAGCTTAGTTACGACTGAGGAAAGAGGAAAACCATTCAATAAAATTATCGACCATTACGCCAACAGAAGATGATTTAAAAATTCAATTATTCATATGGTGCTTTGCATATCCCGTATGATTATTATTAAAGCCCTTGCACATCGTTTTCGCCAAACACCATCATGTACTCAAATGATGATGTGCAAAGTATTACAAAATGGATTGGGAATCAAACGATATTCATCACGGGCGCTTCAGGATTCGTTGGAAAAGTTTTAGTGTACAAACTTCTAAAATCATGCCCATCATTAAGCGCAATCTACCTTCTCTTAAGGCCGAAAAAAGGAAAAGCAGCAGCGGAAAGGTTGGATCAACTGTTTTCTTCATCGGTAAGTGTAAAGTGCATCTCAATATAGTGATCATTGTGTTCATTAACAAAACTTTTGTAGATGTTCGACATAATGAAAATTGAAGATCCTGAAATTTTTAAAAAAGTGAAAATGATCGAAGGAGACGTGACTCAAATAAATCTTGGTATAAAGGATTCCGATTGGGAAATACTGCAAAATAATGTGACGCTCATCATTAACGCTGCCGCATCAGTTCGATTTGATGACACTTTGAAAAAAGCGATATTCACCAATACGAGATCAGCCAAATACGCGTTGCTGCTGGCAAAAGGAACAAAAAACTTAAAAGTAAGTATGCTCTGATTTCGCGAGAAATTCTGCAGTCAAACAGAATTGCAGGATGATTACTAACGGTTGTGTTTTTTTTTTTTTTTTTTTTTGAATAAAAAATTGATTTGCATGTTTTATTTCAAGGCTTTTGTTCACGTATCTACGCTATACAGTAATTGCAATCAATTACATATGCCCGAGAAAGTCATTCCTAGTGGTCATGATCCGGAAAAAATGATAAAAATAGCAGAAACGTTTGATGAATATGAACTTGAAATTTTCACCGAAAAAATTCTGGATACTTTTCCGAATACTTATGTATTTACTAAAAACTTAGCTGAAGAACTAGTATACAGGGAAAGACATGAAATTCCAGTAATAATTTACAGACCAGGAATAGGTAAGTACCTTTTTTTTGAAATAACATGGACAGTCAACCTCTTGGCCATCTTCAATTTCGAACATTTGAATAACTAAAGTGAATGTCGATCCCCCCCAATAATAATTTTTAAAGTTGAAGTGAGAACCCCTCCAAAAGATCAGCCAATTTAATCATTCAGGACCATTATTTTTTTTAGTATTTGCATCTGTTAAGGAACCAGAACCAGGATGGTGTGATACTTTCAACAGTTTATCTGCACTTGGTGCAGCCGGAGGAAAAGGCGTTTTACGAGTTGCATACGGAACAAAATCCGGAACCTTGTTATTAATAAATACAGATGCGTGTGTAAACGGAATGCTTGTGGCTTGTTGGTACCGAGATAAGCACCTTTCAGCTAAGTAAGATTCTAAAGTTATGAGAAACATATCACAATATATTTTGTATTTACATATTTTTTTTCTTTAGGAAACAATCTATAGAAAAGAATATTATTTTTAACGCAGTAGATTATCAATTCAGCCAAAACTTTTTTTTAAACTGGCTTCTCTCGATTGAATTTATCGCGCCTCTCACCGGACAGTTGTGGAAAGCCACTTGTTCTATTCAATCAAGTCTACTGATATATAAAATTTTAACTTTTTTTCAACATTTGTGTCCGGGGATGTTAGTAGATACAGGATTGGCAATGATGGGAAGAAAACCAAGGTATGCTAAAATAGAAACTTATCTAGCTATTGTAAAACAAATCCTTCTGTAACTCTATACTAATATTAATTTCTGAACTAAAATCCTTGCTGTTTTGAAAATATTATTTCCTTTTTTTTAGGTTAATGAAAATTTATCGCAAAATTTACCAAGCCAGTATAAATCTATATTATTTTGTAAGTCACCGGTGGACGATCGACAATGATAATTTTAAGAACCTAGGAGTAATCACGCCTGAAGAAGAGAAAAGAATTTTTTTTACGGATTCATTATTTGAAACATCATTTGAGAAAATGATGTTGAATGTTGTTTATGGAGTTCGAAAACTTCAAGGTGATCCTCCCTACCCTTCAAAAGAAGATCTTCAGCATACTCGTAGGTATGTAAAAACTAAAACACGACAGCGGGAAAAAATTTACGGGACCATCTTGCAAAAAAGCAGACCTGAGCTCATCTTTTAAACACTGATCACTGCTCAATTAGAAACTATAATTTCTTTATCTGTTTCAGGTTATATTACATTGATTTAATAGTCAAGCTTATCTTTTTCGGACTCCTCCTTTGGGTTCTACCGATCAAAGATTTTCTAGAATGGAATGGGAAGAAAGTTACGGAATATCAAACAGCATGGAATCAGTTCTTGGAAAATCATGAGAATTATTAGGCACACAATTTTAGATAGCAATACAGATGGGCATAAAACTATCCTAATCTGCCACTGAAGTCGCATGGTTATCGATTAAACATGATTGACTACTAACAGTAAGGTCGCTATGCGACCATTAAAATGAAATTAGCCCTTGAACAAGTATTGTCAGAACTCATCAAGACCTTTTAATTTAATGTACACGAAGCAACAAACTCAGGTTTTGTTTATTATTTTTTTATAATAAAAAATAAGAGTTAATTCAGAGTTTTTTACCTTGTGTCATTATATAAAGTCAAATAACAAATTCCTAAGCCATTCTCAGAGATCCTTAATGCTAGTTTTTTTTAAAAAGAGGCACTCGAGAAATCGGTCAGTATAAAATGAATTTTTTGGCCAATATTTTAATGAATGGCCAGTAACATAGTTGTCAGTAAAAAAATTGATATGGTCATTATTTATTGAAGGTGACAATAAAAAAAATTATGTCAGTATTATTTATACTTTATTAGTATTTTTTTCATAATTCTGTACCTCAGAGCTAGAACGTCGAATTTGAAAATCTCAAAATGGCGATTTTTCGTGTTTACCTTATGAAAATCGGCCATCTTGGGGTTTTAAAATTCGACGTTCTAGCTCTGAGGTACAGAATTTCGAACAGTATCGGCCATGATGAAGAACCCCATTCGACTTGTTTCCTTAGTGTAAAAAACGGACTATGTCCAAAATGAAAATTGCATATGGCGTGCTTTGGATAAATATTCGGACGGATTAAGTTAATATTTATTGTTTTTCTGTGAAGTGAAAAACGAAACGAAAAAGTAAACGGATAAGGGAAAAGAAAGGATTTATCACCAATGACTCGGAATTCAGATAAGTATTATTTTATTTTGCGTTTTCCTTTTTTTAAATTTCGAACGACGATTCTTTGTTGTTGTTTTTATTTTTTAGGTAAGATCTTGTTAATTTTGCCTCGCCAAAGGAGATGTGGGATGCGTCGCCTTCGAATCAATCGATAATAGTCATCTGCGAGATTATGAACCTTATTTCTGAATGCAGTCATTTTAATTATCAATCGTATGAGAAAAAAAAACGGCTAATGTTTACATCATGGGTTTTGAGGTTAGGTTAAACAATTTCAACGGTCGGTGGATTTCAGTTTTACCGGGGCGAAAACTATGGATTCCTCTCGTCAAAAGAAATTTTTTAGACCCTGCTGACTTTAACCATGAAAGACCCCCCAAAAAACTTAGTAAAATAACGTAACGTTCCAAGCTACTACCTTAAGCTTGGGGAGGAAGAAGTATATTACTTCTTTCGAGAGGAAGATAGGCCCTTGTTATGGGAATTGCCTACTCTTTCGGACGAACAGCTGAAAAAAATAAACAGAGCTTTCAATCTCAATCCGGAAGACGAGATTATGGTAAAGTGGAATGAGTTTGAAATTACAAGGAGAGACTTCCAAGTGCTAGCAAAACTTAACTGGTTAAATAGCCAGATAATTGGAATGTATATGAAATTGATCTCAGAGCGAGGGGGAAAAAAAAGGATACCCACGGTCCACGCTTTTGATTCTTTTTTCTACACAAAACTTAAAAATAACGGACCCAGTAGTATGAAAAATTGGATAAAACATGTAGGTAGTAGCTTGGAACGTTACGTTCGTTGCCATGTAAACGCCATGTTGTTAGGTAAAAAGATGTGCGGGAGTTGTTAATAAAGCGTAATTACTCACGACAGTAACTTATTACTAAGTCGAATTCTGTGAGTTAAATTATTTTCGCAATACTGACCAAAAAATATTTAATTGGCACATATTATACTGACCATTTCAATTTTAATGCTATAATTCACTAATCAAAATTATGTAATAAACTAACCGAGTTCATAAAAAAAAATAGAAGTCACGAAGAAACTTTCAGCCTATGTTTAACTTTTGTAACAAAAGGAAGTACGAATTTCACGATGGTAACTGAAGTTTTCACTTTGTACTTACGCTTTTTTCCAATAAAAAATTAATTAGGTTGGCATTTCTTAGTTTATTTAATCCTTTATTTATTACATTCACGTATTGTTTAAATACGGCCAAGCCATCCAAAAACGAGCTTTAGTTGTACTAAGTTTAATTAGGCCCCTGTGAGCTAGACCAGATACTTCACAAGAACTGGTTTGACCAAACAGTTCCATAAGAACTAATTCAGTTACGAATGAGGAAAGAGGAAAAAACTATTAAAAATATCGAGCATTATGCCGGTAGAAGATGATTTTAACTCTAAATTATTCATGCAATTGCAACTTTTTGAATATTTCATATCATTATTAACATTATTGCATACTGACTTTGCCAAACATAATCATGTACTCAAATAATGATGTACAAAGTATTACAAAATGGATCGGTGGTCAAACAATATTCATAACCGGTGCTTCAGGATTCGTTGGGAAAGTTTTAGTTTACAAACTCTTAAAATCATGTCTCTCATTAAACGCCATCTATCTTCTCTTAAGGCCGAAGAAAGGAAAAACATCAGCAGAAAGATTGGAAGAGTTGTTTTCCTCATCGGTAAAAGAAAAGTGTGAATATCGGAATAGTGGGATGAAGTATCATTTTAAAATAAATTCCTCTTTTAGATGTTCGATAAAATGAAAAGTGATGATCCAGAATTTTATAAAAAAGTGAAAATGATCGAAGGGGATGTAACTCAAATAAATCTTGGTATAAAGGATTCTGATTGGAAAACGTTGCAAAATAATGTGACGCTCATAATTAACGCTGCTGCATCAGTTAAATTCGACGACACATTGAAAAAGGCGATATTCACAAATACGAGATCGGCCAAATACGCATTGTTGTTGGCAAAAGGAACCAAACATTTAAAAGCAAGTAAACTCTAATTTTACAAGCCATTCTGCGAGGCAAACCGAACTTGTAAAATGACTGCTGATGATTTTTCCTTTAAAATTTAAAAATAGCCACCTTGCCTCTTTTAAAGTTGTCAATGCACCACTGAGGTACATAATTTAAAAATATAATGTATGTTTTATTTTAAGGCTTTCGTTCACGTATCAACGCTGTACAGTAATTGCAATCATCCGCACATGCCAGAAAAAATTATTCCCAGTGATTATGATCCGGAAAAAATGATAAAAATAGCAGAAATATATGATGAATATGAACTTGAAATTTTCACTAAAAAAATTATAGAATCTTTCCCAAATACTTATGTATTTACAAAAAACTTAGCTGAAGATCTGGTTTACAAGGAAAGATATGAATTACCATTGATAATTTATCGACCAGGAATAGGTAAGTCACCTACAAAAAATTTGTACACGCACACACACAACGCGCCAAACGGCTCCATCCTGGCAGATGGCTCACCAGTCAGGAATCCTCGGTCTTCCGGGCTAGTCGGGCGTCCATCCAGGACCTGCCGAATCCTCCGTGTAGGGGGTGCTCGTACTACATGTCCCGCCCACTGAAGCCTACAAGCCTTGATCACTCTGATAACCAACGGCCTTCGAACCTCCTCATTCGAGCGTATTCTTACGTGCCCAGTCAACGAATCTCTCCTCGGCCCGGAATCCTACAGCCTTATTCTCGAAGACTAACATAAATTTGTACAGCCTATATTAAGAGACTCAGAACTCGTAGCTGCGTACAGGCCCACTCGATCCCCCCTCAAGCAGCAAGCACAACACCCGACTGTCTTCGGTGGGGACGTCAGCAAAATAATCAGAAGATTGAACCATGCGAAGCAGACTTAGTAAGATGATGGTTTATTTTTTCGAGATATCATAATATGGGTCCTCCATAAGGTCTTCGACTCTAAAATCGTCCATCTAAAACTAGCCTCATCATCCACCACAAGAAAACTAAAGCACTATGACTATATCTGCATCTCAGTGAAGTCGGCGGAGCAACTGATCACACTAGTGATGGATCACTGCCTTCCCAGCGAATTTCGAAACGTCCTCATTGAAACGCCACTTGTGGTACAATGAGGTCTGAATAAAAAGGAGGTGCTTAACCTTTACTTTACCAGAACCTTCTCATGGACCTTCTCATATAACTTTTCCTTGACATTTTCTTGACCTTCTCCTACATAATATCATACTTTTTCATAAAATCATCTTTTTTTTTATTGAAGAGAAATATAGTTCTTTTTTTTGTTACTTTTTCCAGTTCTTACATCTACAAAGGAACCAGAACCAGGATGGTGCGATACATTAAACAGTTTATTTGCATTAGGTGCACTGGGAGGCAAAGGTATATTGAGAGTTTCGTATGTATCCAAGATCGGCACCTTTTTATTAATAAATACAGATGCATGTGTAAATGGAATAATCGTGGCTAGTTGGTACCGCTATAATTACCTTTCATCCAAGTAAGATCATAGAAAATAAGGGATCGTATCTCAAAATTTTTCGACAAATTTACATCCGTTTACTTTCAGGAAACAATCTATAGACGATAAAATCATTTTTAACGCAGCAGATTTCCAATTCACTATCAATTTTTACATTAAGTGGCTTCTATCCATTGAGTATATCGCGCCTGTCTCCGGACAACTGTGGAAAGCCAGCGGCTCTATGGAATCTAATTATACAATGTTTCAAATTTTAAATATTTTTTGTCATTTGTGTCCAGCAATGTTAGCAGATGCAGGACTTGTATTGATGGGAAGAAAACCAAGGTTAATTTGATCTTTTTTAGTCATTCTTGTTGTTGAACAAAGTGATCTGATTAATCAAAGATTTTTTTTATTGAAATTTTAAAAAACTCTTGCTAAAAATGAAAATTTTCTCATTCCAGGCTGATAAAAATTTGTCGCAAATTATATACTGCACTGCTAAATTTAAATTATTTTATGAGTCATCGATGGACGATTGAAAATGAAAACTTTAAGAACCTCGGAAAGATCACGCCTCAAGAAGAGAAGACAATTTTTTATACGGATTCGTTATTTGAAACGTCCTTTCAAAAAATGATGTTAAATGCAGTTTACGGAGTTAGAAAATTTTTGGGGGATCCGCCATACCCAACGAAAGAAGACCTCGAGCATACAAATAGGTATGTAGAAGTAAATAAAACTATAAAAGAAAGAAGATTTGCGAACGTCATCTTTAAAAAATGGACAGGAACTATTCGCAAGAAACTAGCTGAATCCTTTTTCAGTTCTCATAAGTCTGCCAGCTTATTGTTCGCTACTACCAAAAAAAAAAATTAATAGTATTTCAAGGAAACATTTTTATTTTATATATTTTAGGTTATATTACATTGATATAATAGTCAAGCTTGTCTTTTTGGGACTATTTCTTTGGATTTTACCAATTAAAGATATTATAGACTGGAATCTAAAGAAGATTACGGACTATCAAACTGCATGAAATCAATCCTGGGACAATATTGACGATTATTAGACTTCAGTATTCCAGAATGTAAATCTAGATAATAAAGCAAACGGGAAGACTGCTTTCCAACTCTGCCACCAGAATTGTATTGTTGTGAATTAAAGAATAATGAGAATAGTGAAGCAGTAATCAGACTTAACAAGTATAGAGGTAGAATAAGGAGCCTGCTTTTCCTATTATTCGATACAGTGAGACTGGTTCTTCACAAAATATTATCAGCCACACATCTTTGTAGAATTACGTATAAAAAATAAACATTCACCAGAGCTGTGTACTTTCAAATTTTCATAAAATAAACAAAGTTCGATTTTTCTGGTCTTGAGTGTTTCATTATGATTTTTCAACATTATTAAAGAAATTTTCCATTAAATTTTATATTCAAAATCTTAGCAACGTAAATAGATACAATAGGTCAAACTTTTCCAATAGTCTTTCCTGGCACCATTCCTATTATTAAATAGTTAGATATAACAAGAAAAAGCTTTCAGATTTTCACCTTAGACTTTGTGCCTTCTCAAGGTCAGCATACTGGACAAGCCATTGCAAAGCTCTTTGCTTCATCTTTACCCGTACAATCACAATTTTTGCAGAGATATAGCACTAATGTTGCTACAGGGTTCATGAGCAATATCACGGTAACGTTTGAGCAATATCTCTGCAATAATTTTGGTTGTGCGGGTAGTTGATTTCGGGATCAAAGATCGTCGCATCATTGGCATAACAATTGACAATGATCCGCTGGCACTACTTTCATGTGCGAGCTGTCCCAACTTATTTCTTTGGATTCTGAAATTTTCATTTTCCCTGCATAGCTCATACACTGAAACCTTTTTCTGGGAAAAAAAAGACTGAATTTATCGAGGAAAAAAAGTGTACCGTAAACGGGGGGGGGGGGGGACTTTGTGCCACCTTTCTTTTAAGAGCGTTAAGCACCCAGAAGCGAAAACTGTCGAAAAAACGGTGGCACAATGTCACCCCATCTAACACAAAGTCCCCCCATGTCTACGGAAATTTTCGTTAGATTTTTTTAAAATCAAGTTTTTCATTTCAAAATAATTTATTTTGTTTTCCAAATGCGCCAAATCTGATGAATGAAAATGAAACCTCTGGTAAATTACTATTGAAAGCATTCTTTCCGGTTAGGATTGTCCAATCTATGGAAAGTAAGATTCAATAAATCATTTCTGCTAAAGAGTGTCTAATTTACAGGTTAGGGAGGTGTCCAACATTTCCCTATTCTTATACACATTTCGTTTCCAAAAAATCGTCCAATTTAAAAGATGATCCAACTTGACCTTTTTTGACAGTAAGTGAAGCAAGAGCTGGCCGTAAAGTGAATTAGAACTCTAGGCATTGATCGCTAATTGGGTTCTATATCCACTTGGGCGCGAGGCTAGTAAACAAAAGACATAACAAACCTTCGCGAACCAAATGAACGAGCAATGACAGTATCAATCATCAAAACTTACTTCAAATTATTGGATTGATAGAGCTGTGGCCACGAACTTTAATTAAAAAGTTGACTAAGTATGCTTTTTGCCACTTCCTGTAAATAATTATGGAGGGGAAGATTGACTATTGGCAGACCAGGTCCAAGGAAGATTTTATGGCTCTAGAATCTGTGCTATCTTTATTCAATCCACCTGGGCCCATAACCTGTTTTTTCTTCTTTCTCGGTTAAATCAACCTGGTTGAACTATTTCTTTTTTCTCCAACCAAAATTGACTAAAGTAGATGGAAATACGATACGTTCTATTTCTGGCAGCCTCTAAGGTCCTGATCGCTTCAATGGAGAAATTTATAAAGCGATTCCGCAATCATAATAATCATGCATCTAAGACTTTTCGGCTACGAAAAGCAGGCAGAATTATTTTGCCTCTTACAATTGTCCAACCGGCAACGATCTCACCCTTAAGACTACTCAACTCTTATATCAGCAATTATTTCCTATATCTACATCACTTTCGCTTACATATTGTGTTGGATCTTTAGGTTTACGTCGACTAAGTAATGGCGCAATTGCTTATTTAACCTTCTGAACGATCATACTAGGTCATTCAAAATTCAATGATGATGACAATGACAAAAAGGAAGTAATCCGAATAATTAATCACCACACGTGGAGAAAAAGCAAGACTGTAACTTTAAGTAGCAATGTCTGCTTTTATCCATTCCAAACTTAATATTGTAATTTTTCTTTATTTTCCTCACGACTCATCTAAATGATTTGAAATTTGTTCAAATGCAAGTCTCATCAATCATTAAATCATTAACTTTATTTCTCAATTTACAACATGAAAAGGAACTGACCTAATTGCAACCTAGACAAAAAGTTCAAAATACAAAGTAGTATTTGGACGACACCTTGTGACGACAAAACATGATTTCGGTATTACAATTCGGTACTTGCGGGGTAAACTATACTATGTACGTCACGACTGGAACCCTAAGAAGGCAGTTCGAATGTTATTGTTCATATGAAGTCGATCGTTTTCTTGATCGGATGTCTGTGACGTACATAGCATGGCTTACTTCGCTGTTCCCGAATTATTCATGAAATGGTTTGCATATGACCCGATTATTTAAACAGTTGAACATCGACTTCGGCAATAATCACCATGTCCTCGGACGACATCAAAAATATTACGAGTTGGATTGGCGGGCAATCGGTGTTCATAACCGGTGCTTCAGGATTTGTCGGGAAAGTTTTGGTTTACAAACTTCTAAAATCATGTACAAACATACAAGATATTTATCTTCTTTTAAGACCGAAAAGAGGAAAAACCGCATCGGAAAGATTGGAACAGTTGTTCTCATCATCGGTAAATATAAAAAAATCTTTTCATGCATGGAAAATACTATTTTCGGTAGCTATTTTTAGTTTCGAAAATATGTCTTTTCATCATTGTTTACGAACCTATTTTCCAGCAGCGTCAAAAATTTGGAGAAGACAATATGTCGACCATCAAATCAACCAATTTTTGATTCATTCATGCTTGTATTGTGCCTCCTAATTTAAAGATTTTTTTATTTCAATAAAAAGGGTAGATAAGTAGATGTTTGAAATTACAAGACGGCTGTGGCTGTGCGACTCAATCTCAATTTTAGAACAGCGAAGGGGCATCTTAGAGGGCAACTCACTCATTATAGACTCTATAGCATTATTTTAGACTCATGAGGTTTTCATTTTTTTATTAGATGTTCGATAATATGAAAATCGATGATGCAGAGACTTTTAAAAAAGTGAAAATGATTGAGGGAGATGTAACTCAAGTAAAACTTGGTATTAGTGATGCAGACTGGGAAATGTTGCAAAATAATGTCACACTTATAATTAATGCTGCTGCGTCTGTCAGGTTTGACGACTCTTTGAAAAAGGCGATATTCACAAACACGAGATCAGCTAAATATGCATTGTTGCTGGCAAAGGGAACAAAAAATTTAAAGGTAAGTCGCTAAATTTGCAAATAAACCTCTAGTTCTAGTGCTGACTTTAAATCCCATTTACCAAAGATTTACCTACATAGCCAAAAGAGCCTATTTCGGGCCGCTGCCCACCTTTATTATGAAATTAATCCACACGTCCTCCATCCATAAAAAACATTGCCTTCTCCTGAACTGCGGCCTTTCCAAGGGTTTAATGGACAAAGCTGTTGGCGCACGCGCAACATATCCAACCATCGTCCTTGACCCGTGACGTAATCACTCGCGATGAGAATTTGGACAGTCAACTTTTACGATTTGTATTCCAACTTGGCGATCGTTTGCTTGAGTCATGTTTAGACAACTTCTTTATGTGCCGTTTCCGCAGCGGAGATTGGTGATCATCATCGCAGGATGCCGATGCTTGGAGGCTTGCATAAAGTAGTGGGCCAATCGCGTCAACTATCTTTCGTAATTTTCTCTTAGGATTCGACTTTAGGTCTCCTCATTTGTCTCTTTACTCGTACTCATCTTCAATCAGCATCTTCAAAGGGCGCCAGTTTCTTCTTCAGAACCACATTCTTAAAGTATCTTAGTTGCTCTTGGGCTTGAATCAGAATTGCAGATAGTCAATTTGAAACGCCGATACAGAGAAACGTTCCAAAAGAGTGGCACAAACCTTAAAAATAACAACTGCAAATCTCTATACTCGCTCGTTTTAACAGTTTCATCTGATTCTTTCACTGCAACCTTTTACTTCCTTCCAACCAGCATATGATCATGGCACCAGACACCTGAACAGTTTACACTACATCACATCTGCTGACGGCCTTTGGTCTAATTTATAAATAAACTTTATTTTAAGGCTTTCGTCCATGTCTCAACACTCTACAGCAATTGCAACCTTTCACATATCCCAGAAAAATTCATTTCAACAGGCGCTGATCCAGAAACAATATTAAAACTAGCAGAAACATTGGACGAACATACGCTCGAAGTTTTTACTTCGAAAATTTTAGACACATACCCGAATACTTATGTATATACTAAAAACTTAGCAGAAGAATTAATTTACAAAGCGAGACATGAAGTTCCGTTGATAATTTACCGTCCAGGAATAGGTAAGTCAAACTTTCAATTTCAAAAATTAAAACTTCCTCAAAAAAAATGATGAAATTTTCAGTATTTACATCCACCAAGGAACCAGAACCGGGTTGGTGTGATAGCTTAAACAGTTTATCAGCATTCGGAGCAGCTGGAGGAAAAGGCATCTTGAGAATGGTATACGGCACGGAAGACGGTTCCTTTTTGTTAATAAACACGGATGCATGTGTCAACGGGATGATAATTGCTGCTTGGTACCGGAGTGTGTATCTTCCAGCAATGTAAGATTTTGAAACAAATAACACGCGGTCGATTAATCATATCAACTAAAATTATTAATTTCTTTTCAGGAAAAAACCTATAGATGATAACATAATTTTTAATGTAGCCGATTTTACTTTCACACTTAATTTTTACGTTAAATGGCTTCATTCGATTGAACTTGATTGTAGTTTGCCGGATCAGATATTTAAAGCAAACTGCCCTATTGTATCAAGTTCTTTTATGTATCATTTTTGGACAATTTTTTCACATTTAGTTATAGGAGTTGTACTTGATACGATATTGCGAATATCGGGAAAAGAACCAAGGTAATTATTTTTACCATTTAATGTAAATGTAATTTAGCAAAATCGGTACTGAAGTCAAAAATTTATAACGATTCTGTAATTAAAAGGAAAATTACTTGAGATCTGCCACACACATTCAACCATATCAGCTGATGGCATAGCTTAGATTGACCCCAAGAAAATATTTTTTGATCAAACTTACAACAGCCTTAACCCTAAAAAGGCGAACCGAGTCGCATTTATTTAATTTAGATTTGCCTGAACAGCCGAACATACCAACCTGAACATACTGAAATAATTTTTCAGAAAAGCTGACAATGTTCAGCAATTTTTTTAGCCACAACTAAAAATTTTTTTCACCCCTTCTTCAATACCGATCTCTTCATTTCTTACAACAAATAAAAATTCAATCAATTGATTAATATCTTTTTTAGGTTAGTCAAAATTTACCGCAAAATATTTACAGCGCTCATTAACTTAAAATTTTTCATGAGCAACCAATGGACAATTGATAATGATAATTTTAAAAATCTTGCTGTGATTACACCTAAAGAGGAAAAGAGAATTTTTTACGCGGATTCATTATTTGAAACGACGTTCGAGGAGGTGATGTTTAACCTCGTTTTCGGAGTCAGGAAATTTCTTGGTTTCACTCGGAAACCAACAAAAGAACAAATAGAACGTACATACAGGTGTGTTAATAATGTACAAAGATGGTCTAAAAATTTTTTGAAATATTTATCATGATTTGTTTTTCTTTAAAGGATATACATAATTGATATAGGGGTGAGACTTATGCTTTTGGGCTTGTTTCTCTGGATGTTACCACACAAAAGTATCTATGAATGGAGTGTTAACAAGTTTACGGAGTATCGTAGCTCATGGGAGCAGTTTTTGGAGAGTACAGACGAGATTTAAACTTTTAAGGTAATTAGTAGTTGTTAGTTAATGAGGGGGACAAAAATAAGTGGGACAATATTTTGCTTATGTGAACCAATATGTGAGGGAGAGGGGCTGGCCTCAAACGATGCCTCTGAATAAAACCGAGCGACACTACCGCTTAATGGCTTCTTAAAGTTTAAATTTCAAGAATGACAAAAATGGCATCAGTCTTATGTAAACTACGGTCAGAAAAATCCAAACCTTAGAATGGATTAGACCGAGAGTTTGTCCGGAAGCATTTGGCACCTTATCCACTAAAGTCTCGAGGCACTTTTGCCCCCGTGAAAACAAAACCAAATTCGTTATTTAAAAAAAAAACATTTTGCTTTATCTCAGCAAGTTTTTTAACGTTTTTGATCTTGCCATTCGGCAAAATAATTTCAAGTATGAAATGCGGCCTCTTCTTACAACAGAAACCTTAGTTAATGTCAGGAAGAAACAGGGGCAAGGTAACTTTAAAAGGCCTTACTGATATTAGGAAGTGACAGAGGCAGAGGAAGTAATATTTGGCCTTACTCATGTGACCTTATAATAAAGACAAATCCTCAGGCTCATATCTTGACCTACCTCAATGTTCGCAACCAGCATTAGCACAACATGCTCTTGTGTTCCAAAATCTGAACAATTCCCTTGCAATTATTTCTCAGTTTCTAAGCCTAAGACTTCTTATCTCGTTCTAATGGGATGAACTTGTTTTTTATTCCATTGGCCAACCTTAGAAGGAAAGTGGGAATTCTTTAAAATGTTCATGATCCGAGGGAAAACCTCTGATGGCCAATCTTATTTTCCCCTAAATTTGTCTTCCAAGATATTCTGCATCCCACGGACAAAATATTCTTAATTACGGCGCTTCACAATTGCTAAGAGTGCCCTGTTCTTATGCAACCAACTCGAAACAAAGAAACCTCCACGATAACACCAATCCTTCCACTCTCCCTATTAATATATTTTGCATTAATAACAATTCAAACTATTTAAAAAATCGGACTCAAAGCAACAACTCTTAGAACTATTCAGTTTCCATTCTGAACTTTTGAAATCAAACACGGCAACGACTAACACATTTTCAAAATGTGGAATCCTTTGATACGAAACCCAACAATTTCTGCCAATTTACCAGTGCAATAAACTCTACTTCAATCCTCCTGTGAATTTTTTCCTTATCAGATATTATAATCCAGGAAGTCCATACTTTAAATTATGCTAATATGGCAATAATGACGTACAAAATCGTCAATTTGATCATAGGAAAGTTCTGTCGTTTCAAAGAGCAATCGCACAATCCAACTTTATTTTCCAATCTTTTTTTTTGATAAAAACCAATTAACAGATTTTATTTTTAAACTTTCAGAGAAAAAGTCTTCAAAACCGATGTATCCTGCGCATTGAAAAAAATGACTTCCGTCAGGTGAAATTCCGGTCAAGGCAAATTTTATATTCATCCATTTTCACTACTAGAAGGGCGTTCATTAAAATCAATTAATAGTTGACGAGTCAACTGCAATATTGTTTACGACTAATGGAGCTTTCATGTAACTTGTAATCAAATTTTTGGAAAAATAAATCGAAATTTCAAAATCTCTTTAGGGTCCACCAGCCATCTATGGACGTTCCCCCCAGCTATGGATGTCACCATAAAAATTGAAATTCTGATTGGAAATTCATAGCTGGGTCGAATGTCTTGGACTATCCATGGTTGGTCGGCTGACGCTATCTGTAAATGTGTTTATTGACACCCCAAAGTGAATCTTGTGATGAATGAAAGATGAACCTGATCATCATTTGTTAAAATGTTCAGCAACAAAAGTCAAAGACATTGAAAATAATGCACTCAAATTTTTGACAATACTTTGACTGCATGAAATGATACTGACATTTCATTAATTATGCAAAGTATGCAGAGTTTACATACGGAATAACGACATTGTGGTCAAAACACCGTCAGGGTTCGGGTCATTAATCATGTCTTCGGTTGATATTCCTAGTGTTACCAAATGGATAAGCGGTCAAATTTTATTTATAACTGGTGCTTCTGGATTTGTAGGGAAAGTATTGCTTTGGAAACTTCTTAAATCATGTACGGATATCCAGCTTATTTATGTTCTTTTGCGGCGGAAAAAAGGAAAAACTTCGAAACAAAGATTGGAGGAACTTTTCGCATCGCCGGTAGGTATAGAAAAAATAGAACTGGAAAGGAATCACTTAAGTCATTGGTTTTTAGCAAAATAAAACCAAATCTAGGGCCAATTAATGAAATATTCGGGTCTCACAAGTTAGAATTAGAAATCACTATATTTCCTAATAATAGCCACATTTTTGGGGGTGACGGATTTATTTTAAAGATAGGTTTTCTGGTTGAAGCGAGTTCCCGGGAAACTAGTTTTTGATCTTAACTGATTGGGTAGTGAAATCCCTAAACACGGCTGGAATCAAATATTATTGGATTTTATTTTAAAAAGGAATAAATTGATAATTAAATCTGGAATATTCGAACAGCCTACAATGCACTTGTAATGCATCGATCGATTAGGAATACATTACAATTTTTCTGTGCACAATTAACATTAATAAATCAATGACGTTTGAGTGACATTTTCATTAAAAGTATTCAGTACTGAATTACTTGTCGAAGCAGTCAAGGGAGACTCATATTTTAATAGACTAAATTCTGTAATGAAATCTGCAATGACAAATATTTTTTTACATGATAAATATTTAGCCAACAAAAAGAACACAAAATGTTAAATATATTGTGTTCCAAAGCTCGCACTGAAAATCTCACGGATAGGTCAAAGTTGCGTCTGATAAAAGACATAAGTAAAAAAAAAGTAATTTTTATTTCAAATTTTGGAATCAACTAAGGAAAGCTGGAAACATTTTAGTTGTAGTGATAGCAAGAATCGCTGATTCTGGAGAGTGGCAGTTGGGGGTAACTGAACCATTCTGTAAGCTCACTCACAATTTCTCGCCATACTGTGATGAACTTTCTTAAACATAAAGAGCAGACTGTGTCCTACAAATTGGGTAACAAATGAGGTCAACTGATTCAGCCATTTTTCAAGAGATGGATACCCCAAAATCGTGAGACCATAAGTGTTTTCCATTTTAAGCCCGCAAGTGCATTCACCGGAATGTAAGAAGTACAAGTAGCTACTAACTTATTTTCCGTCAAAGAAAAGTAAAAATAAATAAGATGCCACTAAGAGAATAGTTGCACCTTTGGCTAGTTAATGGAAAAGAATAGTTAGGCACAGTAAAGTCCCGCAAAAGATAGAGACCTAGTTCCCCCTTATGCGAATTAAATTCTGATTTTTCTAATCCAAAAAACAATCACTGATGAGAAAAATTGCAAAAATAAATTTGTGTTGTAGAAACAGACAGGAAAGAAAAAAATTGGACAAACAAATTAGAAAAGATTGAGAAGAGAGATTGACAAATGCTTGAGGGTGGCTCTTGTGATCGTTTCCTCCTTTTCTTACAAGAGGTTAGAGGTAAAATTTAACAGAAGACAACTGACATGAAATGAGAACTCAGTTCCGAAGGCTTATGACAAAGGCTTGTGTCGAATAGAAAAAAATGTCTATTGCGGCGGTTTTCTAATAAAAAATTCCAATCGATTCTTAAATTTAAATAATTGAAGAATTTTCCTTACATAACCTTAAACGATTCGCTTAAAATGAACATATATGATTCAAGCAAATTAAAGAATATTTATATTCAGGAAGCATGACGTAAGCTGGATGCTATAAGCAAAATTGCAAAAGGTTAACTTGAAAGTTTTTTTAATTGCATTCGGCCGTTGACATGCATAAATGACTCACTCAACAAAATTTTCACTAAACCTAACGTTAATTCACTTTCTATAATAGATGTTCGATGAGCTTAAAAAAGATGATCCTCATACATTTGAAAAAGTCAAAGTCATCGAGGGAGATGTCGCTGAAAAATATTTAGGACTCGAACAAACTGACTGGGATATGCTACAAAGAGACGTCACACTATTCTTCAGCGCTGCTGCTTCCGTCAGATTCGATGACCCATTACGCAAAGCGATATTTACAAATACGAGATCGACGAAGTATGCGATTCTTTTAGCCAAAGGAATGACGAAGTTGAAGGTAAAAAATAAATAAATAAAGAAACTTACCGATATTTGTGATATTCTCGAACTGAATTTTTTTCTTCAGGCTTTCGTGCACGTTTCAACAGCATATACAAATTGCTATCGTTCCCATATTCCCGAGAAGATATTACCGAATCAATGTGATCCTGATAAATTGATAGAAGCTGCTGAAAAATTTAGCGAATATGAATTAGAAGTTTTCACACAGAAAATCATATTTAATTTTCCTAATACTTACATTTTTACTAAAAATTTGGGAGAGCAGATTGCTTACGAAGCAAGGCATGAAATTCCGCTGGTGATTTATCGGCCAGCAGTAGGTAAGTCCAGTGCAAATCTTTCAATTTTATTTATTGCTCCAAACGTGTTATTTTCGTCCAGTTCTCTCGTCCGTCAAAGAGCCAGAAAAAGGATGGTGTGATAGTTTCAACAGCATCTTCATCATTTGCGGATTAGAAGGAAAAGGCATTCTTCGAACTATCCTCGGAACTAAAGAATGTGTGATATCGATGGTCAACACCGACGCCTGCGTGAATGGGATGATAGTGTCAGCTTGGTACAGAGATGTACATCTTTCTGAAAAGTAAGAAATATAATTCTTAGTATTTGAATTAAAGTGCAACGCCTAAAATTTAGGCGAATCTGCTTCCCCCGTCAGGGGGAAGAGGGCTCCGGATGGTCTAATTTGGGATATTTAGTGACCGTCCTCAGTCCCCACTGACCACCATGCTCAATCCCGTTTTCCGAAAACTAGCCAAAGAAGCAAATTTTGGACGGTTAGAATTTGGTTTTGACTAAAATTCTAAACCCAACTTTTTTTGTAATTTTTAGGAAGGAACCCGTAGAAGATAAGGACATCGTTATTAACGCTACGGATTATAATTACCCGTTGCCAGAATTAATTGATTTTTGTTATTCATTAGAATATACTTATCCCCTTTCGAACGTATTATGGAGATGCTATTGTTTCACTGTATCTAGCCTACTAGCGTTCCAAATATTAACAATATTGCTGCATGTTATTCCTGGGTTGATAATTGATGGAGTGTTGAAATTAAAGGGTCAGCAACCAAGGTGAGGACTTTTTGTTGGCAAAAGAAAAAATTTTAATAAAAGAATTTTTTTTGTTTACAAACTTTTAATCCCGCAGATTAATGAAGATTTATCGGAAAATGTACCTGGGAATCACAAATTTACAGCCGTTCATGTGTGGCACTTGGGAAATTGATAATCACAATTATAAACGATTAGCAGATGTCACTCCACCGGAGGAAAAGGAGACATTTTTCATGGATTCGTTGTACGAGACAACTTTGGATCAGATGATGTTTTATTGTTACTTAGGAGCTAGAAAATTATTTGGAGATAAACCTGAATTGTCTCAGAAAGATCTAGATCATTCTTTTAGGTTTGTGAACCAATAATTGGGCGAAAAGTAGTCAATTCCAGTTCTGCATCACTATTAAAAATTTTTTACCACCTTTTTCAAAATATTCCTTATTCTTTTCCCAACGCCGCCATGTTGCTAACATTGTCTTTTTTTCATTTTTAGGATGTATTGGGTTGATTTCGCCTGCAGATGTGTACTTCTAGTTCTTTTCTTTACTTACATGCCTTTTCAATCAATCTTCGATTGGGGCGTTAATCAATTTCACGAATATCGATCAGCCTGGGATAATTTTGGTCAAGAATGATTAATATGAACATTGTAAAAGATATTTTTTTATTTTAGGAAAAAGTAAAATTAAGCGGGCAGATGAAATATTATTTTTTTAAAAAAAATATTCGTCATCCTGATAAATATTTAACTTGATGAATCAGAATTTAGAAATGGGTCATACCACCGTGACTAAACCAAAAACCTATTAATCATACCATGAACCTACACACCCGGGGTATTCCCAATCAATAAAATATAGACTCCGATTGATTTCAATTCGTCGATTTTAATATTCCGCATAGCGGAAGAATAAAAATACGAGAAATAATATTGACCAAAGATAAAATTTAAAAGAACAATAGCGTCCTTTGGATTGGTGTCGTGAAATATGATGACAATGACCATCATCGCCACCCCTTTAGTCCCTTCAACCTGTGTCAAATGCACAATGACATAATTAAGACATAATTCTCGATTCAAGATCGTATAATTACAAACAGGTTTTATATTAAAAGAGGCTTCGGACGAAATGATTCATAGCCTGACCGTGAAAAATCGATAAAAAAGTCCTAATAATTTTTTTGTGATGAGTGGTGCATCTGCAGATAAATAATAATGCTTTTTTCACATGTTCAGGCGAGTGATGGGTTGTTTTTATTTTTTTTTTAAAGTTTATGCAGCTTACGTTTCTGGGGATTAGAAAATTGGCTACGTTTGTTGAATGAGGCGTCCAGTCTTTGAAAAATAGACAAGGCCGTGTTTGTTTTGAGAGAAATCTAATGAGGAGACCTGAAGGATCACTATGTAGATCAAGGCAAGCTGATTTCAGTGGGCGGGGTATGAATAGCTCAAACTTTCTTCAAGTAGAACTCTTCAGACTTTCTCGAAGTAAAGTGTAGATCTCCCAGGGACGGCGCCAAGGAGGAAAATATTTGTCCCCCCCCCCCTATTTGGGAAGAACAGTAATATTGCTGTAAAGTAACACTGTTAGACTTTGGCCCCTCATAAAAATTTGTGACCCATTCAGAATTTTTTTCTGGCGCTGTCACTCAGCTGTCCATTTCCTTTCTTTAATGGTTTCTACAGAGTCTGCAGTATCTGTGCCTAGGAATAGTACCTCTCGTTTGTTCTCTTTCAAAATTCGCTCACGGTGCTAGTGTAGTTTTGTATTTCAATGCTATTCATAATAAATGTCAATGTTTGTTATCTCACCCAAATCTGAATTCTTCACCATATTAAGCCTCTTTAAATTTCATATTTCACGCTCCTCTCCACACCAAAAAAAAATGAAGCTGCAACATGATGTCACACATGATGCGTAACCCCCTTCCCAAAACATCGATTCCCTTTTTTGATAAAATTTTTATCTGGAATTGAAATTAACATTCAATTTGGGATGATAATAATAAGGGTTGTATGATTAAAAGCAGATGAACGTGGCGTATGTTAATGATTTGTAATGACGGTCCAGGTGATAGACCGCGTCTGGCACGTGCATACTCGTTCCTCATTGGATAGACATATGATGATGTCTCCTTCAAAAACGTGCAAGGCCGGCACCTCCTTAATCCTTTTTTTTTTTATTCTGCAGATCCATAAACTTAATTAACTTTCGAAAAATCAAAAGATTTACTACCAGATGCCTTATAAACCCGATCATTAATCACTTATAGGTACCCATACTTGCATCTGGTGAGATTCCTCCGGGGGGGTTTCATTAATTACAGATCAACACCCTCTAAAAATTTTCGGTGCATGTGCCTTAAAAAAAAAAAAAAGAGGGCTTACATGAATGTTAAGTTGTATTACAAGAGATAACAAGGGAATGATTACATCTCGATTAATCCGAATATCGATTAAACAAGAGTGCTAAATAAATATATCTTATAAAAGGAAATTTATGAATGAGCGATAAATTAGCTATAGGCAGGATATTGCAGCACAATGGTGCAATCGTCTGGCAGTTCAATGGTTTCCTTGAAATTCGATACCCTTCGAATTAAACGATTGTTTTAGCAAAATTAGGGTCTAATTATTGGTAATAAAATCTTTCAAACAGCTGTTCACAAAAAAATGTCATCGTACGCGCCTGAAAATATCAAAAATTTTTAGAAAAATGAGATTAATGTTCGATGCACATCACCTCGATATGAAAAGAGCCCTTTTGACCGCAGCAAATTATCGTGATTGCCAGTGTACAAACAACAAATTGCATGTTGCATTACCGGGCGCGTGCCGCACGTGCTTAACTTATGGGGTAGAACGAATGAGTAGTAATTTGTCACGGTCGGGGGACAATTTTTTCCTCATTCCTGTTTGCAATCAAAGGATTATTCACTCAAATAAGGGGTTGACTATTTTTTTTAACGTTTTAATGATTAATTGTTACGTTTTTCGACTTGATATTGTGGTCTTCGAGACAGGAAATTCATACAGAATTTTTTTGTGATTATTCATAGCCATCTGACCATTATGAGATTTCTAGTCATTGGATGGTATCTGCGGATGTGACTCATTTGCAGTATTTACCGATAAATGATTATCGAATTATAGGGTAAAATCCACGAGTTGCCATTATGAATATTCAATCATTTCGTCGGAACGTCGAATAAAAGAAACCTTGACAAATCGTAGAACTTATTTAGCCCGCATTATTGAAATGGACAAAAAGGAATTTCGTGGTGATGCGTCTGGTTTAGAATTCAAACTGATAAGGATCGAGTACGTGCTCTGCGGATGCATCTCTGAATAAATAACATCACGTCAAACGCAACTGTTGCGATAAAAGCTAAAATTTTTTGAAGTATGAGGGACATTGCACCCCGTTTATGCAAACGGGATGCTCATCAGAATTCGAAAGATAGGTCAGGCTTGGTGGTTTCTTAAAAACGTGGTGCATATATAATGGATTTTACCTATTCATCGCGTTTGCATTTATGGAATTAATTTGTTTTCATTTGTCTAAATGAAGTCGTAAATTTTTTTCATTGCGTAACACTAGAAATTGAGTTTTGTTCTGATGTGAATTGCACCCTGCTTTGAGTAATAAATTTTGGCGTGGCAAATCAGGTTGAAGTTAATCGTCTTTATAAGTATCAGGGGCGTAGGGAGGGCAATAGTCGAGTGTAGTTAACAGCAGGCCCTGAAAATTGAAAGCTCTAAAGAAAAGGGTGCGAGGAATTCTATAGGTCAAAGTAACGATGTTGGGCTGGATTTTTATATATAAAATATATATAAACTATATGTAATTTTTAAAAATCCGAAAAAATCCAAGCGCGCGAGCGAAAAATCCGCCGGTATACACTGGTCTGGGATAAAGGCACGCTCCTCGCTTTGCTCGTCGCTGCCGTGGTTTAAAAGAAAAACCTCCGGGCCTGAATCTTCCGGGGTTCTAAAATTTATTTATAAATTATATATATTTTATATATAAAAATCCAGCCCAACATAGTTACTCTGGCCCAAAATTTAAGTTAAGCAACTTGCAATACATTCAACCTTTCCAAATAAAAAAAATTATGGCTTTCTGTTTCAGTTAGTGAAAATCTGAAAATCTCCAGTTTTGTTTTCGAGGTCGTAGATTTCAAATATGATATTATTTTTTAAATGGCGGACCACTGGTATAAACCTTGATTGCCACATCACAGGCACTACTAACTAACATATTCTAGGCAGCCACCATCAAACTTGCATCCCTTAGGACCTGCATTCATCAACACAATGAAAAACTGCTCAGGAAAAAATTCTTTTCTTCTAAAATTCCCAACTTTTCCCTATATTTTTAATCATACTCTCATATATGAAATATCAAGCTTCCGCTGAAAATCATTAACACGGTTTAAATAGATAACTAACAAGGAAGCTACAAGCACCTGTAAAAGACGCCTGATGCTATCAAAGATGACAAGATAACAAAGTTCTTCTCACGATTATAAAAAATAAATCCCAACAGGAATCTTATCTCTGTGAAATCTCATAGCCACGTTGGCCGAGAATCGCCCCAATTGTTCCAACATTCATCAGCAAAACAACTTTACAATCATCCCCCTCAGGAAATTTCAAAAAAAGCGATATAATCTCATAAAACTGAGATTAACTCGAATTTGTCAGCTCTAACATAATATTATTGCGAAACCCACAACGATTATTATCTATTGTTGAAAGAACAGACAATATAATGCGGTTCTAACAAAACAAGAGGGTACAACCGCAAGAATAGGAATAAAAGAGCAATTACACTATAATTTAATAATAATTGTACAACTAACTGTAAGTAGAAAAGTATGGTTTGTGTGATTGACATGTGATTGGAGGGTCAGTGACGCGTAACCATTATCCATGTCACTGTTGCATTGCCAAGAGACCGGTGTCAGCTTTCGGAAGAAGAAAAAAAACACGAAATGGTTGTTTACGAAACACAACCCGCTAAACGCACATCTGGAAATAGAAATTTTAACTCTGATGCAGCGATAGAGCATGCTCAAATTTTTCATTATCGATAACATTTCCAGTTTTTCATTGATTTCTTCTTCTCAAAGGAATCATCTGCGTGAACTCATGCAATGCATTTTTGATGCGGATTTCTCCGATTTTGTTGAACAGCCGCTGCTTATATTCAGGCGAGGTGTCCAAACTATTTTACTGATCGTGTGAGAAAAGTTGTAAAAACATAAAAGCTGTTAAGCTGTCAGCAATTCTTGAAAAGGTCAGTCTTCAGGTAAATCGCTTTACAGATTCTCGCCATATCCATTTTTTTAAAAAAAATTTATACTCAAGCTTTTTGTCTAAATCTAGTCTTGTCAATTTATATTCTATTTTCCACTCATAAAAACAGATGTTAGCCATTTTAAGGCGATCCACTTTTTGGCACGAGCGGGACTCGAACCAGGAACCTATGGAATGTGAGTCAACCACTGTAGGCACCACGCCACGGCCACCGCCTCCCCCTCGCCATATCCATTACACCAGAGCCAAAAACAAACCTGTCCAATCACAGATTCAGCAACACCACAAATTACAGTGACGGTGCCAGAAAAAAATTCTGGATAAGACCAAGGGTGGGCCACAAATTTTCATGCAGGGCCAAAGTCTAACAGCGTTTCATTACAGCAATACTGCTGTTCTTCCCCAATAGGAGGGGGGACCCACCTGGCTCCCCCTTGGCGCCATCCTTGCCACAAAACGAGGAACATTTCTTCAGGTAAGAGCTTTCACCTACCAAAAATCTTCTCCATGCGAACCAGATCCTTGCATTCAAACAAATAATTCACATGTTAAAGGTCGTAATCGATCTCTCAATCCGTTTGAACCATATTTTCTTTTTAAATCTTGGGGTGACTCACATTCTTCCAACCAGCAGGTGACTTAATCCTAAATTTAACTCAAGACACCTGTCTGTTGAAGGCGAGAGACCTTGTGTGGTTGATTGCATCGAATATAAAAATTCGTAAAATAAATGGTGTTTTTATGGTTTAGTTAGAACATCGTTACATGTCTACGTTAGTTGCTTCATTACATCCGTTTAAGCCTTAGTTTAAAAAAAAAAGTTCCCACGGCAAAAACCTTTACTATGAATGACATTTTCTTTAAATATGTATTTTTTTTTTGTATCTTACATCTTAGATCGTTCTTTCGATTTAAGATTAAAACACTGCGCAGTCAATTGTAATATTTTGACATATTTTTTCGTGGTAATCTTTGCTAGTCTGATCTTAACCTAATATCAAACGTTTATTTTCGTCATGTTGACGTTTATCGATTGTCTGGTACTTGATCTATAATACCCATCAAGTCGGTCGATGATTTCATAGTGTTTGATGTTTCACTTCCTGTCACGGACAAGGAAAAACGGGTATGAGGAAACCTTATGACAGAAATCAATAGATGAAAAAGCGACCCTTAAAATGAAAAACCGTTAGGACGGAAGCTATAAGAGAAAGATGAGTTAATTAAAAAACACGGAGAGGGTGCAATACCTGACCGGAAACACCAGACACCCCCATCTGCTACTCTTGTCATTCTTGTGTCATCGAGCATTTCCGGATATTATTTCGTACTTCATTGACTCGTTATCTTCGTCAACTTTTTTTTTTGGGATTCCCCACTCTTTACGCAAATAAACTTGCGTGTTTAGAGGGGTTTGATAAAGGAAGACCGTCAGAAAATAGAAATAGGAAGGGCTGTGTTTGCAGCTTTTCGTGTTTTTGAAATATTATGGATGAGATTGAGAATTCTTTCGTGATGCAATGTAGCTACGGCAATTTCTGCTACTTTAACCCTTGTGATAATTAGTACAGAAAAAGGAATAGATCTGGAGATAAGAAGGAAGGGAGATTCAGAATAATGTGGCCTCTAAGCACTAAAAGTTCGAGCAGTTTAAGTTGAGAGCCTGTAAACATTTGGGCGATTGTAAATTGTTTTTGACCTGGCTCAAGGAAAAACTTAGCAACACGATATCTAAAATCTCACTGACTAGCCGTGGATAACCAGTGTAGTAAAATCGCAGCGGTTTCAGGGGCAGGTCGTGTGGTGCAAGCGACGGCGGAGCGTAGGAAACGGTGGTCGGACAACGTGAGGGAAGGTGCCCAACGCCTAGGGGTAAGAGAGTGGCGGAGGGTAGCCCTCAATCGCTGCGGTAACTGCGGCAGTAGGACTTCAAATCCTGTAGAGCCACCAGAGCAAGAATAAGAGTCGAAGAAAAAAGGCAGTCCCATCATTTTAAGGTGTGGTGAAACTTCGGGATAACTCTTGCATGAAAGTTCCTGCAGCCCCCTTTTTTCCCAAAAAGCCTTCTCATTCTCATTATTAACAGATCGTTTATTTGTAATCAGCAATATGGTCCTTAGGAAGGTCCGGAAGGCAGCGAGGCCCTGAACAGTGCTCTCCCAATTGTCTTCTTTTTCTTTCAACCTATACCCGTCCACTGCTGAACAAAGGTCTCCCTCAACTTAATGTCTTCATACCTTTTCTTTTGTGGCCTACCGACGCTTCTTTTTGACGCTCGAGGTCTCCATCTTACTATCCGTGTACTGTCCACTTGTCCGGATCCTCCCTAGTGACATGACTTGTTCATTGCCACTTAGCTGTAACAAGGCGTTGCGCAGCATCATCGACCCTAGCCAGCATCCTTACTTCCTCACTGCGAAAGCGGTCCCGTAGGCTAATACCAAGCATTGTTCTTTCCATCGCTCTTTCAGTTATAACCTCAGCATGTTTTACTGCAATTGCCATTCTCTCCAGGCCATATATCATCACCGGTACAAGACAGGCATTAATTAATTTCTTTTTTAAATGTATCGAAAGTTTAGGATTTATCATTACGTGTCATTTTCCTCGATCACTGCGGGCAAGTTCCCTTATAACATAAATTAGACTCCATTTAAGTTCTCAGGATTGTAAGTCAACGACTCTAAGCACTACGCCACCTCCCACCTCGATTACAAACAATACTTACTTGCTTTGGCATCAAAAAAATCTTCATGAACGTCATTTCATTAGCTTTTCCTTCCTAAAATCGTTTTCCATTTTTCTTTACAAAATTAAATCCTATTCTGCGTCGACAGCTTGTAAAAAAGTATTCACTCTGAACTTCCAATATCAATTTCCGGATCTTCCCTCTGGAACAAAAAAAGTGACATTAATTAACCATACAATGTAACCACGAGCCTCCCCAAAATTCCATTACCGCGCAATATTAATAATTTTATTAAATCACTTGCGTAAGAATGACACATGTCAAAAAAAAATCGGAACGAATCGGTTATTATTTATGAATATTTGCAACCATGCGAAGATCCTGAGCCGGCAAATCAAACACACACACAAAAAAGTTAGAATAGGTAGATTTGTAGACAATAACTCACCCGTGTACTATTGTGGGACCGCAGGGAACCTAATTACGATTTAAAAGGCAATAATGTGTCGTTATGGGTGGTCAACTACTAGGCAGCTGATGTCGTACAACAACAAAAATATTTTACAACAAATTAAATTTAATGAAGGGTTAAATCTGTAGGGGTTGTTTCATATCTCTTGAATCTACACGTAGTTTGTCTTTCTATTTTTTTTTTATCCTTTTCCTTTTCTTTGATCGATGACGTTGAAACTCGGCGCAACTTTTTTTGTGATTGGAGCACACGACCACAAGACATTAAAAAATTTATTTGTTGAATGAATCAACAAACCTATCGAGTAGTCATCGATATATTGATATTGTATCGAGTGTCAACGTATTTTTGAAGTGTTTTCGGGCTTTTGAAGTACGATGAGGAAAGGCGAAGGATTTTTAAGGGTAAGTTGGAGAGTAAGGGGAAATATTTTGGGGTCACTGAACAGGGTTTGCAGAAGACAAGTCTCGATTCTGAATGTATGAGTAAGATTTTGGAAATAAATAATTTGCAACTGATAAGATAAAAGATTGTTAACGTAGCTATGACGACAGTGTCAATTATATTTAAAATAATCAATCGAACGGACAATGTATCAAAGATAAATTTGGAATCGCCAGTGTATGTACAAAATGTTGAAGTTTAAGGGCACGATTTTGTTAATAAGCGTTCTGTGTGTTTTGGGTAAGTGAAATTTTAATAAAAAAAAATATATTTGAAGCCAAGAAATGAAATGTTTATTATTTTCTAAAAATTACTGAGCTAGATATTATTTCGAATATAGATAGATTATGGTCATGTGCTGGTAAATAACCTAAAATTTAAATAGTCGAATTTTTTCTCTAATGACCAACATTTTTTGAATTAACTAAAGACAGCAAAAGATTTTACGTCACTCAAATATTTTTTTTAAATTGCCAAAGACCTTAAAAGCTGGTAATCCATCCTCAACTATTAAAAACAGCAGTTTGGCTAAAAGATGAAATAACATTTTCATTTTTCAACTACAATTTTAAAGCTTCTCGTCTTTTTGAAACTTGCTTTAACCATTTTTTACTTAAATTATCATCAACATCAACTCTGAATATTTTTTTAATTGAATTTAATTTCGGGTTTTCATGATACAGGTAATTCTTTTACTGAGTGACCGACGTTTCTGTTGCTGATACAGCCCACGGCCATTCCATATCAAAGCCATGCTAAATTGTTCTTATAGTTCATGGAGCTCGCATCAAGCTCAATCACAATTGGAAATGATTGTTAGTAGAATGTGAGGATGTAAAAAATCAAGAAGGCGTCAGTATTGTCAATATCAATATTATTGTGCTGTCGGTTGAAATCGATAAAAATTTCTGCACGAAATCTTATCTCACGACCCGATTTTTTTTCCTAGTTCAAGCCAAAACAATTAATTAAATGAAAGTTAAGACGCTAAGCACGCTATTTTAACGTTAAAAAAATAATGACCAAGTTACAAGGCATTAGGATTTTTCAGTTGCCAAAAGCAGAAGAAATTTCTTATTTACACTCCACCCCCTTTATGATGTTGTTTTACAAAATATATTACTTACTTAATTTTATGAAATTAACTTATTCCTAATCATTCGTACATTACGCATAAAAAGGCTTCTAAAAATTTTAGAGAATACACGGCTTTGAAAAAATCACTAAGTCAAACATAATCGAACCATCCAAAGCGACCGTTCACACGAAACTGAAAATTCGGGATAAAGGAACCCTTTAATGAAAAGTAATAAAATGGCGAAAGACCTTTTAGGTAAGGTCAGGTAAATAAAGTTTAAATAAAATGTAAAAAGGCATGTCTGCCTAAATAGAAACATCGTCCCAAAAAAGAAATTTTCGAACCTGATGCGTCAAAAACTTATTTTGAGCACGTCCACCATTCACTCATAAAGTAATTCGCACCCCAAAAACTGTTTCTTTTTAAAATAATAAATTTTCAGTCTTCTCTCCCTATTTGAAAACACCAACCGCCAGCGCCTCTGGCGCCCTTTAAAAAATCCTCAGATTTGCGCATCGCAGTTCAGTTTCACCATCAGCACTGCTAATTGTTGCGCAACCGATCAGAAAACATCACATCTAAATTTTTAAAAAGCCCCCAAAAAAAATCATTAGGCAATAATGTTTATACATAACCAGGATGAAAAAATAAAGTAGCAACAAAAAATCATAAGCCAGATAAGCTCAGGCTTCCTTTTCAAAGGGGAAATGATTAGATCTGCGATGAGTTTAATAAAAAATAAATTGCGATATTATTTTCCCAGCATTAATTTGTTATCTTAAAGCTACATTTTAAATGTTTTCTTCTTTACGTCATGCAATTGTAAGGTGGATTAAATTTGAGGAATTAGATTATGAAAGATCCAGCTTATAAATTGTACTTATCTTACGGTAGGCATTAGAATTAATCATTAACAGAAGCTACGAAAAATGGTATTGCGTAACATTGTGAAAAATATTTAGGATTAAAGATAAGAAAATAGGCGAGAAAATGATCAAAAATCAGAAAATCGTAAAATGCGTTTATCAGTTAATGTAATTTCAATTATTTTCTTTATGTAAGCTGGAACGGCAGCCAATCCGACGAGGACGAGGTTCAAATCGTTATTGGAAACTAAAGATGAAGGTGACCAACCACAACCTCCGGATGATTCACCGGATCCTCCCGTAGAAGACCCTCCAGCTACAGACCCTCCAGCCACGGATCCACCAGCGACAGACCCTCCGGCCACGGATCCACCGGCGACAGACCCTCCAGCCACGGATCCACCCGCGACAGACCCTCCAGCCACAGATCCACCCGCGACAGATCCACCCGCGACAGATCCACCAGCAACAGATCCTCCAGCCACGGATCCACCAGCCACGGATCCACCAGCGACAGACCCTCCGGCCACGGATCCACCAGCGACAGATCCTCCAGCCACGGATCCACCAGCGACAGATCCTCCGGCAACGGATCCACCAGCGACAGACCCTCCAGCCACAGATCCACCCGCGACAGATCCACCGGCGACAGACCCTCCAGCCACGGATCCACCCGCGACAGACCCTCCAGCCACAGATCCACCCGCGACAGATCCACCAGCAACAGATCCTCCGGCAACGGATCCACCAGCGACAGACCCTCCGGCGACAGACCCTCCAGCCACAGATCCACCCGCGACAGATCCACCGGCGACAGACCCTCCAGCCACGGATCCACCCGCGACAGACCCTCCAGCCACAGATCCACCCGCGACAGATCCACCAGCAACAGATCCTCCGGCAACGGATCCACCAGCGACAGACCCTCCGGCGACAGACCCTCCAGCCACAGATCCACCCGCGACAGATCCACCGGCGACAGACCCTCCAGCCACGGATCCACCCGCGACAGACCCTCCAGCCACAGATCCACCCGCGACAGATCCACCAGCAACAGATCCTCCGGCAACGGATCCACCAGCGACAGACCCTCCGGCGACAGACCCTCCAGCCACAGATCCACCCGCGACAGATCCACCGGCGACAGACCCTCCAGCCACGGATCCACCCGCGACAGACCCTCCAGCCACAGATCCACCCGCGACAGATCCACCAGCAACAGATCCTCCGGCAACGGATCCACCAGCGACAGACCCTCCGGCGACAGACCCTCCAGCCACAGATCCACCCGCGACAGATCCACCCGCAACAGATCCTCCAGCCACGGATCCACCAGCGACAGATCCTCCGGCAACGGATCCACCAGCGACAGACCCTCCGGCGACAGACCCTCCGGCGACAGACCCTCCAGCCACAGATCCACCCGCGACAGATCCACCCGCGACAGATCCACCCGCGACAGATCCACCGGCGACAGACCCTCCAGCCACAGATCCACCCGCGACAGATCCACCCGCGACAGACCCTCCAACCGAACCACCTGCAAGTCCACGCCCTCCAGATGAACCATCTTTCGTTGTCGGTGACGATTCCAATAAAACTTGCATTTTAGCCAATATGAAAATCAAAATTTCAATTGTATACGAAGCTAAAGAAGAGGTAAGTGTCTCAAATAGATTTCCAAAGTCCATCTGCATGATAAAATGAATCGTCCTTCAAATTAAAACAACTTTTTCTGATATTCCAGGACGTAGTATCAAATAAAACAGCAACGATAACAGTACCAGATAGTGCAAAAGTTCTTGGACTATGTAAAGGACAAAATGGAACTATTAATGATGAAAAATTGGTCGGCCCTCTCCTCGTTTTAACATGGAACTGGCAATCACCAAGAACTAAAGAAAATTCAGGTATCCCAGTACGACAAAACCATGTAGCCGTTCAATTCCAAAGCAACGATGACGAAACATCCATTTCAGAATTAAAAATCAATATTTTAAAAACAGCCGCTTATTTTCCGAATATTACTAATCCAGGTAATCTCACTCACAAATTCAAAAAAGTTTTTTAAATATCAGTTATTTCTAAGCATAAATTATTTTCAGGATCAAGGGCCACATTCAACGTGAAAGTAGAAGGCTACGAAGCAAGTTCAGATGAATCTTACTCATGTAGCTCAGCTCAAGAATTTAAATCAGAAAACGGAGATGGATCAGCACAGCTTGAAGATGTAAAATTCCAAGTTGGATCAAACCTTTCTGAAAAATTTGGCGAGGGGGATGATTGCGAAGACAGCGGAGATGACACCGTCGCCATTGCGGTCGGTGTAACAGTCGGTGTGCTAGTAGTCGTAGTCGTAGGTGGATTTATATTTAAAAGAGTCAGAGATAAAAGAAAATATTCATAATTTTAAAGTCAGTATTAAATAATCAGTGATAACTTTGATTTAATTCATTGCTCCCAAAAAAGACTAATTTTTTCCCAAGAAAATAATCAGTCAATCGAATTTGGTTTAATTAGTTTTCTTTCTAGCAACAAAAAGATTTTTACTGAATTAATAAGGCGACTTAATCTTGAATAATAATAATAATTATAACCAGTGTAGTATCGTTAATTTTTTTTTTAATAATGTAAAATATATATTATGTATAATATATTTATAAATATAAGACAATTTTTACATTCATTCGAGATTTTTCTTTATGAAAGTTACTAGGCTCTCAAACTGAGTTCCAATAAGAAAGGAAGCAGCAAAGCTTTGTATCAGACTTGCTTTATATCTACAGCAATCAAATTATTGCCATCTTAAACTAACCTAACCTAACCTAACCAATCCACGTTTGGCCGAAACCAGTGCGACCATTATGAATAATAGCATGTCCATTTCATTCTTTCCTTATTCATGAGTTAAAACTTATTCGAAAGTTTAAAATGAATGATAATCTCGATTCCCTATCTTACACTTAAGCTACTATTTTTGCAGGGATGGTGGTTCGGGCAAAGTTCATATGTCTCAACTGAATAAGATATGTTATAAATATTTTATATCGGCCATTTATTTGATCTTATCTTATTATTTACGACCGATTTTTATTTTATCATGAGCCTATTTTTTTTACAAAACGCAGTAGCTAAAATAAATTGGCATGGAATGTTATCCTGTTCACAATACTGTTCATCTTATCCTACTTTTGTTTGTTCAGGGAATCGATGAGATCTCGTATTAAGGAAAGAAATTCGTCAGCCTTTGGTATTGTGATTTTAGATGATAACAACTGATTTATGATAAGATGGTACGTACAATGGTTTCTATAGTAACAGCCCAAGTAAAAAAATTATCGCAAAATATTAGCGATTATTCAGTTCGGACAAGTCCGCTTGAGAGCAATTAAATATGAACGAGCTAAAAGTTTTTTTGAAATTTATTACAATCTTAAGCGTAATATTTGGTAAGCATGTTGAATCAGAAAAAATTGAAATATTATCTTAATAACTTTCCTGTTTGGTTATAGTCAGTTTTTCAAATCCTATCCGTAAGGATAGCTCTCTTCTCCAGAATGCTGAAATAGTAATAAAGGATCCGAAAAATAATCGAACTTGTCTTTTGGCAAGTCTGAATGTTACACTAACAACTGTAAGTATAGATTTGCAATTTAAAGTTGAGTATATTAAGAAATAAACTAATTGCATCATCTTGATGGATTTTCAGAAAAAGGGTGAACCAAAAATACTTAGCTCTAAAACGACTGGATTCTTTGGGAAATGTCGAGAGAAATTACGTGATTTACCCAATGATGATGAATATGGCGAAAATACAGATATCTTAAGTCCAGAAATCACATTTACATGGCCTGAACTTAATCACGAAAATAACGAATTAACAATAAAATGGATTCACGAAGAAAATACATCCCATATTGATTACATAAATTTTAAAATTCAGGATTTCGGTAAGTGTATAAGCCTGATTTAATGAAATATCATTTACTAACATTGAAAAAAAAATGTCCGTTTTTCTTTAGGAATTGACGGAGAATTCGACCAATCTACTTTAGAAGAAATAAGTGTAAAGGATGGCAAAGTATGGAAATCAGATGAATTAGTCAAACTAGCATGGGATGAAACAACTGGGAAAACAATCTATCTTTCCGGTTTTTTTATGGTTGGTGAAAATTTAGGTATATAATTAATTTTAATAATTATTTAATTTATTAGTAATAAAATTTGAATTAAATTATGAACCACCAACCAAGATTAGGAAGCAGATTTTCAGGAAAACCATTTCCAAAAAAAAAAAAGGAAAAAAGAAAGAAATAAGGTAAACAAGAATGGCGATAATAAGCTTAAAATCAACTGCATTGCGTAAAATTAAACTTATTAGTACCATAAAAAAATCGATATACACACAAATATCAAGCGTTAATTAAGTTTCAAGAACTTTGTATAGATATAGAGGAATTGCATCACGCAGTAGCCTCAGTTTTGATAGTATCAAATCTCGACGATTCGATTCGATAAAATTCGTCTCAATTTGATATACCTCGCTTTCAACCCTTGCCATGTAAATAACTATTTTATTTTAGCTTCAATAGCGGCCAATCATGACAGGACAGCGTTAAAATCGTTTAATGTAAATAAAGACGACGGTGACACACCACAACCCCCAGACGATTCACCGGATCCTCCGGTGGAAGATCCAACAAGCGGTCCTCCTACGGATCAGCCGACAGACTCTCCGACTACAGATCCTCCGGCTACGGATCCACCGGCGACGGATCCTCCTGTGACAGACCCTCCTGCGACCGATCCACCTGCGACAGACCCTCCAGCGACAGACCCTCCTGCAACAGATCCACCTGCGACAGACCCTCCAGCGACAGACCCTCCTGCTACAGACCCTCCTGCGACAGATCCACCTGCGACAGACCCTCCAGCGACAGACCCTCCTGCGACCGATCCACCTGCGACAGACCCTCCTGCGACAGACCCTCCTGCGACAGACCCTCCTGCGACAGATCCACCTGCGACCGATCCACCTGCGACCGATCCACCTGCGACAGACCCTCCAGCGACAGACCCTCCTGCGACCGATCCACCTGCGACAGACCCTCCAGCGACAGACCCTCCTGCTACGGATCCACCGGCGACGGATCCTCCTGCGACAGACCCTCCTGCGACGGATCCTCCTGCGACAGACCCTCCTGCGACAGATCCACCTGCGACTGATCCACCGGCGACAGACCCTCCAGTGACAGACCCTCCAGCGACAGACCCTCCGGCTACGGATCCACCGGCGACTGATCCCCCTGCGACAGACCCTCCGGCGACAGATCCACCTGCAACAGACCCTCCTGCGACCGACCCTCCTGCGACAGATCCACCTGCGACAGACCCTCCTGCGACAGATCCACCTGCGACCGATCCACCTGCGACCGATCCACCTGCGACAGACCCTCCAGCGACAGACCCTCCTGCGACCGATCCACCTGCGACAGACCCTCCAGCGACAGACCCTCCTGCTACGGATCCACCGGCGACGGATCCTCCTGCGACAGACCCTCCTGCGACGGATCCTCCTGCGACAGACCCTCCTGCGACAGATCCACCTGCGACTGATCCACCGGCGACAGACCCTCCAGTGACAGACCCTCCAGCGACAGACCCTCCGGCTACAGACCCTCCGGCTACGGATCCACCGGCGACGGATCCTCCTGCGACAGATCCACCGGCGACGGATCCTCCTGCGACAGACCCTCCTGCGACAGATCCACCTGCGACTGATCCACCGGCGACGGATCCACCTGCGACAGACCCTCCGGCTACGGATCCACCAGTGACGGATCCACCGGCGACGGATCCTCCTGCGACAGACCCTCCTGCGACAGATCCACCTGCGACTGATCCACCGGCGACGGATCCACCTGCGACAGACCCTCCAGTGACAGACCCTCCAGCGACAGACCCTCCGCTAACAGATCCACCAACTGAGCCTCCAACCGAACCGCCTACGGAACCTCCCACACTACCACCAGTATCAAACGATAGTCCAACACAAACAATTAAAGGCGATGACGGTAAACCTTGTATTTCTGTGAGCTTGAGTTTGATTGTATCAGTACCTTATACCAAAAAAGATAATAGCAAGGTAAAACCTTTTTCGTTTTTAATTCTTTTCTGAATATAAATAATTTCTACATTTCTGGTAAACTGTTTTTTTTTCAGACAACAGCCGCTGTTACTGTACCGACCAATACTCAATATTATGAAGGCAACTGTGACCCAAGCAGTGGTTTATATACTATGATTTACTACTGGAATCCGGAAAAAGAAAAAATTTCTTACATTGAACATGGAGGTATGAATAATGCAACCGTCCAGTTCAAAAAGAATGATGGCCAATCTCATATTTCCAAACTGAGCTTTAACATTAAACCAATGGGAAAAGAGTTTGTGGATGCTAAAGATCCAGGTAAATAGAATCCTAAAGTCAACGTGGTTGACAATCCATCTGAACATGATAATCATGGGATTTTGTTTCAGTTACTGCTGTAGTTGTAAAATTTTACAAATGTTTATTACAGATCACTTCATCAAAATCGAAACTGATGGAGAGGATGCTGGACTAATGTCAGTTGACGAGGGGTATAGCATACAGTGTGAAAATGGAGAAAAGACTACAGCTTCTTCCGAAGATGGTGATGCAAGCGTTAGCGTCTCGGGAAAATATGAAATTGATGGAAAGCAAGATGGTGGTTTTTCTGAAGGTAAAAAATTTTTTAATGATAAAAATATATAAAAGAATGTTAAGTACGATAAAGACTGTTTTTCTTTTTTAGCGGTACCATGCCCAGCTGATGACGAGGAAATATCTAGTCCAGTTGGAGCTATTGCAGGAGGAACAGTAGCAGCTATAATCGTATTGATAGCATTAGGAGGATTTGCTTTATATTTTTACAGAAAACGAAAAATTAACTAAGATTAAGTATAGGGTTTTAAGAGACATTGATTGACATTTACGCATGGTGCAGCCATAGGTGAAAGGTATCAGTGGATTTACAAGGAAGTGCACAAACTGTAAGTCTCAGATTTTAATGGGAGGTGATTTTTTAGGTCCTTTGGGTCCAGTGAATACCGTATTACGTGCCCATATTGACTTTTAAGCCAGCCGAGATTGGCCTAAAAATAAAACTTTTGACGAGCGTGAAACGTAACAATTAGACAAAATCTTCCTTAAACACTGTTTAAAATTGAAATTTAAAACGATTTATCCTCTACTCAGCTGCAATCATTATTTGACTAAGTTTGCCTAAAAAAAGGATTTTAATTCTGTCCGAAAGTCAATATGGGCACATAATATTGACAATACCGATGTTCAGTGGACACAAAGCACCTAAAAATCCACCTCTGATCAAAATCGAAGACTTACAGTTTGTGCACTTCCCTTGTTAGATGAGCTCTAGTGCTGATATTATTCATTGTTTATTACCAGTAAATAAGCTGATCGAAAGTGTTTTATACTTAAAAAGCGATATTGTAAAAAAGTTCAATAAATTTGATAAATTTTTTAATTAAGTGAATGTTTTTCTAATGAGGGACTTTCAGGGCGTTAGTTCATAATTTTGTCAAGAGATGGCGACGCTGAAATTTTAAAGAAAATCTAAACCCACGATTGTTTTGGAAAATACTTTTTTCCTGTAGATCGTTTTTCCTATAAAATAAATGAAGCAGATTAATATGTTTAGTTATTTTGAAAGATTTCAAAAAACTTTTTTGCAATTTAGAGTTTCCTGGAGTGAAAAAACAATGGTACAAGATTTTCAAAGTCCCTCATTAAGGCATGATTTTATTTTGGCTAATAGCTCAGTTATTTAAGATGTTTGCGATATAAATTTTCACTGAATGACTTTTAAATCAAATTTTCTGTCCAACTTTGGTAAATTAAAAAAAAATTTTGAGGAAAATTCATAGTTTAGCATGAGGTAACATGATGCCATTGTAAAAAAAAAATGTTTCTTCGATAATCTAATTGATAAGTCAATTCGATAAAGCTGACCGATTAATTTACTTATCTTTGCGCAATATTTAATCTGGCTATTTCAAATGCCGTTCAATTTTCCTTGCCAAAATCCGTAACTTTAGCGAATGGAGCTGAGAATCCAGGTTTCTACAATTTCCTTAATGCAAAATTTATTCATTAAGTTTAAATGATGACTTCATTGCTCTCAACTGATAAGAATTAAGTTTTCAATCAATCAACTGATAATAAACAATCGTAACAATGGAAGTCACCTTTTTTTTTTTTCAACCGTATTAACATGATAACACATTTATTCTTGTGATTAAAGTGGTTGCTATAGAAATCGAAGTGATAAAAATCAGTGATAGGATATTCTGATAATTGCGATCAGTTATTTATGATTAAAAATTAAAAATGTCTGGATTTAAAAAATTTTTATTTTTACTGGCGATATCGTGTTTATTTTTGGGTAAGCAATTTTTATTTTTCGAATATAATTGACTGAAGAAAATTGTAAGCTGGATATATGAAATGGCACATGTAAAATTACAGTTTCCTTCTCAAGCCCAGTATTTTTGTATTTGCCAAGCGGAGACCCAAACGTCAACGTTTCAGATGTCAACAATACATATTATTGCATTTTGGCGAACTTAAATATAAAATTGAATTTGCATTATAACACGTCAGGTAAAAAAGTAAGTATTTTTTAAAGATATCCTCATGTTTACCCTTGCTTCAACTTTAGAATTTTAAACCTGAATTCAAATACTTCAGAGCAAAATAATTTAATAATAAAATAAATTCTCACTTTTTAAAATGCTTCAAAATTTCTAAATTTTCTTTCCAACTTGACAGGCGGTAGAAATAGACTATGATGTGCCTAAAAGTGCAAATGGAACTGGAATATGTTTAGACGAACTTTTAGTCACTTATCGTTGGCCTGACAATGATGACCCTAATGTAAATAAAAATTTTGTAATTATTAAATGGGGAAGAAAAGACGATTCTGTTTATATTCAAGAAATCGGAATTAAAATATTTGCGAATTCGCTACCAGATCCGACCAACCCAGGTAATATTTAATTTGTTAAAATCACGAACACAATATAAGATAATTCTGCATCTAACTTTATTTTTCAGAAAATATACAATTTACGGCAACTTCGTTGAAACTTTTGCAAGCGAATTATAACGACAGCCTAGAGTGCCGCTCTGGAGAAACAGCTAGAGACGATTTTGAAGAAAGCGAAAATTCTGTTTCAATTTCTGGAGTATATCAAATAGGAGAATTAGACGATCCTGTGTTTACAGAAGGTACTTCTTACTATTTTTAAAAGACCTTGATTTTAAAAAATTAACAATTTTTTTTTTCAGGTGATCAATGTCTTAATGATAAAGAAATCGACGGAGGCTCAACTGCTGAATCGTCTTCAAAAAGTAACGTAGGAGCAATAGCTGGAGGTGTGGTAGCTGCATTAATAGTACTTATATGCATAGCAGCATTCGGCCTTCACTTTTACAGGCGGAACAAGAGACACTCATCCAATTAAATAAAAACATTATCTTTACGAATATTTTTCTAGGTGTAATTTTTGTAAATAAATCAATCAAATGTATAAAACTGAACTGCTAAAAATATAAACACGTTAAATAAAACTTATCATTTTTCTTTTGATCGCATGGGAAAATGCCGATATACGTTGGTTTTTAAATTAATCAAAGACACCATCTTGAAAATTGATTGGCCAAATGCTAAATATAAGATACTATCCTTAATTCATCCCGTCTCATCACTATGATCCATTCAGTCATTCATTTCCACCCTCATTGTAGGAAGTTAAATGTACGAAAAATACGGGAAGTGAACAGCTGATATATTGCGACCGTTACGTACAACAATCGGTATATATGATGAAGGGATTGGACCAGGTGGGCCTATATATAATTTTGACCGTTGGAATTCCACCCTCCTAAGTATATTTCTCGATAATGTACCACTACCGGCATCCTTCTTCCCTGATTTTATAACATAAGTCTTCCTCTTTGAAAATTCATGGCTGGGTTATTTTTTCAGGTTCCGTTTTTTCTTTTCTCGGTGGGAAAAAATTAAAGCTGTTAGGTACGAATTGGGGGCGACTTAAAAAAATTGATTCGTAGAATTGGATTAAAAAATTTTTTTAAAAGTGTTGTTTATTTGATAAGGAATGTGTTTCCAAGTCGAACAAACGGATCATTGTATTTCTTATCGCCAGAAAATGTTGTACAAAATGTTATCGAATATTTTGGATTTTTTTAACCGTAGAATTTCAATTTTTAAAGCAAATAAAAGTGTGCACCCTATATGAATATTAAACATTATTGTTTACTGATATGCGTTTTTTAATAAATAATTTTAAATCTCGGTTAAATAGCAATTATAGCAGAAAAGGTCTTGGCTCGCTAAAATTTTGAATTTTGGGCAAGTTGCGAGAGAGAAATTTAAAAGTAGTGGAGAATTTTGAAGACGAAACTGCCTTGCGAAGTACCAGGACGGGCCAGAGACACACACAAAGCTTGGATGACTTGAAGAAGAAATGATATTACTAACACCTAAAGGAATCTGAAGAAAATATGATGGTGGCGGAATCGGAACCTCTTATTACAATAATGTGGTGACTTTCCATAATCTTCCACATCGCAGTACGGGAGCCATACCATTGATCCAACTCTGCCTCTCGGTATCTGAGCCTAGGCCTTGCCGATTACTACCATCTTCAGCCCCAGGTCAGTATTAGCGAAGCTGCTGCCCTCCACTAACTCATAACCCTGAGAAGGGAGCTCACCATAGGGCAAGGACGCCATTCCTTGAGCAAGACAAAACATGCCTCACCGGTTACCCTATTTTAATTCTAAATAGACCTAAATATTTACTTACCGCTTAGCAGTATGCACATCCACGCTCAAAATCCTCGAAAACTACAAGCTGCCCATTTCAGTCACAAAATCAGACTGACAAATTCACTCGATTCACTTGTCCATCACCTAAAACAAAGCACAAAAAACTTTTATTATTAAAAAAATCTTTTGAAAAATTTCTTTTTAAAAAAAATAAACAATGACTTTTGAATTCCTCCCGCACAAAAAAATAATACCCAAGCAAAGCACACGCATTTTCCGGTCGCTTCAGTTTCCAATAAGACATAACCAATTACCGGGTGTTTATTTAAATATTTAATATTATAATTACCACTTTTAAAAATGAAATAATTCGAAACCGTTTTGTTTGGTTTATATCCTAAAACTAACCTGACCTCGTCCCTCGTTCAAAATTTCTTACCTTAATTATTCTTTTTAAAATAAAAATCCCAACCGGTTGGTGCAAGTTATAAAAAGTAGGAGGACTGCATATTATTCAAGTTGTAGTAAATATCTTTTAAATAATGGCGTGTACTGCAGTCAATTGCTTGTACGAGGATGCAGGGCGCGTTTAGTATCAGAGACAGTCGAGAGTCGAACCGGGCCACAAGGGGTATACGCACCTTTACCCAAAAATTACGCTTGTTTTCCGCGGAGTTTTTTAACGTGATGAAACCGCGCACAATTTGATAAAAAAAATTCTTGTTATGTTTTTTTTAATTATTTAAACAAAACTATTTAAATTTTCGTGTAAAAAAAAATTACAAAAATGCTGACTGCACGACAAACTGATAGATTACAACCGCTTTTGTCGGAGAATAACAACAAAAATTTTTACCGGAGTCGGGTGCCTAAATGTTTATTCGGTGTGCCTGAACAATCCGATGAAATATTCGAAAAAGAAACAATAAGATACCGGGAAGCGTTTAAATGTAAATGGGACTATAATGTGATGGATGACAAACCTGTCGAAAATCCGAGGAATTATTTATGGTCTGAAAATTTGTGCAATGAGAATAATAAAACTAAATCTTCCGATAATCTAGTCAAAAGTGAAGAAAGGTTAAAAGGAGAAGAATCCTCGACGGGGATGTCGAAAGGAGATGTTGAAAATTGTAGAATAAGAAGGACGGATCTAAAAAGATATAGTGACGAAAATTGTGACGTTCCTTCCATGAAGAAAAAACGTCAAATTCTGTTACCAGGTCAGTTACATAAATTTTTTTTGGGGTTTTAAATGTAGAGTAAGGAATAAACGTAGTAACAAGTGTTTATTTGTTCGAAATTAGGACGGTTTGTGTTGTGTGACATTGAATGATTAAATGCGTCATGTTTTCTTGACATTATTTCATTTCTTTAATTCATCAAAGGTTTTTAAATGGAGGCTTTAATTATTTTCTACCTGGGAAATTAATTAAAAAATTTTAAAAAAATCTGGTAAAAAAGTTTTTTTCTTCTAGTTTTTTTATATGAATAGGACAGTGAAGTTTAGGGCGAATTCAGGCTCCGACAAGGCTATATAAAAGTGCCCAAAAATTTTTTAGCTACAGGCGCATTTTCACTAAAAGCTGCAATTCATCAAAAAACAAACTTGTGCCAAAAACTCACTTCCATGAAATTCAACCCTACCCATTCAGAAAATTTCCACTTTTTAGAAAACCCAGAAATATTTTTTGAGTTTGATGCCCTACAAATTTTTTTCAGTCCTCTTCTGGAATGATTTTTTCCAGGCTTTTTAATACGGAAATCGATTTCATTTAAAATTCGCGCCAATATTCTTTATTATGATAAAATCGAAAAAGAAAAGCCTACGCCTAGTTAATCTCAAGGAAACAAAAACCATAAAAAATATTAATCATTTTCAGTAATGCTTACAATGTAGCACTTTATTATTACAGGATTGCAAATTAGGTTTTCTTTTTTTTTTGCACGACTGGTCACGGTTAAGCCCGATAGCCTCAAGCCTCCTAACGAGTAAATCACACTTATCAAGGGAAAAGAGCTATAGTTTAGTTAAGTGTGTTCCCAAAAATTTTTCCTAAACTTATAATTATTTAAAACTTCTTATTTCTTTTACTTTCCGAAAAAAATTGACATTAGAGCACTTCGGTACAAAAAAAATATTTTCCAAAAGAGGTCACAGTCAAAACTAAGAGTCTCTAGATTTCTAGAGCACAAATTTTCAATAAATTGGCGCAATTGCTATAGGGAAACTTAAATGGGGAGATGAAAATTATCACAAGGAGGCCTATAGTTCCCTCTGCCGGCATTTCTAATTCTTTCTCCAGTTTGGAAAAAGTAGAGCGACCCTTATTCTTATTTTAGATCACTAGCAAGCTCCCCCCTATCCCTTGCATTATTAGGGAACTAAAAAATTAATTTCAAACTGCCAAAAAAACTGACACACTTATCGGCAAATTTTTTAAACGTTTAATTTAATTAGAATTATTCAACCGGGTCGCGTAAAGAGCATTCGGCTTGTAAAGACCAAACCTGGTTAAGAAGCTACCCTAGTAGCCGGAAAGTAAAAAAAAAAACAGGATAATAGGATCTCAGGAAAAAAACTTTAGCCAAAATTTTAAGAACTGACAATAAAAGGGCTCCGCACCTTTTTTTTTTGTTGAGACTCAAGGTGGCTTTGACGGTTACCTTTTTAGGCAATGCGCTTTTGGCTGTTTACAGATTTTCCCTAAAAAAAAAATACCTGACCTATAACAAGTAATAATAATAACTCCCGCCAATTTTTTTCATCGTCTATCACTAATTCACGTCTGAACAGGTTATAATATTACAAATCAATACTCTTCAGCCTACTCAATATGACTCAAACTTTGGCGCGCGCTTTTTTTTTTGCCATACCAATTACGCCATCAATGACAACCTCGCTTATCCCTCAACTCCCATATCAACAAAACACATAAATAAAAACTACAGAAGCAAAATAACTTTCAGAAAAAAAAAGTTATCATCAAGGTCAAGGCAAAAAGATCAAGAACAGAATAGGATCTTAACCGACCCGACAGTTGAGCGCCCTCTCCTTAAAAAAAAAACTGATAAAAATAAAAATAGCGTGAAAGCTTGGAGCAACGGATATGACAGACAAAACGAAACAATCATCACACCTATCAAGTGATCTGAGACACGTGAATCAGGTATAATCTTTACGCAAACAGGTATCCGAGTTACGTGCCGGCGACTTACTGACCTAGTCACTTCACGCAAGACGACCTTCGATTTCCCGCCGATTTTTAGTTGCTATTTGAATAATTTTTAATTAATATCGCGACATTTTGATGTTACGGGCGTTTTTCAAGGTTATGCCGGGATTAGGAAGTGGGATAATAAAAAAAAAAAAAAATTGGCTGATTTGAAATTAACAGATGCGGATTATTTTCGTGCAAATCAAGGTCAGTTTTGTATGAAGATGGAATTCTATCTTAATTTTTGCTGATTAAAAGTTTGTAAGGCCTGAGCAAGCTAAAAATTATTGTGGGTTTGGCCTGATTTGGTTTGCACAGCTTGGCACCATAAACCTGATTATTTGGGCCAAGATTCAGTTTTTAAAAAAATTTGTTCAGCAAGGAGAAATTCTGAAAAAATTTCTTCCATGACAAAAAAAAAAGTGCTTGACAAGAAAAATTTCCTCCACAAAAAAAATGGCTCGACACAAAGAATTTTCCCTACAAAAAAAAAATTGCTCGACAAGAAAAATTTCCTCCATACAAAAAAATTGCTCAGCAAGAAAAATTTTCTCCACAAAAAAATTTGCTCGACAAGAAATAAAAATGGCATAACAACAAAAAATTAAATTGCTCGACAAGAATCCTCAAAAATTTGTTTAACAAGAAAGACACACATGCCTGACTCCAAAAAAATATTTGTAAGCCCAGGTTGGTCAGCATCGCCAACGTTTTCAAGTGGCTAGGCCTCGGCGCCCAACAGCATGCTTAGGCCTGAAAGTTACAGAAAGAATATTTACTTTGTTAGCGGTGAAAAAAAATATACATTGGTGGTATTGTTTACAGGATCGTATATTAATTGGATTACGTAGCACTATAAGCAGAAAAAGACGCCGATGCTTGGGCAAACAAAATAATTGAATTTATGATCAGCGCATTTCGTTTGCTTATGGCACTGATAACGCAGCTTCTGTGTTAAGCTGTTTAAACATTTTAGCGTTATCTCCTTGTATGAGAAGGGTTAACGTATTCTGTTCTGGATAAAATTCCAAAATAAGTGGCGTGCTGACTTAAAAATTTTGATTTTAAATAAGAGGTTTGCTGAGAATCGACCAAGTTGTGTGGAGGTGAAAATTTTTTGGAAGGATTATAGATGATTTAAGCTGGGGTTTAAAAAAAAACCGAGTTGTGTTTCAAAATTTTTGAGGAAGGTGAAATCTAAGGAGGGTCGCCACTGGCGAAAGAAGTATGGAGAACACATGCCACTTAATCAGGGTAAACGTGGTAAAAGATTAGGTTAATTAAGGGGAAAGACAGAAGTCAAAGGTTGTTTATCAAAAAGTCAACGTACGAGTTTAGCACGAACGGCATCTGCAGTTTTTGATAATAATATTTCTAATGTTGGAAAGAAGTGATTACTCAAAATTAGCTAGATGGAAAAAGACCTGAAATTGATTCCTACTTAGCTAATTCAAGCTGTAAGGCAGATAAGAAGCTCATGTTGGGCCAAAAATAAGCTCTTCTAACTAAGCTATGAAGCCTAGAACAAGCTCAGCTAAGTTTCTCAGCGATCCCGATTTAGATTCTACATGTCCGACTTTGTTTTCAAATTCTAATGCCAAATTTTTTACCTCTTACACAAAAAACTGCTTATTTTAACTTTTTCAGTTGGACGTACCTTTCTCTTTCTTTTTCTTCAGCTTTTTTCTATTCATTCCTGGACTTAGCCCTCCCCTAATCTTTTAGTCCTCTATTTTTCGGAATGAACCCTTCCTGAGGTTTCAATTACAACATCCAGCCTTGTCTTTAGTCTTCATTGTGCTAATTCAGCGATACTGGTTCTGTCTGGCCTTATGGTTAACCAAAAGCCGTTTCTTGTCAGCTCTGCAGTGCTCCTCATAACATCCATCGCTCGAGTCTGCCTTGGGTTGTCTTTATTTCTAATCCCTGGATGCAACTTCACCTAAAAAATATTTAAAGCTAAATTAAAAATACAAATTTCAAATAAATCAGAAAATAATCAGCGCTTAATTTTCAAACGAAACTCAAAAACCGACCGTTAGTTATTAAAAACCGTTTGCGGCGAAAAAAGTTAGATGCATCTGTTTTAAAAAAACCATCAATCAAAAGGGGGAAGAGTTATATTTACAATTGCGAACAATGAATTCGTGCACGCGTTGAATTGTGAATTATGAAAAGCTCTTATCTCAGAAAACGGAAGAGTTTTTTATCCTGCGGTGTATATTCAAAAAAAAAAAAAATTTCAATGTCCCATGTACTAATTTATCATTATGTTTCGCCCATGCGGGTCGACCCCCAATTGATCCATTATTTCACCGACAATTAACCATTTAAACTAATACTATTATTCTGTATGAAAATCATCCAGCATGATATAAAGCAATTTCAACCGGGTATTTAAATTTTTAAAAGAAAAGCTGATAAGTGTTTAAAGTGCACGGATCTGATAACCGCAAAAGGCTTTTCGATATCAGTGAAAAACGTAATGACGTTAGAAAAATTTGCACGCGTTTGCATGACATTGAACACCAGAATCGTGAACGGTATTAAATTTTATATTGGAGATATGCCAAATAGCTCAAAAACAAAAGCAAGTGAGCATTTTGAAGGTGCTATTAAAATCCAACCTGTCGCATAAAATTTGAAAGAACATAAAATCCAGGTACCTTTTGCACGGGTGAAACATTCCTAGAATTCGGACAAGTTTCGACTTGCCCGGATATGAAGGAACCAATATTTTGACCGTTAGCCTAAGGGGCTCATCTTTTACGATTCCACCAAAACTATTCGATGACTAAGTGGTTGTGACCTTCTTTTGTTATTTTATTTTATTGTAAAGCTAAAAAAAGATTTTGCTGATGGCTGTTTGTCTAAAAATTTTTTTTAAACGCCAAAATTTACACCTTCGTGATCTTAGAAGCTAGAACTTAACCTTTACTTAAACAATTAGAAATCATAAAAAAAAATTGATTTTATAATCCCGCGCTTTTCTTAAGGTCTTGATAATCGTCCTACATTCTCCTTAACAACCTTCAAGACTTTCAAAAAGCAATATTTTACAAGCCATCTGCCATAAACCGAATTAGGTTAAACGGTGATGCTTACAAGACAACAAAACATGAAGGTAGCCGAGAGAAGAATAAAAAAAAACATTTCCTATAGTGGTTATTTTTAACGATCCTGATGATTGCCAAGGACATAAAACGAGCAAAAAAATATTGGCGGGAAAGTAAGAAATTATGTCGTAACGGGAGTTGGGCAAAACGTGCGAGTTGACTTTTTATATCCGTAAAATTTTTTTTTTATATTTCTCTGCATGATATCCCTATTGCGCAATAGAACGTCAATAATTTTTTAACGCCCGAATTGAATATATAGGATATGATCTTTAGTTATCAGTCATTCGTATAATTTACCAATGCCCGGCGGGATATTTTTTTTTTTTGGAAAGGATTGAGGCATGAAACTGAAAACTCTTGAGAATCTGTTTCATGATTGATTACACTATTAAGGGCCTATTTCGGAAGTTCACACTTGGTCTATTTAAAAAAATTTTGAATGTGCAGTTGCCAGATGAAGCTCATGATTAGATATGGAAATCATGCTCTGGTGAAATATCCAGGTGGAAAGCAGTAAACTTAAAAATTTTTGGCTCTTTGTTGTGACATCGGCAAAGCTTAGCTTAGCAGACCTGGGTTGCAACAATCAAGATTTGATCCTTAAACACTTCTGTTGCCAAAAACTTACCAAATACTATGGGCCAAATACTATATACCAAATACAATATACCAAATACTAACTTCAGAAAAAAAGTCATGATGAATCATCTTCGAATGTATTCTATGCTTTATCTTCCTGATTAACCCTTCTGCAGTTTTCCCAAAACTTGATCTTCAGCTCTAGAAGATGTGTAGTAAAGCACTCATTTATTACTTTCAGTGCCCATTGTTTATGCCATCAATAATTACTTCATTGTACTAATCTCGTCTTTTTTTCTTTTCAGAATTATGGCCAGAGAAGAAATCCAAGTCATCCTACAGAAAATCATCATAATCTGCAAATATACAATATATTTATTAAGTGTATGAGAAATTATTTAAGAGATTTATTTTATGATGCAATTATTTTAGTATGTAAATTCCTATTGCACGATTTTCAATTTTATACAAAAAATCATTTATATACAAAGCGTTGGATCAATAAAAAAAAAACCTTTACTGGAAAACTTGTTTAACATTTGCTACATTTGGGAAATGAGGGTACCTGTTTACTGGTTTTGTTGAACGTCACTTAGCATAAATTAACTCAATCAAAGGCAAGAAAAAAAATTAAAGAAATAATAACACACTGCCTCCTTTTGATTTTTTCAAGTCTGAATGTTAATTTGTATACTTATAGGCTCTAAAAAGCAAGCAGATTTTAATTTGAGGCAAGTGTTATTCTACAGAAAAACAAATCTAGTTAAGAGAATATTATAGGGTTAGGTTTTAATTGTGATTTGTTTTTTTGGCAGAATGAATGAATTCATTAAAGAGGAATTATTAGGTATGATGATTCTACTTTATAATCAAATAGTAATTTGAATATCAGTTGGTATGCATTTAGGTTCCTTGTACTGTCAATGATTTGAATTGATGCAAAGCTTTGTTGATTTTGAGAGGCCTTAATCAAAGTGCGTACAGAATTCACACACAAAAAAAATAGATACAAGCCTCCTCCAGGATTTTCAAGAAGATAAAACTACCGCTTTTAAAATGTTTCCTTACCTATTAATCAAGAAAAAAAATGCATTTTCTTAACACGAGTAGACAGCAGCCAATGTTTTGAATAGCTTCAAATTTCGCGAAATGATTCATGGCCATGAGAAAAATATAAACAATCATGATTATTTGTGCTTTATAAAAGCGATTAACTATTTACTATTTCTTTTAAACGATTAAACCACGTAATTAGCACATTTCCTCGTAGACACACACCCCAAAAAAATTCCACGGAGAGAGAGAGATTAATGGCGTCTAGATGCTCATTTGTTTCTCAAAGGAAACCTTTGTGTCATCACTTGTAATGGCGGACATTCAAAAATGATTTTTTTCCTCAAATTACTAAAAATATCCTCTCTAAATTTTATACCTAAATCGTGCAAAAGGAAAATCGATGTTCTAGTCTAAACCATATATTTTGATTTTTTTAAAAAAAAAATAATTTCTGTGATGGAGTTGTAAACACGATTTTGAAGATGCTTATTTGCGTGTTACAAAGTTTCTATTGCAAAAAATAACCAATAATAAAATGGATCCTGCCAAAATATACGAATTTAAGTCAATAGTAGATAATGATCAAATTTTTAAATTGGTCCAAATCGTGTATTTCATAAGTATAACAATTATCTACACATGGTAAGTTCGAGTCACCTTGAAAATCGAATCTCAGAGTTTATTGTATTTTTCGGGTTGAGAAAATGGAGTAATATTGGAATGATTTTTTTTCCTATCCGAATTTATATTTAGCTTTGTGATGAATATATTTTTAGTAATATAAGATGAAATAAAAAATTGATTTTTTTTCTTATCCTCATCCCAGTCCCGAGGGAAGATTTAATGTGAATTAATGAATGGAGATAATCATGTAGATTAATATAATTAATCTTAATTGCAATTGATTACGGGGAACTGATACATTTTTTTTCTAACATAAAAAAACGTAATAGCCTATTGTGTTCAAAGCTTCGAACTCTTAAGGACTAAAAGCAACTTGAGCTAATTGAAAATAATTGGAGATAAGGCTGGTGTATGATACTTCTAAAAAAAGGGGGTTGACCAGGTCCACTTGCAATGTTTCAGTTAATTAATGCCCTCGTATTAATTTCATCTAAATCTCTTTAAAGGTTTTTTTTACTATTGTATGAAAAACAATTAACGAAGATGTAGAGTAATTAGGTGATGGATACGAGATAGACGACCGGTCGTGATGCTGTTCCGTGTGGTATCAATTTACATCGTCTGCCTCGTGATATTGATTTTAATAATAATCTTCCCATATTTCATGTGAATAGGTTTTTTCCCAGGGGTATAATTATTTAAGATTTTGATTGTTGATCATGAAATGTCAAACTGTTATATTTTTGGTATCAGGTTAGTATTTAATTTTTACGGTGAGATGAACAAAACACTAACTTGAATTTTTTCACGGTTTTGAGATTTGAATATATTTAATTTGACCTTGAAGAATTAATTTTTTAAAAAAATGTAAATTAGAAATTTCCCATAGAAAATACGGGAGCAATATTACTAAATTTGTAGAAGGAAAACAATCAGAGGAATGATTTTTCATAAAAGCATAATTTCTTTAAATTCTCGAGCCATAATTCAGACTGGCGAAGTCAAAAACTGAATGTATGTAACAATCACGCCAACAGGCACATAGTGGCGATCATTTAGAAACGCCACCATTTCGGTTTAATACAAAACATTAAGCTGTTATTTTTTAATTCTCTTATCCAATTCTTAAAAATAATTGAGTTGACAAGTAATCTTCAAATTTATCTGCTCCATTATTTAAAAAAATTAATTTTTTGAAATTTTTGCCATTAAAAGCACTAATTATTTCTTTCATATTGAAATCCAGCAAAATAGATAATTTATAGGCCAATAGAGGCACAAGTCAACTAATATCAACACGAAAAGTTCATGTCTGGCTTTGAAAAATAATAAAATAAATCAGTTCACTGCCTTCGCTTTGTGTTGCAAAAAAAAGTTAACTCAAAAATCTCATTTTACTTTATAACTTAAGGAAAAAATAGATTTACGTTAATCTTCAACTAAACTAAAGTTACTAAAAACTGAGGTGTCAAATATTCTGCTTTCCTAATTATAAAGCCAAGAATTTCTAAAAATTACTACTTTCCAAATCATTCCTTTGAAATTTTAAGTCACTTCCAATTATTAAAACTTCATCTTCACAATTCTCTTTTTAGATTTTTATTGTAAAATTTTTAAAAACATCTTTAAATTAAACTGCAACAGGTATAGCTGTTGGCTCTGCTTTCAATGCCTTGATATCACTTAATGGTGCAGTCGGCAAAATTTCTTCTTTAGGTTCCACAACAGAAACATTATCTGGAAGTGGTTTCTTCGGTCCGCTCTTACCATTGGGATCCCATGGTAACATGATTTTTACTTTAATTCCCAACACTCCTAAAAATTTCAAACCACAAACATTAAATTACTTTCATCAACTTTTCAAGAGAAAAAATAAAAATTCACACTAACCTTGTCTAAGCAACACATGTCTAGTTGCACAATCAACATAATCATTAGTCGGCTCACCACTGTGAATCATTAAACCATCAACAAACTTCATTGATTTAGCTCTCTGACCACGAAGCTTTCCTGATACTACAACTTCGCATCCCTTAGCTCCAGATTCCATAATAAATCGGAGAACACCATAACAAGCTCTAAAAAAAATGAATTTCATAAAAAAAGTTAACTATGAATAATATAAATTTTGAGGTTAACTTACCTTCTTACTGCTAACCCGCCAATCAATTTATATCTAAGTGATTCTGCCTGAGCAATAGCGCACAATCCTCTTGTAGCAACTTTCTCGGCGTATAATTCAACTGTATTTTCAGGGAAGTTGAACCTCTTTTGAACGACAGATGTTAATTCACGGATCCTCCTTCCTTTTTCTCCTAATACATTCTGTGTACGTGTAGCCATAATAATAATTTCCGTCCGTGAGGGTGTAACACGAACTTCGACACCTGAGTATCCATCTTCGGCTAATTCACGAGTCAAAAACTCGTTCAATTCAGCCTTGAAGACTCCGTCACCTACAAACTAAAAAAAAATCCATATGCATTTTTGCTAACGTGACATTAACCCCAAAGCCGACATTGATTTTTATCCGATCAATCTGAATTAAGTATCACTCATCCAGAGTTCAAATTTTCACGAAATGTACTTAATATATTTAAGTTTTTAATTATGAAGGAAATTATTACGCAGAACTTGAAATCAACACTTACTTTTCGCTTTTTTGAGATTGGTGTCGTCATGTTTACAGAATTTTACTTAAAAGAAACCATTACAGTTAGGGCTACCAACATAAAATGGCGGAAGTTACCACTTTCCTTTCAGATTCGTCAAACCTTTGAGGGTTTTCCTTTGGATGTCAATTGTTATCAGTTCTGTGATTAAAATAGTTTAATATGTTATTTATTTATTCTTACAAATCTCATTTTTAATCAGTTTAACGTTTAAATAATCTTAACATATATTTTGTACTGAATCTCATGTATGCTAATAATGGAAATAATCAAAACTCCAAAGGTAAGAATCATTAATTGTTTTCTTCTAACCTAATCTCGTCATTAGAGATTTTTTCTTGTAAATTAGACGATATTTCTTTGTTGCTATCGTGCATTTACACGCATTTAAAAAGGGATCGAGTGAGCTTTAGCCCTTTCAGGTGCAGGTAAAAATATTCCCCGTATGGGTCAGATGTTTCCGTATGTAGTCCATCGCGATTATAATTTCTTAAGCACCGTGTTCTGTAGGGGGTTGGATCAGTCTTGCGTGATAACGCGTCTGGAGAAACGTTGAGATCGATTCAGTTTTAAAAGGTGTTATCAGGAATTGAGGAATAAGTGCAATGTGCTATTCACTTGCTCCCTTTTCAAACAAATAATATCACCCTAGATTGGAAAAGTTTTTCATCAAGGGGTAGTCAGTGCAAATGCTCTTTCTCAAATAGGTTCTGTTCGATGGTTTATACTGTAGTGAATTTTTTATTAGGGAAATTTTGAATTGAAATCGTTATTGAACAGAGAAATTTATGAAGAAATATTTTTAGGAAAATAGCTTGTAGAGTTTAAATAAAGGATAAGGTTGTTTTTCTTGTGCTGGTCATGAAAAATTTATTGAATGAATTTTTCTTTCATGAATGGGGTTATTTTTAAATCATGATGAAAGAAACTAGCTTCAATTTTTAAAGTTAGTTGCTTGGAAGTAATCGGTTTTTAAAAGGGGAAATATTTTGAGGTTAATTGACGAGTGATTAATTAAAAAAAATAGTACAAGTTGTTTGCTGATTTTTAAAAAAAATTATAATGGAGAAAGAAGAGCTTGATTACGAAGAACAAATTCATTGTTCGTCAGTTTCAGTTTACGGAATGTTAAAATCTTGGATTTTACAAGAGCCGTTGGACAAAGAGCCAGAACAATATCAGGGCATCAACGTTTTTAGAAAGGTTGGTGAAAAGCTTTTTTTTTTGTTAGAAAGTGATGAAGTGCATTGACGGCAGCAGAAAAATCCCAAGAAACTTCTTATTGAATTTGACAGCTCTTGGTCATTAATTTATCTGACCTAGACCTTTTGGCGGCTTTCGCAGGGTAGGTCGTTTCGTATTCATCCATTACTGTCAGAGCATCGATCCAGTTAAACGATTCTGGGTTAAAGATCTCTTGTTTAATAAATTTTCAGTGGGATGAATAATTAACAAGTTTCATCAATTCAATTAACCTTGGTAAATAATTATCTTGGACTTAAATCCTTTTGTTTCGAGATTAAATTTTGAATTGGTTGGATAAATTTTGGATTTGAAACTTTTAGTGACAAGGCATAAAAAAAAGCGATAAATTTGCTTCATATTACTGATCATCTTCGATTTTATGTCAAAGGGGATGGATACAAAGATAAACTATTTTTTAAAGTGGCCTTTTTTTTCTTATCCCTTTACAGGAATTTTTTTTCCTAGTCACGTTTTTATTTAACATACTGAAATTGTAAGCATTTGCGGCAAATGGAAATTTTTTAAAAATGGTTTAGGTGACGGGTTGTCGGACTACTTTCTTGCTTCGTTTTTTTTATATTTGTGAGGTAACTTGAAAACGTGCTTGGAAATTATTAGCAGCACTTAAGTTGCATTTCTTGGGGAAATTAGAAAGTTCGGGGAGTTTTGAATTTATTGTCAAGGGGTAGGATCAGTAGTGGCATTAGTAATTTGCCGAGAGCAAAAGGGGTTTGGGACGACGCTATAAGCTAACACGATTCCAAAAAATTCTATAATAAAGCTTGACCTCTTTTTCGCGTCGCCACTGGATATTATTCTCTTCCGCTTCATTCGGGATTCTACAGCCTTTCGGATATCCGTAAAAAATGGAAGATGAAATAAATTTTTTTATGCGGAAATACTATTTTCCCTTCGGCATGAAATAATTTTTTTAAGGGAAAGTTTCAAGGTTGACTTTTGCGAAAAGTTTGTTTAATAACTTTTAGCAAAAGATAAAACTTTAGCCATCGATTTTGAAAATGAAAAAAGTTTTAAATATAGATAATATGTTAGGTTAAGTTTCAATAATGTATATTCTTCCACCTATTAATCTTTCATGTAAACAGGAAATGATGGAGATGTAAAAGTAAAATGTGTGGAAATTTTTCCTAAGGGAATAAAAACTGGGAAATTTTTTTATTTTCGAAGGTTTGGTTTTTATAGAGATGAAAGATATCTTTTTTTTTTTTTTGAATTTGTCATTAGTTTTGTTAGGTCGAGTCCGCTTTGTTCGATGACTGGAAAAGTTTGATGATAAAAATTTTCTTTGAAACTGGGGAAAGTTTTGAAGTTTGTTATAAAAGTTTTCTTGATTTAAAAAGTCAAAAATTTGAAAAAATGTGGCGGGTAGGTCTGTAGTGGTTCATTGGGATGTAGGGAAATGTTGGTGTTCAGGGTCCCGGCGGGGTTGAACCCACAAGAATCCCTTGAAGGATTCTGCTCGCCCATAGTTCTTTGACCTGGCGACCTCTTCCCGCACCTAGGCTTAAAGATGATTTTACCATCATAACAATGGCAAATTTGTTTGAGGTGGGGAAAAAACCCGGTTGGAAAAATTTTGCACCGATTTTGTTCAGTCGCAGTTAATGAATTGTACGATGAATGAAAAAAATGATGGCAAATGGGATCTTTAAAGCCAGTCTTTCTCTCAAAGTTAGAAATCAAATTTTCCGACTTCCTTGAACTAGTTTCCTTCTCGCATTATTTCCCCGCAATTGTTCATTATCATAAAAACCTTCAGGCCGCGCATGCCCCGATGAAATTCCTCAAAAAATATTCTTAACATGTTTCTACATAAATTTCAAACGACGTTTTCATTTCGAAATTCCTTCTTAAGTTAATAAAAAAATGATATAAAAATTCGAATACCTTTCAAATCAGATTTAAATCTCAAAGCTTCTTAAAAACCCTCAAGCACGAAAGCACTAATCTAGATTACGAAACATCTCATAAAATTTTATATTAAACATTTCTTTTTCCTTTTTTTTTTTTTTATTTTAATGCAAGACAACTCCCTGGATGGCCAATAATCCAGGTTCATAAAAACTCCAATCTTATGAGAATTCTTCCCCCGCGGATATGGAAATTTTTTTATATAAGAATTTTACATTGTTTGACCCATTTTTGTTTCGAACAAGAATAACGACTCTCCTAAAAAAAAATTCAGCATCGAAAACAGATTTTGTATTGGAGACGCAAAGGGACCATTTTCTTTCCTTATCCGCTTATATATAGCAACACATTATCATTCTTCCACTTTTTCCCTCTTTTTTTTGAGAGAGATAGTGATTTACGAATCGCTGAAAAAAAAAGTTGAAGATAACGAGGATTTACTGTTTATCGGGGCGATTATTTTTTTTTTGCCGAGCTTGATTGCTGAAAGGCAGAACGTTAAACTTTTTCTTTCGAGAAAATCTCTAATGGGTCACGTCAAAGTTTATACAAAACCTCGGGGAATCTTGTACGTGACATTTAACAAATAAGGAATGTCTGCAGGTGTTTTCCACGAAAGCTTTTTTTCAGCGTCTTGTCGGATATTGAACTAAATCGTATAAAAAGTCCTTTTGCCACGTGGGCAAACAATCGTCGAGGAAATTTTTAATCGGGATAATGGGTGGGAAATTGATATTGAATGCGGTAACTTTTCAACGTGGTTGGGCTAATCCAATTTCGCAAATCCGTTTGCTGACCGCAGAGTTGGGACGGGCATACTAACGAAAGGACATTTATCTCTAAGAAAAATTTATCTCGATTTGTTTAGACAAAGGACATTCTCAATTTGAAGCTAGAAAAAATAAGTTTCTTGATCAATCCGGGTAAGAACGCCGCAGGGGGCGAACAGAAGCAAAAGACCTGGCACGAATGAGTTTTGTACTTACATTTATCGACCAGGAAATGTAACTTTAAGGGGTTGGTTGCTTAGAGCTTTTCTAAATATAATTTTCTACTTAATTTTTAATGACTAAAAATCGAAAGAAAAATGGATGAAAATAGTTTTATAATGAAAAAGACAATTAAACAAAGCTTGCAGAAATGCCTTTTGTAAAAAAACTGGAAAACAAATAATGGAAATATCCTTAAGAAACAAGAAAGGAAAGGTCCTTGGCAAGTTGCCAAAGAATGTTGAGCTTTTACAAAAGAACGATATCCAGCCCGCTGCTGAAGTAGATGCAAAATCATTTTTTATTTTTTTTGAAATTTTCATTTAGCTTTTATCAACAGGGACTTACTTAAATAAATATTATTAAAAAAGCACGGATTTATTATAATCACCTTGATTATTTAATAAAATCCGTTTTAATTCAATAAGCTTACACGAATAAATCAGTAAACTTATGAAATCCTATCGCTGACATGATATTGCAGCTATACGAAGAGAGCAGGTTTCAAAAAGTTTGAATCTCCGCCTGAATTTATATTAAATTAAATATGGGAATTATAAATTTTAATCTGCATTAATTCGCTGAGTTTATTTTAGAGTAATTTTAAATTTGATTAGCAAATGAAATCTGGCTGTGAAGTTTGAAAAAAGGTTAGGTTAGTGAGTAGGGAGTTGAAAGCTTGAGATTGAGGTTTGAAGCTAAAGAACTATAGTCCAAGGGTTCTTCCTCTTAAATGGCGAATTAAAGCGACGCTAGCTGGCTCTACCTAGCGACCATATTATAAACTAAAACATTAGCACTCTCAAATGACTGCATTGTAGTCCACAACAATAGAAGAGCGCTCTTTAAGACTGTTTTATAAAGCGGTATCAGCGCCTTTCATCGTTGTCTACGGTGACACTAGCGCTATCCATCTTTCATTAATAAAACTGTGACCAGCGCCATCTAGTAAGTTTTCCCAAAAATTGCCCTCATAAAGTATTACTTTATATATCGGCGCTGGGAATGAACATAAAAAATAATTCATCTTTTTCCTAACCTGGCTACGGGACTGCAACCATTTTGTTCTTTTCCAAGGGACGGCAAGAAAAATGTGAAAGAATATTTTATAAAAGAAAATGGGATCGATTTCGCGTTAGGGAAAATATATATCATGAGGGACTAAATTTGTTTATCATGCGTAAATTCCATAATCTACTTGAAAGCTCCCGTTTCCTTCGAATTCTGGAAATAGAGATCTTATGCTTATGCATACTAGTCTATGAAGTTTGAATTCGTAATCCTCTATTTTGAGAAAGGGTTCGTCTTTAGCCTAGTGGATTTTCCGGGTGTGAAGTAAAAATAAAATAAGGAAAATTATTTTCAGAATGATATTCGAATTTTGACCCGAAAACTTAGGCACGGGAAAAAGTTTTGGGTTTTGGGGTACAGCAACTAAATTTTAAATGGGACTTGAAGACTTGAACAGAAATTACTAAATTAATTGTTCACTTTAATGATAATGAGTGATAATGATCGTTAATTACTATACTAACTAATACTAGGCCTACTTATTAACTAACATTCCCTTATAACTATTAATCATCACCATGTCTTAAAACTACAAGCCCAACAAGAAAAAGAAAATAAGGAAAAGTTAAAGACAAACATTAGTAAATGATTACTATTACATAGTAAACTTAAAAAAATTAAAAAGGAGAAATTATTGTTAAAAAAATTTATTTTGTTACAGCAAGTTATGGATTTTATAATTTCACTCCGACTTTTATTTTTATCGTTAGTGTCAAGAAATGATAATACAAAAAAAACTTACTTAATTATTAAATTTTTAAACGATGCGAACGCTTCGGAAGTTCAAGTACGACTGAGGGTAGAGGGGAAATGTTGTTGCTAATATAGGGGGCGAAGGTGGAGCTGCTGCTGGTGGTATCCGGGGGAACTACGTCAACAAATAGGAGGGGTTTAGTGAAAAAAAGGTGTATGTGAATAGGGAAACGTTCCTTTGTTGAATATTTCGAATTTTTTCATATAAACTGAAAATCTAGTCTGAGATAAATTAGATTTGTTCGTATTTTTGACACCCAGTGCCCATGGCACCTCGGCACCAGCCTAGGAACGCCACTGTCTTATGAATCTCGATATAGACCCTATTAATGTGACGTCAAAATGACGTGTGTAGACCCATAAGCTAAACATTGGAGTCTAAAAGGACTAGCAGACGATTTCCACGTTACCAGACAGGAAATTACATAGTTACCGATCGGCTCTATTAAAGCCTGCACAAACGCTTTTTAGCTTTAGAGCAGTTAGCGCCCTTTTCGGGCTAAATCCTCATTAAAAATACTAACAGCCATTCATAGCATTTCTTGTAGCTTCATTCTCCATTTTAATCATCTAAACTCAGACTTTTGAATGTATCATTCATGTAATATAAAGGACCCTAATCCAAAATACCTTTCATGCTTTCTTTTCTCAGCATTCAACATAAAAAGCTCTTTAAATTTTCTGAAAAGCTCCGGAGATGGATATACAGCGTATAATAAACATATTTCCGTCGCTTCTTGGAAAACCACCTATAAATTCTACTTCCTACGTGGAGCATGGCAACGGATTCAAAAAAGGAACTTTACAAAAGATTTAATTCCCTTCCTAGAAAAGAAAGTAAAACTTTCGTTAAAATTTCTAACAAAAAGCTTTAATTTTGAATCCATTGCAATGAAAATTTTCTTGAACATGACTTACTCCAAGCTTAATTTAAACAGAAAGCTTTATAAAAAGCCTTATAAAATTATTCCATATCAACAGTTGAGATTAAAACGATTTTGACGACTCTTTCGTCAGGGAAAGCTGATACCTTTTCACAAAACGTTAACAAAGCTTAATAGGCGGGGTTTTTAGATGATAATTATATAATAGGAGTTAAGTGTTTAATTTTGTTGAAAATGATGGTAATGCTAGATAGCCAACACGTTCTTTTTTTTGTTTTTTAAAATAGGAAACAACGGGGAGGGTCAACGGGATATGAATGTTAAGTTGCGGCTTTTTTTACGAGCTTGAAATTATGTTAAACCTTGACCTTATTTTTCTTTTTTCGAGCTTTTTGAAATTTTAATTGAGATTTAGATTTGTAGCAGTAGCTGTTTTAATTCCATTTATTGGATTACGTTGACGTTTTTTTTTGTATATGAGTGTCGTGCATCGTAAATTTTTATCTAGAAAGAAAAGTTAGATAGCCGCCCTGTTTTTCCCCTCCGCACGGTAGTGCAGATATCATTTGCATGAAAAAGTGATACGAGTTTTGATGTTAGAAGGGCGTTAAGAGAAAGAGGTTTGCGTCCCTTGAGAAAAATTCTTAATAAATTGCATAATTAGGGTTGTAGGTCTACTGCATGAACGTTGGGAGAGGCTAGAAATACTGTGGTGTTAATTTCGTTAATGTGCGTTGGCGTAATGGCGGTGATATCGTTTTTGTTAAGCTATGGGGAAAAGTTGGTAGTTAATGTTTTGATCTAATCCAGTTTAGTTATAGGAAAATCGAAAATTTATTTCAAAGAGTACGATATTGTACTGGTGGCAGGGGCGTAGTTTGTAGGGTGTAGCATAAAGACTGGACGGTATTTGCGCTCTCCACTTCGAAACTTTACTGGAAAAACGTCCCTGATTGGCAGTGTAATTAAGGGGCACCACGTGGACGGTGTTAAAGATTCTAGAATGAGAGAGTAGCCACCTAAATTGCCTCTTTTCGATTGACTATGGCCTAATATTGTGGAACAAACGAGTCAAACTCTGAACAATTAAGGTTCTATCGAGGTTACCCTTAAAATTCGCATTTCAGGTACATCCTACTGTTATTTTTACTCTTGAAATACACACTCCAATTTCTGCAAGTGTTAATCCCTGTTAATCTGCTACATTCGGGAACGCCATCTTCAAACTGAAAGCTGCATGAACTGTTAAACTTCTTAATCGCCATAGTGCTGCATAAAGCTTTCCATTAGACATCATGGCTATCATGGCGATTTTTTCCCAGCTTCGCAATGAAAATCGGTAACCATCAAAGCGATTTGAACATTAGAAGCCGCTGAACGAATTCCACCGATTCAATTTCGCAGATTCTTGAGCCATGAAATCTTTCTTCAAGCTGGTATGAGCCTCTCAATATTCTCCACTGGCACCAGTATCAAGAGGCATCACTTCTCGTTGCGGAGAACTTGACTCTTGTCTTCCACTTGTAAAGGACTTTCATTTCTTTTTTTATAGGATGCAAGAATTAACGCTTTCCAATGGCCACTTTTAAACCTGAAACAAAAAAATGTTTTTTAATAACTATAAACTATACCGCCAGCAGCGCTCCTATTATAATTTTTAAGAACTAAACCGCTCTCTTACTTCTTACCTCGATACTACAGTAGTGCCATCTCTCCATCATTTACTGAACTGCAACCAGAGCCATCTCGCTGATATTTTCAAAACTACACGACCTCCTCACTTTATCCACGAAAGATTAACCCTTTCCTAGCAACGGAACTGCGAGTGAATAAATAAAAAAACGAAAACACAAAAAAATTTAAATCTCTTTTGAAAAGCAAGAAAAGCTCTCGAAATAAAAAACCTTTTTACCCGTCCTTCAACCGCTCACCTGGGTGCCATAGAAAATTTTACGAGCTTTGTTTACATGGAAAAGCAAATTATAGCTTAGACGTTAATTTTCTCCAATTTCATTTTCATAAAAAAAGCATGTTTTTGTCATTTACGAGTGCTGAGTTTATGGGAATTATACCGAAATCCCCTCTGCATTATTAAAATCTATACGAAAAGCGTCATTAACATGACAGATGTTGTATACAACCATCGAAGCGTATCCCTGGATTATGCTTTAAGTTTTCCGGCTTGAATTGGGGAAAATATAGCTTTTCGGAAGCAGAAAACTTGTCGGAATTTATTTCGAGTTTATCGATGCTTAAATTGCAAGGGACATCTCCCGTTACTGGGTTTTCCTCTAAACTATTTTTTATTCCTTTTAATCTATCGGTTAAACCGTTAAAATTGAGTGGAAGCTTTTAACGATTCGTAGATTAAAAGCGCTTTTCTAAGGGAAAAAAATAAATTAAATCTACTACTTCTTCTTAAAATATACCTTTTTCCGAGGGAAAAATTAGCGGTGCTGCTTTTTCGCTTTTTCTCTCGTTCTGATTAAATTAAATGGAAGAATCGTGATTCTTGGCAAATTTGTGTTAGAGCACGGTGTGTTTGTTCTCTCGTATTTTAATTTGTGCTTGTTTTTTTCATTTTTTCCAGGTAGAAAATGTACGGATGCTGGATCGGTACAACAACAGCAAACCATCAACTGGGACTTTGTATTTGACAGCGACTCATTTGATATTTGTTGGACCTGATTGTAAGAAGGAAACATGGGTAAGAGAATTTTGTGAATATTTTTTTAAAAAAATGATTTTTAAATTTGTTTTTAGGTTTTCCCGAAAAGAATTTCGGGGAGGAATGGTTTTATTGTTTTCCTCGTCTAAAAATACATCTCTCTAACTTTTTTCATAATTTTAGAATGTTTTTTGCTGATTGTTCTCTCAACGCATTTACATATTTTTTTAGAAGAAGTTGGGCAGGAGTGAATTATGTTTTGAAAATTTTTATGGTACTCAAGGGATCTAACCTGGCTTCGCCAAAATTCAAATGAGGATTCACCAAAAAAATAAATGAAAGCTTTCATTTAATTTTTCGAATTACTGGAAAATAGGGAGCCTAATGGGGAGTGGACGCTTTGATGAGTCGTTTGCTACATAGGCGTTCGCCATTTTAAAAACAGGAAGCTGCCATTATCTCGAATTTAAAAGTCGCCAAATGGAAAAATGTTCCTGCCGACAGTAGTCGCTGTAGAATTTTTACTACTCTTATTTCAAAGTATTACTCTTAATCAGAGGCGTCCATCCACAACCTGCCTTATCGTCTGCGACGAGGGCGCAAGTGCTACAAGCCCAATTCACTGAAGTCAGCGTGTTTTAATCACACTAATAATCAGCGTCGTCTTGTAGGCTTTTGACGGTCAAATTTCAAACTAACCTGGTTCAATTCTAATTTCCATTTCTTCTCCAGCATCTCCCATTTTATTCAAAAGTCCGCTCTCATGTCCTTATTTATTGACCGCAGAAATATTAATCCTGCCTTAATCCTCTTCGTTGAATTTTCTCTCCTCCATTTCCAAAACCAAAATTCCAACATTCAAGCTCTGCAACAAAAAAACAATTTAATCCTTACTACGCTCTAATCCTCAAACTTAACAAAAATATTTTTTAATCCCAAAATCCGAGAATAAATTTTTTCACAAAAAAAAAAACCAATTTTTTCCTATTTGTCAAAAGAAAATTTACCGACGACGTTTTTCAAAACACAAAATCGAATTTCCACTTATCCAGCCTTTCATCATTTTTTTTATCTGTTTTCCTTGATTTCTGAGTTCCACAGCATTTGGAATTCGATTAAAATACAGAAAGAATGGAGTTGAAATACACAAGGGAAATGAAAATTGCTTTAGTTTTCCCTTTTTAGTCGAAAACGTGCGATTCAAAACTTCGCCCAGCAATGATCGATTATACCGCACACGATAACAAAAAAAAAATTGTTACGAGGGTGGGATTGATTTATATTATGCAGTTCGAGATTAAAAATGCAATGTTGCAAAAGTTTTTTTCTTTGTTTTATGTTGCTGACAGTTTTTATAACGATGACAGATTGAATTTACATTAAATTATTTGATAATTTTTTACATTGAACGTTGGGGAGATGTTAGTGAAAATGTCAGATTTCTAATATTGCTAAAACTATTTTCCAGCCGATTGTGCCATAAGCCTTCAAGAGATAGATAGTCACGGCCTAGTTGCCAAAGTTGGCTAAATTGGATTGTGCAACAGCATTGTGCCCGCTTACGTTTGCGGTGACTGTTTAACATTTTTCGTCTTATTTCCCAAAAGCAAAGCAATTCCTTTAAATGAGGCATTTCCTTTTACAAAGATAAATGAAATGCAACGAAGCAGGAATAGGACTTGACACACTGCAGGAAAGCAAATTCAAGCTGTCAAGTTACATCTTGACAGTGATAAAGAATCTTTCCTCTTTTAAAGATCTCTTCTTTTTCTAAAATTTTCAAGATATTAATGAGCCTCTTGCCCTGCGAAAGTAAACGCCTTGTTATCATGATCGCTGACTTTTAAATTAAATTACTTTACGACACTTAAAAGGGGAATTTTCCACCGTAAATTAAATCCTGTTGGATTATGAAGTCCTTTATTTTTTTCTAAAAAAAATTATTTTCATGGGAAGCGAATCCTTTCCAGGAAGTAATAAATTATGCAAGGCTGCAAGCTTTAAAGTTGCGACAAGTTAACTTTTTTAAAATTCATAAAGTTTTATCAGATTGAATGAGAATAAGCAGTTAACGAACAATGAGTTTGCCGTAGGTCATCATCATCAGAGTCGACGTCGCTAATCGATATCGAATTTTTTTTTATGTTACAGATATTACATAATCATATTGCGAGTGTAGAGAAGTTGCCTTTGACGACGACTGGATCACCGTTACAGATAAGATGCAAAACTTTTCTTTCTGTTACTTTTATTATACCGAAGGAAAGGGATTGTCACGAGGTTTATGTAACTCTATCCCAGTTGTCAAGACCTGGTAATTAGATTTGTTAATGGAATTTTGAAGCACGAAGCTGATATTGGATGTGTGATTAGATTCGCGGAAGATACGGTTGTTAATAATCTTGGGAGATTAGAATCCGGTTTTGGGTTTTGAATAAAAATAGGAGAAGAATATTTTAAAGGTTTTTAGTAAAATAGGAAGAAAATGATTTTGCCAAGGAAAAATTGTCTTGGCAAAATGACCGAGGCCGGACAATTAAGAATGGGGGGCTACAACCCAAGAAAAAGCCGTTAGAACTGGCCAGAATCCAGAAAAAAAGCCATCTAAGTGTAGACAGGAGGAGAGTCATCCAGAGACCCGAGAAAACCAACGGAACTGACCAGAAAATCTAGTTTGGCTTATGAAAGGTATAGAATAGCCACTTCGGCTGCATAGAGAACAAAAGGGAGGCAGCTAGACTGACTAGCGATCAAATTAAAGCAAACTGAGATCGATAGAGACTAGATGGAGGACGATCAGGAAGTCAGCCAGACTAAAGATCCAAGCGGATGAACACTTTCTTCTTCTGAAAGACAAAAATGGCGGCTATTTTAAGGAAAACAATAGGGCAGTGGTTTCCCTCTTGCCTTTTTCACCGTAGAGACCCTAAATTAAAAGAGACTGGCAAACTATCGACCATTAAAAAATTTGAACGCCATTTTGAGCAACATGGCGAACTATACAGAGATTGCAAACGATTCAAGTACACTCTTTAGCGCCTGCAAAAGTTCGGTAATGATGCGTCGAAGAAAACACTTCGACACTTTTTATTCCTATAATGTTGACTATTGATGTCCTCCGCGAGAGATGTCTAATGGCCTCGCTGTCGAGGATCTCGAAAAAAATCTTTGTCTTGCTGATTGCAATGGCGAACCACTGGGTTAATTTAGAGAATAGCAAAAAACCGATCAGAGACCGCTGTTACTTCCAGCGAATCTCGAAAGCTCCTTTAAACTCGCCATTTCTTGCATTTTCGGTTCTCTGTGCATTGCTGATAATTTCTAAAACTTTTTTGGCTCGGGACCGGTTCCCTAATGGTTTTTATAACTCCACCGAGGTAAAAGTCTTTGAAAAACTTAAAATACCAAAATACAGCTTATAACCTTTCCCTTGAATACAATAAAGCACGTTCGAAAATAACCGAAATATTATTCCGAAGGAAAGGTCACGAATTTAAAAAAAAAAAGCATGCGATAACCTTCTCTAAAAAAAATATCCATTACTTAGTTCACGCTTCGTACATTCAATATTAGCTTCACGGGGGTGAAAAAAAAAAAAGGGAAAATTGACCACGCTTCACTAAATTTTTCTCCTAACATTTTACAGTACATATGGATGATCTCTATTGCTTCCATTATACTTCAAGCACAGAAGACATTCCACGTAACGCTGGATGGAATTTTTTCGATCTCCAGTCCGAATACCAAAGAATGAGGGTACCAAACGACCTTTGGAACGTGACCATGTTAAATCAAAACTACGAGGTAAATATTTTTGGTATTTTCTTTTGCTGTTGGATCAGACGACTTGTGGTTTGATTTTCCGAGGATTGAATAAATTTAGTCCGAAAGAAGAGTATACTTCCGTCTGAAGTTCTTTATGTCTGAAGCACTTGCCTTTCCCTCGAAGAATCACAGGTGCAAAACTCCATCACTATTGTCGCTTTTGCTGCTGAAATTTAATCATAAAGACACAATAGTTGTTAGCAGTTTGCGCCTGAGGATGATTTTCTGTCAGAATTTCCCTCTTTAGCTAATCGCACCAGACAGCTTCTCCATTGTACTGCAATTAACATTATCTCCGATTTTTTCTAGCTCTGCGACACTTACCCTCGTGTCTTATACGTCCCATCAAGCGCCACATCTCAAATGCTAATCGGTTCATCAAGCTTTCGAAGCAAAGGACGCTTACCCGTTTTATCATATTTGCATAAGAACAAAGCCGCCATTTGTCGCTGTAGTCAACCCTTATCCGGTTTTAGCGCTCGTTGTCTTGAAGACGAACAAATGTTAAATTCAATACTGAGAACGAACCCTAATTCAAGTTATATGTACGTCGTTGATACGAGGCCGAGAGTAAGTAGAAAAGGAAATAAAAGGAAGATAATATCTTCTAATTTTCCCTTTTTAGACGACAAACGAAATCTCTTCCCTTTTAAAATTTTCAGATCAATGCGATGGCAAATAGAGCGACGGGTAAAGGATACGAAAATGAGCTTTTCTACGAGAATATAAAATTTCATTTTCTTGGGATTGAAAATATTCATGTTATGAGATCTAGTCTTGCTAAACTAATAGAAAGTAAGTTTTTTTTGAAGATTTTTTTTGAAAGTGGAATTGAGGAGTTAATGAAATTTATTTTTTCAGCTTGCGAATTAAAATCTCCGACCATGAGCAATTTTCTCCGTGGACTGGAATCCAGCGGATGGTTAAAACATATTCAATCTGTTCTTGAAACGTCTCTTTTCATAGCTCAAGCTGTGGAAAGTGGGGTGAGTGTTGTGGTTCATTGCTCAGACGGTTGGGATCGAACCGCACAAGTTTGCTCTCTTGCCTCGCTTCTTCTTGACCCCCATTATAGAACCATTCACGGTTACCAGGTTAGTTGTCCTTGATGTAATAAGTTTCCACCCAAAAAAATTTTTCTAAAATGAATTTGTTTTTCAGGCTTTAATCGAAAAGGACTGGCTAGCGTTTGGTCATAAATTTTCGGAGAGATGTGGTCATTTAGCTGGAGATCCAAAGGAAATCTCACCGGTTTTAACGCAGTTTATTGAAGCCACTTGGCAATTATGGAATATTTTCCCGTCAGCATTCCAGTTTAACGAAAAATTTCTTTTAACAATTCATGATCATGCTGCTTCTTGTCAATTTGGAACTTTTATTGGGAATTGTGAGAAGGATAGAGTTGATCTCAGGTGAGTAGTGAGCCCAGTGCTCAAATTCACAGATGACATTGCCCAAGTAAGGTTGGTCCTCTTAAATATCTCTTAATATTATCTTATTTCAGTCTTGCCAAGAAGTATGTCTTATGATCCCTTTATATTTAGCTTATATAATCGAGACCAAAAGTTGATTTTGAATAACCTGCGCCTTAATTTGCTGATACATAAGCTAAGAATGGGTGAGGGGGCCAGAATAGATTCTGCCTATCCAGTTGGAAGAAGGAGCACGACATAGCTTATATCGAATAATATTTTCTTTTTAGATTGAACGAAAGAACATTTTCGCTGTGGGGCTACATGGCTAATCATACGAACGAATACATGAACCCATTATACCAATCCGATTCCAACACCGGTTTAATGGTGCCGAACATCTCCGCTCAAAACATAAAATTTTGGAGAGGGATGTATTGCCGATTCGAAAGCGGAGTTCATCCAAGAGAACCACTAAACGATATTTTACTATCAACCTGCGATCATTCTACTTCACTGACTGAACATATCAAATTGCTACAAAAACGAATAACATCGTTGAAAAAGCTCTTAGGTGATTTCGGCAATAATTCAGAATCAGACAAAGAGAAAAATGTTATTCAAACATTAGAAAATAAAATAATGGAAAAAGACAATAATAAAATAACTTACGAAAAACATCAATTCGAAGATAATGCTAGCTGTGATCTTCCGGTCGTAGACCGAAACCATTTAATAACGGAAATTGATGGATTGACAATAAGCAAAGTTGCGAAAGAGGAGATGACACCAGAAACGTTAAAGGCTGAAGTTGAATCGGTTGCTTTAGATTGGAAAACTTTAAGGAATATTGTGGAGTGTAGATGTTCAACCCCGTTTGATCATTTTACGAGAAAGTATCATTGCTGGAAATGCGGGGATATTTTTTGCACGAGGTGTATCGATAAAATGACATCACTTCCTGGGCATTTATCCCGTCGACCGGTTCCTGTTTGTCGTCAGTGTTACGCCAGTTTGAAACGTTCAACGTCGTTGGAATCACCTTGATTCGAGTATCCGAGAATTTTTCCAGGGAAATTTTTAATCAGTATTTATATTAGAAAAGAGCAGTAGTTGTCTGGGAAGGTGAAAGAATATCTGTGATATTTGCTGGTTTTAAATGGGAAAGTTTTCAGTGAAGCTCAGAAATAAATTATTTCAAGATTTCTTGTAAGGAACTGTTTAGCCTTTTACTAGGAATTCGCTGCTAGGTTTCGAATTAGTTTTAAAAATTTGGAAAGCAGACTCAAAATCAATGGCGTCAGCAGGCATTTTGTGAAGAAATTAAAAACAAGGATTTAACAAATTTAGAAGTCTTAAGCATTATTTTTGACTGGATCACCCTCCTTCCTGCCTCTGCTTTTTTCCTTTCTAGTCAATTACAATATTTGTATATCTTTCCTTTTTGCCTCTGTTCCAGGGAGGTTTCCTGACCATTCGGGGCTTTCCGTTGACGTTCGATATTGTTCGTTATTTTTCAAGAATCTTCGTTTCTTCATGTATCCTCATTCGTTTTTGTACGGGACTTTTTGTTGAAGTTCAAGACACTTCGTCTATTCTCGGTTGTGTTCGGATTTCTTCGTTGCTCATCGGGGCTATCCGTTTCTGTTCGGTAATATTCGTTGCTTTTTAAGGATTTTCGCCTTTCTATTCCTTTCTAGTCAGAGTTTTCTAGTTTTCTGATCGTAAAATCCGATCAAACTATTACTACTGAATAAATATTTTTTGGGTTTTTCTGTTCTCCTAAAGTCCAAAAAAACCTAGTGGCAGCCACTGCTTAAAATTCAACCGCTGGAGTCATATTGTTGTCGTCAATCTGACGAGATTCACAATGTAGCTGCAGCTACATAATAACAAAATTTCACCTCTGCTGCTTTCCAGATTTAATTAAATCTTGATGCGAGAAATTAAGTTGTATAAAAATGTAATTAAGTAAATGGCCTTGGTTTTGCTTAAGACTGTAATTAAAAAAATTTATACTTAATACCTTGGCAAAAACGAAAGTTAAGGGTGAAAAGGTGGTGTTTATTATTTTAATTTTTTAATTTAGCTAAGCTAAAAATTATGTTGCATATTTAAAATAATTGTACCTGAATAATTTTTTTTAGAAACTGAAATTATTCAAACCGATATTACAGATGAATTTATTATCAAATTTAGCTTGTTAGCTGATTCCTGGGATATGTAAGTTATCAAAACCCAGAACCAGTTTGCATAATTAAATTATAATTTCAAACCAGATGCAACTCCTCACTAATTTGTGTTACGTCCTCTAACAGAAATCATCTTGTACCCTAATTTTTTTTCCCAGAAAGCATTTGCTTTAGCTAGCGAAAATGAAGGAATGAATTTGATTCGGTGTTGATGTCTACTTGAAAACAATAAACGTGCCTTACTTGCACAAATGACAAGATATTCACACCGAAAATTATTTTTTTGAGATGTAATCAAAGTAAAAATTTTTAAATTTACTTTTTATTCTCTTCTGCATCATGTATGTTATCTCATATGCTATACAATTAATTTTACAATTAGAAAAGCAGGTCTTTTCATTTCTCTATGATGTATTTTAAAAATCAAGAGCACATGTATCAAATTTAAAACCTCATCAGTTTACTATAAGATTTTACTGCTGGTATTTATTATTATTTTCTCTATCTGAATGGCCTTTAGCCCTAAAATAATTCAAAATTATTACTGTACCTGATATTTTTCTGTTTTCGTGATTCCATATCTAAAAGTATATGTTTTATTGAAAATATTGTCTCTTTTTTTAAAGCCACTTCAATTTTTTTGATTGCAAGTGTAAAAGTGAAATAGTCATCATTATTTTGTCGAGAAAACGCTTTCAAAAACATCTGGCTATTCATATGAACATGGACAGGTTAAAATTGTTTGGAACGCAAAATTATTGGTCCCATCCTGAGTTGGGCGAAATTTCCCAATAAAATTACTATAATTAAAATATTGGTTTCATTTCTTACCTTGCCTTTAATAATTATCACCACATTTGGAAAACACACTGATAAAATATTATTTTTTATCATTTTTTTTCGAGAATGAAATCAGTTTGAAATAAAGCAACGTGACGAATATTCAAGCGGCCATCTTGTTTTCTCCCTTTCATAACTTTGAATCCCTGAACGTGCGTCACCGGTGTGCATTGTTCATTATTGAAACATTTTGCAAGAGAATTCTATTTATTTTTCTATATAGTGATTGAATTAGATTATTCAAAATGGTAAGTTCATTTTTAAGCTCATTTTTTGCATTTGTTATACATTTGGGAAAAGTTTCCCTTCGGTTTTTTACGATGCGCAATAATAATCTTAAAATCTCATCTCATGTGCATGTGGTTCCCACCTTATATATTGTCATTCAAAATCACGTTTTTTATTAACTCATATTAATAACTTTCTGCCTTTTCAGGTATCCTTAAATCCTGTAAGAATTTTGAAAATGGAGGCGGAGGAGGAGAAATCCGAAATCGCTCGAATGTCCAGCTTCATCGGTGCTATTGCCATTGGTGATTTGGTTAAAAGCACATTAGGACCAAAAGGCATGGACAAAATTTTAGTTTCCTCTGGTAGAAACTCGGGACAGGTTGAGATAACAAATGATGGTGCTACGATTTTAAAAGCTGTTGGTGTTGATAATCCTGCGGCTAAAATTTTGGTTGATATGTCAAAAGTTCAGGATGATGAAGTAGGTGACGGAACTACATCAGTGACAGTATTAGGTATGTAGCTTTATGAATATAAATTCTTATTTGATACTTTTTTCTAATTATTTACATCTGATTGCAGCCTCAGAATTATTACGAGAAGCAGAAAAATTAATAGAGAAGAAAATTCACCCACAAATTATTATTGCTGGGTGGCGTCGAGCTACAGATGTTGCACATCTGGCATTGCAGCAAGCTGCAATGGATAACAGCGCCAATGAAGCAAGATTCAAAGAGGATTTGACCAATATTGCAAGAACAACATTAAGTTCAAAGATTTTATCGCAACACAAAGAGCATTTCAGCAAATTAGCTGTTGATGCAGTTTTGAGATTGAAGGGATCTGGGAATTTAAGCGCTATACAGGTCATCAAAATTAAAGGAGGAGTATTAGAAGAATCATTCTTAGATGAGGGTTTCTTACTTGATAAGAAAATAGGTTTGCATCAACCAAAACGAATTGAAAATGCTAAAATTTTGATTGCCAACACTCCAATGGATACTGATAAAATTAAAGTATTTGGATCAAAGATAAAAGTTGATTCTATGGCTAAAGTAGCAGAGTTGGAATCAGCTGAAAAAGAAAAAATGAAGGATAAAGTTGCTAAAATATTAAAACATAATTGTAATGTATTTATTAATAGGTAAGTTCAAAATTTTTTTTCAAGGAAAAAGAATTGAGTTATTGAGTTCGGAATTTTTTTTGTAGGCAGTTGATTTATAATTATCCTGAACAATTATTCGCCGATGCTGGGGTTATGGCGATCGAACATGCTGATTTTGATGGTATTGAACGTTTAGCGTTAGTTACTGGAGGAGAAATCGTTTCTACATTTGATCATCCCGAACTCGTCAAATTAGGCCATTGCGATGTAATTGAACAAATAATGCTTGGAGAGGATACGCTTTTGAGATTCGCAGGAGTTGCTCTTGGGGAAGCTTGCACGATTGTTATACGTGGTGCCACTCAACAAATTATCGATGAAGCTGAAAGAAGTCTTCACGATGCTCTTTGTGTATTAGCCGCTACTGTAAAGGAATCAAGGATAGTTTACGGAGGAGGTATGATATTTTTATTTTTATTTTTTTTAAATCTTCGAATTTTTTAATTTTAATATTTTTTTTTTCAGGATGCAGTGAAGTTTTGATGGCTAATGCAGTTTTAAGAGAAGCTGCTGCTACACCAGGAAAAGAAGCAGTCGCTATGGAAGCATTTGCAAGAGCTTTGTCACAATTACCAACAACGATTGCCGATAACGCTGGATTTGATTCAGCTCAGTTGGTTAGTGAGCTAAGAGCTGCTCATTCCCAGGGAAGAAATTCTTTCGGTCTTGGTAAGCGATCAATTATTGTTTTAATTTTTTTTCTTTGCAGAAAATTATATTAAAATTTATTTAATAATATTACAGATATGGATCTTGGTATTGTGGCATGCATGAAACAATTAGGAATCACAGAATCTTTTGTAGTTAAAAGACAAGTTCTCTTGTCCGCTGCCGAAGCTGCTGAAATGATTCTTAGAGTTGATAATATTATCAGGGCTGCACCGAGGAAACGTACCCAGGATAGAGGATTCTGTTAAGGAGTTGAAGATCGAAAAAATAAAAATGCATTTTTTTTAACATTATTAAAAAAACACGAGATCAATGTGGAAGAACTTGAAATATTAACGGCACGCTTTTTCTTTAATAATTTAAGTTAACACCGCGAAATGGAAATTAATTATTAATTTAAGTTATCAATTATTGCTTCGTTTAAAATAAATCATTTTTTTAATCATATTTCTGTAAAGTTGATCGGTAGGAAAATTTTACCAGCAACTAGGATGACATGAAAGATATTAATTTTGGGCGTAGGCGTGCCTTGCTCTGTTCAGAAATTTTCTAATTCTTAGACTTAAAAAAATTTAATCATGATTTGCAGGAGAGGGTGTTTTTTTTATTCGACTGTAAAGATAAAGCAACAAGCTTGATTGTATACTAGTGGCGAAAGTTCTTTACTATAAGGAAGCAGTAAAACTCCTGGCCTTTGACTGGAAAGATTTGTTGGAAAAATTTTTTCTGTTGGGACTTTTTAAATCATTTTTTCAAAAGACTAAAAATTCAATAATTTTATTTCTCAAAATATTTTTTCAAATAAGTTTAATTATCACAAAAATTAGACATTAGTGCATTAACGTTTCCACCTGAAAATACATCAAACACTCGACATTTTACTAGATATAAAAGTATATTTATCAAAAAATATCCAAGCAGACTTATAAAAATTAACAAACATCCACTTATGATTTCTTCCCCATTTTCTTTTTTTTTTTTTGAATTAACTTACAATCATCCTCTTAATAAAGAGTTTTATTAAACTGATCATAATAAGCTTCAGTCGGGGCATTCGTATACACTACTTTTCTTAAATGTTCGTCTCGTTCCCTTTTTTCTTGCGCTAGTTTTCTATTCATTTCCACCATTTTCGCATTCAACTCTCTGTAAATAAAAAAGGAAAATCCATATTGAGAAAAGAGGATTAAACTTTAGAACCACTTTCAAAGATGAATTACCTTTGCTGTTGCATTATTTCCTTATCTTTGAAGTAAACTTGTTTCCGCAGCTGATCCCTCAATTTATCCCATTCTTCATCTTTATGTTTTTCCTCCTCATCTCTTTTCTGCGAAAAAAGGAAAAAGAAAATAAGAGGTTTAAGATAAAAATTTAAATGTTTAGCATTACTCACCTTTTTTTCCATTATCTGCTGGATTTGTGCTTCTCGTATTTTCCTTGCTTCTTCAAGCCCACTTCCTTTATAAAGATAGCATATGATTTTATCAGGTCCTAAGTTACTTACAGCAACGTCTGGATTTTCAGTTAAAAAATCTGAATTCATCCAATTAATTTTCTCTGCTTCTTTATCCATATCTTCTTTTAAATGTTGAGTTTGTTGTTTTATATTCCTTTCATCTGCTAAACTTTTGTTAAATATTGCTGTTGATTCTTTCATTTTCCTAGTACATTCTTCTTCCAATTTGGCCAGTTCTATTGCTCTATTATCTCTGGCTATCATTGCTTCTTGGTATAATTTTTCAGCCATTTCTTTTTCGTAATCTTCCTGCCTTTTTTCTTCAATTTGCTGTTCTAACCATGCTTTCGTTTGTTCCCCTTGAACTCTTAAACGCTCTTCTCTTCTTAAATCTTCTCCTTCAAATCTAAAGTAAAAAAATTATCAGTTTTTGATTTTTTTATTTAGTTTTATGGCACCTACTTTTGAGCTGATGATATTGTCAGCCTTGGATCATCGTCGCATAGCCTCATAGGCAGTGCTTTTTGCTTGTAAAATGGATCATTCAAATCATATTCCCTCCTATCTTCATATCGTTGAAAGATCTGACGAAATTCTTGCACTTTTTCTAAAATTTGCTTTTTTTCTTGTTCTATTTTCATTTCGTGAGCTTTCACTAAATAGTCTTCCCGAATTTTTTGTTTTTGATATTCCAGTTCTCGTCTCCTTTCCTCTTCTTCCATCTTTGTTCTTTCTTCGCATTGCTTTTGCCATGCTGCGACGTCCACCTAGAGACAGGTAAAACAGAAACAAAGAATAATGATCTAAAAAGATCTTTCAATCGTCTTAATTTTGACACGATCGTGAACTTTTTTCTACACGGTTTATTTTTCTCACCCCAAACATACGAATCCGAGGATTCAGTATCCTTTTTTTCCTCTCCTCTTCCGCCTCTCGCCGCCTCTGTATCTTCGCAGCTTCTTTTATATCGGCAGGTAACGAATGAATCATTTTTACAGAATAAAATATTAAAATTTAATCGAGAAATTGAATAATTAATGACAATATTTTGTTTATATACACTGGACGACAGGTAAGAGGTTTCCATGGAGAGAAAAAATAATTCATGAGCAGTAAATTAATCGAGGGAAAGCTTAACGAGGTGGGGTTAGAATTTTTGGAGTTTCATTTTTATTTAAAAAATAATAATAAAGTCAGCCTGCAAAATGTGAAGAAAGGATCATTTGATAAGTACGTGCAAAAATTGTCAGGCAAAATATCGTTCGTGTTGTTTACGGTGTCGCTGCTCTGGTGGCAGAAACATAAAACACGTTTTAACGACTTGACTTTTCCCATCGCAATGTAGCGGAAATACTAGCTGTTATAAGGAATCTGCTGCTTTTGAGCTTTTGAATGAAGACTTCTTTCGACGAAGTACGAAAATTGATTAAACAGGCTATAAAATTGTAATTTTTTAATGGTTTGAAAGATTTGGAGGGAAAAAAACGGTTTGTAGTCTGCAAAGGAAAGAAAAAGGAAATCGAAATCCGTGAAGTAAACAATGCGATTTTACTGCGGTCATATTTTTTTTAAAAAAAAGAAAGAGAAATATTGATCGTAAGGTTTCATTTCGTTTATGGCAAATTATTTTAGTTATCATTAATCGTTAAAATATTAATTATTTTTACAAAACCGGAAATGGACAAAAAGGAAATGGTCAATTGTCTGTCAGCCATCTTGTTTTCACACTTGCTTTTGATGTGCATCACGGTTTCATTGCTATTTTTTTATTTTATACCGTAAAATCGAATCCTCTCGGGGATTTATCGATTAAAGTGATTCGAAATGAGCCGCAGTAAAAGATGGATCGTTTTTTCCCTCCAAACGGCGCAGTTCTCTCAGGTCGCTTGCTCAGCCAACGAGTCCCCACATGTGATTCGCCTTCGCCACTCGTCCGCTGATCGTTTCGTTTTCATTAGATTGTAGATTCGCGATACGCGATGTGGTTTGAGTGTTTTTATGTTAAAGTGTTGTTTTATGATTATTCAGTGAAAAATGTCTTCGAGAAAGGTTTCATGTAACCGAAAGTTTTGCTCTTTAGCCGATTATCCGACTCGTGTTACGAAAAACAAGTATTCTGGAACGGCCAAGAAAAGGGAGGACATTATAAAGCTTATTAAATACATTGATGAAAACGTGGTCGGCAAAAACACAACATTCTCAGGACCCTATGGGAGGAGAAAAGGTTCGTAGCCTTCCTTTTTTTTGTTATGATAAATTAGATTAGGAAGCTGAAGAGATGAGGCTTTTATATACAATGCTTTTATGTTTCCGCCTTTTTTTTTTCCGATCGTATTCTCTAGCGGTTTAACGTATACAAACAAATCCTAGGTCACTTATTTTTTTTTTTTTGGTCATAAGTATTCATTATGCTTTTGCAGTTTGTTTACATATCTAATTTTTTAAAGATAGTGCTTGTGTTTGCTAATGGATTGAACCAAGGAAGTCCAATATGTGTTATTAAATATTTTAATACATAAGCAGTTTCGAGTATGGTTTATGCCTCATTTAAATTCAAATGAAAAGGTGTTTTATTTTCTGCAGGGAGTAAAATGTTGGGTTGTTTTTGTTGAATTTCTACGTTATCAAATAATTAGCATAATGGTGATAATGAAATTAAAAGTCATGTTGCTAGATCAATAATTTTGCTCGGCAGAATCTGGTCAGTAAATTCAAATTTCACAAGATGCAGCTGTGAAGTACATAAACTCTTGCAAGTATTTTTTTTTGGCTAGTGGTTTATTCTGCAACAATTCAAAGCGGTTTTTAGAAATTATTTGGCTCATTGAAGCTGATAATTTTCAAACATTTTTTTTTTCAGAGTTTGATTGTATTTGCTTGAGAATGGTTGAGAATTTGGCAGACTCAATCGCTTTTAATTCTGATGCTCTGACTTGATCATTTTGAAATCAACTAGGGATTGCTGAGTTCGAAAATTTTTAAATAGTGCTGAAGCTTAAATGTGGTTCAACTTCCTAAAAATCCAATGAAGCTTTATTACGACTTTAACCTCAATTCAAAAAATCAAGTTCAACATTTACAAAGCCATTATTTAAAATTTTATATTTCTCAAGGATTAAGGGAATTAGTTTAACATTCTCAATCGATAACATAAATTATGGGGCCTGTCAACCAAATTACGTTTATAAAATGTTTTCCAATACATTTGCTAATCCCACAGCACTTTTTCCCCCAATGTAATTTTTCATCACAACAAGAACTCTTACGTAAACCTAAAAGGTTGAATTATCAGATCCATTAGGCTTGCCAAGAATGTTGTTGAAAAATATAAAGTCGTTTTGATTCAGAAAAAAAAAAACTCGACATTCAATCTGCAACTCTTTTTTCAACCGGAATCACGCGGGATTTGAATGACCATAAAAAACAAGAAAATAAAATACAAATCCAACGTCGAGACATTCTCCATAGCCATATGGTTTCTATTCACGACGAAATATATAACTTCGCTGTTTATTTCTTTTGAGAGAGGGGAATAAAAAAGAAAACTACGAGGTCAGTTCTTTTCTCCTGGCAAAATAAAAAAAATTTCCACAGTAAATGGGGAAATTGCAAAAACTGAATGGGAAATCGTAATTTGCGTCTTGCGATTAAATAATAGCTTTTTAAAAAAAATTTGAAATGTTAATTGAAAATCAACACTTGTGTTTATATGCACAAGATGTTCATGTGATCATAAATTACCTACATCAATATCACGCTTGTATGAAATCACGTAACACAAAATGCATGCTTTACTGAAATCTTCGCCCCAAAATTAGATTTTCTTTTTGGAAATGATCCATCTCTAATGTCTAAAATGTTGACCTTCATGTACTTCAAAATTTAAGTTTTTTTTCCTGCACTAATGTATTTAATTATGATCGATTGCTCCCTATTTTCCCCCCCGGTACGTCAAAGATGATTTAAAGTAAATTCGCCAGATCGACTAGTTGAGCAATTTTGGCTAGTTTCCCCACAAAAGTCATGTCGTCAGCTCGTGGTTATTTTAGCGCCACTTGGTGCATTTTTAAAAAGGGAATTTTAACATCAGGAAAGGAAAACGATTTCACAGCCCGGCAGTGTCCCGTGAAAAATTATTCAAGGTCGTTGTTGGTCTGATTAGAATTTTTATGAGTTAGAAGTGTCATAAAGCATCTCTGTAATCGCATTATTTGAGGTTCGAACTGTTATGTAATGTCGCAATTTGTAAACATATGAAAAATAAAAATTTCCGGGATAGGAGTTCTGTTTTTTGTTAGTTTTGAATTTTAATCTCTTAGTAGGGTTCAGTTTGGGCTTATAAGGGTTCCAGTAAGCTTAGCTTGGGCCTATGATGTGGACTTTCATTGAATTCTGGCTGCTCCAGCCTGTCTCTTGAGCTTTGGTTTTTCTAGGCCCTGTGAATTTTTTCAATGCAAGCTTCTTAAAATTTCTTTCAAACTGAAAATAAACGCTCCCATCAGACCTGCATCAACTCTGAAGCTTAATTAACCTGGGAAGAACTACATCAACTTAGCCATAATTTTTTTCCGCTTTAATTAATTCCCCATACAACGGAATTTTAAGTTAGACGTGTTAATGAAAATGTTGGAATGTTATACAAGTCAGACTTGTTTTACTATCCATACATCGCAGCTTTAAAGACCGCACAATGGCGAGTTATTGAATTAAAAGGTGGTTAAACTCGGCATTTGAATGAGACAACATTAATTCTATTCTCTCTTCAAAACGTTTGATAGTGCGTGGTCAGGTCAAGGTAGGGGGGCGTCTATTCTACAATGTTGAAATCTCTTTAGCCAGTATAATAACCTCGCGCATGCACAATACACCTTTCGTGCTGCTTAGGTTCCACGATTTTTCCAAAAAACATGGCGCCGCTTGTTAGCCACTAAATATTACATTTACTTTCATTGTCATCTCGTCTTTCAGTTTCACTACATTTCAGACTAAAAATATTAGCAAAATGCCCTTGCCAAAGGTGACAAAGCTCAATAAAATATCAGCAGTGGATAATAAAATTTCTATTTTCATTCAAAATTTTAAAATTTTCTTTTTTTCCCCATTGTAAACACTCTTATGTTGTTGATGAGATAAAAGCCAAAAAATATATCAGCCAGGATTCTGTCACGATATGGTTAATGTCCCCGACAGGAATTTGCTGATACATTCGATGGCCTTTTCGTCGAACGTCCCATTATACTTTTGAATAATGAATCTGTGAAAACCGCTAAAATCTTGGCAGGCTTCAATCTTCCAAAATTTCCTGAAAGATTTGTCACCAAGGTCGGAAACATTAGGAAAAAATATGAAAACAAAAAAAAAAAAAAAAGATCTCCAATAAACAATAACATTGCGCTAAATTCGTCAGGTTATGTAAGGTCGAAGCTGTAATTTTCCTTTCATTCTTGAAATCAGTCCAAATTATTGATAGCTATTAATATATCGATTAGGATGATTAATGTATCGGTTCCTGCGAAAATGCAATTATTAAATAGCCAGACGGAAATACAACACCAGTGCATTCCGTTTGAGTAATCATAAACTCCTGCGCCATTTCTCTTTTTAATGTGTCCATTGTAAACAATTCCCAATGCCTTTTGATAGTGCATAATCAGCTCGCATAATAACAAAGCTAAACAATATCCGTATATTCAACATATTGAATTAATCCCCACCTACATTAAAAGTCAAAATCAAGGGTATCGAGATCGATAAGAATTTAAATTTTATTATCCTTTTTGTTTGTGTTTTTTTTAAAAAGAATCAAAATCCACCCACGTCATCTCAGGATTTGTGTATTTTGGCAAATTACGTTGCTAGGAATAGTAGAAGTGTTAAGAAGCAACAACCGGAATCATTTATCAAAAGACATCGTACTTCCATTAAGTCAATAACACTGCTGATGGATTGTCAGTGAATTTTTGAAAGAAATTAAGTCTTCATGAAACACAAAGATTAAAATAATTGTGAAATTTTGCTCGACAAGAAAAAATTACAGAAAAGTTCAATTTTGCTCGACAAGAAAAAATTACAGAAAAGTTCAATTTTGCTCGACAAGAAAAAATTACAGAAAAGTTCAATTTTGCTCGACAAGAAAAAATTACAGAAAAGTTCAATTTTGCTCGACAAGAAAAAATTACAGAAAAGTTCAATTTTGCTCGACAAGAAAAAATTACAGAAAAGTTCAATTTTGCTCGACAAGAAAAAATTACAGAAAAGTTCAATTTTGCTCGACAAGAAAAAATTACAGAAAAGTTCAATTTTGCTCGACAAGAAAAAATTACAGAAAGGTTCAATTTTGCTCGACAAGAAAAAATTACAGAAAAGTTCAATTTCGCTCGACAAGAAAAAATCACAGAAAAGTTCAATTTTGCTCGACAAGAAAAAATCACAGAAAAGTTCAATCTTGCTCGGCAAGAAAAAATTTCAAAAAAGTTCAATTTTGTTCCTGTAAAATTTTTTCAAGACTTTATTTGCCAAAAATGTTTTTACAATTTTCTTGTAATAATATAACTTTTCTGTCATTTTTTCTAAAAAAAAATTGTGAAAAAAAAGGTATGGCAAAAAAATTTTCCAATTTTGTCTTGAGAAGGAATTGAGTTCGATCCTTATTTTTCTTATGTTGATGCCTTTTACTGCCACTTCAAAAAGTTTAAAAAAATTTTTTTCCCGCTTCTACGCATTTCTTTCATAATATAAATTTAAAAAAAATTTCACCTGTATAAATATTTCTACGACTACAGTGGCACTCGTAAATTGATAACACGATAAGCATCGAATATCATAGGTAATTTTTAGTCAGGCAGTATTTGCATGATAAATCCGGATTTGGCCAGTTATGCAACAGCAACGAAAATCCATTAATTAATTTTCATTAACACCCGCAATTTTAATTCAAACTTTTTTTTTAAAAACAAACCTCTTCGATCTATAAAATATTGCTAATAAAACTGTGACGTCATTAACTTTTTAAATGCAAAATTTTGAGAATCAAAGAAAATGATTTAGATCTTGCTTTAAAAACCGGAAAATTTACAAGCGATTTGGCTTTGTTTTAGTAAACAAATTATTTTTTTAATTTAAGAATTTTATGGCCATTGCCTTACAACTTCACTATCGTTCGTAACTCATCCAAAACCGTCTCTGTTAATTTAGTTCAGAAAAAAATTTCCTTTTATTAATCCATTTTAGAAAAAAGAAAACTTCCTGATGTTTATTTTTACTGTTTTACGTCATGAACCTTACTGCCAAAATTTCAAAGCTTTATCATTGTTTTTTAGCAGAAAAAGACAAGGCATTAATTGATAAAAAAGGTTCTTGACGCTTATATTGCCTCGAATAAATATTTGGGTAATTGGAAGAAAATTTATTTCACTAGTCTCTGCAGCCTTCGTGGCTGCTGAAAGTCAACATGAAATAATTGAGATAGGTCGACCTTTCTTTTATTAGCGATGGAGTTGTAATTTATATGGCAATCGTTTTACATGGACTCTTTTTCGTTAATGCTTCTTTTTGTCTTTATTTATCTTAACACGTACTTTCCTCATGTCCATTTTCGCGAAAAAAACTAATCCTTCGAGCTAAATGAAAGTTTTCTCTTTTTTGTTTTCCTCCTCGAAGAATGCGACAAGACTTTGGAAAAATTCCAAGTATTGTAGCTGAACTCTTTTTTGAACTTTCACTGAATAATTGTTTTTTCGTGTGACCCGAGGATGTTTTTCTTAAAATTACTGCCAAGCCCAAAAGTATTGATTCGAGAAAATGATTTCTGTTCAGTGGCCGGGCTTTGTGTTTATCGGGGAAAACTAATCGGTGCACATGTGAATCTGACATTTATTTAAAAGTATAAACATGGCATCTTTCAAAAATTTTGATCATCCCGGATGTTTGGCCAAGATAAATAACCCCGTTTCCTTTTTTCTCCGCGGATTTACATAATTCTTATTGTTTATTTATTTCACTTGAACACGAAAACATCATTTTTTTTATTATGAAAAATATTTGCCCTTGAATATCGCAAATTAATTAAGATGGGATAAATAAACTTTTTAGCAATTTAAAAATGTACATGTTAGAGAAGGACGTGTAAGAGCAACAAACTCTTAAATGAAGGATCGATAGTGAAATGTTGAGCATGGCGGTAACGAGTTAACACAAATTTTGGAGAGTTTAATTGGAATTCTTTGGTTTAATTTTTTTAACGAATTAGTTTTTATTACAGATTTATAGAACCGTTTTTCAGACACTTGCAATTAGCACTTAAGTTTAACAATTATCGTAGTTTTTAATTTTTAGTTCTATTTTATTCCGCAGGTTTGGCAGAGTTTGAATTTATAGCAAGAAGCTGCCATTTTTGGGGATTCGCTATAATCCCTTTGTATTTGTGAACGGTTCGCAGACAATGGGTGCTGTAAACGAAGAAGCGAACTAACTTGACAGCACCTTGCTCAAGAGTAGTGCGTAGCAGTTTCGCTGGTAACAGTAAACAAGTAGCTGCTAACATCAAATGACTGGTCATTAGTAGGGATCTTAATAGGGAGTGGAGACTTCGAAGAGTCGTCTGCTACACGCGGGGCTGCCATGTTCTCAAATTGGCATCCGCCATCATCTCGAAGTGGATGTCTCACCAACGGCCTTATAAACAGGTCAAGAAACTCTTCCTCTGAACGCGTCCTCACTAAATCACCAACTTTTATTTCCTAATTCGGGCAATAAAGGCGCTGCTATCTTTGAGAGAGACGACTATAGATGATTATACTAGATGATTGGGGTAGTTGGTGGGAACATTAATAGTACTGCTTCAGGTTTGACACACCTGCCCTTGACGAGCTCCAGATTCCTTCTGACCCGGGAAGTAGCAATCTGGTAAGGGTTCTGGTAGGGGGCAGCAGTCCTACCAGTACTGGCTTAAGGCTGAAGACGGTAAAAGTTGGCTAGGCCTAGGCTCAAGTCCAGAAAGCAGGAGGCAGAGGCGAGGACTGACGGTATGGCTCCTGTGCTGCGATGCAGAAGGTGTTGGGAAGCCACTGCATGAAGCTCCGTGGTATAGCCATCATGGCCGAGGGTATGCTGTGCAAGGCTCAAGGCAGTCGATTCTGCTAGAATCTCTTGCACGCCACAATATAGGTTCTCTAACCATGATGGTCGCCAATTCTCGTCGCGGGAAGGCACTGTAAGAAGAAGATACTAGATGATAATAATCACGGTCTTCCAGGTCTTGAGACCTCGGGTTTTTGTTGTGGCTCCGATTTTGAATACAAAAATAGTTCATGGTCCACCGGTAGATGGTGCACGTGTCGTTGCGGCCAGCCAATCACAACCCGAAAGAGTCCCATCTAAGTGCGACATTACTAAAGGGGCTCTAGAGAGGATCAATTTCGTTGGTCGGCCGCTGATGCACTACATGAACTAAAAACTGATTCAGTTTCGGAGTCAGCGTTGCCATGGTAATCAACAAAAGTTTTAAGACCTGGAAGACCGTGATGATAATAATAATAAATTAGATCCCGGTGCTGTACGAGTTGGTGAAATTTTTTCTGAGATTATTTCCTTTATGTTCACACCATTCGCTAACAAATTACCAAAGGCAAGAAGTTGAGTTCATGACCTCAACCCCTATCTAGATTTGTTCGTATTTTTGGCACTCGGTGCCTCGACGATGTGAAGCCTAACAAGGTATAAAAGTTGTACTTTTTCTTTTTCTTCGACCAGTAATAGTTTTCCTAACCATTGGAGGTGGCATTGGTCAGAAAAAGTCTCCACTTACTTGCTTCATCAAAATCGAAACCACTACCAACTACTACCACCAGAGCTTGTTCAGATTTTCTTACTGCGCTATTATCATCGATAAATCCTTCAACACTTCACTTTCATCTAACAAACGCAATATATTTCATACTCGATCAAAACTCCATAAATTCGCCAATTTCCTAAAAGATCGTTAAAATTTTTATTTCTTCAACCCTGACACATTTTTTCGCTTTTATAAAGGAATAGTTCGAAAAAAAAAAAGCATAAACCATACGGTAACGCTTAACGCCCAGACGTGTGCAAAGGTCGAAAATATCCCATTAAGCATAAAAAAAATCTTCAGGATGTTTGCATTTTTTTCGGAAATAAATCCGCAGAAGTGTTAAGTGATCTGATTATCGAATGTTAAGCTTTTTGATCCTATTTGTTTAAATTTTCTCAAGGTTAATTTGGTTAGCCTGTATCGCAAGGAAATGAAAATGTGATTCATCAAAGTGTGAAGTTGAGAATAATGGAGAATTAATGTGGACTCGACATTGAACTTGTCACATAGATCATGAGTTATTTAAGGGAAACGTCCGAGCTATTTTTTAAGGATTTTTTTTCCCTCTTCCAAAATCGAGAGAGGAAAATGGGTTTAGTCCTCGTAAAAGTTTCATTATTAAAGAATTTGGTCGAACAAATCCGCTTTTATTAGATTTAGATCTCGACTGAATTTAATCGATATTAATCATTATCGAAAGTTTGTTTGTGTTGTATGTTAGCGTGGAAAATTTTCGAGAGAAAACCCAATGAAAAATTTAAAAAAAAAAGCTCTTCTTCCCCTTTCGTTATCTAACAATAGAGATCATACTGATTGATTTGATATCTGATAAAAATCAATCTATAATTAGTCTCATTAACTCTGTGTTTGAACTGGTTTCGGATGACGTAAATTGTATGGTTTTTCTCTTGTTTTGTGTTTTTATTATGTCTATTTTAAATCACAATGCAAATGAGAAATTTTTGAAAAAAAAATATCAACAAGCGGAAGCGTTGGTATCGACAGATTAGTGGGAGTAATTTTCCGGAGAAAAATAGAAGTGTAAATCTTGTTTAGAAAAGAGGATTTTTTTGTTGGTTTTGGGGGAAATTTTTTTTATTCGGATTTGTTAGTCGGTTTTTAGAGAGCTGGATAACGTTTCAATTTAAGGTATATCTCGATGTATTCATGTCTTTTTCGCTTTATGAAGCTAGATTAGCAACAAGCACTTAGTCATCTCTTGGGATGAATCAGATGTGCCATGGGTATTGTACATCCATGAGACGACTTATGCTGTAAGGAGATTAGTTCCCCCATTTAATGACGAGATTACTGGTCTGGTATGTTATTAAAAATCGATTTTAGTGCGAAATGTTTGCAGGAGGATGAATAACATTCGGCAATGGAAAAACATTAATTTGCAGTTGTTTTCTTAGTCTGACGTTATTGCTATCATGGAAGAAGTGAGCTTATCGAGACCTGAGGACTATAGGGTACTCTGGTTTGCAATTGATAGAGCGCTGCTCAAGGTAAACATGCGTTACTGCATTTTGCTTATGGATGTAGGTACCAAAAAATTTCTTCGTTCTGGCATCGTCTTACAAAAACTTCTTCTTCTTCTGCCTTTTTAGAGACCTTTCGGTCTGTTGATTGGGAAATCAGCCGGCCTCTTGGCTCAGTGGATGGCTTGCCCGACTCGCACTCTGGAGTTTATGGTTCGGATTTTTCCCGACAGTATTTCACCTCTGACCAATGTCATCTGCGTCATGTGAATTTAATTCGAGGATTTGGGGATTCCGAAGAAGCGATTAATGTGTGTTGTCGCTCGGTCTCACCCCCCTGCAAGGCAATGGCAAACCAGCAGGTGGTAACTTGCTTAGAACAGCCTCTCTACTTAGCCGTTTGAAACCGGTAGTAAACTGTAGGTCCCATATAGCTGTGTCAACTCGAAATACGCAAATCAGCTGTATGCAGACAGGTCGCCTATGCTCGAAAAACGAGTATGGCACCCAAAGAAGATTGGGAAATTAGCAGGCTTCTTGTGCAGACGACTGCCATGAGTCTTTCCAGCGTTTGGGCGGGCGCCCGGAGAAGGGACAAGTGCCTGGGGGTCTTCCCCTTAGTGAGACTCGTGCTTGGCTACCCTGGTCCATCCTCTGCACGGGGTCCCTCCAGTACAGCCTCCCTTGCCCCACCTCAAAAAATGCAACACACCTGCTTTGAAAAATTTTTATTTTGCTGCATGGCCTTTACTTATTCTACTTCCGATTACACATTATAGGAAAAAATTGCAATGCTTAGTCACTTACAATTAGACGTATAAACTTCCAGGATAAGTCAATAACAAGGGCATAAGCAAACACTCTCATCAACTACGTTTTTATGTCATTTTTCTTGATTTTAAACATTAGGTGCAATATTCAAGCTGTCACAGCCATCAATGGCCGAAGTCCCTAAAATCAAGGCTTGTTATAATTATAGTTGACCAGATTTTTTTTATATATAATAAATATCAGGTGTAATCAAAAAGTGATTATTACAAATTATATCCATTAACTTTTAATTTTTTCTTATTTGAAAACCATAAGGAAAAAACGAAGGGTTGGATCACTATTATCTTTTCGGGATAAATTTAGAAAATAGGTCATTTCCTTCTTTGTACAAGAAAAATAAAAACCCGGAAAAATAGTAAGGGAAATGTGGGAAGAGATTCGGAAATGAATGGGAGAAAAGGCTTGACTAAAGGAAAAGTGGAAAATCCCGGAGTGGGGTTGGAAAGCATGCAATTTGACCTAGTTTTGGGACCGGGTATTGCGGCAGTTCATGGTTTTAATAGGTCACGCTTCTGTGTATTGTTCCCGGTTCAATCCCCTCGTTTTTCATATCTCCCTTTCGAGTGCTACACCTCGAATTTTTTGGGGGGATTGTGAGATCTTTTATAAAATTTTAGAACGGCATTCTTTTAAGTAGGTCAAGGGCGATCCGGGGATCACGTGATTGCCTACAGATTGATAACACGTCTTTGATCCAGTAAATTACAGGGCGATGTTATCGGTTGCATTTTAATATAAAAAAATAGTGAACCGTGGCGATTTGTTTTGTATGAAAGATCAAATTGAAATTTTGAATAGCATGGAATGTCATTACCAAAATTTTTCCCGATGTTGAATTCTTCTTTTCAAATCAGACGTTCATATATCTTTTCTGTTTTTCTTTTTTTAAATGACAGAGCGATTAATAATATGTTGACCTATTTAAATTAGGAGAGATCATAGGCGGTGCCAGAAAATGTAATTGAGATGACTTGTGGCTGTCGCATTGTACTCTGATCCCCTCCAGGTCCCAAGATGGCTGGGAGTAAACGTTACTATTCTCATAAGCCGAAAAATCGTTAATAGAGTCGGGTTAGGTTATTATATTCTTGAATAAGCGAATGGAAATTCGTGAAATGGGACATTGAGTTGATGACGCTTTTTACTCTTCCACACTTTGACATGGAGATGTTGAATTAGATTGAAAAGGGAAAGGAGGATGGGAATACTGAAATTGTATTGTGAGATGTGCCCAACATTTACTGACAAAAGGATTTTATCATCTCGAGTGGGTTGTCGATTAGAGTGAATGAACCGGTTTATTTAATTTAAAATTAATAGCGAGTAGATGTCAATTCCTTAAAAATTGCTCTTTTTGCAAAAGATAAACTGAGTGCAAATAAGCAGCGAATTTCGGAGATCAGAAATGAAAATACCTGCCAGCAGGATTGAGTGGGAGTCGAAAATAATTAAAAAAATTCCAGAAAAGCTATGCTTGGGGAGTGGCAGGACGAACTAACACGTCATTTTACTTCCCTGTTTGAATATGAGGCGTTAAATTTAACACACAAATAAATTTTTTCCGCATTTTTCCTCGAAAAATTTTTGTAATCTCGTTTTTAGCTTTATAATTTTTTACTTTTACTATTTTCTACCGTTCGCAACATCTGCTGGTGCCATCTGCGTCCGCTTTTAATATCTCTAACCCTCTCAGTTGTGGTTATAATCTGACCTAAATTTATTAAGCAAATTTCACGTTTATTTCCTTGCAGTCTGCTTGTTCATTATAAACGACCACATTAATTACAGTTTCGACAGGTTTACTGTAGCAGTCTTTATGTTTTGTGCTTAATCCTTGTCATTCTCAGCAAAAAAATCCCCCGTTGAGTGTTCGATCAGGCCTTCTAGACAAAACCTAAAGTATTGATTTGTTTAGGCTACTTATTTTGCACGCTTGCATAATTCAATGAAATTTTAACAGAAGAGACATAATATTTAATTATAACAACGGCTCAGTGGTCTAGGGGTATGATTCCTGCTTTGGGTGCAGGAGGTCCCGGGTTCAAATCCCGGCTGAGCCCATTTTTTGCCTTTCCTAATTTGAAACAAAAATTCAAATATATCACCGCCTACTCAAAACGTCACAACTTCATAATATTTTCACACTAAACATTAATTAATTCACTTGTTTAATGATTTATTTTCCTAAATGCTTTTTTTATTAAACTAAAAAAAACCAGTTAGAGATCAAGTTCTGAACCTGTTCGAACGAGATTCCCTTGTAAGGTCTAAAACCCTCTACTCCGCTAATGCCCTGGGACATTCACGGCTCGATTGAATCAGGATAAATTTCGGTTCAATTGGTCGGGGTCACCGAAAAAAATAGGGAGTTCAAAGACACGAATGATAAAAAAAGGTTTAGCACACTCGAGTGTTTTCTAAACTTGATGGATTTTTCCACGGATCGCTGAACACATTGATCGGGATCCCCGGCAAAGCTAATCAGCAAGGTTTTGGTTATCAAGCTTTTTTTTTTTTTGAAAAAATCAAGGGGAAATTATTCGCTAAACATATTAATATGCCATGACCAGTTTTGTTATGTCATAAGCTGATAAATCATTAAACGTAATATTTATTGACATGTCAACCATCTTTTGATTCAAATCTCACCTGTTTAAAAAGAATTAAGGATTGTAAATGTTTAGCTAAGATAAGGAAACTTTTTAGTGTCTAAACCTAATGCTTCAGGCATTTCAACTTTGCCAGACATTATGGCGTGTTCATGTCGTTTAATCATATATTAAACGGTCTGCATGAAAGAACATTATGTTTTATCTCCTATTACATGATTTAATTACGAGGTCGTGAATCGATCTTTGTTGCTATTAGATTATTTTTCGATTATTAAGAGGTTGACACTGTCCTTTTATTATTTTTTTTGCTAATTTTCCTGGAAAATTAAGAAAAAATATTTAGTCATGACTTTGTGCCAAGAACTGTGTCGCATAAATGCATAGAAAATATGTTTTAAGTTTTTCAAAGTCACGTACATGCATCGTAAAATGATGTAATTATTTATAGTCTAATATGCTTGGGATGGGTGTACGGGGGCGGAAGACAGTAAAAAGAGCGAAACGTTCGGGGTTTATTGAAGGGAGTCTGTTTTTAATTTTATGGGATTTGCCAAGTAATCATTTTAAGTTGTAAGCAATATTGTAATTATCCTGAAATAGAAGTATGGATATTAAAAATTTAAAAAGAAATTCGCCTAAAAATAAATGAGAGTGTAATGAATTTTAAAGCCTGTCTTTGTTTAATTATAGAAGGATATTTTGTACGAATAGGCGAAATATTTACGCAGGCCTAAGCAAGGTAATTCTAGAGTGGTGATGAAATGTTTAATGGTAACAACGGCTCAGTGGTCTAGGGGTATGATTCCTGCTTTGGGTGCAGGAGGTCCCGGGTTCAAATCCCGGCTGAGCCCAATTTTTTTGGAGTTTCAAAAAAATTCAATATTATTTGTTATCATTTAAAAACCATTTCGGTCAGAGTAACGATGTTGGGGTGGATTTTTATGTATAAAATATATATAAATTACATATAAATTATATATAAATTTTAGGGCCCCGGAAGATTCAAGCCTGGAGGATTTTTTTTCAAAACCACGGCAGACACGATCGAAGCGAGGAGCGTGCCGCCATCCGGATCAATCCCCACGCTCCCGGATCTAAGGTCCCAGCCCTTAGGCTCCGAACCTTAGGCCCCCAACCTTAGACCTCGGACCTTAGACCCTGGGAGATTCAGGCCCGGAGGACTTTTTTTTAACCACAGCAGCGAGGAGCGTGCCGCCATCCCAGATCACTCCTCATGCTCCAGGATCTAAAGCCCGAACCTTAGACCCCGGGAGATTCAGGCGAGGAGGATTCTTTTTTAAACCACGGCCACGGCAGCGCGGAGCGAAGCGAGGAGCGTGCCAAAATCCCAGACCACTGATTACCGGCGGATTTTACGCGCGCGCGCTTGGATTTTTTCGGATTTTCGAATTACAGCATATGAAAATAATATATATATTTTATATATAAAAATTCAGCCCAACATCGTTACTTTGACCGCTGCGGCTCATGACAGGAATGTAGACCAAATCGGTCTTTGAAATTTTTGAGCCTCTAGGTTTTCCCTCTGGCCGTTATCTTTCGTTGTTAAGTGCAAGGGTCGTATTTTTTATTGCGTAGTATATGGTCGAAATATTGGAGCTTCTGTCGCCTACGTGCAGCACTTTCATTGTCTTGCCAGTATAATTTAGCATCTCGGTGCTGATGGTTACTGTTTGCGAATAGGCAGAGCCGTCTATGAGGAAAAATTTGTTAGGCTCTTAACACGAGAAAATTATACTTTGCTTGCGAAAACAATGATCGTAAGACATAACAATCAACGAAGTTGAATAGCAAAAGCGAAAGTATGAAATATAACAACGGCTCAGTGGTCTAGGGGTATGATTCCTGCTTTGGGTGCAGGAGGTCCCGGGTTCAAATCCCGGCTGAGCCCAATTTTTTGACCAAAAGTGGAAATTTTGTTTTTTGTAAAAATAATTTCTAGCATTTTTGTTGAAATTACTGTAACAACTCTGTTCTGTTATATTCATGGAGGGCCTCTCCTCCACCTTAGTTCTGCTGACCAAGGATTCGGGAAACTTCTTAAATCCACAGCTTTGGATGCAGAGCTAAGAAATATTGCTTCCGCTTTCATTTTATCATATCTTTTATTTTGAAATAGATCTTTCTGGCAAAACTCGGGAAAAGTTGTTTTAAATAAAAAGAAACAAGATTGTTATTCCAACAAAGAATAACTTTAGAGGCCCAGCTTTGTAAATAAAAATTTAAAAGAAAATAATGACTACATCAAGCGGGTTCTGAATGAGCATTATGCTTCTGTTTATTGAAAAAGTTTTTCTTCATTGCATGTCAATATTTCATTCTACACCTTTCTTATCTTGTGCTCTGACTGGAACGTACATTTTGATATGGGCTTGCTGATTCTTCTTATTAGTTTTTTTACACAGCTGCGCGTTCCTTGCGAATTTTTGAGAGGATTTTAATTCCAGCCAATAAACAGAAAACAAAATAAATGATGGTAAGGGAAATGCACTTTGTTTTTCATAAAAAATAATGGGCTCAGCCGGGATTTGAACCCGGGACCTCCTGCACCCGAAGCAGGAATCATACCCCTAGACCACTGAGCCATTTTTATTGCGCTGGTATTTACTTTAAGACTTGATCGATGCTTGCTTAAACTCGTTGTTTATGAAAAGGTGTATACTTGTAGGCCATCAACAGGCTTCGTATTTTGCGACATAAGTCCCATACAATAATCTATATCATTGTCATAATCGGACGATAAAATGATTAGATTTTAATTGTTATATCATCGGCTCAGTGGTCTAGGGGTATGATTCCTGCTTTGGGTGCAGGAGGTCCCGGGTTCAAATCCCGGCTGAGCCCAATTTTTTTTTCCCCTCAAAAATTCTTTATTTCCAGATCTATCTTTTTTGGGCTTGTGAAAATCATTCATTCGAGAGTCTTTTTGATGATGATGTATTATCAACAATTAGGCAGAACTGTCCATGTAGAAAACATTGTTAGGCTCAATTATTTGCTTGTGAATTCAATTCGCATAAAACATAACGATCAGCGAAGTTGAACAGCAAAATCGAAAGAATGAAATACAACAACGGCTCAGTGGTCTAGGGGTATGATTCCTGCTTTGGGTGCAGGAGGTCCCGGGTTCAAATCCCGGCTGAGCCCACTTTTTTTCCTGCAGAAAACAAGACAACATTCAAAAACTTTGTTAATTATTGTTTTCTCTTTTCCTAAAAATTAACCGCGCTTAGGATTTGTGCGAACTATTATCATGAGAACATTTCATTTCCCGGAAATTTTCATTAATGTTTGAAACACTTCAAAAATATTTTTCCTTATCCTACCAGACATTCTCTTTCCTTCTCAGAATTTTGAAATTTCAAATCAAAAAACTAAACTTTCCTCCTTGCATCAAAGCATACCATTCTCATTTTAAATCCCTTTTTTCAAAATAAATTTTATTTACATAAAAAAAAAGAAGATCCCTCTCATACCATTGTGAAAATCATACAATATTCCTGTCAACTCATACTTGGCAAAACATCAAACGCTCCTTCTATTTTCAAAACCATCCCATTCGGTGACATACTTGGCTGATATCATCAAACCCGCGGGTTTTAACTAGGACAATCCATCAAAGAAAAAAACCCCTTCCGAGATTAATCCCATTCCTGGAATAATCATTTAAGTTCCCATAAATTATCGTTAATTTAAAATGTTTGTTTCCCATCGCTAATTAAAAATGATTTTACTATTGTTTCCTAGCCCCGAATTCAGCGATTAAACTCTTGGCGAAAATGCGCAGTTGGCGCAGACCCGTTACGTCAGTTACGAAAGAATGATTAATCTAAAAAAAAAAAGAAAATTATTCTTAATAGAACACAATAGGAAGCTGAGTCAGCTGCCATAGGCAGGCGTCCATCAGTCTAGCTGAGAATTCGGCTCAGTGTCAACGATCGCTTCGCTCTAAATGACGACCAAATTGTTTCTTTCAAATTTCTTTTATTTTGCCAAAAAGGAAACATAATATTACGGGGTAATAATGAAGCATTGTTATTTTTTGAAATCGACGTCGACCTGCTTATTTTCCTCTCAAATCGGCAATAATCCAAATTATTCAAATCCCAAAAGGCATCTGCTTCTGTGTTTATCTTTTCCCTTGAAAATTACATTAAATTTTTTTTTTTAATAAAATACGAGCGAGGTATATACGGGAGCATTTGCCGCTGTTATCAGAAACGGATACTCTTGACCTAATTAACTGACGAAAAAAAAAAAACCGAGTTGAACACACACACACACGAATTGATATTTTTAATAACACATTCCCGAGGAAGATTCAACCCTGGTTGAATAATTCTGCTGATAAAATGTAACCTTCACTGTTAAATATCGTTTGACAATATTATTTAAGAGGATTTTGCGGCAACCGTGCCAATCTTTCCGTAAAATAAGACACCGAGAACTGTTTTAATTCGGAACGTCAAGATGACAGAATTATATTGTCTCGGACAACGATATGTATATTGACCCCATTGTGTCTTGAAATCGTTCTCATCATCATGCCACAGGAAATTTTATTAATTAAAAAAAGAAATGACGCATATACGGCCGAGGGTTTTATTAATTGAGGAATTAAGTCTTGAAAATTTTGAGCTATTCAGCAATTCAGATATTCTGACCATTGTTATTCATAGCATAGGCCTCCAATATTGACAAATCGACTGATTTTAATTACTGATATTGATTGATTAAAGGTAATTACGGCTCAGTGGTCTAGGGGTATGATTCCTGCTTTGGGTGCAGGAGGTCCCGGGTTCAAATCCCGGCTGAGCCCTTTATTTTTATTGAATTTCTATATTTTCCTTTTACAGGGCACTTTGAGCAGCCACAAGTTGGTGCTAGGCCTGCTCGGAACTCCCTAATTTGAAGTTACATGATACAGCCAGAAAAACAAAAGACAAGCGTGGACTTAAGACTCAGTATCTCCTGAGCCTGAGTCCGACATTTTGTCACTTGATCCACTGGAATGGCTAAATTTCTATTTGAGCTAAAAAGTTTATAAATTTTTTCTCTAATAGCCAAACCTTGAAGGAACTTATATCAAAAACTTGTCGGAATCGAATCCTCTTCCACGAAACCGTCAGTTTTAAACCAAAACTATGGCCGCCAGCATTTTTCTGCATAATAAATTCTCATAGTGAAACGGACGAATAAACAAATCAAAAAGGAAGACTTTCTTCATCTGTCACATTTTAATATGTATGTCAAATCACACTTTCCTCTGTAAAATATTTTCCTGTTGAGTCTGCCAAATCGACCTCTACGAATTATCTCATTAATACATCTGTTTTTTCTACTTTTTTGTATTGTCTTAATGAATTCGCTAAGGATTTAAAAATTTTTCTTCCGCGTGTTTAAATATGGCTAATTTGTTGTTTTTTGTTTTTGTTCCAGTTGTCTATTGTGATTACACAGCGTCGGGGCGCTCTCTTCAATTCATAGAAGACTATATTCTAAAAGAAGTTCTTCCATATTACGGAAATACACACTCTACAATTAGCATCACTTCGCTTCAGTCGACATTATTTAGGTAATTATGGGAATTGGGAAGTAGGAGGCCTGGAGATTCCAACAGAGATTGGTCAAGAAATATATCTCGTCAATTAGTAAAAAGCGGATGCAAATAAAACTACGGGCCATTCTTGCCGATCTCTGTTTGAATTTTCAGAAAAGCCTGATTTTTGCAAAAAAAATTGGGCTCAGCCGGGATTTGGGGGTACGGTAAGTTGCGCCATCGGTTAATCCCTAGTGCATTTTTGATAAAAAAGGATACGTAAATTGCGACAAAAAGATTAGTAAGTTGCGGCACAAGAGATATGTAAATTGCGAGACTATGATATAGGTAAATTCCGCCACTGAACTAACGTTTATAATTACAAGTTATAACTTTGTAAGGTTTTTTGACTGTTTTGTCGAGGATTTGATGTCTGAACGTCCCGATGATGGGGGAAAAATTACAGAATTTTGTGACTATCTAGTATATTATTACATTGCACATGATAGTAAATTTTCCCTTTCTGTTTGGGCAGATGAATCTTACAGTATTTTTCGTACGACTAATGCTTGCGAATCGTTTCATGCAGAATTTAACAAAAATTTTTACTTTCATCATCCGTCAATTTACAGTTTTATTGAAGTTTTAAAATTAAGTCAGGTTTCAACATACATGAAAATTCGGAGTGCAAATCAAAAAATTAAAGTTCGTAAAAATAAAAGAGCTATTATGACCCGTGACTTGATTGAAGTTAACAGAGAACAGCTTAGAAATGAAGAAATCTGACGCTTACAGTTTTTAAAAAATTTTAGTTTCAGATGTTTGCCGGTTTTAAGAAAGTAAGACAAAACAAAATTGTTTGCTAGTTATTTTTAAATATACCGGTCATGTAGAATTGCTACCTGGATTGTTTACTTCTATTTACCTTTTTTCCTGTCGCAATTCGACCTTACTCTTTATCGCGCAATTTACGTTTACCTTTTTATAATTAGCCTACCGATGGCGCAACTCGTACACCCCCGGGATTTGAACCCGGGACCTCCTGCACCCAAAGCAGGAATCATACCCCTAGACCACTGAGCCGTACTTACTTCTAGTTAATTTAATTTTATTGTTATACTTTGTTGTGATGCGGACATTGCTGACTGGAGCGAAATCAAATAGCCTAATGTTAGCCTATTGTGACTTTTTACTATAAACAAGGAAAATTATTGATCACGAGTGTCAAAGTGCAAGCGGCGGTTGTTTAAAAGAAATAAAACAAGGTTCACTGAGGGATTGAAATCAGAAGTTAATTAGATCGTGATGTTCAATGTCAGGAGGATCAAGTTCATGGTAATGTCGTTAGAAAGAGGAAAAATTGTAAGACTGGACATTTTCTTCATATGGAATATTTAGATCTACATTTAATTATCATTGTAGGAACTTTTTTTTAATAAACTCCAGTATAATCCGACATGCCTTTCATGAGTTGTAATATTTTGGGGCCTTAGGTTTTTAGATGACCAGAAAAATTGGGCCAGAAATACTCTTTCATAGAACAATGATAAAAACTGAAGTTAAATAATGATAAGATTGGCGGGAAACCAAATGATGGAGCCGAGTTGACACGTCACAAGCGAAGACAATAGAACTAATGATGTGGAATATTATTTTGTCGTTACGAATTGTACGATGAATATAGAAAAGGTCTCTTAAAAGATCGGTCGATGAAGCTGCTGCTAGCCCGAAGCTTCAGGGCAAAAGTGGCTGCCTTTTTATCTAGCTGTCTGATCTACCTATCCTTGCTGAATTAATAGACCTCAAAATTATAAAGTTCCATCTTTAATGCGGAGATTAATACCAATCCATGTTTAACTAATGGCGAGCTGGGGTTAACCTGTGGAGAAGGAATCTTATAATATTGAAGTCGCGATATCTTAAATTTTAATAGAGCAAAAAGGAAAAAGGATCAAACTAGGGCTCCACTTTTTTTAAACTAGCAAACAAATTCAACCTCATTCGCAAAAATTTGCTTTTTTAGTTGAAGGGCTTCATATTACGTGTGCTAAAAACAATAAATCAAGCTTGATTTGATTTACTCCAAAATGATTTATCCAATGTAAAACCAGGCTTACTGTTTGCACGGAAATCCTTTTACTGCTTTCCATACGAATGATAAAGTAATTTTTTTTTTTTTTTTAAAATGAGTAACCCTTTCATTTTTCGAAATTCTTTCTGAAAGGATCGATCACAGTCTTTTTCAAAAACACAATCCACTAAACTCAAAAAGTCTGCATTTTCCTAAATAAATCTTAACCCTGACCTAAATAAATTGAAATATCGTGTTCAAATAATCATTGAGATCTTATTTACAGAGAACAAAACGAAAAAGAAAACAATGAGCTTATGCGTAAAACTTCAGTCGTTTGTTTTAATCAAAGATGTGGGGACCTTATTTAAATCTTGATACATGACAGAAGCGGACCACTTCGCTAAAATATGTCACCTTCGTTTTTTTATAAAACGTAAAACAAACATTATAAATGTTGTTTATATTTGATCAACAAGATTCTTAAGCTTTCGTCCTTCGCTTTCTAAAAAGGAAAATTCATTAAGATTGATCAATTTCCAAATGAAGATGACCGACAAAAACAAGTATAGGGAAAAAAAAAACATTGGATGAGAGCCTCGTCAAACCGGCACCCGCCCTGTCGCCTTCAAGAAAATTACAAACTTCTCATAATTACTTAAGTCTTGGGGAAACCACATAATGCTGTCGATGTATCAACATGACGTAAGATCCGCTCAATTTTTCTTTTTTATAAATCTGTTTTTCGGTTTTGCAATATTTGTTTACTTGATTGGCGACTTTATAGCTCCTAAAGAGAAACGGGCGAGAGATTAAAACGTTCGGAGGTAATTTGAAATGCAAATGGGATAAACCTCGGAAACCCAGTAAGATCTTTGTTTAAACAATAGATGAAGTTAGAAGGGTTAAAGTAATTGTATATCTTCGCTTTGCACTTGGGGTTTCGTTTGAAAAGGTTGATGCGTTAATCATTGTATTAATGATTTACAATATTTTGTGATTTGAGGAAATGGATGCTGCTTAAGGTTTCCATTGTTGAGAAGAGTGGGCGGTGATAAGTGGATTCAAAAATAGATAGCTCGTGATTTACTAAAGCTTCGTCTAAATGGATAAGGGATGAAAATAGACTTCAAGTTTTATGTCTAGTTTTAGCAGTGGGTGAGGAGCCAAGTGAGGTCAACCGGTTTAGTAGCAGCAACCCGACCTGTCTCTGGCTTTTTTTTTTTAAATTTGAGATTTAGATCTATAGATCTACATTAATGATACATAATGATACATAATCTACATTAATGTAGATCTATAGATCTATAGTTCTACATCTCATATTAAAAATTATATATTTGGATAGTGATAAGAGATAACTTTTTTTTCATTATTTCGCAGTTTTTTCCGACTAGTATTAAAATAATGGAAGGAAAAACTGAAAAATAAATAATAATAATTGAGTTCAGGAACATTATGGGTGTGGTAATGAACAAACAAGGAGACGATTTGTATAAGTTGGGCACTAAAAATGGAATACTGAAATCTCTGTACAGTCGTTCCCAAGTGGAAAGTACTAGATTTAGACGAAGTTTATCAACATCACTGAAAAACATGCAAAACAATCGTTCCTGAAATTTTTCTGTTGGAAAATGGTTCGCATTTTGTTCTTTATCTTAAAAAATCACAATACATTTATTTTCCTTCCTTTTCTTTTCACTTCTTTCAATATCTCTAAAGCTCTTGTCATCAGGTTTTCATCCCATTCCTCCGCCATTATTATTTAAATGTCATATCAAAAATTATAAACGGTTGAACAATTATCATTATCCAGCTTTGATTTCCCTCGTCGTTTATATTTTACAAGATATAATTGACAGGTGGATTGAAATAACCTTGCCGCAACCAGCAAAACATTTTATTAACGAAATCGATTTGGCTCCGAAATCTTGAAATAATAATAATTGATGAAGTAAACAAGCAACACGAAAGCTCGAGAATTTTCTATCTTCGAATCATTAAACACCAAAAATTCCTTCAGCCAAAAACCGAAATATGCATGAACTATTAATTTTAATGAATCAAACGTCAAATCAGAATCTGTGATTGCATTTTCTATAAGGTATTCATTGCTTTTATGTGTATAAACCTTGTTCAAGTTCAAGGTAACTAATTACTCGAATAGTAAAACCCTTATGTAAGTTTTTGGTTAAAGAAATTCAACTTGAGTATTTAAAATTTTTGCCATAGTTAAAATTCCTCCCGTTTTAAATCGCCTGAAAACAAAAGAAGCGTTTGTATGAAAGTTCAAGGCCTTAAGAGTTTTCTTTTTTCTCTTGACAAAAGGTTTTTCAGGGAAAGTTTTCACTTAGAATCCTTCCGGGATAAATATTCATGTATATTTCCTTGATTGTCTTTTGTTTGAAATATTCAACTACGTGACTTATTCCTAATCCATCGCTGTTACGCCAAATTTTGACTTCCTTAACAAATATCACGTTTTCCAATTTTTCAGGTAAAAAAACAATCACAATGCACTTGTAAAATGATAAGGGCCTTTGCAATCAGTCTTTTGATATCCCATGTAAATAATATTATCTTGTGCCAGGGGCGGACTGGAAGCTTTTTGGTGAGTCCAGGTGGTTACAAACCCAAGGGAGATTATCTAGGCAATTTGAGGCCTCAGGTTCATCTGTTGGGCCAATCAGGGCTTAGTCCTAAACGGGTTAGAGGCCCTAGCTAAAGCCAGATCCTCCAAATTGTAGGTAGGACCCTTAAAAACTACGCATGGCTAATCCGCCATTGTCAAAAGTGACTTGTAAAGAAGCTAAAAAAAATTGCGGGCAGACTGAAATTAATATTGCACTCTACTGGAGATTACGAGTTTGTGTTTTCATTTTCAAGGACGAATCACGGTCAAATGAACCATAAAGTAGATGATATATTACCCACTCGTTTTTTCTTCACGTCTTGGGCACGCGGTCGCTTTTATTATTTTCTTTCTGTGGTTTTTTAATTTTTTTTTTCCTTTCTTTATCTTTCCAGGCATGAAGCGAGGGATATTTTTAGAAATTGCGTGCACGCATCGGATCAAGATGCTGTCATATTTGCCAACGGCTCCACCGGGGCCGTTAATAAACTTATACAAGGCTTGGATCTTCAAGAACCGCCGGTTGTATTCGTCGGGCCTTGTGAACATCATTCGGTCCTTTCCCCTTGGAAGGAAATGGGGGCGAAGGTAAGGTGAAAAATAAATCTGATCGGTTAACGCGGTTTCTAAGATGGAAAATTCTGGAATTTCCTTTTGTTAATGGAATGAAATATTAGTTCGAGTCTCGTTAGGGGATTTGAAGTTATCAAGCTGGATTAATTTATGGTGTAGTTAAATCCTTTTCTTTTGATGAAAAGTTTTTTCGATTGTTCGAGATTCGCTGTAAATATTTCATTCAGGATTACGTATAACTTGGTCTAAATGTGCTGAATTTTGGGGGCTATGAAAATTTTAAAAATGTAGCACACATGACCAAAAATATTCTGCTGTATATCGATGAAAGAATTAAAAAGCATAATGCCAAAATCTGTTAAATACTTCTTCAAATCTAGAATTCAACGCCAAGAAAGTTTTTGAAAAATGGTTAAGTTCTTGAGAAAAGGTCGATTATTTCAACGAAATCCTTTTTCATGGATTTTGAAGCTTTTTGGTTCCGTTTAAAAAAAGAATTTTCTTGCTTTAGTAATGCCAAGTGAGTTTGAAATATTTTTTAATAAAACGAATCCAATTTACATGATAAAGAATAAGAAAAAGAAAACAAAGCTGATCTCATTAAAAAAAAAAATATTAATGCTCTTTGGTATCTTACTCGTTTATTTTGCATCGCTTTGTAGGCATTTGAAAAAGCATTTCTTTTAGCGAAAAATTGTTTACGAGGTTGAGCGTTAACCCAACACGAAGCAATTAGAAGCCCAGAATCATTTTTCCAGATGAGCTGCTGCTTTATGGGTCTGACAATCTGAACTTGTGTTGATGTGTTTTCGTAAATAATGTGGCTAGTCGTTAGCTAAGTCTTAGCTAACTTCTAGATTATTCCACCAAAGAGTCTTGATCAAGTTTTATTAATTAGTCTCAGCTAATTGTGCTCAGCTGAAGCGTCTTAAGCTGAGTCTAATGTTGGAAAAGATGTCTAGCTTATATATTCATTAGTCTTCTCTGCAATAGTTTTGTGGTGAAATACTCTGCAATTTTATCCAGAAACGAAATTTACAAATATTTTTATAGGTTAGTAGCAATATTTTTGTGTTACCAACACAGCACATCTCGAAATATTCCCCATTTTCCATTGTCTGCAAAGTCACTATAGTTGAAATATATATGCAATTTATTTTTACTATCTCCAACTGCAATAATTTTACCAAGGTAAATCCATTTTCATACATCCCTTTATCTTTTTTCTGTTTTTATTGTTTTTGCATCTAAACATTCCTTTATATATATTTTCCCAATGAATATGAATGCGAAAATTATGATAAAAGAAGCACACTTTGGCATTGTCGGCGAAAGCTCAAGATTTTTTCTAAAAAAAAAAAATACCCAAAACCGAGATTTTTTCCTTAAATTTTTAAAATACTCATTTTGTTTCGCATTGCCGCACCTCATCCTTTTTTACGCTCTATCCATTTGGGACTCCAAAGTTCAGAGATCCAAAAATATACTCGAGAAATTTCAAACCATTTCAACCCAAAGTTTTTAATTAATAAGACAACACCGTCTTATCAGGGTGGATTTTGATCCTTTCATTTATATTTTGAACTAAAACTTTATAAATCCCGAAGGGAAATTTTCCCGATAATGCTTAATCTTCTTGATTCGAGTACTTTTAAAAAGGAAATGTTGTACTTGTGGGAATTTCAACCGGTGGAAAGCATTTTACTATCGTCTCATTCTCCTTTCTTCTATTTTATGAGATTATTTTCTTTTCTTTATATGTGATCTTTTCAAATTCTCAGGAGCAAAACCGTATCAAATGAAAATTGGATTTCCAATTTTTTTGTATTGTTATCAAAACACGTGATACACAGTACGCTTTGAATTTTTATTGATCATGAATCCTCGACAATAAGGTTAAAGCAATAATAAAAAAAAAACTCATAAAAGAGATAAATGCAACCTTGCTTCCCCATTTCGTGATTTAAGTTTCCTTTTTTCTTCTTGGCGCAAAATCATTTAACAATGCTGATATTGTGACACATGTAAACAGCCGTGTTTTCGTTCAATCCTGCAGTAACTAGACTGCAATTCGCTTCCCAAGGACATTTTAATGATAAGATTATTTGGGTGTGCTAAAATATTTTTGTTTTTCTTTTTTAGATTGTTCGAATCTCTGAGACCAAAGAAGGTTTCCTCGATTTAGACGATTTGGAAACTCAGCTTTTAGCTCATCAAAATTGCGGTGCTCAATTAATCGGATGCTTTTCAGCAGCGAGTAATATCACCGGGATATTAGCCGATGATGTGGCTACAACGCTTTTACTTCATCAGCACGGGGCTTTGGCCTTTTGGGATTACGCCGCAGCTGGTGAGTAAAGGAAAAAAGATGTTTGAATGAATGAAGCGGAAAACGCTGCCTCTAAATGCGAGATATCATAATTTGAGTAAACGTGTAGAATTAATTGTCATCATGTTGCGTGTGATGGTCCTTCACATCGCATTCGTCGACCTGTCTGTTATTTTGGCTTTCGCCCAATGTAATCCTTGTTGACTCATTGTTTATTTAATATGTTGGATTGTACATTTATCTCGAGCGTTAGCTGTGAGTCTGGTTTTTTTATAAGGGGATCTGATTAGGGCTATTAAGTTTTAATAGCTTTGAATCGAGGGAGTTACTTTTTCTTCCTGATGAACTTTGGCAGAAATCGTAGAGGATCTAAAAGGTCGATACAGCCTAAGAGGCGTTAGCTCTGTAGGCAGTGCTCGTGACGTCACGAATCTAAAATATTTAGCTATGTATTCGAAACCCAAAGTTGATTTTGCATAACCCGCGCCTTAATTCGCTTCTGCATAAGCTAAGGATTGGTGAGGGGGCCAGAATTGATATTGCCTATCCAGCCGGAGGAAGGAGCGCGATATAGCTTATTAAATCAATAAATTAAATAAACTCAATAAATTAAATTAATAAATTTTAAATAAAATTCTTCCAATGGCCTTTGGCTTCTGTATTTATTGCTGGTACTACCAGCTGGTCAGCTCGGGCCTCGCATCATCCTCAGTTTTCACTAAAGATCTTTAAATGCATGGACGAATTCCAAACACGATTTTCAATGCTTGTTTGATCAGACACCATGCTATATTAAATGCAGACTTTGTAAATTTACAAGACTTATATCGTTACTTAACGATATTCAACGTTACATCTGCTACAAAAATTTCGATAAAAAAAAGAAAAATTAAAGAATCAAGAGGGCTTCGCGTTAGAAAATGTAATCAATTTAAACTAAATTTAAATCCACTTGAAGGAAGCTTGCCTTTAAGCAAAAGCTGTATCGTAAAGTTTAGTGCTTTCGGTAATCATTTGTTTGACCTATTTTCAAACTTTTTTTCTTCTCTTTTCTCGCTTCGTTTCCTGCTATCTCGCCTTTCAAGGCCAACGATGCAATATCAGGCTCCGAAATATTTCTTTTTTAAAAAAAAATTGTATTTCTTCAAAAAAGATATTTGCTTATAGGTCGACATTGACCTTTTCTTGTGCACACATTATGATTGATGAGTTGTCTCTCTTGGGATCGTATTTCGTTTTATTAATTCCGTTAATTCATCATATACGCAGGTGAGGCGGATCTTTAAAAGATTAATTTTTTTATGTTTTAGCTCCGTACGTTCATTTGGACATGAACCCAACTTTACCAGGAGTTGGGGAAAGCGCAGTTCATAAAGATGCGATGTTCTTCTCCGTTCATAAATTCATCGGAGGAGTACAAACTCCAGGAGTATTGATAGTCAAGAAAAAATTATTTAAAAATTCAGTTCCTAACGGTTGTAATGGTGGAACCGTGTTTTTTGTCACCAAAGATAGCCATCGATATTTACAGGTATGTGGTGGAGACTGAAAGAGGGAGTGACGCGTTACATGACGTAAATAAATGGGGGGCTCGACTAGTAAAGTGGACATGTGAAAATGATATTAGGCTTGTCCGTGATTAAAGTCTCTTGTCAGTTTGCCTGATAAATTTCGCGGTCCCCTTGTTTACATAATATAATAATTATTAAGTATAGATTCCGGAGGGAAAATTTAACGTCATAGACCGTCGCCCTTTTCTTAATTAATCTTTTGTGTTTCGGCAGGATCCGGAGTTACGCGAGGAAGGAGAGACAACAGCATTAGTCGAAGTTGTAAGGGCTGGTTTAGTCATGCAGTTGAAAGAGTCAGTTGGGCCTCCTGCGATTATGGCGAGGGAAGAAAAAATAACAAGGTAGGGTTAGATTTAAAATTTTTGCGTTTTGAGAGTTTGGCTAATGTTTTAAATTCTTTTCAGGATGGTCTTAGCTCATATCAGAAATATCCCGGAGTTAATTTTATTAGGGAACTGTTCTCATAGTTTAAAACGTCTTCCCGTATTTTCTTTCCTCGTACGACATCCTCGAGGAACGTTCCTTCATCATAATTTTGTTTGTTCTGTTTTAAATGATGTGTTTGGGATACAAGCTCGTGGTGGTTGCGCTTGTGATGGACCTTATTCTCAGGATTTAATGGGAATCGATGGGAAATTAACTGAAGAGTATGAAAAATTATTTTTTGAAAATAGGTAAGTTAATAATTTTATCCCGTGTGACATAAGAAAACTAATAAAAACATTTTTTTTTTTTTTCAGTTGTTCGGATAAAACTCATCATAAGCCAAAAGAAGAATATTCTTATTATGAAATGTTGAGGCCTGGATTTGCGAAAATAAGTCTTCCGTTTTCTATTAGCGATGCCGATTTAGGATTTATTTTAGAAGCACTTAAAATGGTTGCCACGGAAGCTTGGAAACTTTTACCTCAGTATATTTTAAATCCAGAGACTGGAGAATGGAGACATCATAGCAATTCTGTTTTTAGAGATAGGAAGTGGTTGGGGTCAATTAGATATACGGATGGAAGGATGATTGTGAATGAAAGGAAAGTTTCAATGCAAGGGGTTTGCCCTGCTGATTACGCGGAATGCCTTCATATAGCTAGGAGTATTTTTAACAAAGCGAGAAAGGTAAGATATTATGAAGTTGGTATCTTTTTAAAAATTATGCATGGAGAATTTCAAACTTGATTATTAATGCTTGTTTGATCAGACACCATGCGATATTAAATTCAGAATAAGTAGCTTGACAAGTTGTGTCGTTTATTGTAAATGACATTTATGGCTAGTATATCTGATACACGGGAGATCAGGAGAGTGTGGGCTGGGGCCCGTATTAGCAGAGAGCTCGATTTCAAGAGGGAAAATTTAATAACTAATTGACATGATGCGTTCGGGAAAAATTGATGAGGCGCGAGAGCCTTTAAGGTAAATCAAAGGAGTGAAGAAAATAAATTTAGCAGATTTCAATAGAGATTATTTAACAAATCATTGCTGTGATGTGTGGGAGGTGAAGCGTCCTAATTACATTCAAAACATATATGAAATTATGACTAGATATTAAAAACAGGTGCGGGATTTTATGGATAAAAAGTGGAAGGCTGACCAAACAAAGGTGATAGGGAATTTAAAATTTTTAGGCAATTCTAAAATTACCAAGCGTTGGGCAATTTTAGAATTCTTTTGCTAAGATTAATTTCGGTTTTGCTCCAAGCAATAAATAAATAATAAGTAAAGAACTAGAGATAACTTTTTTCCTCATTATTTCGCAGTTTTTTCCGGCTAGTGAATGGAAGGAAAAACTGAAAAATAAATAATAACCGAGTTTAGGAACATTATGGGTGGAGTAATGGACAAACAAGGAGACGATTTGTATAAGTTGGGCACTAAAAATGGAATACTTAAATCTCTTTACAGTCGTTCCCAAGTGGAACGTATTAGATTTAATTTCATCACTTGTGCTGATGTTTCTGTAGAGGAAACGGTTGGCCTCAGGAGAGCAGCCACTTCGGCTGTGGTGGGAGGCGGCCAAGGCTTCATTCCGTGCCACTGCCGAACTAAATGCCGCATTAACCGTTGCCTCTGCAGGAAGAAGAACATTTATGTAATTCAAAATGTCACGATGACATTACCTTATGCACCAACAAGGGTTAAAAATTTTTAATATGGCCCCCATGGAAACATCAATGAATTAGGCTATTGTAGTTTAATTATTTTATTTCTCAAGCTTTAAACGTTCCATTTCACTGTGACATTTTTGCAAAAATTTTAATATACCGTAGAACCAACTTAAAATTTTCTAATAAACTAATACCTGGTTAGTCTTACTTTTCAAATACCACTCGAGATCGAAAACTCTGCCATGCCCAGAGCTCTGCAACATAAATCGTTACAAGTTTGAAGTCCTTCTAATATGCCTCATCTTTTAAAGCCAAAATCCTTTTACCACTTATTTATTATTATTATTATTTATAGATGGCGCAAAGATATCCATTATCAGATCAAAAAGTAATGTTCGACGAACACACGGAACCCCTACGATGGTTCATGCTACCCAGCGAAGCACAAGACCTACTCCTTGGAAATTCTCAAAACGTTAAACAAAACGTCCCGTTTGACCCGGTCCGTTATTCCGGAGCCAAAGGAGATCCGTTAGAAGTCAACATTGCTAACATGTTTCTAAACGAAAAAGATAAAGTGAACAAATCACCAAGTGATAAAAAATCAAAAGGACCTGCCGAAAATAAAAACATAACAGTTAACGTATCCAATGATGCAACTCACATATCAAATAGCAGTGTAAACGATGTTAATTTTTCAAATGCTTTAAATCAAATATTTAACCCAACACCGAAGACACAAAATAACAATTTAGTGCCAAATATCGCGCATCATTTATTACCGGAACGACAGAATAGTTTCTCGTCGGAAATTTCAAATTCCGATTATCAAAACGATGTTAATTATTTTCAGACAAGTTACGTGAATACTTCGCCTTACGTAAATTGCAATTCTCCTTTGAAAAATTCGTTTGATCATTTTTGCTACTCACCGCAGCCACCGACGTCGTCGCCGATCCCGAATCAAGTCGATTATAATAATTCTCAAATGATTATTCAACAGCCAAATTATATGTCAATGCAAAACGGTTACATTAACCAGCCAAATAATGTTGTGGCCAACGACTGTAATAATTATAATTATTCTTATGTCGATCAAAGTCATGTAATTGGAAATTATTGCGGGAATGACAATTCCGCGAAAAATGAAAATGCGCAGGCGGTGAATAAAGTGCATTTCGCGATCGGCCCGAATGACGTGATAACGCGGCAACGATGCAACAGTGTCGGTTCCTCTCTTATTTTAGGCCCGAAAGGCCGAGCTAGTTTAGGGGTTAGTTATAGCAGGTCTTTAACTGACGGTGAAACTAGTTTAAATTTAAGCGAGTGTAGTTTGAGTAGCAACGAAGATATACACGCTTACGTGACTGAAGTTACTAAAGAACTAGCGACTGAAATTAAATCTGAAATTCGTGAAGTTATATCAAAGGTCGAGGATGTCCTTTCGGAGTCTGCAGACACGGAAAATGAGCATCGAGGGTCAAGGTCGGATGCCAGGTTAATGATGAACGATAAATTAGAAAGAACAAATTCTTTACCGTCTGTTTCTGCTAACGATATCGCTGAATATTTGATGGGGGTTTCGAAGGAAATGGCGGAAGAAATGAAAAGTGAAATAAGGGAATTGGTTAGTTCTGTTGTTTCGCCGGAATCGTCGCCAATGCCCGATAAGAAAAAGAAGGTAACGATTGAAACTGATGATAAGAAAGATGTGAAATTAAGAAAAAATGGAATTACAAAGTTTGATAATGAAAATATTTCACAGTCGAGGGATAGCGGGATTAATTTGAGCTATTCGGAGACGATTAGCAAGGAGAAGGAAGCTGCGGATGAGAAAAGCGAGAACTCGGAGAAGAGTAGTAATAATAGTGACGAGTCGAAAAGAGATAGAAGTGAATCGTTGGATTCGTTTCAAGAAAATGAAAGGATGAGGAATAGGAGTGAATCGTTGGATTCGTTACAAGGGAATGAGGAAAGCGATCCAGCTGCGAAGACTCAGTTGCCGAAGAGGAAGATTAGTAGGGCGTCGAAGAAAGCGGAGAAATGTTTAGGAATGAACCAGTGCTCGGAGGAGAGTAGTAATGATGAAGGGATGAATGCTGATGGAGGTCCTAAGCCTAGGTGGCATTGTCCGTCAAAGGCTGTTTGGAAACCAACCGTAGAGGTAAGTTTTGGCTCAGTCCAGAAGCAAATCGAATCTTTGATTTCTCGGAACAAAGAAAAATTTTGTCTCCTTTAGTTTCATCATTTACGTTCAATTTTGATTAAGCCCCTAACCTGTGTTATTTTGAGAGGATCCCTAACCGATAGGGATTCTTCTTGACGCACACAGGAAAAGTAAAATATGAGAGTTCCGTGCATGGCAATTTAATTTTAATAATTGCTGCGCCCCGTTTTCTCCTAACAACAAAAACCAAAACTAAAAACTGAAAGCAACATGGCGATTTTCAGTTCCTGGGCGTTTGACCATTTCATTTAATTTGATTTTTGTACATTTTTTCAGGCAATTAACGAATTTGAAATGATTAAAGACGGGGATAAAATATTAGTTTGCCTTTCCGGGGGGAAAGATTCACTCACTCTTCTTCATACTCTTCATCAGTATAAATTTTATGCGTCGTCAAGAGGCATACGGTTCGAATTAGGAGCTGTGACTGTTGATCCAGGAAATTCAGCTTATAATCCGAAGCCCTTAATAACTTACATGGAGTCCTTAGGAGTATCTTATATTTATGAAGAGCAAAGTAAGTCCTATATCTTAAACAGCTCTTACTTGGCGGCTCAGCCCTCTTTTAACACTACTTTAATCGTTTTACAGATATTGCTGAACAGTCTCAAGCAGATAGAAGCTCAATTAGTAGTTATTGCTCTAGAATGAAGAAAGGTCGTCTTTACGCTATAGCAAGAAGAGAGAAGTACAATGTTTTAGCATTCGGTCAGCATTTAGATGACTTAGCTGAAAGTTTTTTAATGTCAGCATTTCATAACGGAAGACTGAGATCTATGAAGGCCTATTATTACGTGACGTAAGCTATAATCAATAAATTGCCAACAAATTAAAAAGTGCAGTTATCAATATTTATTATAATTTTTTTAGAGATATAGATGTCCGAGTTATTAGACCATTCGTTTACGTAAGAGAAAGAGCTATTAAACAATTTGCGGAATCGAGAAAATTACCAGTCATCGGTGAAAATTGTCCGGCTTGTAGAGTTTCGCCCAAGGTAAATTCGAAATTCTAAAAAAAAATGACTAACCCTGCGTAACAAACTAATTTTTTTTTTCATTTTCAGGAAAGGCATAGAAGTAGACAATTACTAGCCCAACAAGAAGTTTTATTCCCACGACTTTTTAACAGTTTAAAAGCAGCTCTGCATCCTCTTATCAGCTACAGATACAAAGGGGAAGACAGAACTTATAAATATACCACCGACTCAGACGAAGCTAGTCTACCTTAAGTCATTAAGTCCAGTCCTATTTATCAGTCAATTGTCGAGGACAATAAAGATGCGGAGTAATTATGGAATTCACTACACGAGTATTTTCAAAAAATATATATTATAATATTAATGTGTAAGCCTACTTTTTTCACGTAAAAGTAAAAACCAAATTCTAAATTTAGAATTTGTTATGAAATGTTCCGAAATATTTTTATTTAAATTTTATAAAGAAGAAAAGTAGGCCTTTGATGAAAAATTGAAAAGATTATATATGTGCTGTTAAGTATTGGAAAAAATTTTAATGTGATTAAGCTCTGGTAATTGCATCCTTTATATTTTAAATTAGGATATGATAGATGTTTCAGTGTTTCCTTTTTATTAGAAGTCAGACTTATTAGTTACGAAAACACCAAAATAGTTTTCGAATATTTTTAATCGGTTAAAGACTATATGATTTTGCGGATTATAAAAGGCTCGACGTTTTTATTGCGCCTGGAAATCGTGCCAAAATTTTTTTAAATATTTTTAAGTTTTGGATTGTGATTTTTTTTAAAAGAGTACGAATGTTTGGTTTGTATTTAAGACTTTATTTTGAAAGTTATTATTAGTTTGTAAGAAGACAGGAAAGCAGGAGCGTGAATCAGGCCTTATAAATAATTTTTAACAAGGAAATATTTAAAGATTGTAAGAGTTTCTGCTTAAGTTTTGTAGGTATGTCTGTTTTTTCTGTTACTTTCGTTTCAGGTCAGCTGTTGAAGAACTTTGCCTTTATTTATTACTACAAGGTACTGCTCCAAAATAATGAACAACGAGAGCTGACGAGAACCTTCTTCATTTTTATCTTTACCCTAAAAAATTTTTCCATGAAGTCTTTTATTCCAAAAGCAGACGAAATTACGTATGCTTGCACTATTATCTACAAATCCCTTGTTTGTACTATTACCGACTTATTCAAGCTCTCTTTCTTCCTCAAGGCTAATGTTTTTGGATTACTGACTGAAATTAATTAAATGAAAGGAAGGGAAGATGCAAAACTTCACCGCTTCAGTCAGATAAAAGTCACATTGCAAGCTTACGAGGCCGAGAGTAGCGCTATCTTTGCGGTTATGTCTCTAGATTTGGGCTAAAGCAATGTGACCAGCACGCTCACCAGCGCCACTGTCAGTGGAAATGTGACACTTACCTTCCTCATTTTAATACTAAAAATATTTTTGTTCCCTCAACAATAATTTTAAACATTTTATATAAGTATTTTCGTTGAATTTAACTATTTTCCATTTTATGTTGAGTGAATTCTATTTTTGTTTATTATAATGTGATATTAGTTTTTTCATATATTGTACAGTTCATCTTCGAATAACTTTTAATCGTATGTTTAATCTTTCTACTTTTTTTTGTAGATTTATTACGCTAAAGTCGATACCCGGTTTCCTAACCTAAATGTATAATTCTTCACGTATGGACAGATAAAAGAAACGAAAACTTAAAACTATGTTGCCAGCAGCATTTAATTTTAATTTTGAAAGGTTCGTTTCATGAGGAATCGTTTTAAAGTCTTCCAATACAATTTTTATAGGTCTTCACCTTGTAGATCAAGTTGTTAAAACGGAAACAACATCAGAACTGAGCCTTATTATCATAAACCGCTACACTGACCCGTTCGTTTTAAGTTTTAAAAATGTTGAAGTCATTAAATTGATAAAATTTGTTGATTTTTCAGTTGTTTCTGTTGAAAAAAACGAAGAAAAAATTGATAAAATTTAATAAGAAGTCATTAAAACGGATTTTGTTTATAATATATTTAACAATATAGTTTATATCTTAAATGTTATGGTTTTGTTGTTTTTTTCTCGGTGAGCCCAAAAAAAATTGGGCTCAGCCGGGATTTGAACCCGGGACCTCCTGCACCCAAAGCAGGAATCATACCCCTAGACCACTGAGCCGTTATGTGAAAGTAGTAAATATTTAAAGATTAAATCGTGTTTTAGGCAGTTGATATGAATTTATTTGTGACGTTACGCCCGCAGGCTTGATAATGAAAGCAGGTACAAGTTGCAGACTTGCAATACTTGACTTGTTTCGTGAGTTCGATATTACAACCGCCTAATTTTTCGTTCACTAAATTTTTTAGGTCTCTTTTTAATAATGAATTTATCATTTTTTGGAATTCGCCATGGGGAATTCTGTAGCCCTTTTTAAGATAAAGAGATTCATCTTAAACGAAAACGTTTCCTAAAGATGCTCTTTTTTCCAAGTAACTTATTCAACTAAACAGTTTAACAGGGCCTGAAACCCTACTGCCGCATCACCCCTAAACTGTCAGTTGATTCGCCATTTTGGGGACTCAACCGGCCAGCATTTCTTGATCCAAAGTATTACCAACAGAGCCGCGGTACTTTGAGCTTTTGGACTTGCAGGGTGCATCTAGAATCTTGCCCAATAAGCCTCGACTGTGACACGAGAACTAAAGCCGGCTTGCCTTGATCACACTGGTGATCAAATGCTGTCCAAGGGGTTTTTGGAGAAGTTTTGTCTTGGAAAATGACGTGTCACGTTAGATTCTACTACACAACTTATTAGCCAAATAATTTTTTTGATTTCCAAAAATGTTACCCTTAAAATTACCAAAAAAATTGGGCTCAGCCGGGATTTGAACCCGGGACCTCCTGCACCCAAAGCAGGAATCATACCCCTAGACCACTGAGCCGATGCTATAGTAATTGCATAAGTCAATTATAAACCAATATTTGCTTACTACTAATATAAGCCTATTCCAATTCAATCAGAGCAATACAAAACTAGGCTTAATAAAAAAACAATTATTATATTACAATACCAATTATTATATTTTATTCATTTAACTTACAATAAACTAAAACTAGTGTTATACAGTTCTTGTTTCAATGGAAAACTTCATTATTTTCACTTAATTTCCAAGTGTTCAAATGAAAATTCAACTAAGGAAAAATAATATTATGACACCGTTATCGGGACCGCCGTTAAACAAATAAAAGCACTTACAGATTTCTTTATACGTGTTAACTTCATCGCTAAATAACATCGAGTGAAAACTTTAAAAAAATGCAAAAAAAAAATAAATAAATACGCACAACTTAACAAACTAACCTTTTTTTTTTTGAGAATCTTACTTAATAGTCACACTAAACGATATGGTTCATTAATTTTATTTCAATGACTCAAACCTTAAAACTCAGGTTAAATTTTCGTTTAACAAAGCTTGTGAAAAAAAAATTTATGAGTGGCCATTTTTTCGAGGTCGTCAGTATAAAAAAAATACATATGCTGTATAAAATAAAACGAGTAAATTAATTAATTTTCTTAAGCAATTTCTGGAAAAATTAATAAAATTTTTGATTACTTGTTAAACTTGGTTTAAGCTAAGTATGAACGTACTATACAATACTCTTCCCGGAGTTTTTTATGCAAATGGTTCCTCAATAAGCATTGCTACTCAATTTACTTCATTATAATTAGTTAATTGTTGGATTTTTCGGATTGGTTATCTAAAAACAAATGGCTTGATCTGAAAAATGTGCGTCATAAAACAATGAAAATATTTTAGAGTGAAGCAAAATTCAAAATGGCTGCTATTTAAACCAAAACATGTAAAGTCAATGTAACAATGATCAACAATTTAAAATTTTGCAAAAGTAAAAATAATCCTTGAACAAGAGCTCAATATCATACAAAAATTATAATTCAGCGACCACAATCTCACTTTCTGCTGCATTATTTAATTCTGATTTACATATTTTCCTGTTACCTCAAATTTTAACTGACGTTCACGCATAACACTATAAAGTACAATTTTTCAGGCATGATTTCAATCACATCCAAAAGAAATCATAACAGGCCAAAGAATCCAACAACTAACTTCTAATGAAATAACTCTATTAATTAAAGATTACATGAACAAATTTGTTACACCAATGAGTTAAACACCTTATTCCTCTTTTTAATATTTTGAATGCTAATATGTTAAACAGCAGCATTCCTCGAAATTAGTGCCATCTTCCCAAAGTTCTAAATATTCTAAAATTAATGAGCAAAATTTGAAACTTTGACTCAATACTGATTCTTTTTTTTCATAAATTTTCATTTTTATAATAAAAAAATATTTTATTTAAAACAACTTTATACAAAAAATTCTTTCTGTGATTTAAAAACTCAAGAAACGATATATCCATCGTTGACAGAATATAAAACTGATAGAACTTTGGAATCGAAAAAATTTTTAAAAAAAGAAAAAAGAATTCACTGAGAATCCTTTAATAACCAGTTGGAATTTGCATATTAACATCTCCTGTTACTCTTAGCGATCTCAAAGGAATTAACTCACCATTAGGTTTTTCAATATGATATATAGTATGATCTGTATGTTGCCCCAAAACGTTTTGATGATAAGTATCAGCTTGGAATATTTGATAATTTTGTGGAGCTCCTGGATGTTGATTACCATGAGAATCCTGTATTGTATAATTAATTTTCTGAAGGTTTAACGTTTGATTACGGGTAGATTCAGCAATCATGATTTGGTTACGATTAACCGCTTGTATCATGGCCGTATTCCTATTGGCTGCGTCTAAAATTACTTGATTTCTATTGGTTGTATCTAATATTACTGGATTTCGATTTGTGGCATCGATGATTTGAATTGGACGTCCATCCTGATGAATAAATGAAAGTGAACCAACTTCTGTTGGGAAGTGAGGGATTGCATGTTGATTTTCTCTTGGGTTAAATCTCTGGAGGACTGTTTGTACCCCAGTCGATGAACTACTAGCCAGTGAATCTGAAAAATAACAATGAATGATTAATTTTTTTTTTAAAGTTAGAGGTTTCAAAGACGTGGCCCAGGCTGAAACATCCCCAAGTTGCTGGGCCAGGTATTTTTTATAGGACAAGCTGAAACCTAGGTTTATTGTTTCTTTTACAAGATTAGATACAGAATATTATATTTTTCTTGGTGCTGGGTGCATGATACTTGTTGCCTAAGTTTGCCTGACTTGTCTTTTCTTTAAAATCAAACAATTTTGTGATCATAAAGCTCTATAAGAGCTACAAGGTGAATTTTACCAATTTAAAAGCTTTCGCATACTTAACATTAACCTAGCATGAATGCTTGCAAGTATTCTGTAAGGCCAAATAAGCTAAAAATTACAATTTTTTTTCACAATAATAAGCTAAACACTTTTGTCTTGTTTAATCTTAGGTCTCTCCCATCACCAACAACTCATTGCTACTTTAACGTACAATTTTCAACAATTTGAATTCTAATTTTGTTACAAACTAAAACAACATCAAGTATCAAGAATAATTTATCAACTTACCACAATTCTCTGGCATATTATTGAGTTTTTTCTGAGGCTTATTCGCTTTCCTCTTTGCTTTCTTCGTAAATATTTTGTCTTGTAATGTACAATCGGCTAAATCAGAACTATGGCGATAACCCATTTCCACCTTTTTCTTTAACAACTGATAGTCTTTGGTTTTAAACTCCTGATGAAAAATATGTCGATATAACCACATTTTCACTTTTGGTGCATATGATGAATTAATCTGCGTTGAACCAGGTATTAAGGCGTCAGGGTCATAAGATTGCAAGAAATGCTTATAAAGTTTTGTTATATTTAACTCTGTTGATGCTGGATGATTTTTATCCTCTTTAAAATAATCTCTGATGTCATGAGAACGAAGAAGACTGTACATATGTCGTTTAATCAGTTCTTGTGTCTCTGGTTGAATTTTCTGTGGCCTATTCGAATGTTTACCTCTCCCATCTTTTGGAAATAATATGTTTTGATCCAATTTCTCGCAGAGACCTCGGATTTTTTTAGCTGAAATCGCATGGATTCTAGCAAAGGCGACCTTACAAACATTTATATCTCTACCACGGATTCGGACATAATATTTGTAAGTACACGTTCGGCGGGCAGATAATGGTTTAGTTTTCCTTTTAATATCTTGTTTTCTAATGAGGCCGAATAAATACGAGTTCTGTTCATCATAGCTCTTTAAATCATAGAAACTTTCAAAAATCATGTTCCTTGTATCTTCATCCACTTGTTTATAACACATTAACTTACACTGGCAATCCGGCCCTATTTTCCTAGGTGGTACATAATTACCACGAACATTAAGATATTCCTTTCCTGCAATTCTAGCCGTCTTTTGTTTTACCCTTTTCCATTCCTTTTCGTTTTTAGTTCGTTTCTTTGCTGGTTTCGGTTTCTCATCATTCTCCATGTCCGCCATGTTTACTGCGTTGAGGTTTGGTTGAAATAACCAACGTTAAAAATATCGCTCCGTTAACACATTTCTCATATGCGAACAACACATTTTAACACGGCGTTAATTTTAATTCTAGTTGTAGTAGCCAAGCTGTAATTTAACATTGTGCAAAGATAAATTCACAATGATAAAATAATCCGTAATTATTTCCGGGTTGAAGTTGCTCAATCGCTGTGATTTAAAACGATTTCCGTCGAAATTCGATTCATGCGCTTCTCCTGGCGTTCTTGTGAACTAAATAAAGTTATACTTGGATCGAGCTAAGAAAATGGATTATAACACTTTGCGCTGTTCCAATTTTCTTTGTTCGTTTAAGTATATATTACACCAATACAAGCTTTGGACCCTTTTGATTCGCCGAGTATTGGACGGTCATTGGTGTGTGATTTGCTTGTGATTTGTCGACCAATCATTGGAAAACCGCTGCCAAAAATATCCAATCTCTAGTTAATAAATTAAGGTACGTTATTTTCTAAACATTTGTTTACAAGTGTTGTTGTGGAAGAGGGATTTTTGAGTTAAATCGAAAGTAATGCAACAAATGATGGAAAAAGCATGACACTAAAGAAAATGGAAGCCATTTTGTAGAAAATCAATGTTGATAGATAGGCTTATTAAAAATGTTTGATGGTAAGTCTCTCTCAAACAAAGATCGAGTTTGTTGTTTTTATTTTTTTCCCGGCGGACGTTAATTATTTTATCATTTTCGTGTATTGATGCTATTCGGGTATTATTTCTTAAAGTGTCTTTGTTCTACCTTGTAGATTATGCAGGTATCTAGTCAAGTTGTTATTCATGTTAATTTTTTTTTGCTATTGTTTTCGTATTCGTGATCTACCACAACCACGTTTGCATGTGGTTACGGGAAGCATTTCATTAATGATGTAATAATTAATATGTATTTTTTTTTGGGTACAGGAATTACATAGTAAATGGCAGAAAGTCAAGTGGCTGTGATGCAGGCTGGAAGTGGCCAAGTTCAATTAGTGCAAGTTAATCCTACAAGCCAAGTGCAACAAGTGATACAAGGGGCAAATGGGCAACAGATAGTTGTTCATGCAGTTCCTCAGCCAACAAATCAAATACAAGTTACTCCTGGAAATGGACAGATTCAAGTTGTACCTGTACAAAGTCTTCAGGTTAGGAAAAATGTCAATTCAATGATTCTCAAATAAAAATTTGATTTCACGGTGCTGTAGAACTTAGTTTTAAAGATTTTGCTTTGTGTTTTAGGCACCAGCTCCCCAACAAATCGTATTTCAACCCCAACAAGCCCAACCACAAATAATTCAAACCGCAGATGGTCAAACATACATATACCAACCAACTGCGATTGAAAACGCAGTTCAGCCTACAGTACTTAACATAAATGGTAATTTAGTGCAGATAACTCCGACTCCTACTACAACTACAGGGACAGTTGCAGGAGCAGGAGGAGTACAACAAGCTAACATTGTTATAGTACGTCCAAAAATTAATCATTTTTTAAAAAAAAATTTTTTTGTAATACTTTTTTTAAAATTTAGGCTGAAGGAGGTATTCAAGTTGCAGCGAATAACACATTTCCAAGAGTTCCTCTCCCTGTAGCTACAGAGTTCCTAGAAGAAGAACCTTTGTATGTAAATGCAAAGCAATATAGGAGAATATTAAAAAGACGGCAAGCACGTGCCAAACTTGAAGCTGAAGGGAAAATACCCAAAGAAAGGCCTAAATATCTTCATGAATCAAGACATAGGCATGCTATGAATAGGATAAGAGGGGAAGGAGGAAGATTTCACTCGGGATCAGTTAAAAAAAGAAATTTAAAGAAAAATCATGATGATTTAGATATTAATTCTAGGAATGCACTGGTAAGTTAAATTTTAGAAAGGAATTGGAGAAAAATGGAGTTAAGTGGGAGTTTGTTATGGTATCGTCTTTGGCAAGGATAGCAAGTAAAGACTGATCGGGCAGTGGAAAACTCTGGAAAAATTTTTTCCAACCAGAGAACAAATTTTTAATAGTTAAATTAAGCATTTTTCCATTCTTGCTAATTTGGTTTTGCCAACTTCCAACCTTGATAGTAAAAGGACGGTATCACCTCGAACTTCTTATTAATTCCACTCTGGCTACATTTTAATTCTCGAGTTAAATAAAAAAAAAATTATAACTTGTAAAACTCAAAAAAAATTTTTTATTAGTCTGGCAATCAGGAAATCGAAGCGATTATAGCCAACGTCGACGTACTGACTGCTGTAAATTCATCATAAGAATATTAAATCAAATCTCAGATTTCTGAGTAATAAGAATTAAATATTACTGGTAAGTTGATATAAATAAAAATGACGTAGCCAATAAAGTTTATCAACACTAACAGCTTATCTATTTTTTTTTTTTAGTATGAACTCGCTGACAAAATGAATATCAGGCCGAGAAAGGAGACTGATACAACGATATTAAATTAAACGATGCATTTTATATGTTAAGTTTTGGAAAAAATAATTAAGTAGCTTTAATTTTTAAAAAAAATGTTTAGGTAATTTTTTGCTTACAAAAATGGTTTTGTTTTAAATGAAACCGAGAAGTATTTTGTTTTTAAGTAAGCTCAGAAATATTTTTTGTCAGATTCATCATAACAATTAATGAAAATAGAAGAATTTGACTATTTTTTACTTTCAATTATTGGAATTGCAATTTGATTTTTATTTTTCAAGCAAACTAAAATTAAGACTGACGAATAAAAAATAGCGGCTATATATAATTATGAATGATTTTATTTTAGTGTATTTGAAAAAGAATACATACAACTATAATAATATCAGTTATTTAAAGTTGGAACGGTCTATTGAAGAAACAAGATTTTTTTTTTGAAATTATGAACTATTTTATTTTTAATGCACTTGATATACTGTATTTATTAGTTTCATAGTAACAAATCAAGTTTTAAAGATATGCACGATAAATTATATATTTTTACAAGTATATTTATCAGGCTGAACGTTAACCTTTTCACTACACAATTCGAATTGAACTTGAGTGCGTCTTAAAATTAATTCTGTAAATTTTTTTAAAATTAGAATTATGTGCAAAGACTTTGCAAAAACCCATTTTTAATAAGTTTTAAAGCCCCCATCCACTCATGGGCGGTCAATGATGTGTCGTCGCTAAAAAAAATTTTCTTAAGCCTGGCTCTTAAAATTTTTAGTTTTTTTTATTCATTTTTTATGGGCATCCAAGAACCTCCTATTTTTATTTATTAGTATTTTCGACTATTATGATTCGCTGACAAAGGTGAGATTTCAGTGGGCCTCTTTAGCTTCTCCTTGACCATAAGGCGCCGTCACTGAAAGTTAATTCATTTAATTGTTTTGCGCTTAACTGTAAAGAAAAAACTATTTTGTTTAATTTAAGTAAACGTTCAGCCTTTGTACTATAAAGCTTCATCTATTTATTGATTAAAAGTATTTTTTATTTAATTTTTTTTTGAAAAAACTACAAGTTTATTTTTCAAAAGTTTCGGATTTACTGTATTGAGAATGTGAGCAGAAAAATCGACGTTGTATTCATTTGGCAGCTGAGATCATCACTTTGTACATATTAAGTACATCTGTAAAGCTCATTTTCTTGAATTTTTGTTATAATCCTGTATATAATGTTGATGTCGTTTTTATATTTGATCATTAGTGTTAGCTATAATTTAATAAATTAAAAAAAAAGAATACAGTTGAGTTTATTGAAGAATATTTAAAAATGAATACAGAATTATTTTAGTTTCAATTACAAGAAGAAAAAAAATTTTGTATTCGTTTTTGATTGAAATTTCATTTTTTTAACTACCCAGATTTTATCTGGTATCTCATTCGAAAACTATGGTGTATGTTTCACTTATAAAAAGGAAAACAAGGGAAAGTGAGCGGGGGGTTTGCCTTAAAGGGCAGATTAGCAAAAGGTTCCTCTGGAAGGGTGAGATGCTTTGGCTGAGAAAGTCGAGTGTGCTTGACTTTAAAAGGCAGCCAGTTTATTGTTTGGAATTTATAAGTGAAAAAGATCAAGTCAAATGCTACATTGATTTTAATTTGTTGTTGTGTATTTTGAAAAGACGTTAACTATTAATATTACTTGGTGATTTCAATTTTTTTTTTTTAGAAAAGAATTTTATTGCAGCTGGGCGACGGCATAAAATTTTCTCGTTTTTATGGGGTTTTCAGCAAATTCGGGTTCATGTTTATAATTTAAAGTAATTAACAATTGTAATTAGCTTGAATAACTTCGACCGGGAAAAAAATTCTTCAAAATTCCAGAAAGTTCTTTGAGGTTTATCACAATTATTTACCATTGAATCATTTTTTGGGAACAGATAAAGAAGACGGTTTTTCTTAAAATTCTCGCCGCATCTAAACAAAAATGTATAAAATCCCCTTATTTTATGAAAGATTACCATTGATGTATTAATATTTTGCTTTATTAGTAAAAAGAGGAAGCGATGACGATTACGGAGGCATGGGAAGCACTGATGTCTTGTTTTGTTTTTGTAAAGTTGGCAGAATGACAGCCATCCATCAGCCATCTTTAATTAAGTCAGTGAGTAAAGCAACTGATACATGTGAATCATAATAACATCAAAATGAAAGCTAAAAAAACGAAGAAATACACTTCGAAGGTGATTAATGATTAATATTAAACATGATTCCCAATCATTTTTACTACATAGTGTTCAAACTCTAATTGAGGTGTAACCTCACTTTTTTTTATTTCAAAATGTTTTTTGTCGCAACACGTGTGCCTTATTACAAGATAAGGTGTCATAATGGCATTTTTTTATTTTAGAAGCTTCCTTATTCAAAATTAAAAAAACCGATAGATGAGGAAAAGCTTCCAAAACAGACGCCAAGTTTAGGCTTATTAGATTTAGATGACGATTGCCTTATTGCAATATTTGAATTCTTACCGAAAATGGAACTTTTAAGGACAGAAAGAGGTTAGAAATCGGAAAGTATTTGTGTTTAATGAAAAAAATGACAAGATATAAAAGTATTTATGTTTTTATTGTAGTTAGTAAACATTGGAGAAAAATTTGTTTGTTGATTTGGAGAAAAGTACGAGTATTGGATATGAGAAATGAGATTATAATTGAAAATAACAAAATACAGTTTGCATTAAATCAGTTGCTATGGAGGTGCCAGTATTCTGTAAATCATTTAATACTGCCCGATTATTTCTACTTGGATGGGTTGCATCCAAAATCCCTATTTGGCCTTATAGGTATGTATACTTTAAAATTTTTTAAGTAAATTCATTAGTTATATGTCTGAATTGTGTGTTTCAGAAAAATACTGCCTAAATGTGAGTCACCTTGATGTTGGTAGCGTTGAATGCTCCCCAGGGAAAATCTTCAAAGTTGTACCTACGAAAATTGCTTGCAGTTTGAAATCTTTAAGTTTCAGTATGTTGCACACATACAGTATATTGCTCTTAAGGAAATGAATAATTATTGATTTTTTTTATTTGATTTTTTCCAAGGCTCTTTTTCAAGTTATGAACCTACTGGATTGCCATTATTCTTAAAAAATGCCAAAAATCTAGAAGAGCTACGATATCATTCTTACTTTGGAAAGATGGCTGACTTGCTGAATTTGTCTACAAATATTAAAAGTTTGAACATTCATGGGCAATTCAAGGATGGTAATGCTGATTTGCTTGATAATGTAAGTAAAAAAAATTGAAGACTTATACTATAGATGCAAGAAATTTTTTGATAGAATTTTTCTTTTTCAAGGTTTTAAAAAATTTCCCCTGTTTGCGAGCTCTAAGTTTAGGCGTCTCATTTCATACTAGTACAATTTCTTCTGTGTCTGATCAGCTAGAGTCTTTGTCTTTGTCAAATAATTATAACTTTTTTCAAGGTAATTTTGTTCGTTTTCTTTTATTGTAATTCATTTTCCAAGATTTTAGTGCAGTTAATACTATTTATACAATGTAATATTAATTTCAGATCACTTATTTTATAAAATGACATTTAAAAATCTTAAAAAATTGAATTTAAGTTGTAGTATATGCACAGCAGTCACAGATAAAGTCATTTTTGTGTTCTGTAAAAATGCCCCATTATTAGAAGACATCAATTTAAGAGGTGAGTTATTTTTTTCCCTTGATGCACAATATTTTTTACAGTATTTTTTTCATTCCGATATTAAATATTTTTTAATTTATAGATTGTAGAGAATTGACTGACAGTGGATTTCGTTTTTTGGAAAACCTGCAAAAATTAAAGTCCTTGAATGTTGAATCGACAAAAGTATCAGATAATGGTTTAGGATTTAGCCTAAACGATTTGGAGAATATTAATTGTAGTTTTTGCGATAATTTAACTGATCACGGTCTTAGCGGGTAGGGATTGAACTAAAATTTGAATCAGCACTGATAAAAATTTTTAAAATGTTAAGTGTTTTTATTTTATAATTATAGAATCATTGGCTCATGCCCAAAATTAAAAATCTTACATATTGGTGAGTCAGAGAAAGCGACTGAAAAATTTTTTGAATCTGCAACGGAGTCTTTGACATTCGGTCTGGATGGTAAAAAAAGAAGGTTGAGGTTGTACGTTTGCTATAATGCAACAATTTATCTAGATAGTTTTTCAGGTAAGTTTCGTTACTTTTCAATTCTGCTTATTTGCAATAGTAAATTCATTTTTTTATTTTTTGGAAAGTGGATAGGAGTAAATTGGAACAACACAACAAAGTGCTTCTGAAAATGGGAAATTCGGCATTATTTGACTTACATGTATATGGCACTGGAAAAGATGTGTGGCGTTTAGACAGTGATGCCAATTTCTTCTAAGTTTAAAGGATTGTACAAATTTAATTCACGAAATCTTGAAAAAGGATTAATATAAAAGAGGAGTTGGTAAACATTTTATTGGAATTTTTAAAAATGGATGCTTGATTTCCAGGTATGTGTTATTATATTAACCTTGCAATGTGGGACCAATAACTAAAAATCAAAAAAACTATTGTTTTGATTGTTTGGTTTACGAGGGTTAAGTTGAATGCGCAAGGCTAAACGCGGAAAGTAAGCCATTGCTCTAAGATTTTGCTAATGTAAAATTTCCTTGACCCTACATTTTTATCGCAAAATATGAAAACGAAATAAACAACGGATATTGAATAGAAATCCTTTGCATATTTTCTTGTAATAAACATCAGTTTAACAACCAAGTATTGCTTTTGAAAAAGCTTGCTGACCCCAAAACGCAAACTATCAAAATAAAAATTTCCTTAGCATCATAACCCAAGACGAAGAATTCAAAATAAAAAAATTTTTTCAACAAAAAAAAAAAAAAGAAAATGGTCGAAAAGATGGATCATAAAAATTTGAGGTTTCAATGAAATCGAGAGAAGAGATAGGGAGAAGAAAAAAAAAGTAGCCTTATAAAAAGAAAAGAGAAGGGGGGAAAAAAAGCGAAAATCTTGGGTTCCACGTTACAAGATCTTGAATTATTCAAGAGAACAACATAAGCAAAAAGTCAAAGTCTAAAGATATAAATGCCCAATAAAGAAACACGGCGTGATAAGTCATTGTAGATTACATTGTTTCGTATTAAATCCCAATTTAAATTGAGGGTTCGTTTCGAATTGGGATAATAGGGAGGAAAGGTCATTTTAAGGTGAAGCCCGAGTACAATTTTCCAGAAACTGATGCGCTTAATGGAGGCCAGGTTTCCGTAATCGGCTACTAGAGGCAGTATTGGGCAATCAATTAGGAAGAACCTCAGGTTGATTTATGACGGGTGGGGTAATGTACCGTACGTCGTCATACCTTGGCCTTGAGCTTTTAAAATTGCTGTTTTAATCATGGGAAAGAGAAGGTCTGCCTTTTAGTAATCACATTATTGTCGTGAGTTTCATGCAAATTTCTTTCCCTTTTGCCAGTATTATGAATTCGCGGATTTGGGGATTTTCGATCTCGTTTTAAAGATTGTTTGTCTTGATGAATATGCGTGGGGGCGGTTTAATCGCTGGTTTTGAAAATAGTTTTTAAGGAGTTTGAGTTTAGAGGATATGATTAAATTGAGGAAAAAATTGGAGCTGGAGTTATATTTAGCTAGAGAGCCTGAAAGGAGAGAGTCGGCAACTCTGAATATCGAAATCGAGTTTTCTTATTGGCTGTGACCATAATCGTTTTTAACGACTTCCGTTGATTGGTTGTGACGTCCTATGTCTTCTGCCACTCAGTTCTTAACTTACGTTTGGTCACAGCCTATCAAAAAGCAGCGATTTAGTTGGTGACTCTCTCCTCTCTCTCAGGCTCTCTATATTTAGCGATTAGTTGAAAATTAAGATTAAGAGTAAGAGTTAGCATTAGTAGCATTATTTCAGATTTTTCTTGAAAAAAGGTAAAATACTAGAATTCTATTAAATTAATAATTCTGTACTTCAGTGTAGAACTCGACCAAGTCCATTTCCAAGATAACGTTGGCTTTTCATAAGTAGACAATAAGAAACATGTATTCTCACAATTATAACGGAGACGGAAACGATGGTAAGTCATTCGGTTCGCTACGGGGGAGGAGGAATACACCAGAGGTAGACTGGGGCACAAATAAAACTTTCTACATTTTGCCGTGGATGAAGAGGACGTATAAATTTTATTCACATGGGTTACACTGTCAAGTTGGGCAAAAATTAATAGAAGGGTGCGCCTTGCTTGGGAAGCCTTTGCAATCTGAGACATGTATTGAGAGTGCCGAGAATCCCCCTGAATTTGGAGAGGAAGGTCTTCGATGCGTGTGTCCAACCAGCTCTAATCTAGGACGGTGACTATTCACTAATTATCAGAAGTGCCAACCAGCTCTGGATGGAGAGGTCCATTTTGAGCATAAGCCTGCGAGATTGGATCAGAAATGAAGCTATTCGCAGGCAGACGAGGGTGATAGACGTAGTAAGACGAGCTGCAGCGCTGAAGTGGCAGTGGATAAAACATGTAGCTAGGCGGGACCAGCAAGATTAAACCAATGGAAACCGAGATGTAGGGGAAGACCTTAAAAACGGTGGTCAACGATATCATTCAAACTGGAGGGAAGGATTGGTTCCGGAGAGCGGAGAACAGTACAATATGGAGAAATTTGGAAGAGGCTTATATCCAGGAGTGGATGCTAAAAGGCTGAAGAAGAAGACGTCTTTGAGCATCCTCAATCCCGAACATAGCTTCAGCCATCACTTGATGCCCCATACAAAGCACGATGGTCTAATCGCCACTTTTGAGGCGCTAAACGTGATTTGCTTCTGCCTATACATCAATTTGCAGGCGCTCTCAAAACTACCACAATTATCTTTTTCACTCGGGTCCAGTTATCTACTAACTATCAACTCTTCTTCATTAAATGTTTTTCCTCATAAGCGATCGTTTTTTTCCTCTTAAAATTTCTCTAAAAAAAAGTCTCAAAGTATTAAACTAGGGTCTTAACTAGTGTGAAAGCCTTGAGATAATGAACATTCCATTTAAAAGTTTGGAATTCAACGTGAATGAGACTGATTAAAGAACGGTAAGGTTGTTAATGACGAAACATTGCTGAAAACAGAGTTGCGAAAAGATGAGGTGAGAACAGTGTGCTCTTCCCCCCCTTCAATCCCACCTCGGGTTCTTTCTCTCTCTCTCATCGCCCACCGCCCCGCTTTCCTCATTCATTGCGGGTTAATTTTGTTTTAATGCCTTCCTTCCATATATCGTTTCTTAAGAAATCCTTCATTCGGCTTCGCTTTTCAGTGCCCTCATGTGGTTTCAAAACAACTTTTTCTTATCCCTGCTTTTACCTTCCCGGCAATTTTTTTTAATCTTTACACATCGCTTTGGTATTTTCGAAATTCTGGTTTTAAAGGAAGAAAAAAAAACGAACGAGGGAGAAAATATCCAGTGAAATAAATAAAAATATAGTTTACCACGTGAGGAAAAAAAAAAAAAGAAAGATTTTTCTCGAGGTTTTTTCGGCCACCAAGGGAATGCACCGCGAGCACGTTCATTTGTTTTTGTAATGGGTAGAGGGGGGACTGGGTTAATACTTCCCAACCCCACCATTAGCAAATATAAATGATCCTACTGCCGAGTATACCCAAAGGACTTTACACCAATCTAGGGAATAAATTAAACAAACTTTCTCACATGGATTTAGGCGCGGCAGCTTTACCTGTCGGTAAAATTGGGAATCGCATAAAAGCGCGTGAAAGAAAAAAAAGGAGATCATCGAAAAGGGTCCGAGTGATGGGGGAATTCTCGAAATCTCTCATTATTCTTCATCCCGCACTCATTCGTTAGTTTTAATAATATTAATAAAAAATGATAAGGGATAATAAAGGTGATAATAAATCAAAGGAAGAAAACTACGCGTATATATGAAAATAATGGATGAGACGACGGTGAAAACGGAGGCAAAAACAAAGATGTCAGAAGTCATTATTTGAAAACCAAAATACCGAATAAAAGACATCAAAGAAGAAAGATAAATCAAAAAGGGAATGTCGTTGGGAAAAAAGGTCATCTAGGAAAAGCAGTGTGGCAAGTCGAGCGTTGTCTTTCATATTTAATAATCCTGCATTAGAGGGGATGAGGGAGGGAAAAGGGTTGAATTTAACTGCTGTTGCGATTTTTAGTTTTAAGGGATGGGATGGAAGATAATTGAAAATGTTCTGCATCGATGGATTTCTTCGTTTTGTGGAAATCTAAAATTGGAGGAAGTGAAATTAAAATGGGATATTGAGGAATAGGCAGTGGTAGCACTATCGGATAATTTTGTACTTGAAAAATTATGATGGTGTTGGAGGGAAAGAGCAAATCTTGAGTAAAAGTATGAGATTCAAGTGAGATTGCATTTGCCCAAATATTTTTTGTTGGCCTATTGCATTTTGAGTTTGCTCTGTGGTCGAAAGCGAGACACCTTACTATGGAGGTTCCTCACCTATTTCTTTCTCAGCCCTCATCGAAGTTCCTACCCGCTATTTTGATTTGATTTTGATGGTGACAAGAAGCTCTTCAGTAGTGTCAGATTTTTGTAGCTATTGCTCTTGATAAGCGAGGCCGGCTAGTTGTGGGGTTCTGCATGGACTCAGGGTTGATCAAGACAACAGCTATGGGCACTCGATCTTGCCACGTGGTGTCGCCTCGAAGTTAGAGAAAACCGTGGCGAAGAAAATCATTGAACTCTAGCCTAACTTGTAAAGGAAAAGATGTTCTGTAGAACCACAAAGAAAGATGGTAGGCAACAACATGATATGTGGGGAAACTAAAAATCGGGAGAACCCGGACGCGCGAAGAAAATGTACCGAAGAAAAATAGCGAAAATGTGCGTCACGAATACATGATGCATCTCGCGCACGCGCTATCGCTGACTTAGGAACGGGATACCTAGACAGGGCGCAGACCTGTCAGGCGGGATTAGAAAATAACCAAGCGATAATCCAATTCTTTTTAACGGTGAATAGTCAATCAACATTTTTTCTCGATCTTCAGAACTTCAATTAAACGAGGCCACAGAAGCAGCTACCAATCATACAAATCCTGGATGACTTTGGGGATTGTGGGGAGCTGAAGGAAGCAGCAGAGGATAGGACGGGATGAACATGAACATAAACCTGCCTGAGAAAGAGGATCATAAATGAACTACAAAGCCTATAAAGTCAACTTAAGTTTCTTCAAAAATATCAATTTCTCGAAATTTTATTTGTTTTGCTCTGGACAAGAAGCTAAAATTATCATTATTTATTTTATTGAATTTCCTTTAAACGAATCATGTCCAGGTAACAAGGGAAATAAAATAAAATTACAACATTTGCAGTTTAATATCCTCAATTTTCTCTTCTCTAGTAACATTTATATAGTGTATAGGAAATTGAATATTTTATTTCCTTATCTACTGTAAACTCCAATAAACCCAGTATATCGACTTTCCTTGATGTAAAACCACCCTGCTTGAGGCTGTGAGCCTGCAGCTCTCATATTTAAATCCTCCGATTAGCATTTGAACTTAAAATTATTTTTTTATTTTCGCTTTCCTTTTGATTTTGCAAATGAGTGCCCATCAGCTAAAAGAAAAGGCAAGTGTGGGTTTTAACTGGCGTTGTTATGTCGGAGGCGAATGAGCAAGACTGATGTTAATAATGTAGCACTGAAAGTTGAAGGAATTTGATTGGAAGAATGGAGCAGTAATATCGTGCTAGCATTACACTGTCCATTATAATTGGCAAGAACTTAATCTGCCAGGGCACAAAGGCTGCTGACTATCTCTTCAGATGTTTGGAATCCAGTCAGAACTTAAGACCTGGATCAAGACTGAAGTTATTGGCTGTTGGTATGATGGTTCGGAAACGTGAAAGAGCTCTGGATGCAAATCCCTTACCACCTGTGAACACGCCACTGCTCGAATGGAAAAATAACATTGCGAAAGATGCTTGCCATCTAGGAGGAAAGCAAGCAACAATAGTTCCGGCTAGCGAGTTCTTTGAAATGTGGCAATAGGACTCAAATGACGCCGAAGGGGTGTATAATAGATTTTTCCCTGAATTTGATATTCTTGATTTAAACTTCAGCGGTGTACATCAAACAATCTTTCATCATATATCCTCTAAGCTCCATTTTTCTAGAAAATTGCAATGGAAAAGTTTGATCGTGATTTGAAATATATATTTACTATATCTTCATGAATTTTATAGTGAGTCTGAGGAAATATTTTCCTTATTTAACTTTTTTCTTTTGTTCTCATAGCTCCGGGCCATTAGAAAAAAAAAATCTTTCATGGCTTTTTATGAGATCTGTCTGGCTTTTCATCAAAACTTCTCCTTTCGTTGCGCAATTTTCATGGATCGATTCAAAAACTGATCAAAACAAAACCCCCAAAAAACGTTATATGAGCTATATACTCGAAGAAAAAAAAAGGAAAAATATAAAATATATACGGAATCAAAAAGCAGAACAGGTGAAATACTTACTGGAAAATAGGAAACAACGAATGGAAAATAGAAAAACAAAACAAAAATCAGATTTTATTTCAAGATGTTGGAACCTCTTGGGATTGAGGTAAATAGACTTCATACCATATATTTCAGTAATTTCTTTTTATTATGTTCTTTTTTTTGCTCCATCTTCTCTCTTCGTTTTTTTTTTTTGCTCTTGTCTGACGATTGTGGAAATTTTCACACGAATCGAATGCGGGTATAAATTTTATTTTTATAGATTTTATTGTGCTGTGTGATGAGCAATTTCGGATTGAGGAAAGCTTCGGTTGGAAATAAACTTAATAAACTTGTGGGGAAAAAGGCCAAGGGGATTGGATTTATATATAAAGATTGAAAAAGAATAAATGTTTCACCTCAAATATTTATATCAGCAAGTGGATTATTTTATATATGGAAATTGCGGGAAAGCGTAAAATGTTATTTTATAAAATCAGCAAAATCCTCATTCGGTAAAACACATTAATGTCCCTTTTTCACCGGGGTTAATAAAGGGAATTTCCAACCCGAAAAACATAAGAGAAAACCTCGCACTGCCTTGTTGAAAATGTTAAAAATGAATAGAGTAAGAATATAAAATGAGAAGGAAAATCGGAAAATGGAAGTGTTTGCCCTAGAGACTGACAGGTTCCCTAAGGTTGGGAGAATATTATAGAGGTCAGAACTAAATCTTTTGGGATTGGTGAAAACTTTCTACCATTTGTGTAATGGTATACTGCCCTGAATCTCTTAAGATATTCCGATATCCAAGTTGTAAACCGCAGAAAATGTTGGAATTAATTTACTTTTCTTGTTATTTCGTGGGAAGCCTCTAAAAGTCGCCTCCTGATTTTATATGCATAATCGCTGCAACGAGCCCTTTATGGAAATTAATAATCGAGGGGAGGGGGAAATCGGGTAGGAAAACATAAACGCGTACTGGTTTCTTGTTATGTCGGTGGAAATCCCCGCGTTTTCCCTCCATGCATTATTTATTGCCAGACAAATTTGAGCCCAATTGGAATCATATACCTTTTAAGTCGTTTAATTTTCGTATCTTTATTAAACAAAAGGAGAAGTTATACAAATTTGTAGTTGTAAGTGTAATTAAAAGCCGCGAATTTGATTTCCGAGGTATTTGTTTTGTTTTAAAGAGATTTTCAGTTGAAATAACGGGGGTTTTGTGAATTGTTGAGATTTTCGACTAGAAAATTGATAATCAAGAGAGAATTATAGTAAATGGGTTGAAGCCTCTAAGGCTTGAAAAGCTGATTAAGGTTTTATTTTTTGCGAGTTTGCTGTATTTTATTTCTGATGACAGATCGAATAAATTTTTAATGATTTTTTTTTTATAAAATTGGTAAAAGGTGACGAGTTCTTTTATGGTAGCTGTAAGCCGATTAACCAACCGATAGTAAATTGATTTTGAGTTAATTTTTTATATAATGTACGTGGAAAAGGCGTCTTTGAGAAGCTTTAAGATTTTTTCTTTTAGTTTTCGAAAGGCTCGGAGAGAGAGAAAATGATGACATGAAAATTCAAAACGCTGGATTTTTATTTTCACGAAGCAAAGTTGAAGTTTCATGCGTGTGTTTGTTTCTATGCCCCTTACCCAAATTTTCTTTTGAATGATTGCAATATACTATCTTGAAGGAGAATGTCTTTTCGTCATATTTCAAGAAATTTCAACTGCTCTTAAATTTTTTCGACTTGAGTGCTAAGTAACATTTTGTTTCTTTTTATAAATGAAAATAATATTTTTTTGTGAGATAAACAGGTTGCCGCTTTTATTGTTTTGTTGAATTTTTTCTGTTCAAATAAAATTCCAAAACGATATTTATCTTCCAAGAAGGTGAAAAAGGGCAAAAAACAATTAAGGTTGTGCTTCCAGGAAAAAGTCGACTTGTCCAAAATAATAAATAAAACGATTCTTAGAAAGAAAATGAAAATAAAAAGCTATATCTCAAATGATTATATTTCAAAAATTTACCAAAGATTTATTTAGAATACTTCAAACGTAACCATTAAATGTGTTTATTAAATAAATTAAAAACTCCTTAACAGTCCACGAATAAAATAGATTTTAGATTTAGATTTTAGATTTTTAGAATTTAGATTAGATTTTAGATAAATAGATTTTATTCGTGGACTGTTAAGGAGTTTTTAATTTATTTAATAAACACTGGTCCACGGTGCTCCGCATCAAGCTTCTTATTAAATGTGTTGTTACCATTATTGTTGGCAATTGTTTTATATTTTAACAAAGAATCTCTGTACGTGAGCATAATAAAGACTTGTTTGCTTAAAGCCATGAACTGACATAAAGTGACGAAAGAGCAACATATTCTCCAAAGGTCTGAGGACAGTTCCCCGAGGATTGCCGTGTGACATTTAAGAGATGAAGCAACGGAAAGGAATGTTAACACAAAGGGGTGATTTTAAAACGATAAGAAACCCTTTTCATCCCCCAAAGGCGCTTCCTTTTCTTCCTGCCGAGTTTCCCCGAGATCGTTTTCATATAATGACAAGGTTTAAAATAACTTCGATATTATAATGCGGATAATAGGGAGATCGTAAAGTTAATGTTTGAATTAACTTAAACCGGAATGGGGGATTGTTTTTACAAATTCGTATATTATTCCTAAAGATTTTATCGCCGAAGAAATGAAGGGGAAAAGAAGGAAGGATTCTCTTCTAAAAAAAAAAAAAGAGATCTTTACTTCCGAAGCATTTGCTTTGTCACATTCACGCGCTTTTCATTTTTATTTTTTATGAGGCTTCCTCCTCCCGTCAAAAAAAGTTGCCTGACATTAGATTAACCTGAGGCGAAAACGGATGAATGTACATGTCTTCAAAGAGTCAATCAAGATTTTCTACAGATTTTCCCTGAAAGGCGATTTTATAAACAAGGCAAAACGCTTTTCTGCTTTAGATGTCGATACCGCATTGCGAAAATCGAGAATCAATTGTATTGGGGACCTCTAGAAAATGGGTTCGTCGTTTAAGTAAAATTGAAATACGTCGTTATTTTGTATTGAAAATATCGTTTAGGGTAAAGTCTGTTATTCAAATAGGAAACCAATACATTAATGGTACATGACGACTGTTTCAAGGCAATAAGCCGTTTCGGTTTCTTCTACTTTTTGGGAAATGGAGAAGTAATTCTTCGCCTTAGGCTTACTCAGAGTCTACCCACCCTAGCTACAAATTGAATGGAGGTTCGAACTTTTTAGCGTCTGAAGAAAAAAGCAAAGCATGACTTCAGATATGCGACCTGCAGCCAAGCACCAAGCTGGATTTGAATTACCACAAGCCACGCATGGTTAACTTGTATAGCTCTGAGTTAATTCTGCAGAATTTTTTAAAATCTCTAATTAAAACCATGGCGCTGTTGAGTCCAGATAATCGACGGACTACTGTACTGTAAAGACTCAAGCCAAGGACTTAAAAAACAAGCTCTGCGCTTGTCGTGTGCACTGACCTAGGTCACCTAGTTGACATTCCATCCAACGTAAACTAAACTGTTCAAATGAAAATTAATTGCTTGTTCAAGACAGCTGATACAAGCAAGGAGACAATGTCTGGAATTTTCGATTAACTGCGAGAGCTTAGGATTTCGCAGCTTCAACCAATAAGAACTACCCCCAACAACATTTTTCCATCTAAAAAAAAATATTTTCCCTCGTTAGGCAGTTACCATTGATTGTAAATCTTAAAAAAAACCACGGATTTCATAATTTTATTCAAATGCCTCAATTATTTTTTTTATCTCCACAAATTTTATTTTTCAGCACTTTTAACTCCCATTAAAATGTGTAAATTATTACGCCTATATCGAGGGTTACAAATCATACTTTAATTTTGAAAACCCATTTCTGAGATGTTCGCACGCATTTAAAATAAAAAATAAAAAAAACTCCGTATTAGAAAACTAGATGAGTTTTAAGAACTCCTTTTACCCCTCGTACTATTATCTCTCCTACGTGCCCATCGAATTTCAACCGACATTATTTTTATTCATTTCACCTGCTCGTTCTGTTCAAAACCTTACAAAACCCCCCCCTTTTACATCCTAAGTTGGTTTATATCCCGCGTTTAAAAATTACGAGCGAACCATTTCTTCCCCAACTTTGTTATTCTCTCAAAGACTTTCCCCATTTCTCTCAATTTAGTAGAAAAGGGAAGCTTAACCTTAAAAAACAGAGCTATAAATATTACCCAATTTTCTTTCACTGATTTTTGCATTAGCACCTCTTTTGTTTTATCTAAATCCTACTTTCTTAACCATAAAAGGGAATCCAATCGGGACAAATAAAACTCCGATTGTTCCTAAAGAAAATTTCTCCCCCCTAAACTTTCCCACCTGCAATAACACGAAATTAATATAAGGGTCCGGTTTTTATCGTCTTCTTTTTTTCCCCCTCTTCTTCTTATAATCTAATTTCAACCCTTTTCCGGGATTCCTTCCCAGATTGGGTTTGATGAGGTTTTATAAGAATGAGCGCTTATACTGATAACCTCACGCGATGATCCTTTCGGCTTTGAGAGGATCGTTAAATATTAACTGCACAAAGAAACAATATAAGTCACTCAGATCTTTTGAAAAGTCTTTTTATTCCGGGATTAACGAGAGGCATATCCTGAAATCCTATTCTAAGCCTTAAGGGAGCAACAACTTGTTCCTAAGGCTTGCGGAGGTTGTCTCATCCTTTTCACGTTAATATATAGCATCGACTTTTCGTATAGCGCTTATTGTCGAGGAAAGGAAAAGAAAAAAAAAATAAGAGAGAGAAAGTTTATTTGGCAAAATGTTGCGAATTTTTTTCAATTTTTATAAAGGATGTATTTTTTGGCTAAAGAATTTTAAATCGTCAACGGATATTTATTGTTAAAAGGATTGAGATGGCACCCAGCCGAGTTTTTCACATTTGTTTTTAATTTAATTTTTTTAAAAAGATATCTCATGGAAATAAAATTCTTTAAAAAAAATAATTAAAATTAAATTTCACATGGATGCGTCCATAATAAATGAACTAGGACGATATTTTTAATGGAAGTCAACAATCTGAAATAACTTAACATAAAGATAGAATGTTTTTAAATATTATTGAATGGACAACCCTGAATGGAATTGAAATGTTTGAATCTAAATAAATAGCAAGGGGATCGTCCCAGAATTTCGCCGCCATCTTGATCCCGTACTTAAGTTTTAAACGAAAATAAGGGTTATCGATAGGAAAAGGAAATATGATTATCTTCTACTATGTTTCTACTGTCTAGAAAAAAAACCAATGGGAAAGAATCTCCCAATCCCACTAGCGCTACCATGGTCAAATCGAAAACTAAAAAAGTTGTGTATTTAGTGAGGACACCGTAACCAACAAGAGATTCCTGGCTTGTTTATAAGACCGTGGCTGCTGCAACCGGATTGCTCCTTTCCTCTCTATCTAGTCTCTCTAGAACGGTTACTTCCACTTCTGTATGAAATAGTTAAGAATCCCTAAAATGGAGCTTGCACACGAAGAAAGAAGAAGAAAGTAGGTCGGGAGCTCTAGAAACATTGGAAGGACTACTTCTCAGTGCCTAGAAAGACGTATTCTGTCCGAAATAAGGTTACCTTTACAAAGACGTCTTTTAGACGTCATCTTGCATCACTGAGTTGATTTAAAGACTCGACAGGAGCAATCCCATAAGCGAAGAAGGAAAGTCAGCTGATAAGAAGTCGGCGCACAGCGTACTGCGTTTAGCTCCCGAACAAAAGACAATCTTGGCTCTTACTTCCTGGACATATCACCATCGGTGAATTGCGTACCAAAGCATTTGACATTCTTCTTCGTTGAGTACCCTGCTCGCGCACGAGCTTGGGCAATCGATCCGACGAGCTCCTTGAATCTTTCACGATCGGCGGCCGTGCGGATTAAATCCTCTACAGTTAATTCAGTTTAATTCCGGATATTCCTCAAGTAGGAGAGATTCTTACGACCAAGTCTTCTTTTACCCTCGACTTTGCCCTACAAAATGGTCCGCAGCAGCCTGTACTGGGTCCCCGCTACATTTGTCCAAGGTACTTCAACTTTCTGCGTTTTACGGTCGCAAGTAGCTTACTGTCCTTGCGAGACCTCCTCGTTAGTCATATGTTGGGTCCAGGATATTCGAAGGATTTTTCTGCAACACCACATTCCGAACGCTTGAACTTGACATTACTGCGATTCATATATTATTGATTGGCATTAAAACCCTCATCTCTCCGGGAAGATAAGACCTTTATAATGGAACATCCGGAGATGCATCAAACAGGAAACGCCATGCAAATGAATAATTTTTCCCAAACTACTACATTTGTTAGATTATCATCTGATGCGGTCGGACTTCAATTTCAATTTCGGTTTTTCGTTACGTTGGGAGAAGAGAGAGAGAATAAAAAAAAAGCGAATAAATAAAGTTGTTATTGAGCGGCCATATCAAAATTCTCTCATACGGAGATGAGACCCAGAGATAGGGTGAATACATATGCGAGGGTCCTTGTGGAAATGCACGACATTAGGAAATTGAGATTCATACGTATTCATTGGTTGAAAAAAAAAAAAAAAACAAATGTTGGATTTCGGAGGTTGATGGAGTGTTCCCACCGTGGCACATTCATATGGATTTATATATCTCGCGGTCTAGGAGAGTATTTCCGCTTCCACATGAAACCCGAAATACTCCATATACCTTTTGCCCCTGTTGCAAAACAATAGAGCGAGGAATGTGTCGTGTTCTTAGATCCGGCTGTTTGTTGTAAATTTATTCACGGAAAGAGTTTTAAAGATGTATCCCGAAAATACAGCAAACGACTTTAATGTAGTTCCTCCAGGAAATGCTCATAAAATACGCACGCGCATTTTTAAGCATCAACGAAAAAGAAAAACCTACTTTGGGAGGAAGAAAAAAAAAGCCTCGGATCCTCCTACGGGGAAAGCAAAGAAAAAAAAATCGTTTCTTTTCCTAAGTAAGCGAATGCAGAATGATGGTTTGTTTTCCACGTTCTCAATGGAATTCGAAAAGTCAGATCATTTTTCTTCATCAATCTCGTCAATACAAGATTCTTGAGCTGAGATAGATGTAGAATTCATCCATCCAACATGCCACTATCATGAATTCGTTATTTTATTGACAGTATATATATCCGTTTTTGCGTATTACGATGGCGCACATATTGTTTCAGCTTTTAGCGTTGCTTTGCTATCAATCACCGATATATACACACATTTAGATTTCTCTAGCAAAAAGCCTGAAATACAAAAAAAAAAACCGTTTAAAAACTCATCGGTTTTTTGAGGATGGAAAATCCGGCTCGGAAATATTTTGTAATATTCGGATTTCGTCAGACATGATTCATTGCAGCTATGATGAATGGTCCGAGACGATCTCAGTTGTATCTCTACTAATAATTGTTTTCGGGATGTTTGAAATTTATTTACTTGCTCCCAGCAGTGCAGTTGGAATCATTTTCAAAATGAATCACTCTCTTGAGCCCCGTTTTGACTCCAACGCATATTTTTCCTCTTTCTCTCCTTTCTCCGTTTCTCCTTTTTTTTCCAACCCCTTGTTCAATTTGTATTTTTTAAATCTTTTACTTGCTTCCTCGTTTCCTGTTAACGTGTCAGCGGGAGCTTAAGGAAAGAAGGATCGTCTTTTTTTTTCTTTTTGCACCTGTCAGGAATTGTGATATTGGAATTTTTAAAAGTTGAATCAAAGTGGAGTAATTATCAAAATGAAAAAAGTACCTGGGTTTTAAAATGAGTTTTGAAATACACTACAGAACAATAAAAAAACTAAATTTGACTTTCAAATTGTTTTCAAATTGATTCTCTGCCTCGGAAGCTTTTCTTTATTTTATATTGCTCTCAGGGTTGATTGCACCAGAGGGTTATTTGCATCTCTATTACGTATGTTGGTATCAAATGTAAATTATATCACTCCCCCTTCTTTTTATTTCGACTTTCCTTTTCTTCTCATGCGTGTTCAATGTATACTTTCGATTAGGAAGTTTTTCAAACATAATTACTCTTCTCATCAAATGCTATACTATAAAAGAAGAACAAAAACCCGAAGAAATCAACTGGGCTGTGTTAGCAAGTACCTCCAATGATGTATCGACCATGAAGCATTCCTCTGCTCCGATGGATAACTTACTACTTATCCGGCGTTATAAGGCTTGATGCCTTATTGCCGCATCACCGAGTTTCCACCGTGACCTATCCTGGGCCTCTTCCCTCCAGTCCGGCGCTCCCTCACGACCTGTATCCCTTGAGACTGTATGCTCCCACCTCAGCTGCGGCCTTTTCAATGGCCTAGAGCTCGTTGGAAGACCATCCAGGACCTTCCTGATAGTCCTCGTCGGCGGCGCGCCTGCTACATGTCCCGCTCACTGTAGCCTTCGTGATTTTATCACGCTTGTAATAAAAGGCTGGTCGGTGAGCCTCCGGATCTCCTTATTTGTCTTAACACGCACGCGTCCGGTTATAGAATCTACATTGAGTCCCAGAATCCTCCTCAGCACCTTATTCTCGAAGGACTGCAGCCGCTCCTGAGCTCGGATCGTTAAAGTCCAGGTCTCGCAACAGCACAGGGCGCAGGACAGAGTTGTAAATAATTAATTTGGAACGGAAGAGATGGCCAAACCTAATCATAAACACTTCCCGGAACAATATGGACATTCATATTCATTCACCTTCAAGTTCCTGCAGTCAGCTAGTTTGAGCTCCTTCAAGAAAATTCAAAAGAAAAACGCTCATCGTCAAAACGTATTCGCTTGCTGCTCTAGAAAAGTAAACACATTTCATATTCTTCATTCCTTAGTTTGAGTATGTTTGTTGTGATTACATTTCCAACTGCGATCTTACTCTTCGCAAAATTTTTCGCTGGCTTTGCATATTTTTCCATCCGGAACGTGGGAATCAGTCTGGGAAAATCAGATTTTCTCTTAGCAAACCAACATTCACGTATTAATCACAACGATACGTCACCGGATCATGGACAAAAAGTTATGAGGAAAGAATAAAATCGCTTAAATGCATCATCAATACGGGCTGTCTTTCGCTGATTGTAAGCAGCAGCAACAGCAACAAGAACACAACGATTTTTCAAATTAAATTGAAAACGTGTGTTTCCACTGAAAATGATAAAGTCGGTGAACAATGATTGATGAGACCATTATGGCATTACTTATTCACAAATATTCTTACTGTAAACATGGAAAAGCGTGGCGCTCAAAGCTCTGAGGACTTATCGATTTTTTTGTCCCTAAAAAAAAAAAAAACATTCCGCGCGGATGAAATTCAATTCGAGTTTTCAGCAGCCCTGGTTTAAATGACTTGTGTTTAATGCACTTTATGCATCAGAGTGTGAATTCCATCAATGTCGCAATGCAATCTGTTTCCGGTGAATCGAGCTTGCGTTCCAGTTGATCGTATCGTTTATTTATTAACTGGCATTTGAACGGAAATCAAAACATTGAAAATAATAAAAAGTTCAATTTTTTTTGGGAATGTATAAAATATAGAGATAAAGTGAAATTTTTATTTTGGAAAAAGCAGAAAAAAAATATTGTGAAAGGCGGAAGGTGCACTGACATCGGTGTTTTTAAACTGACAAATCAAGGGACGTGGAACGTTGGGGGAAAAATCGTGGCGAAGATTTGTAGAAAGATAATTGCGATATAGAGTCAAATCAAAAAGCACAACGGAAGTCGTAAATAAGTGGTTATCAGTTTTTTTTTACGAGATCGTATTTGAATTCTTGTATAGAGTATAAATTTTACTTGAGGGTTTGTCTTAGAGGGAAAATTTTGGGATTTTGTAACTTCGTTATATGGGGCGCCAGAGGGAATGCTGATGGTGCTGTAGCAGCTTCGAGTACTACACTGTCTATTATTTGTGTTTCGAGCTTATGGTTGTATTAATGGGAAAGGCTTTGGTTTGAGAAAAAAATTGAAATCTTAAGGACAAACTCACTAATGAGGATTCGTGACATTGGTCACCACATCCTTCGCATGGACCAATAAAATGAGAAACAACGTGCTAAACTGAAGGAGTAAGGAGGGGAGGTACTACTTAATGATATTTGATCCAGGTCAAAGAAAAAAAGGCTGAGGAGTTATTCAGGTCAGGCTACTAGTAGAACAAACTCGTTGTTTAGGAATTTGAAGAGACTGATTGGATTTAAATTTCACGTCCCTGTTTTGGGCGACCGCATCTACTATTCGAATCGCTTTAATGATCGCCAATTTCGGAAGGGAGAAGAATGGTCTTAACTCGAATCGGTTAAAGGGTTTCATTCCGTAATAATGTCTCAAAATCTTTTATAAAAAGTGGGGATCTCTTAAGTGCAGAGCTGAACTTATCTGATCTGTGCGTTGCTGAAGATCGTTCCAGAACAGTCGAAGTTCATCTGAAATCGTTTTGTTTAATAATAATAATGATAATTTAACTTGGTTTTCCTTATGAATTAATACCTGACAGCTAATTTTTCTTCTTTTCTAATGAACCCGATTGAAATCTGGCATATGTAATCGAACCAGGAAAAAATTTATAAAAAGCCTAAAAAATTATCTTAACAAGTTCTGTTTTATTTTTTAGCATCGAATAATCTTATTTTTTTGTGTAGTTACCAAAATTCAAGGTAACCTTTTTGGTCAAAATTACGAACCGATTTAGATGAAAAAGATTGATTTCTTCTCCTATTGTTTATGATATTTAAAAAAAATTGTAGTAAAGTCAGTCAAACAGCTGATCCCCTTCTTGCTTTAAGAGCCGTTAGAGAAAAATGTGATGCATCGTAAGAAAACTTGCACTGGAGCCTGTTTTTAGTGGTCTTCTGGTTCTAAGAAATTCAAATTAGCATAAAACACCTGAGGACTATATTTTCTGAAGTAGTCCTCATTAGGTTTATGTAGCAATACAAGGAAAACTTACGAAAAAAGCCTATAATAATTCTATGGGGTTTTTAACGTTTTTGGCATGACGCTCATTTCCTTCCACTTTTGTTTCATAAGTAGTCGCGATCGGGAATACAAGATTGAACAAAGTGTGATCTATAAAAAGTGTTAGTAACGGAACTTGGAATTTTTTCGGTAAGTTTATAAAAATTTTAAAGTAACAAAATAATGTTTTTAGGCTATATCATTTTTTAAACGATATATTTTATTTTTAGCTATTACCAAAAATATGACGTCTAATTGGATCTTACCATTTTCTATAGTCGTGTTTTTAGTATTATTAAATGAAGTCAAAGGAAAGCCTGCACCTCAAGATTTCAATGTAAGTAAAATGTTCACTTCAAAGCTGACTAACTGAAGCTTAAGTAGCTTTAAAAAAAAATTATCTTAATGACCAGAGTCCATTTAGGAAACATCACATCATGCCTCCTAAAATTCATTCTTATTTACAGATAGAAGCTTTGAGTATAAGTTTCGCTGAAAAAGCAGCGTGTTATTTCGACTGTGATAAATGTGCCAGCCATACAAACCGATATTTTACTGCATGTTGGGCCGATAAAGCTAGACGGGATAAACGCTGCGGTGGTCAAACGGGTAGATTTTTCTTCACACGAGGCAACGGTCGATGCTACTGTTGTCCTTAAAAATATAGCTTATTTTGTAAATCTAAAGGTAAATGGACGAATCCTAAGTTCCAAAATGGCTGCCATATTTTGTTTTCCACAACTTAAACTTATAAATTCGTTCCTTTACCTCTTAAGTACAAAAATGTAAATAAATCGTATATTTACTGCCATTTTAATTTTTTCCACTATAATATCTTAATAATCCTTCTCTGTCCTTAACCCTAAAGTTAAATCAGGTTTAAGGTCATAGAGAGCATTCTGACTCCTGAGAGCCTGTTAAAGAATAAAATGATGCTTAAGAAAACTTGCACTGACCCGAAAACGCTTTTTGTTCTTTATCAGAGATTCAAAAATTGTTGAATGGAAAAATATTAGATTTTCTACTTTTAAAATTCGCATGGTAACTACTTTCTCTCCTTTAGGTAAATTCTCAAAATACCAACCTATGACAACATAATGAAAGATTTTCGAAAATAATTTAATTATCACATATAAGGAATGCAATTAGCTTATAATGAAGACACTTGTAGAATTCTAAACATAGAACTCCGTAGTATTTCTCATTGAACTGAATAAATGATTTTATTTGGCAAAAAAGGATGAGATTGAAAACTTTCCCAAGAATCTTATACATTGTCCTCGAAGAAAGACAAGAATTAACACTATACAACGGCGTTAAAACGCGAAACGGTGTGAAAGCTCTACATTTTTTTATTGTACACATAAATAACAAAGAGTATGGCGGAACGGCTCAGCTTTTATCGCGTTACCATCATTATAACTTATGTAGCTGAGTTTTAGATTCGAATTGTTCTATCTTCATTTCCAGACTTCTTCAACACAATCACAATTAAGCGGATTGCTTATTCGTACATTGTCATGTTCGTGATAGGCATTAAGTTTGTAAAAGCGCTCTGCAAAAAAAGTTAAATTGACCTATTTATGTTCCAACTATTTTTACGACACGTCCAGAGGGAGAAAGGAAAAAAAAATGAACCTGAGAATGGAGATACAACTTTTATTTTACGAAGTCGTGTTTAACGAGGCTATCCTCTTTTATGTCGTCAACCCAGGCTTGGATAGTAAATTAAAGTACTGCCCTTGTGGTAAATTAAATGTTATGACACGGAAGACAATATAATTCAATCATAACTTGACAAAATGGAAGCTTTTTGAACCCTTTTTTTCCTCCCCCTTATTTTATTTTTTCGGAGACTCGACAGCGTTGCGATTTAAGTAACGGAACGCGTTCGAGTTTGTGATTCTCAAACAATCAAACTGAAACGTGTATGAAATTTATAAGTCATGAAGGGGGATGCATTTTCTAGGAATTATAGCAAAAACTTTGAAGTTGAAATTTGTGTGCGCAGAGGACAAAAAACTTTGAATGCGAATGTTTTTTAGAAATGATAACTTTTTTGCTAAAATTATGTTTTTATTGCAGGTTACTTCACAGCTAGATTACTTTGGACATGTGATTTGATGACCAGGACGATCATTGAAGGAAAAAGTGAAATGAGGTAGAAAAGCTTGTTATGGCTGCGCAACCTTAGAGCATGGACGAATGTTTATGTCGAGGAGCTCTATAGAATCGCCTAATATGTTTGCTAACATGTTTTGCCGTGTATTTGCACCCAAGAGATAGATACGAAGAAGTTATTGATAGTCGTCTACTCTCGGATACAAACACGGAACCATACAAGAAGTTGCTGGCGCGAGAGAAATCCAGGTAGGGTTAGCCTAAGTCTGCGAAAAGTTTAGCACGAGGCTGATTTTACTATCACAACCTTTTTTTCGATTTGGGAAAAGTTTTCCAATACTTTTATTGGAATGAATTCGAAAAAACAGCCCTAAAAAAAATATGAGCCTTTTCCCGAAATAATTCCAAAACCAGAAAATAAATAAATATATCGAAACTGCAAAACGAGGTAAAGCATTGTGGTCAGATATCACGCGAAATAGATCCCAACACACATACCATTCCAAATCAAGAAAAGAATCTTCTTACATCCCTTTAACGTAAACTGACGTACAATTCAGCATCGCCTACTCCCCCTCGTTCATATATTATCAAACGGAAAATGATATTTTTGGTTTTTCCCCCTTTCTAAACAATAATATATTGTCTTCGGCCATTCTAAGTCGTGTTTTAATGTCTCGAGGGACTGAGGGTTCATTTTTAACGCTAACTACTTTACTTTCTAACCTCATTTCGTTAAAAGAATCTTCATTTTATTCAGGGAAGTAGAAATATAAAAGTGTAAAAGATAGAAATTTTCCATGGTTGGGGGAAAAAATTGGGATTTCCCAAGGCTCCAATGAAAGCGCAACAATCGGATTCCATACCTGTACTTTAAATTATTTATCTTAACTTACAACAGGAAAGGAAGATATTACAGTAGAGTTAATGCAGCGAGTAATCAACTCATGCAAACGGTAATTTTCATCTTTCACGAATAAAGCAATCTTATCTCCCATCTGCCTCCACTCTCCCGTTTATAACTCATAAAATTAACTATAAACGTTGCATTGTGAATTATTTTTGCCTTATTTGAAATGTTCCTGGGTTTCCTTGCGTCGTGTTTGCTTGTGGTAGTCGGGAGTCAGGTGTTTGGGAAATGGGAGAAGTCGAGGTTGTTTTTTGGTTTTAGCGAAAACAAAGTTGAGGTGTAAGAGAATGTATCATGCTAAAATGTTAATTTTAAAATATTTTAAGGGCTATAACTTTTAACTGCAAAGAACGTGCCGTTCGTTTCCTCAAAAATCAGTTGGCACTTTCGGAAATTTGACTTTGTGGGAGAGGAGCCATGGCATGAAAATGTTGTGAAGACCTTTAGGAGAAGGCAGTAGAGCTTGAGGCTCTACAAACACAATAGCGTCAAGGTTAAACGCATAAAAAGGGAAAGGATATATGAATTTCTAATTTGATTCCCCTCGTTTATAAAAAAAAGGCAACCGGATTCATTTTTTCCTCTTTTTTTTTTTCATACGCGGAAAAACACCGATCCCCTCTAGTTCATTGATAGAGGATGCGGTGTTCAATGACTGGTAAAATAGGAAATGAAATATGTTGAAAAGGAATGGCGTAGGGGATAACTACAAATTGTCAGCAATCATCTTCGAGTGAAATGTGATTGTTAACAAGGGTCAATAACATTTTCAAATCTCCTTTTCAAATTTTCACTCGAAAAGGAAAAAAAAATCGTGACTTGCTTTTTTACGTAACAACTTCCGGCTCTTTCCCCCTTATCACGACTATCTTCAATCCGTATCATCAAAATATATTTCGGTTTATCTTCAAGATTTTCAGCCTTGTCGCTTCTTTCAAATTTTAGGCGGCTCTTGGTCGTCTGAATCCGTGTGTTTTGCATGATGATCGCCAATAAACGCCTCAAAAATGGCATCGAAAGAAGATTTGATATTCATTCGGAATGAATGATACTGTCAGTGGTAATGTATTAATTTCGCAGAGTGGGCCGTTTGAGGAATATTGAATGTATGAGTGCGGGGTGTTTCTCAAGGAGTGAATCGAAATTGAGATGTGATGGAGGTGTTGTATAAGGAAAATATTTCCTTATACAACACCTCCAAATATTAATTACATTACTGTAATTAATATTTTTAATTGAATGAATGAAATGATTCAGAAGTGGGATGTTAGAGACAGAAAGCGAAGGAACCATGTGGGAAAAGCGGAAGACGCAGTAGAACGAGACGACAGATCGAGGAGTGTGGATTTGAAGAAGTGAACGATGAAGGCGAGCTGAAAGGAAAGAATTGAATGTTAAGATGAATTGAGCTGTTGTTGCTTAAGGAAAATTTTGTTGTCATTTATCATAAATAATAAGAGAGACCCTAATTCAGTCGGCCGCAAATCTTCATTTCATCTCGGCTGCAATGTTGCAAAAAAAAAAAAAAAAACTAAAATAATCAGCTGATATTTTCCTAAATCTCAGTCGAAAATTCATACTTCTTAGAAATTCTTCAACAAATTCCTACTTCATTTTTCACGCTCCAACTTTCCCGCATTTATATTCAACCTGCAAACGAGAAAGATTTGTCCACCATAGAGTTTCAAACAATGAACTTTTTAACTCATAATCTGACGTCGAATTTCCAAGAAAAAAGAAAATTCATTCAAAGAAACAAGAACCTCGTCCAAAAGGGGTTTTGCATAAGCGGATCTAAGTAATGGACACGATTTTCATCGGAATAGAACCGAGTCACGAACTTGCTATAAACATCTAGCAACTCTAACTAAAAAAAAAAAAAAAAATAATCCTCTCCGTGAATAAAAAGCCAACCCTCACTGACTTTCGCCGAGAACTGACCTGGTCAGGAGCTGTCTATCTCCTGCATCCTCCACGGGATAAAATTAATGAATCCAACAATAAAATATGAGTTTCCAAGGAAAGGGAAAAGAAAAAAAATAAGGAGAAAGAAGAAGAAAGACAGACGGAATAATGGTCGAGATAGAGAACGAACATATATATCGAATGGAAAGACATGTTTATTGAAGGCCCATTGAGACCGGACCCGAATTCACTCTTAAACAATTCAACACCAATAACAAACAATGCATTCGACGTTTCCGCTCACTTCTTTTATCGGCACCTCTATTTTATTTATATCCGGACAAGGTAAATTCGACTTTGATTTTGCATCCCTTTGTAACTGATCCAGACGCATTTACATGAAATATCAAATGGGGACGTTACGCAAAACGCAATGAAAAGGGCTTTTCAGTGTTATATAGGTCGATTGTTTTGAAGGTTATTTACCTTCGAGCTATAAACAAGTAAAATCCTACCGGTGGAAATACAAAGGTTTTCTCTGTTTTTTAGTTATAGTAGAGGAAACAAGCTTAAGGACGGACTTAAACGTGTCCGTTTTATCCGAAAACGTAGCCTAGGGAAATCTTATTACATTGCTCGGTCACTGGGCCTAAAAGCGACAGCCTTTGCTGAGTGAGGATTAACAGCCGCGAGGCTGGAAACTAGTACAAAGTTCCCATACACACGCGATCGCTTGGGAAATTAGTAAGCAAGACAAAGGGTCGTCAACTGCAAAGCTACAGGTGGGATGGTAAATTGACTTTTATATAAATCAATTTTATATCCAGGAGCTGATATTTACAGCTACTTTTGTCTGGAAGAGAAAGTTCTGATAAAATGAAAATGCTGGAAAAGAAGGATTTTAAATGATGATCGAGGTTGACATGAGAGAAATGCCAAAAGATGACTAAAGGGATTCTTCACGACGAAATATTTTTATCCTCTTCTGTATTATGTTGTCAATACAAAAAGAAGAGGAACGACGTATTTGGACCGGGATCGGATTGGAAGTGAATATATATGGGGAAAAATGGCTTCCAGTGTTAAGTTAATGGCAGTTGTGATACTGTATCTGCCAGACCCATCACGAGTCATGGAAACTATGGCGGGAGTGTGATGTTGTGCATGCACCACCAACCTAGACTAGTGGAGGAAATAGGGGAAACGGCGGTTTAGGTAAACAGACGACGTCCTAATGGGTGCAGATAGTGCAAAGTTGCTAAGGTGGATGGTTTGCGTGTCTGTGACGTCCCAAAAGAAAAAAATACTTCAAAAAAAATTATTTAGTTACTTACTGTAAATTATTTATTTTATATTTTCACTCCGATTTTTTCACAAACTCATAAATACAAGCTTTTCTATTTTTAAAAAAAATTTAAAATTTAAAAAAACTTTTTAAACTAACGGTATTTATTTATTTTTCGATGTGTTCGGTACGAGGTCTGACTTGCAAATGGCGGTAGAGGGGTAGTGTCGTTGTTTATATAGGGGGCGACGGTGGCGCTCGAAGTTGGTACTATTGATGACGTCAGCGACAAAAAAGAGGGGAATGAATAGCTTGTTGCAGAAAGGGAATAAGTGAATAAAAAATGTTGTAAACTAGTGTCTTTTTTGCTCATTATTAATTTTTGAATTAAAAGGGGAGAAAATAGTATAAATGCTATATGAGATTAAGCAACTGAAACTCCAAAAAATCATTCGCCGGAAGCCTTTTGTTATGTTGACCAACCAAAGTGCTACAGACATAGTTGAAGGACATTACGGAACACTAATGTGCATTGTATCTTCAAAAAAGCGAAGATTCCATCGAATCTAATTTGAGGAAACCCTTTTCCTTTCACACAATAGCAATTCGAGCCTAGGTATTGACAAATAAGTTCGTCGTCTGTGAGATAATGCAATTTATCGGCGGATGAGGTGAAGACAAAACCTCCAACATTCTCCAGATAAAGAGGAGCAATAAAAATAAAGGTAAAAAGAAGCGATATAATTTGTATCGGGAAAAAAAACGACACTGTTCGCCACTTTCAGATAAAAAAAAGAAGGAAAAAAGACGCAAAAAAAGAAAAGAGAATACACGATTCATTCGTTTCTTAACTTAACGATTCAACCATTTTCGGTTAATACGTGCAGCAATTTCCCAATTTTTTTTTCTCTTCTCTTAAGGATAAAATAATATTATTTTTATTCCGTTTCTTTATTTGAAAGATTTTTCACCCTGTATTTTTTTTTCTTTTTGAAAAAAAAAATTGGAAAAGGTCGCGGGGGTTTCCGGTCGGATTTTGTTGATATGTGACATGACGGTTGAATGAAAAGGAAGATAATAAAATCAGCTTGCCCGTGCACCTCCAGCAACAGAAATCAAATTACTAACGACAATTGTTTTACCCTTTCGCACAAGTTAAAGCATTTTCCAGAATGTCAATAACAATTATGGGTCCATTTTGGGGTTGGAGGGTGTCCCGTTCATTTCCCATTGTTCGTTTTTCACGATCAGAAAAGATTAATCATTCACTTGGATTGCGTTTTTGTTTGCGGTTTGGATTTAATTCTTTTAGAAAAAAAAAGGGAAATGACCCTGCGAGATGAAAAAAAAAATCAAAGGATTTTTCTTTATTTGCAAAAATTGGAACATGTAGACTTTAATTTATCAGACAAGTATAATACATCATTTTCTTCACAAATAAGCAAAAAGCAAAGGTGAAGTTTCTTTGTTTGAAAAATGACAAAACGCATTTCTCTTTGTTTGCCATGTTTCATATTAAATTAAACATGAAATTTTTTTCTGGAAGAATAATTTGTACTGAAATATTAATGAATGTAAAAAAATACTGAAAGATGGGAAAATTTAACAAAGCTGGGAAAACTCAAAGAAACTATGATGTACGCCCGAAGCGATTTTTGTTTTATTTTTTTCGAAATACACGTTTTTAAAGGAAAGAAATCGGGATGAGAAATAAACTAAATCTGCCTGAGGCTGATCAGTCGACTCGAAATGTCATCAAAATCAAATTTTTAAGTTGTCAAATGAAAATTTTATTTTAGTTTCAATTTATTGTTTGTATTTTCGAAATGCAATTCGATGTAGTGGATTAAGTACACCCAATGATTTTGGGTTTTTTTTTGGTTTTCGGTTGGGGTATCCATTGAGGCATGTTTTGTCTTGCTCAAGGAATGGCGTCCTTGCCCTGTGGTGAGCTCCCTTCTCGAGGTTATGAGTTAGTACCCAGGCCGCAACAACAGTTTGCTGCAAGTTTGCAGCAAGTAAGTGCAAGTTTGCGCGTCAACTAGCTTACTTACCTTAAATTTGCAGCAAACTTCCGTAAGTTTGCTTGCGGACGGGGTAGAGGGCAGCAGCTTCGCTAATACTGACCTAGGGCTGAAGATGGTAGTAATCGGCAAGGCCTAGGCTGAGATACCGGGAGGCAGAGTTGGATCAATGGTATGGCTCCCGTACTGCGATGTGGAAGATTATGGAAAGTCACCACATTATTTGATATTCCTAGTAAAATCATCAATGGTTGGCCATGATGATCGCTAATCTCCGGAGGAGCGGGCATTTAAAGAAGAAGAATGATTTTGGCGCACTGCGGCGAAGACTTATCAGTCTGTTAGGATTTAAGATTGCTGAATCCTACAGCTGGGAAGCGCCCTTGTTTCTAATAAGGAAAGTTTGGAAATGTGTGACCTAAACTACATAACGGAATTCGTAACCGACCGATAGCAATGGTAGAACTATCACGTCTTAGACATGGGTTTTAGAAAAATGGCAAACAGCAGCAGGAGTATACGAGTGGCCTAGACAAATTCATGCGGCTGCATGTTTGGCTGAACACTACGATAGTGCTGAAAGGTAGACTCTCTGGAAGATCTTAAATATCAGATTTCCAACCTTAAAGCAGGAATCTACGAGTGACCTTTGGACAAGGGCAAAAGTTAAAATTGTAAACACTTCCTGCTTGTGTTTATTGGAACATCCCATCCAAACAAAACCTCAAAGGCAAGATATATGATATATGCATTAGAGTAAAAGCTATACGCTTATGTTTGCAGGGTATCAATTTAATAACATTAACAATAACAGTAAAATGCCTTTAGTTGTTTAGAATCCGGATATTTGTGGATTTCAATTTGCAATTAGAAGATTACAAAGGACAATATCTGCCAAGCGGCGATAAGAATTTTCGAATCAAGTTCATTATCTCTAGAAAATGAATGAATAACCAAGATAAACTATCGCAGAATAAACTGAACGCCAAAGAAGATCGAAAATCACCGAGGTATATCCGTCTTTAAATAACCTAACATACTGCGGTTAGATGAGAGGATAATACACAAGGAAGAATGCCAAATAAGACGGAAAATCTAGAGGCGTCTCGTCCTTCACTGACATTAAATCATTCCACTATTAATCAACGTAAAGCAGAATTGCCACAATTCTCTCTTTCCTTTTGCTTTATTTCTAATTTTCGATCTCTTCCAAGGTTTTTGATAATTCTTCATCTGTCAGTCGTTTTGTGCAATAAAGGTTTTAGTTGATGAATTTTTCAATAGTTCAAATTATTTCTCAGGGTACTTAATTTAAAGCCGCCACGAAACCATGGCCAGAAGGGCTTTTTATTGGAAAGAAATAATTTTGAGGGGGAAGCGCCCAATGTTTTATGAAAAAAATTTCCCTGAAAAGTCTGTTTTAGATATGAAGCTATTAAGCGAGGCATTCTACATCAATAAATATGAAATTAAGTGCCAAAAGGTCTCATTCCTGCAATTAAACCAAACATGTATAACGAATGTTGCGGGCGTGCGAAGAGGAAATCAGTCGCAATAATTATTATATCGGTGATCGATTACTCTGCTCTTTGAAATGGAAGATATTTAATGTTATCAAGATGTATTTTACACCGAATAGATCGTAATATTCACGGGAAATGGTTATTACTGTTTCCAGGAACCTTTACTGGAATTTCGTTTAGTTAACCATTGACATCGCAGGAAATTCGGGAAATGGGTTTTGGCTTGCGCCTTCTTTTTCCATTCTCGTTATACCCTTTTAAATTTATTTACGCAATTGCACAGTAGCGTAGCAAAACCACGATCCAGTCGTAATTAGGGTAAGAAGATAAGCATGGCACCAGATGTCGACAAAATAACTTCCCAGAGTGAGGTGAAATACAACATTAATGAGGAATAAAGATGTTGAGATAAGCACGTAGTCAAAGAAACAAGTGACAAGCGTGGAGGAGAAATGTTTGATTCCGGCAAAAGAAGGGATGGGGAGATGGAAAACGAGGAGGGTAGTTGGGGGGGTGTTGGTTGGTGGGGAGGGAAGAAACTTCGCGGGGTAAAGGAGGAAACCGCGAAACGAAGAGGAACACAAAGCTTGGTACGAATACAATGTTATAAAACCACTTTGTTGTAATAGCGAATTTTCGTCTCCTCCTCACCTCTTCTTCCCTTATGCTTTGGAAAGTAAGAGATGCTAAGGCAAGCGACAAATCCCTTTTTGTGTTAGGAAAAAGATCAGATTGAGAATCTGATTTGTTAATTTGAAACTTTTAAACGGTTGTGAAGGGGTTGCTTTTCAAAAGAATGGATTCTGTTTTAGTGAGTGTTCATTGCTTCTTGTTTTGTACCGTATTCTCAGCCGAGCTTAAGTTACACTTCTAACAACCTCTCGAAAGCAACGACTGTCAAAGGTAGCTCCGAATAACTCCTTTAACGGACTATTCGGCGCAGTGACGTATTCTGCATATTCGAAAATTTCTTGAGTGGATTGGTTGGCTGTGAATAAATTTTTGGTGAAGGATTGTCTGTGAATGAATTTTTGGTGAAGGATCGTCAGTGAATAAGTTTTTCTGAAGAATTGTAAATGAATTTTTGGTGAAGAATTATCTGTGAATGAATTTTTGGTGAAGGAGGATTGTCAGTGAATGAATTTTTGGGGAAGGAGGATTGTTAGTGAATGAATTTTTGGTGAAAAAGGATTGTCAGTGAATGAATTTTTTCAATGATGAATTCTTACGATGATTCTTCTCTTTCGATTGTGCGCAGGAGCATGTGTTTGGCCCCTTGCATCACTTGTCCGAAGCTCTTCACTTTTTAACGCATGACTATTCTCTTCTTTGTTAAGGGAGTTCTTGTCGTTTCGAAGCGTGTTCGTACCTCATCTTCATCTAGGGCAACAGCCCCCCCCCCTCTCCCAAAAAAAAATTAAAAGAATTTTACTCTTAAGATTTTGGTTTTTCTTTAAAGAGCATGAACTCGATCTCAGCGACCGCTGTCGTCTTTTTATATTTTAAATATACGGTTTTGCAAGTTTTATAATTCCAATATTAACTCAAAAGATCTGAAATTGCTTCTACATTTTTCTTCTTCTTTCAAACTTTAATATCTTTGATTATAATCAATTATTTTGACAAAAAATAAAGGAAATGAGAAAAAAAAAGGGAAATACTTATTGAATTTATCCTTTTGTTTTTTCTTTTTTCTTTCCCTCCACCTTCATTTTCCTTTTTCTCTCCCAGCCCCACCTCCATTACATCCTTGAGAAATGCGAAAAGTTTGTTTATTATAATGAGATGCTAACTTCTTCAACCTTTTAAAATTGTATTGGAGAGTTTTTATTTTTACGAAGTACATTTTGACAAAAAAAAAAAAAAAGGAATGAAATATATTTTAATTCGGTTTGCATTCCTTCGAAAAAGGGACTCGCTTTCTTTTTTTCCATCGCTTTTTTTTTATATTAATTGAATTTTTTTCACATCGTTTTCCGGGAGTGACGTGAAAGACTGCAGTAGGTCGTCACATGGCGCACAACAAGATTGATGGCGCGTGTAAGTTAATTGGCCTTGCTCATCTTTCAGTTTCATTATACTCAACGGATTGTGTGTGTGTATGTGTTTGTGCGTCCCTTCTAGAATATGCGGGGAGCAACAACGCACTATCTAGAATATAATATCTCCCATTATCTTTCAACACGCCGCGTTAACGATGATTAAGAACTTCGTCATGTTCCGAAAATTAAAAAACGAGGGATTAAAAGTAAAAAATTGTTTTGATGCGAGGGCGTTGGTTCGTTTTTTTTTAAAAAAATGTAGATAAAGCAGCCTACGGGAAATTTAAAATGGGCGGGAACTTTGAATATTGAGCGTTTTGAAATGGCAGAGCTATTTATTTAAATCTTTGGTTTTAAATTGCTGATTATACGGTTTATTTTTTTTTCCAGTTTGTTTTTCGACGAGATTACGTGTCACTAAACGAAGCGAGGAACTTCCGCAAAATAGATGGATCGATGATGTAATAGCTGTTGGCAGGAAAAAATCGGATTCATTTGGATGAGAATAGACACACTTGGAAGCACAGAAGCTCTTTTTCGACATATATTGCTCTGTTGAATTCTCAAACTGATTTAACCGGTGTTTCTAACAGCGAACGCTAAGAATGGCAAGGCAAATGAACTACTACAGTCTATGGATGGATCTATACTTGCAATGCGGTCCTTCTGATCAGCGTTCTAGGATTTGTAGCTGGAAGAGTTAAGCAATGGATGGCATGCAGCTGATATTTGAGAAGAAGTCGAGTGACATAAAATGCGGAAGGTGGGAAAGGAAAATCAGCGGTATAGCGATACTAGCGCTCTTAATCATTCTATAAACTGGCTTTGCGCAATATTTAGGCAACAATAGTGGTCGTATGACAAGCATTTCTGCCGGGTCCTTCTTTTTACTTTGATCCTCTCTTCAATGATCGCTGGAGGAGTCCGTACTTCGGACCTTGAATCAAATGTCTAGCTTTGGACTCTTGACGACGCCTAAAAGTTCTATGTCTAAGGATCCTATCGTAGGTCCCATGTTGCGTCTATGCTACTTAAAAATCTACACCAACGCTTTTCAACAACCGTTGAAAAATACTCTATCTCCTTTCATTTGTCTCTCGCAAATCCTTTCAAATCCGCTAAGGAAGCTTCCCGACGACTTCCCTTAAGAAAGATTCATGAACAGAATCAGTTTATAATCGAAAAGCGATAATTAACAATCCCCTAATCACATTTTTTTTGAAAAGTCCCTCCGATCTAGTTAATTAAACATCTGAAAGTTAAAATTTTCCTTCTATGCCAGATTCAGCCTTTTAAAACCCTGATATCGCGATTCAATTCATTACCCTTTTCCCCCGTAAAATTGAGGATTATTTTTACCTCATCTAATTCAAATGAATCGTTTTCTCGCCGATTAAAATCTTTTTTTAAAAGAGCTAACCGCGGAAAAAAAAATTATCGACTTAATTTTTTATTTTTTTTTTATATTTTTATAACTGTCATACGACAGAGAAAGTCGCACGGTGCATTGATTCTCTATCACAAAAGAATTCAAAAATGATGTATTTTATGTTCTAACTTTACTCATCTTCGGGTCAGTTTAGAATTATGGTTTTCCGTTTTTTTTTTCTCTCAGCCCGAAAAGTTTTTCCCTTCTACCAACTTTTTTTATTAAATCGTATATTACACGTCTTCACGGAATTACTTTTCACGAGAATGTTCATAAAATACTAGTAGTTCCGTTGAAGCGTCCGAATGGTAATGACGGCTGGTTAAAACGTCTTCATTTAGCTTGATGTGATAAGGGTTGTTTTACGCGGGGGAGAGGGGAGGAAAATTACTTTTGATGAAAATGTTCTTTTTCCTTTACCTCAATAAAATATATTTTAAGATAGATTAACTGTATAAAAAAAATAAGGGTAAAGTTTGCTTACTTCACTTATCCAGTGTTTGAGGGCTTGAAGCCTAGTTACTGCCAGGTCTATCCGGGGCCACCACCATTCAATCTGGTTCACTGAAACTGTCTCACCCACCGAGATTTTGTCTTCCCAGTTCAATCGAGGCCTTAAGGAATTAGGAATTATTGGTCGGTTGTCCAGGACACTCTAAATAGTTCGCAAAAGTGGCGTATTTGCAACTTGTTCCACCTACCGCGGCTTCTGTGACTTGAATCTCCTTCGTGATGAGTCTGTGGGTCTCTCATTATTTTTAGACTTACTCGTCCGCTAACAGGATCCTTGTTGATCCCCAGTGTCCTCATATACTTGGGCTTGAACAAATAAGGTCTTCATCCTACAGCTGTCCAAAGCTGGAGGCGCAGAACAGAGTTTTTGGTTGTAAAGTCGGAATATTAAGGCAGATAGTTACTTTCTGTAGATGAGCTGGCGCAAGGCTTGAAAACTGCTCCTGCAACTTTCGATGGATCCTGAAAGGAGAGAATCGACTACTAAACTCCTGGTTTTTTTTTGATAAGTTAAGTACCGAGTAGCAGAAGTCGTATGACGTCACCACCAATCAACAGCAGTCAGTTAAAAACGATTTTAGTCACCCTACTGTGCAAGATGACTTCTAGAACTCGTAGTGGTCCTTAATTGTCCTAAAAAAAAAACGTCTTCGAGATGTCTTTTTGACGTCTTATTTGGGACAAATCAGGTGTGTAGGTCTTTAAGACGTCATCTTGCACACTGGGAGCCAGGATTTCAATATTCAGAGTTGGCGACTCTCTCCTTTTAGGCTCCTTAAATGATCTCAAATTCTTGACTTTCAGGGAGTATTCACGCATTTGATTTAGCTTTTGACATTAACAAGATGAGGACTTTTTGGAAATCAGAAACTTTGAGATAAAAGAATCAAATGTATTTTTTTTTAAATAGTTCCGGAGTAATAAGTATAGAAGATCGTGAATTAAAAATTTTTTAGAAACTTTATTAAGCGAACTAAAAATGTAGACGCGGAAAATTATCTCTTCCGCTGTACGTTCCAAGTCCGTGAAAAATCCTCCTCTGCAAAAAAAAAAAAAAAAAAAAAAGAGGGGAAAAAAAGAAAATGCTTGTTAATCAAAGTTTGTGACAAAACTCTTCCCAGAGGTATGGGAAAAAGATTCGAGAGAAAAAGCTTTATTTTTTTTTTATTTTTAACTTAACGAATGGGGCTACAATGACCTCGTTACCCCGCCATTATACGGCCAACGTAACGGTTACTAAAATTTTGTTATTTACATCGTTAGGAGCATTTTCGTTAAATAAACACTTTTGCAAAAAAATGATTTTCCTAAGAAAAGTATATGCGTGGGAAGCAGTGGCGTCGACGGGAAGTTTTATAAAGGGGTGAGCAAAATTTTTAGGGGACGAGGGAAAGCTTTTGAAAGAAAATGCTGCTTTTCTTACTGGCATCGCTATCTGTCTTTGGCTTTAAAAGATCCAAAGCCCTGTTCTGTTGCCTCATTACAAATTTTCCTCCTTGATCGCACTATTGATATATCAGAGGCTGATTAGTGTCCCTCGTGACGATAGACCCAACATACGTGTCATATTTCTTCCATCTCTTCTATTATGAAAACTCGCTTCCACTTTTTTTATTGCTTTTATTTTCCAAGCAAAATTAAGACCTGTGGATTACGGGAGAAAAATATTCATAGTAAAAAAAAGGGGTCAGTTCACACACATGGAATAACAATTAACTGAGTAAATAAGATAAAGCATAATTAAAATATACAGTATACTCATTTATCACCCTTTTAAAGTGCAATAACCAAAACCAAGTTTTTAAAGCCTCTTTTTTTTCGAGAATTAATGTAAAAAGGATTCACGTTATATCCGCACTAGACTCGTTTTAATGTGTTGCAAGACACGGTAGAAGCTCTGAAACTGCTTCATAATATATTATTCCTAATTACATTGTCGGGCAAGTCGACGTCTTTTCTCTCTGAGATTTTCTTTTCACCAAACTTCTGTACTTTTTTTTTCTTTTTTCGTTTCTCTTTTCTTTTCGTCGGTTCTTTCATAAACACGACTTTGAATATTTTTCGCGATGGGATGTTATGTTTTAGACGGGTTTTATTATAACATCTAAGCTGATTTTTTTCAATTAAGATTATTGTTGTTTTCAGGGTTTAGTGAATTAAGCGGAAGATGGGTCAGCCGTGCGGTGTTCTACAGCGAAGGAGAAGTTCTGCTGCGGCCAAATATTTACAGTGCTTCTCCAGCTCCCGTGCCTCTTCCGTTCAAACCGGCTGTGTCCTCAAAGGCCTCTAGCGCCTTCCATCTACTGTCATAAGAACTACAGCTGGCGGATTTTTCTTATTTTCAGACTGTTTTTTATTTACAATATTACTATTTTTAGAATTGATTTCTCTTTATACAAAAGATATTTATCATAATTGTATAACGCTTCCGCTTGTCTTAAGATCAATCCCTTTTTACTAGGATGAGGACCCCACTCGCTTTCATTCTCTCATTTTACTTTGCTTGCATCTTTGCTTAGATTTTTAAGATACTAAAAGCAAATTTTTGATTTTAATAACGTAAGGGCTTTATTAGCTCCACACACTCATAATGGCTTTCGTTCAACTAATCCCGCAAGAAGACATTAACTTGTAATAAGCCATTTTGTTTACCTAAAAGCTTTCGAAGATTTGAGAATAAAATATTTACCAAGTATGATTTTTGCTATTAACAACTTACTAAAAGCTGGATAAATTTTACAAAAAAAATTTCAACCTGCGTTTTAAATTTTTATATATCTGCATATAAACGTTGTAATAAAATTCCGTAACAATTTAAAAAAGGTCGATCGGAAAGAGATTTTCTTTTTTATCTTTATTCTTTGATTGAAATGCTTTGTTTGTCCGAAAAAGCAAACAGACAAAGTAATCCGACTTTTCAAGAAATTTGTTTTTAGAGAAACGTTTTTCATTTTCCTTGTTTCGAAAAAAGTAAATTGTAATTGATCAAAAACCTGGCCCCGGTTTTTTTTTTCACTATTCATATTCTGAACGTTGTCAACGAGGATTACCTTGTAAATGTAATGAACGGATTTCGGTCACGATTTTTTCTTTCGGTCGATCTTGTTTATTTTAGAACGTGTATGTGCTGATGCATTGGGAAATGGTTGAAGAGCGTGACTACTCTGTTTGTTCTTTCCCATTGTGTGGATTTATTGAAAAGCGCTTATCTAACAACAAACCGGAATCAGACAAAGGCTATATTGCTTTGACTTTACTCAACCTCTTTTTTATTGTATATTCATTGTAAAAGCGTTTATAATTGAAGAAAAATCAGAAAATTAAAACGTTATTTCATAAAAACAGAAAATCGTCGTTTATACCGCTTTTAAAATTAAACCGTCTCACCGTGACGCAGATTTTGTAAATAAATCTTTTCTATTTGTTCTACACATTTCGGCAGTCTTGCTTCTGTAAAATCGTTAATGTATATTAGGTTTCTCTTGTTTTATTTGTTTGCTTGCTTTTCCGTTAACTCGGATTTCAGCAGCCGTCATATGCAATATGGATGTCATTATTATCTACAAACGCATATTGTTACTAATTTTTTTATAAAGCATTCTGTACGCATATTTGTCTTGAGATTTCGAAGCTGAAGATTCCAAATTTGGTTCTAGTGCTTTCCGCTATTCTAAATGCAATCAATTTCGGAGGCGATTATTATCCTGAGGATTAAAATTTGATTAAGTTCGCTTTGTTTTCTCTATTACGGATCATTGATGACTGATGACGGCCCATGCAAAGCAAATTGACAATAATGACTGTTTACCGCGTCTAATACAATAGAGCTTAAGCAAATAACCTCGGTAGCGTTATTACTTATTAATCTGAAAAAACATTGCAAATGTTAATAAAAGAAAAATCGAGAGATTTTGATTCGACTGGCAAATCAGAAAGTTTCAGTGTCCAATTTAAATTTATAAATACCAATATAATTCTTTAAGTTAAATTATTTGAATTTTATTAAAAGCAAAAAAATTTTCCGCGTCCTTCATCATGAATTATCGTGCAGCAGGCGAGAAATCGCGAGAAACGACGAGAAACAAAAGAATTTCTTGCAGGCCGTGTCTCATGCTTTTTTTAGTGATCCAGTTTTATTTTCGGCATAAATATCGTAATTAGTGGTGATGGTTGTTATTTTGTCAAAAAAATGCAGTAGAAGAAGGTTAAAGTATGTATTTTACAGAAAAAGTGCCCGTTTATTTTAAAGCAGACGATTTACCCGGGCAAAAAAAATCAGTCAAGATGGCCGCGCAAGTCGGGAATCATAAACAACGAATCGTCTTCGTCAATTTGTTTTATTTTTCGGGATAAATATCGTATTTCTCTCGGTGAAAAAGGTACTAATCAATTAAAGAGATGGTTTTTAAAAGTGTTGTGAAAAAAAATAAGATGCACGAGTGAAAATAATAGAGCTAAAAAAATTCAGCTGTGGTTACGGAATATTTTTGAATATGGAATTCATTGTATTGCATCATAAAAATGTAAGTTGCTTTTAAAACCCGCAAAATATGTGAAAATTCAGCGTTATTGATTTAGGGAATGGGTCCTGAGCCTAGGAAAAGGTTTTGAAATCGAATGATCAGCTTATTTCTCTCTAATTTGAGGAAATATTAAAGCAGCCATATCTTGTAAATCAAGCACATTTTTTTCCCTAATAGTTTCTGATTTTACTTTGATTCAGCAATTGGACACAGCAATTATTTGCAGTTAAGTATACAGCTTTCTTCATTCAGAATTCTTTTGACAGGCTGTTTTGAGCCTAATTTTGTAACTTTTAAAATCATTTCTAACAGCATCACTCAGAAAGTAAATTTTCACATCCTCTTGTTTCTTCTGGTGCATCCAACTCATTTTTGTTACAACACAGAATGCTTAGCTTCTTAATAATTGCTTTTTTTAGGTTTTAAGACCCATCCATTTAATAGCAAGTGATTTTCAAGTATCAAAATGGTTAATATTGTCTTCCAGCAACTGTAAGTGCTAAAATCTTTGAACGACTAAGGTTTATGTAAAATTATCATGTCACATTGCTTGTGTGTCTTATTTAATGCTAATTTCAACTCTATGTTTTTCATCAGTGTAATCAAATGTAGTGCAGATGCAATCACGCTGCCTTTTTAAGATGCAGCCATCAGTACTCGTGTTTTTGTTAATTGAATAAGTATTTTTAAGAGCAAGTGTCTGCTATCTTAATCGTAAAAGGATTTCAGAGACAAATGAGTTGAAAACAGGTAAATCAGGCCATTTATTGTTTTTGTTTAGTGAATTAAAAATGTGTTTTGCTTTATAAAAATTGAATTCTCAATCAAGCTGTTAGGAGGCCTTCCTGGGAAATTATTCTTCCCTTCCACTATTTTTTACTGCAGACAAATGTAAATACATGACATTCTTCTCTTTTGATACTCAACACCCCATTAACACTTGCAATTGTCGAATAAGGAAAGATTGAAAATACTCAATATTTGCTTACATATACTTATTGACTTGGAAATGTATAAGCAATGTATTACAAGAAGGGGTGTTGTGAATGTCGTAGAGATTTCATCATAAGAGGCTTAAATCACTGTTTTCAAAAACATTGTACTTAACTTAGGGGAAAAAATAAGAATCCAAGCAGTTTTTTTCATTTTAAATCCAAGACGATGGGATAGGCCTAGTAATTTTCCCCCATCCTCTTATACTCAAAACTTGTTTAATATTACAAAAAAGCTTTCAAGTGTTGGATCAAGAGCATCTTCGTAAAGAAAGTCTCGTGTAATTATTAAGGGGGAAAAAAAGTGATGTGATGCTATACGTGATCACTAAATTCACCCTTGTGATAAATCCTCAAGGTCATATTCCCCTTAACCAGCGATCCAAATATATTGCACATAGCCAAAGGCCATTCAGTATTATTACTTTGTATAGCGGCGGTTAAAATTGGGAGGTGAATTTTGATATTTCGTAGGGAAGAAAAAGGGCGAGACATGTACCTTAGCTTGTATGAAGATGCATTAATCCGGATAATCTCATGCAGGGGATCCTCAATAAACTAGCAAGACAGATCCAATATTAATGTTCCTTTTTCTTTTTATTTTCCTTCTTCCCTTTCAATTTTAGAAATTCTAAGGGTCGATACAAGCTATAACATGATTCGAAGATACATCCATCGTTTTTGGTTAGATATTCTTTGTTGAGGGGGAGAAAAAGAAACTTAATCCTTTTTTTTTTTCATGGTGGCCTATTTGAATTTTGAAACAGGGGAAAAGTGCAAAGCACTTGCCATTTGATATATCTTTTCTTTGGTAATCTTTTTTTAAAAACTCGTTTATTTTTTTTCTTCCTTGCCTTTTGCTTTTTTTTTTTACTCGTGGGGAGAGGGGATGCATGGGGTCGAAAAAACCGTCACCATAAAAAAAAGAAAAAGGAAAAAAATCATGCACGCACAACCCTTTCAAAAAATGCGTCATTTTTTCTTACTTAATCCCTTTTTATGAAGAAAAACGATTTTTATAAAACTTTTATATTAGAAGTAGATGAATTTATGCGAACGAAAACGTAGAAGGGCGTCATTTATTAAGCTGGAGTTAGAGATATGAAGAAAAGAAACAATTTTGCCGGGTTTTTTGCAAAAAAAAGAAAATATTTTTTTGCGTTTGTTTCTGGTATTGGGTCAAACGATTTTTAAATGAGAAAGAAAAGCTGTGGGGGATTTTTTTTTGTCAGAGTTACCTCGCCAGCCAAGTTCACAGCTTAGAGAGTCATAAGCTGATTTTAATGGAATCGCCAGTGTCTCTGATTGGCTGAGTTTCGTGAGTTAGCCGGTCAGATTTAAAGATTTCTAACCAGTTCAGGTTAGGCGGTAACATAAAATGCTTAAGAGCTAAGAATTTCTGCTTTTTTGTTGATAAAATTTTATTGAAATAGGCACCAGGCACCAGAAATATTCTTCTACCGGCATCGGTGTTGGAATTAATAGAATTTTTAACCTGACAACATCTAACATCGCCTTATACTTCTGCAAATCGCGGTCGCATATTCATAAGCTCAGTACCTCTTTACCTCCTCCCTAGTTTTGCTCTGCCAAAACTGTTTAAAAGTTCTAATCCTTTTTTTCTTTGATTTATGACTCAACCACGAATCGCTCAATCATTTAAGACGCACTCCGCCCAAAAAGCGTAGGGAAAAAAATCTCCAAAAACCAAAACTCTAATTTTTACGGATTCTATTTAATTATCCACGAGCGCTAACCCGAAAACGTCGGAGGATTTACATGTCACCGAATGTGAAGTAACACAAAAAATCCGTGGAGAGAGTATTTAAAAAAAAAAAAAAACTAACTGACAAGAGATTCTTCTTCATCAATGTCCGTTTGAAATACGCATTTTTCAATAAATGCGTTAGGAAAAAAAGAAAATCGTAGAAATTCCGTGGAAAATGTCCATTTTAAGGATGGATGGTAAATATGGAAAGGGGAGGAAGTATGTAATATCTCGAGAAATTTGCTGACCACATTTCGATGCGACACAAGGCGAGTTTTCCTCAGTTTCAATTATTTATCTGTCTCTTCCCTTGCTTCCAAGGGGTAAAAAGTTTCAAGTGCCAACTGCCAACTGTCCCGAAAGAATCCGTAACTTCTGCTGTTTATTTTTGTGGGTTTCCCCCCTTCTTTTTTTTAATTGTCTATGACCGAAACTTTTTTTCTTTATTTTGAAAGAAAGTGCTCTTTAGTATTGGTTGAGCATTTTTCAATTTTTGAAGTTTGAAAAATAAAAATTTTAAAGGATGGATATATGGGAAGAAAATTTTTTTTTTCCTAAATAGAAGCGATGTGCTTACAGGAGGGTGTCTCCATGTGTACTTTAAAACACACGAGTGAAAAGCATTTTTCCCTCGTATCTTCCGGCAATTCAAGAGAGAGAGAAAGATGGAAAAAAAAAGAATCACGGTGTTTGGAAACCCGGTGTCACGTAACGCGAGGTTTCCACTTGTCAAATTCATTCGTCGCTTCACTTTTCAATCGATTTTTTTTTAGTTTTTTGCCATCCGTTTTTTTAGGATTTTTTTTTAAAAAGAATCTCATGAAAACAGTTGGAGCTTTTACCTTCCATTTTAATTTATCATTTTTAGTTAATTTACAGAAAAAAGAAATAGGATTGAGCTAAAATTAAACGAAATTTTTATAAAAAAAATATTTAAGTTTCAATTTTCAAAAATATTTTTCTCTGCTGCTGCAGCCAGCTTCAGCTTCAGTCTTCAGTCTTTTTTTTAAACAAAGGACACAAACGATTTTAGGCCTAATTTTTTTTCTCCTCGCTTGAAAAAAACTGTCAAAGAAAATAGAAAGAAAAATATGCGAACCTACTAGAATAAAATAGTAAATATTAAAATCTAAACCGTATATTAAGTTTTCACAAAATTTTCACCTTAAAAACGAGGAAGGAAAAGAAGGATTAAAGAACGCTTAGGAAAAAGTTAACGCATGCCTTATTTTCAAGCGATTATAATAAAAATTAGTTCTGTTCTTCCCGCAACTCGAGAATAAATGGGATTTGTTGCTTTATATTTGCATTTATAAGAATCAAAAAAAGAATCCGCGATATTTAACCTAAAAGTAAATTATTCAAAATATCTAATCCCGAAAGTTTGTTTGCGAAAAATTTCCGGTGGAAAATATTAACTAAAGCAAGTTAATCAAAATGTTTTCCTGTTATGAATTCAAAAGGAGTTTGGCCGATTTCCTGATGGGAGACATACTAAGAAAGTTTTAGTCCATAGAGAAGTGTCATTCATAGTTTGTTGTGAACTATTCCGAAACTTAACTCGAGAAATTCCCCTCCGGTCTTGACTTCAAATCTCATCTCCTAGTCGGTTTTCCATTCTTCACCTCCCAGGCAGTTTGAGTATATCTTTCATCCTCCCAATATGTACAATATCCTCTTGAGAAAACTTAGTATACCTGATAATGGTTTTTCCGATGATGAGTTCTCATTCCTGATATCTCTCATTTTATTTACCTTCACTTTTTTCCGTTAAATCATTTTTTTTTCTCCCTTACTAATCTTAACCGCTTCCGATTTTATGTATGACGAAAACTTCATCTACTGCGGATATACAATCTCTCCTCCCTAAATATGCTTTTCATATCAAAACTTGTGCGAATTGTTCCGTGATCAAAAGTTTGCGGATACTTGCGTTTGAGCATCAACGTTGAAAGTTGTTGATGTGTAAAGCTATGGTATGTATGGATTTCTCACAAGTTTCGGCTAAAGAGATTTAGGACAGATGAATGCGAAGTTTAGGCAGATCCGTGAGGAATTCCGCGGGATTAAAATTTCGGGGTTCGTTTTTCTAAAAAAAATCATAAATGGGAAAACAGCCGTGAAAAGGTCGGAAATTGAGAATAAGATATCTGGGGAGAGAAGCTATGAAAACCCGTCGCTAAAACCATATGAGATGCAAAACAGTTATACCGTCGTCGCAGCCTGTTCCATACGTAACATGATTATTTGCCAAGTTCTACCACTAAACTCCCTTTCCAGCCTCAACTCGTTTACATGTGAGGATTCAAAACTGTTTCCCCTTATCTGATTTCATTTGCTTTTCACCTTTCACTTATTTTCTCTATTCTTTAACTTCCTTGAGTTTTTTTGGGATTTCGCTTTCGTTAATTTTAAAACTGAATTATAGAAAATAATAATTTGCCTAAAGTTTTTATTCTTAGTAGGTTTTGCCTGCTAAGATTTGCTTAGGGTGGTCTGTCGGAACTCTGAATCAGGACAGGGCCACTACTGGTTTGGCGCACCTGCCCTTGTTGAGCTCCAGATTCCTTCTAAACCGGGAGATAGTAGGCTACGAGATCGCGGTAGGCAGCAGTGCCACTATTAACTGGTTGAGCTCATCGAGAATTGATCTCCCTAAGGACTCGCCAATGGCATCTATGGGCAGGATTGGAACCATCGGAACTATAGTTCTGCGCTATGGAAGGAAACAGAAAACCACCACAGTACTTGTTCCTTGTAAAATATCATGGCGCTAAATCACTGATGATCGCCGATGTATAAAGGACAGCCAACTGAAGAAGAAAAAGAGGTTTTGCCTAGATGGCAAGTGTATGGTGAGATTAGCACGATGGCCGCTACTATCAGCGAGAAGCAGAGTAAGATTTCAAAGACGGTGGCTCGACGACGCAATTAAAACTGCAAGAGAAGTTCCAAACTCCAGAAAACCGAACGGTATGAAAAGATTGGGAGAGCCTTATGTCCAGGAGTGGCTGAAGAAGAAGAATTTCTGCTATAACTTAAAGGTGCCTTAAGGCGTCGGACTGGTACGGCCATAATTCGGTATCCCTTTTTCGTTCGGCAGCCTCCAAAGTTAGGATCGCCATGATGATCGCCAATCTCCGACGAGGAGCGGGCATTTAAAGAAGAAGAAGAAGAAGGCGTCGGTGCACGCAGTAGTACATGCCTCGCCCACTGAAACCGACATGCCTGGATCACACTGATAATCAGCGAGCCTTCGGATCTTCTCATTGGAGTGCATCAAACGCACAGCCATCAGATCTCTCTTCGGTTCATTCTCTCTTCGTTCATTACTCTTTCAAAAAGAAAAAGTTGTCATAATCAGCTTTAAACATTCTTAACCACAAACCATCTTCCCTTCTTATCTGTTTCGAAAACCTTCATTTTACACTTTCTACTTTAGATCTCAATCTTGAGAGATCGTAGAAACTTCAAAAAGAACTTTTTATCTTTTTTCTTTTTAAATCAATCTCATACCTACTATATTTCTTATAAGAAACGTAAAGGTAATGAACATTTTTGTTGAGAAGTCCGCATATCTCCATCAGAAAAATCCATCTCGAAGAGGTTTCAAATTCTTTCTAAACAAGCTTCTTGAGGGGAAAATAAGACTTTATGAAACTTTTACTGAAAATATAAAGAGGAAAAAAGGGAAGCCGGCAAGAGCACTTTCTCACAGAGGAAAATAAGTTTACTCATTAAGTAATATGAGTGATCAAAAGTTTGAATTTATTTTTTCTTGGAACACTCTTTTTTATTTTTTTACTTCATCTATGACCTCGTAACTTAATATTTTAAAGAACTTAGGGATGTTTTGATTTGAAAAGTTAATAATTTAAGAGATTGTTTTCGGATTGACGACACGTTGTCATGTAAAATATTTAGCAGAGCTCACCTCATACATGAATACTATTAACTGGCAGACATTGAATAATAATGTATATTGTAACGAAAGCGTATCAAAGAGATTTAATAACGTTCACGTTTTGAAGTATCCAATAATCACAAGAAGTGAAATTATAAATAGGAAATCTTGATTAAAATTGAAATGAGGGAATGAAGAGATTGAAACGGGGAAAAATAAGCAGCAAATATTAAAATTTGCAGACTGGCAGATTGAAAGATGACACAAGTTAATGAAGAGTTGAAGGCTTGAAATTGGAGATCTCATTGGCAAGTTTGAGGCTTGGAGATTTCAGGGCTCAAGGCTCAAGGCTCACTCAGAGCTCAAGGCTCGTAGGCTTCAGTGGGAGGACATTTATCGCGAGCGCCTCCGACATGGAGGATTTGGCCCGACTAGCCCTAGACCTCTAGGAAGACGCGGCTTCGTTAAGAGGATAATGTGTTGATGGATGCGGGACGTCTGAGGATCCCTGACTGGCGGACCACTTGCCAGGATAGAGCCGCTTGGTGTGATGCGGCGATAGAGCTTCGCGCCCAGAACCGTGTGTGTGTGTGTGTGTGTAAAGATCCTACAGCAAGGAAATATAATGGCATAGGCAGAAGAATAGAAATGAAAAGTAAAATATATCGAAGAAAGCTTAGGCAAGAAAAATACAACAGAAGGAGTATATTAAGTAAAAAAATAACAATCGTCTCCATGACTTTAAAATATTTATAACGATGGCTCCCCAATGACTGCTTTATATTTTTTTTCACGAAGACAAATTACGTTACAAGGCATGTTCATATGTCGTTCTTGGAAACGCATACCCCGTCAACTATTATTTTTCAGATGTCACTTTGACTCTGGATGATGTTTTTTTTTTCTTCGTGACCGGCAATCAATCTCACTGCCCCACCCACGTATAAGTATATGAATATGGGTCCTTCAAATACCAGTCGACAGTCTGACTCGCGACAGAAGTCCCTGAAAAACTCCAGGGGGAAGAAAATATTTATAAACGACAATTCATTCCCCTTGTGATTTATTTCTCTGTGAAAATTTTGCCAAGGGCGAAGTATACTCAAACCTGAAATTTAATTGGAGGTTGAAATCGCTTCCGGACAAACTACAAGATAACCAGATTGTCTGTTGTAACATTAGTTGTCCAAGTTTTAGATAATGCAATCATTCTCAAAGCAATCAGAAAGCGACTTATTTCGATGTAGAACTTTGAACTTGTACACACTACAAAATTAAATACCTTAAGTTAAATGAAAGTTTAACTTGTTTCCCAGCGATGAGGGGGCGACGTCGTCAAAGGGGAGATTTAAAAAAAAGCACGATGTGAATTATTAAATTAAGAAGACCTTGAAAATGATTCAGAGAGTGAAAGCTCTCAGTTTCAAGAGATAAAAATCATCATAAAAAATTCATTAATTAAAAAAAATAATTAGTTGAATAGTTGTTAAGAAGAGCTTGCTTAAAGCTCATGAATGGAAATTATGAAGAAAAAAAAATTTTTTACGCGAGTTAAAAAACTTCTCGAGAACTATCCCGTGTAGAAAAGGGGGCAGTTTTTATAATTCCCTTTCCAAGTAAGTGTGGTCCCATTATAGTAATTGTACTTTATGTACCTCAAGCTGCTACGCTGTCTCGGTAAAGCCGCGACTAAATCCTAACTTTTTGTAAAAAGTTGGACTGCACTTTTGATCTGAAAGGTTTTCAGTGTCACCTAAAAAAAGTTACTTTAGCAGAAATGTGTATAGAGGAATGCAAAAAAAGTGAAAAGAAATTTTTTTTCTTTGGGGAGAGGAAAAAAATTCCAATCTTCACAAAAGTCGTTATAAATATCGAAATAACCTTTTTCGTATTGAGGATTTTACGACCTTTAATATCGTCTTTATTTTTTTTTCTATTTTTATTTTAAGTTGCTTTATCGTATTAGATTTCGAGATTTCTTTTTCGATAGTGTTGAATGGTTTTTTATGATTCGCAAACAATTAGTTCAACGTTGTCGTATTTTCTAAATTTATTCTACATCTCTTGTTTAAACGTTGTCTCCGGACAAGTTTTCAATCCTTCCATGTCAATGGAAAACATTCGTGGCGAATAGAGAGGATTTCAGATCCAATGACTGATCATTCTAATAAATTGCAAAAAAAATCTTGCGGACGGTGTTTTTTTTCAGCCTCTTTGCGTCCATTGCTGAACATAGGCCTCCATCAATTCATGCCATCAGTTTCGGTTTTCCGTCGCTCTCACCCAATGCAACCCCGAAGTCTTCTTTATATCATCATACCACCTAGTTATCGGTCTTTTTCCTGCTTCGGTGTCCAGTCCATGGTCTCCATTGCGTAGTTCCACTTAAGCCGAGCTGTTCTATTAACCACATCACATGCGGACTGTGTGTCTAGAGGAATTTCCAAGCATGTTAGTTATTTCTTTATTTCTGTGTTAAAATTAATAAGGAGACCCGGAAGCTTACCGTTCATCACAAGTGTGATTAAATCACGAGGACTGCGGTGGGCGGGACATGTAGCACTTGCGCCAACGACAAGGACTATGAAGAGTATGCTTGACAATCGCCTGACAAGCATTAGGGCACTAAGAACACTGCGGTTGAGATAAGAGGATACCATAGCGAGAGATGCAGGTCGAGTGGAGGCTTTAGGTTGGAGGGCGGCGGCCCAGGATAGGTCTGGCTGGAGACGATTCTGTGATGCGGCAATAAGAAGTCTACCTACATGGCTCAAGAATCTGTAAGAGTGGTATGGCTATTGATCCGTTTCTATTTGGAGCCTTAAGAATGGCAGGACCTTCCCATTAAATACCATGATTACCAAGCTTGCTAGCTTATCCGGCGTTACAAGGCAAGAACGGACCAAGAAGGCCGAGGAGGATGGACCAGGGTAGCAAAGCACGAGCCGCAACAAGGGGAAGACCCCGAGACACCCGTTCCCCCAGCCGCCAGTCAAACGCTGGAAGGACTCATGGCAGTCGTCTTCACAAGAAGCCCGCTGATAATCAAATAAACAGACCGAAAGGTCTCTAAAAATGCAGAAGAAGAAGACAAGGCAAGAAGTCCTTTGATCTAATCAGAGCTTATCTTCAATCCTCTCCTCCATCGCCAGTTGTAGGAGGAGGCTGCTTCAGACCTCACGCCTACACTTCCTCAGACTAGAAATACTATTGACCCCGACCTCGAGCCTTCTCATCTAACTTTTTATTTAAATTAATTTCCTGAAAATAATTTGAATAAAATATCAAGGTAGGATATGTAAAAATTTAGCACCTTTACCCATTTTGATCAAAACGAAACCATGCATTTATTTTCTCTTGGGACCCGTTAAGTTTTCAAGTCTGATGCAATTTAAAAAATTTTCAACATTATCATATATTATATACAATGTGGATAGGGGAGACGTTAGAAAATTATATCTATAATAAATGGAGGAAAACGAGCTTAGGTACTTATTCCGTTATCTAAAATGGTAAATTAAACGGTTATTCTCCCGGCAAAAACATCCAAGCGATATCGCTTTTTAGACAAGATCCTTCCGTTTTCTCAACACATAACGACAACGGAAATTCAAAAGACTTTTTTTTTTTTCAACGTTGATTTATACTTGCGCTTCTGCGCATGATTTTTTTTCCGCGTGTATATACCAATCGATACAAATGTCCTTTTTCTAAAAACATCTCGTGTTCCCGGAGGAAAACAAGAGGTTCCTTAAATATAAAAGAAAAAGGAGGTGCAAGCCTCTGCAGAAGTAATCAAATTATTCCTGTAGAATCTTTTGTTCTTAAACAATCAGATTTCTAGTCGTGTGAAAACAATCATCGACCAATCTCATTGTATTATAACTTAAGAGCACTTTTCGAGTTTAAGAGTCGAGAACTTTCCACTTCGGAGCTTTTCTTTGCTTTGTTTGCAACTTTCAATGACCTATTTTCGCATCCCTAATTGTAACTTATCGCCGTGAACATTCCTAACAGGTTAAAAAGTTAAATATCTTTTCTTCTCCCCCGCTGTTATTCCATGCTATTCATTTCATAATTGGATGGATAATAATGTTGTCGGAATGTTTGGAATCCCCGTTTTGTGTTGAATTACGTAAGAACCCATTAAAATCAAAGATGCTTCGCTTTTAATGATTTATGCAATGCCGAGGGAGTTTTCTCTCCTTCTCCGTTTCGTGGTTTAGTACGCGCCCCACATAATGAAACTTTTTCTTTTCTCCGCCAGACGTTCCGTTTATTTTCTTGCACCGAACATAATCGAAAAGAAAAAAAAACGAAGAAAGAAAAATTTATTCCGTTTTAACTCAACTGGTAAATCAGGGGGGAACAAAAAACACGGTTAATAGTTCGTGAAAAAGGTCCGAAGATTCTTATATATTAAAAAAAAAATTGTTAAAATCAAAATTCTGGTCGTCGACTCTGGCAAGTGATATCGAAGGGCACTTTTTTCCCTTTGGCACAAAGGGTTCTCGTCAGTGATCTTTTTTTTTTTCCTTTTTTGACCTTACTATCTACTCCCTTACGTCACGAACACATTCAGAATCTCTTTCAGGGTCCGGCTTTTATCAAGATAAATTTAGATGCTTCCGTTTTGCTACTACCCTCATTTTCCTTGTCATTCAGAAAAGCGAGATTGATTCGATCGAATAAAACAAACTCATGAGAAACTCTTCGTTTTTTCTTCTTGACTTGAAGAGACGCAGTTTGATTTTAACATATCAAAGACTTGAGTGGACAAAGAAGCCTAATTGCGTCGGCAACATAAAAGACTAGACTTTTAGAAGTTAAAATCAAATAAATTAAATATTTTAGCTTCCGAGAGGCGCCCGTGGCGCAGTGGTAAAGACTCTTGACTCCGAAACAAATGGTCGAGGGAGTCGAAGTGTTTCTACTTCCGTTCGCCGCTGTGCATATCTTGTGTACATGTGAATATTAAACGGAAGTCCTCACAAGGTTCGGATTTCGTGTCCAGGTCCCGCTCTTGTCCGTACAGTGGTTGTGTGGCATGAGTGAACTTGCTACTTGACACATTCAAGGCCTTTGGCTGTGAAACGGGTAATACGGCTTCAAGCTGTGTCAGTCGGAGTACTGAGCTTAAAGAAGAAGAAGAAAAGCTTGGCGAGGATTTATAAGACAGTGATAAGACCGACTATAGCTTATGCCGGGTCAGAGGAAAACATCCTGGCTCAAGAATCGAAGAGACTGGTACGGCCAAAATTCAGTATCCCTTTTTCGTTCGGCAGCCTCCAAAGTTAGGATCGCCATGATGATCGCCAATCTCCGACGAGGAACGGGCATTTAAAGAAGAAGAAGATACGATGTAAGGGAAGACAGATCCTTGATTGGATTCCAAATAACGAGCTGCAAGAACTGGAGGAATCAAAGACATTAATCGCTTTAATAGATCAAGAAGAAAAGAGTGGCACAAGCTGGCGAAGAGGACGGAAGACCATATATTGTGTAAAAGAGCATGCAAATCTAAGCCAGCGACCAGGAAATCTCAAGGGGGACATCCAAAGAGATGGAAGAAATGCTGGTCATGTTCGCCTGGGATACGAAGCAAATAGAAGAAAACAAGTGAAAGCCTAAAAGGCAGAAGAAGAATGTTTTAATTCTAGTTGGCATTTTTTTGTTCTCTAGACAGGGAGGTTGTCTAGCTGTGATCTGAAATTGGGTTTATTGTACATTCCCCTAATGTCTACTCCTGTTGTATAAAAGTCAAGGGATTGGTCTTTTCCCAAGGAGGCAACTTGTTGTAGTCTATTTTTCTCCTGCTCCTTTTCGAAATTTTTGCTGGTGGTCTCCATGCACTCACAAGTGTAGTAGATGCGCCTATTGCGATACTGCCCATGATTTTGGCCAGCCGCAGGGTCTTCGCTTAGTTTTAGATATTCGGCAGCTTTCCTTACAAACCATTCAGCTTATGCGCCTGTTCTGGAGTCATTCTTCACACCGCTGCGTGTCGTCGGTTTAGCCAATTTCTGATTTCCATTTTAGCCACATTCTTAGACTGATTTTAAGCCCATTAGAATATTATTCCCTTGCTTGGCCTCTGATGTTGCAGATTTTTATTTTGATGTCCAATCCAAACGTAGAGATGTTATAGACGAAGAATGCAGATGCTCCAAAAGGGACGAAACCCATGTAATTCCTACAGCAATTCTTCCAACAGTCCTGCAGGTAATAACTTTCAATCCTCTTTAAACTAACGATGAAAATTCTTACACCATAAGGCAATTAATACGCGGAAGCGGGGGAAAAAATATGGAAAATATGGTTTTGACCGTTTCTATTTTCATCATGAATAACGCTTCAAAATTCATTAATTTTTTTTAATGATCCGTAAAGGAGCTAGATTCAAGGGGGTAGAGCACTGGGGAAAATGAGAATAATGGCCGACATTAAATTGGGTCCGATAAAGTTGTCGAAATGTCGAGAGTTTTGGAACCGCAAAATGCGGTCACATGATCATCATACACGTCATTAAACGAGCTACAAACTTTATCTTCAAAACATTATAAATTTTAAAGTTGTGAATGCCGCATCTAGCCACTCGTTATATATGGTTTTCCTTGTAATGAAATACGACGTCTCCTAAACCGCAGTCATTTAAAATCGCTCTCTTTTTTTTTTACTTCCCCCTTTTGCCCTCTTCCCCCTTTTTCGTTCTAACGAGATTTTTTTTTGCGAGAAAAGGGGTATTACTGATTTCTAAATCGAATATATCAAAAGATCCTGACTCTTCTGCTATTTAATTCCAACTTTTGTCAGTATTAAGTGTCATAGGATTTGAAAAATAATTTTTTTATAAAAAAAAAAGCTAAAAGCAGAGTTTTGACCTACTTAATACTTTTCAACAGGGAACGCGGTGGACAAAGAACAAAAAATGATTTCAATACCGGAGAGTATACTTTATAAAAAGGAAAAAATTTACATGCATTAAAAAATATTTCATTTTAATGCAAAACAGGTCCATTTTACAATATTTCCCATAAATCCGTCTTTTATCTTAACTCGTACCTGATTTATGTTCTCATCGGCCTTTTCCATTATAAACGAACGGAAAATATCAAATCTTAATACTCCTGATTCATTTGAAGCTCGAGCTTAACCAATCCCCCATTATTTATCCTGTAATAATATTTATTTAATAACGTTATTAGGAACGAGATGATAAGATTAACCGAGTAAAGCGAGAAAGAAGCCGCGGAAAAGGGAAGCAAAGGGAGCTGGAAAAGCAAATTCCCATCGCAAAGGGATATTTTCGTTGCTTTAGGGAAACCAAGACGCGGTTATGTCATTTTTAAGTCAGACCATAGGATCTCTTTTCGAGGCTCTGGAGGTATTAATTGTAGCACAAGGTAATATTGTTAAAAGTTGTTCAGTGGAAAATGGGCGTTGATGAAAAAATGGTAATTTTTTTCCTTTTTTTTATGATACTTTCCCAATTAGAATTATGAAATGAAAACAGGAGTTTTTTACTCTTATAATTTAAGTCTTTTAAATTAGAATTTCGTTCTAGAGTTTGAAAGTCCCACCTGGAGTTGTAGTCCAGCATTTCTATTCTGCCTTGTGATCTGGCCCAGGGCCACAAAACCATCAAAATACCCTTTTTTCGGCCTTTCGGGGCCTATTTGGTTCCTTTCCTATTTTAGCAGCTCGTTACTGACTGCATATTATGATTTTTAATTAAAAACTCTTATATAAATTAACATGAATATCTTTTAATGCAACAAGATAACAATAACGCCGTCTGTACATTTGTCAATTTAATTGTGATGTTTAAAAACAAAAATTTAACTGGCTGATCAAAATCCTGACATGTAAAAAAAATAAAGGTAAAATTTAAGTGTCAAACCAGCCAAATTTTTCGATTGACTTTTTCCAATATTTTTAAAAAGTATGAAAATCCTTTTTTTGGAATACTAATTTTCAAAAACTCCATCATAAATTTTACGTCAGAATTATGATTTTTGCCAAACGCAAATTAATTACAATTTTACAGGAATAAAATCAACAAATAAACTTTACAAAAAATTGCATTATACTCGAGATTTTTTTTTTAAATTTCATAACTGCTTATTATTTGGAAATAATATTGCTCTACTTAAAAACCTTTTATAAAATGTCTATTCTTCGTTACAAATAAAAATCTTGTCATTTCACTTTCACTGTCATCCAAATTAAATTACCATTTACAATAAATTAAAATATAAAAATACTTGCATTGAAATTATGCGGTAATAAATCAATTTTGCATTCTTGTCTTTTAAGTAACTACACAAAAAAATAAGAATAATCCTACAAAACAGTCTTTGATTTCAGAATAAGGCACCGCGCCCTTTTTTTTGCTTCTTTTATAAATCAATTTACATTCATTTACATATTTACAAAAGAAATAATTTTTCGTTTTTTTTTTTAAATTGTGGAAAAATGATTAATTATATTAATATGGCGAATAGAAGTCGTTGGAGATTTATTTATGAGATCGTCATTTTTTTAAGTATTTCTTTAAATTACACTTCTACTGCGTATAAGGGATTGAAGCATTGCGCCGCCGACGGCCGAGGAACTAAGTAGCCATCTCGTTCTGAAAAATTCATAAAAATTTTAGCGATTTCAAAAAAAGCCAGCAGTCGCTGCTGTGGGCTAGTGAATTAATTTTCATGGTACCTGCTGATGTTAACATCGGTTTCATTTCAATCTCATCAGGATTGCTGTCAGGTGAACCTGGAGACGAAGATCTCATTTCGCAGTAATCAGAATCTTCTGATGTACGTTTGTTTGGTGTTGTTCTTCTATTGGGAATTGGGACGTTGACATATCGGAAGTTGTAAGCAGGATCTCTGACCATCCTGAGGTAATCCTCACTTTCAGAAACTGAAGGTGCTGAATGTCGGAGAGCGGCGTTTAATTCCATATAGTGCTAAAATTATTTAGTTTTTAAAAAATTTGTCCAGCCAGTCTAAATTAATTCGGCTTATTAACACTTACCTCTCTGACATTATTTTCTAGAAGCTTTCCCAGCCTCATGACTAATTCTGAAAATGATGGTCTTCTGCTAGGATGCTCAGCCCAACACTCAAGCATAATATCATATCTGGAACAAAATAATCACTGGAATAATTAATGGCCCTTGCAAAAACAGCAGAGATAATCCTGCGCGGCCTGACACGTAGTTTACGGTTTTAATTCTATGAATTTTTTCTTGTGCATACTTACAAATACTGATTGGCATAAGGCGGGCACGGCATCCTATATCCGCTTTGCAATTTATTCCGAACTTGATCAAAATTATCAAAGTCCGGGTAAGGCGTCCTTGACAGAGAAAACATTTCCCAAAGAACCACACCATACGACCAAACATCCGACTGACTTGAGTATATCCCATCGACAACGCATTCAATCGCCATCCACTTCACCGGTACCGGAATTTTAATAGACTTCTTATACTCCGGATTATTGTAAATATTTTTCGCCAAACCGAAATCACAAATTTTAACAATGTTATTGTCCGTTAATAAAACATTCCTAGCAGCGAGATCTCCGTGAACGACTCTCCTGCTGGACAAATACTCCATTCCTCTTGATATTTGATACGCCCAACAAACTAACGTGCTTGTCGTTAATTTTTCAACTTGGCTAATTTGGTAATCTCCTTCGATATTCGCACACCATTCTGGATTGGATGTATTCTCCATACCTGGAAAGCAAAACATAGTTTCAATTCCGGGAGAGAGATCGTGAATCAATGCGGGAGATAACTTACCAGAATTTTGCGAATCTAGACTAGTCATATCCGTATTGAAAGATGTAATTCTAGAATTGGGATCGCTGTCAATGCTGTTGGCAAACATCAAAGTTGCATAATTTATCCTGTTGTAAAGTTAAAAGCAGTTAGAAAGCGTTAATTTGTTAATTCGCTTAAGCGGAGTGCCAATAGGTCTTGTTCTTTTGGCCCGACCTAGCCTCAAGCAATGTAGCAGCTTCCAGTTCGCCATTGCCCAACACCAATAAAAAATACATACCTGGATCGGTATTGATCTCCAATCATTCTCCCCTTCGCGATATCAATCTCCCCTGTATCAGGATCAATTTGATCTACAAAAATATCTCGATGACTTAGCAAGTACTGATGAATATTTCCGAACGTACAAAATTCCACGATAACTAACAACTCGTGCTTGTGAATGTTTTTGGTGCAAGCTCCTAAGAGATTCACAACATTCAAATGCTTGCCCAAATGAATCATAATTTTTAATTCAGAAGCTAAAGCTTGAATGTAAATTGGATCCGCGTATCTTTTAACCATCTTCACAGCAACCGTTGTTTTATCTTCTTTTTCTAAAATTCCATGGGCTTCCGCTTTTAAAACAACGCCGAACGCCCCCGCGCCTAATTGCTTTCCTATAATAAACATGAAAATGAGAAAAACGGCGCATTGAAATTTAATAATATAATTACTCCTGCTCACCGAACACTAATTTCTTTCGGGGAAATTCCCATTTTGGATCGTATGGCAATAAATCGGTTTGATCGTCGAGTGGTAGATCTTGATTAATAGATTCAGGCATTCCTTTTTCGAAATTAATCCTTAATTTCATCCTTTCTTTTTTGTCTTTGTGTCTTTTGTAGATGCAGAAAATTAAACAGGCTACAGAGACTATCACCGCTATCGAAAGGACTAATATTGCTATTATTACTGCCGTGTTGGGTTTGTGGTGAAGTTCTGAAAAATTTTGAAAAAAATATTGAAAATTAAAATTGAAGAAAAATTTTTACGTGATGCTCAGATACTTGCCAGTCCATTTAAGTGTTACGAACGCTTCTTCACTTCCACCTTTGTTCGTTGCCCTACATCTATAATCTCCCTCTTCTTCTTTATTAAGGCGCTTTATGATTAAGGTTTGATTATTATCTAATAAGTCGTAGATTAAGGGACTAGATGTAATTAATTCGATGCCTTTGTACCAGGTGATTGTAGGGGCTGGTACTCCGGTTGCAGCGCAACGGAATATGAAAGGTACACCCGATGCGGTTATTTCAGTATTGGTGAGGTTCGTTTCCCAAATTTTAGGCGGTTCTAAGTCTGAAACAAAATTTAGTATCGTGTTAACTTGAGACGGTTTCCGGCTAGAAACTGCTTCAACTTAAAATCAACTCAACTTCAAGTTTCTTGCCAGCTCTGAAAAACTTGAGATTTCAGTCTTGCTGAAACCCAATCGAACCAAAAATATTTACTCACCTGAAACTGTTATTCTTCTCGTCCTTTCCTCAACCTCCTCATCGAACACTTTTTCAGTTCGACAAATATATTCTCCTGAATTCGTTTTATTTATGTTATTGATCGTCAATTGCGACCAAAATGAATATTGTCCTCTACGATTTGTAATAAATCCGATATTTGTGGTTGTTTCCTTTTTGTTCTTTCCTCTCCTGAACCACGTAAGATTTGTCACGTAGTCGTAAGTACTCGCAGCACATGTTAATACAATGTCATCTCCGACTACTACTTCTGTTGGATTTTCGAAGATATCAAATCCAACGGGAACGTCAGTTACTCGAATAGGCACTGTATCACTTGCTGTCCCTTTATCGTTCGTCGCTTCGCATAAAAGTTCGCCTGGTTCCTTCATATCTAGTTCTATGTTTGATTCTATGTGAGATTTTGTCACAACCAATTCTGTGATCTTAGCATTTTTGCCCTGAAAAAGAATTGAAAATCAGTGATTGTGTTCCATTAAACAACAAAAATGAATACTTACCGAAATCGGTTTGAAGCGATTCCTGACACAATCTTCATCCGTGACGAAATTGCATTTCTTAAACTTCCACTCAATCTTCGCAGGAGGGTAACCAACCACCACACACGATAAATTTTTAGGCACGTTTATTTGATAATATTTATGAACTGTAATCGTTTGTATTTCTGGTTTGTTGAGAACAACCAATTGCAAATGAAGCACAGTTTTATGCTTATAATTTTCAGCAATAACCGTGTAATTACCGGAATCACTAACAGCCACATTGAAAATTTCTAAAATTTTATTGGAACCTTTCGTCCGTATTCGATATTTATCACTGTTTTGATGGATATCAGAAATGTTAGTTCCGTTTGGATTCAGCCACGTTAGACGAGCGTTTGGATGCGCGAAAAGTGTGACGATCCATTTTGCTACGTCTTCTAGTGTTGCATCAACTTCGATTTTTTCAGAGTGGACGGTTAGGTTGATGAACGTGTCGTGCTCGGAGTAGATCTTGACGTATTTGCTGTCGGAGTTGGTGTTGTTATGAAGATCAGTGATGCGGCAAGTGTAGGTTCCTTCATCCGATTCGGAGACATTTTGAATTGTTAGTGTCTTCTCCCATTCAATCCGAGCTGCAATCGATAGAAATATGTTAAGAGTGGTGTGAAAAATTTGAAACTATGAGGGAGTATACTGATGGACTACTATGGGAACAAGTAAGCTTGCTCTATAATCGGCAAAGATTTCATTGGCAAGTGGTTACAGAGCCTCTAGTGGACACCACTGTCTTCCAGGTCTTGAAACTCTTGTTGATTACAATGGCAACTCGGACTCCGAAATCGAATAGTGCATCAGCGGCTGAGCAATAATATTAATCGCTTCAGAGACCCATTAGCCGAAATGAGGGTGCTACGTAGTATCGTTGGAGGTACCCTGCGGGACCGAATGCGAAGCGGCGACATCAGGCAGAGACTCGCGGTGGAAGATGTGGTGCGCTGGACGAGGCAGCGAAGACGGGGCTGGAACGAGCATGTAGACCGAATGAGGAATGACCAGCTCCCGCGCATCGCCCGAGATAACAAGTTTAATACCACCTGGCCCGTCGAAAGGCCACCAAAAAAGATGGGTCAATAGCTGGACCTCTACGTCTCAGGAATAATTTGAAAAATACAGGCCTCAGGCCTAATTTAAGAAGAAGAGACCCATTAGTAATGTCCTACATAATGTGGGACTCTTCCGGCTTGTGGTTGGCTGGCCGCTACGATACTCACACTATCTAGCGGTGGACCATAAACCTTTTTCAAAATCGGAGTCACAACACAAACCCGAAGTTGCCAGGTGGACAACTCGATGAGTCGCCATATGTAATTCTGAAAGGTGCCATTTCCTGAAAATGGGAGTCGCCATGGTTGCTTCATGAGCTAAGTATTAGCCATCATGGCAGCTCCCTAGAACGAGAACATTACAGCTTCCAGAATTGCAAATGGTGATCCCGTATGTAGCACGTGTCCACTCCCTATTAAGCTCCCTAGCTTCACTTAACTGACTTTGAGGCTAATGACAGTTCCACGTTTCGTGTCACACTAGCAACTCTAGTAGAACATTGCTGCACCTACTATTGCTGTTCTACTACTTCTACTTACTTGATAATTTGTTTACTATCATCGTCTCCCCAACCATTATCCTTCCCGTCGAATTATCAGCCGTTTTCGGGGCTATCCAATCCAACCAAAACGCCACTCCGATTTTTTCCTCCACTCGGCAATACAAAACCATTTGTTGTCTCAAAACAACATGTTGGATTGTTGCTACATCGATCAATGGTCTCGGAGCGCTATCACGATACGCTGTTGAAGTAAATCTTAATTTTAATCTTATTTAATTACAGAAGAAAAGGCTTGGGAAATGAATAACAAGAATGACTAAATGAATCGTGATATGAATATAGAATATTTTAAAGGCGTAGCAAAAATTTTGAAAATCTTCTCTTCGCGGGTGATTGTACGATAATTAAATTGTTTCGTATAATACAAGCTCTGAAATCTGGAAATGTATAATAGGCAATCAGCAAAAGCGTAATTTTGATATGTATTGTAAGTCTATTATATTTAAGGGTGCGGGGGAAGGGGAGAAAACCCAAGAAACTATTCAAAAGGAAGGGCAATAGTGAACTCGATGGGTTTTAAGCAAGCATATCATATTTGGAATAATTTAAGAGGAAAATGATAATCGTCAGGAATTTGAAGTTATTTAAGGGAAGAGGATGGGGAGTGTTCATCATATTAGAGAACATGTGGATATGTGAAGCAAAGTTGTTGGAATTGTAATTTTTGATAAGTATTAATAGTATGATTTTTTTGTTTCAGGTGAACTGGAAGTTTTAGTGTGATTATCAAATGGAAGTCATGGAGAAGGAGGACAACAAATGAGTAAGTAGCCATGTTTTTTAAGACTTTGTTCGGTGCTTTGGTATAAATTCGATTTTGAGAAAATTTATAATGTAGCTGTAACACAAGCGACAGGATTTGGGAAAGATTGGCCAGAACTGATGCTCAAGGAATGTTAATGTGTTCGATGGGGCCTAGGTTATTCTACATTATACGGAGAGGTAGTAATAGAATTATTTTTGGCACAATTGTGTGGTAATTGGAATGAGTACCCAAATGTCAGTTTACGGACGTGACGATCCCAACGTGCAGAGTTTTTATACTTCGAAATTGTCTTGAGTTGGTCCTCTGTAATCAGCCCCCGGCCTGGTTATTGAGAAAATAAGAAGGAAGGGTGAAGGGAAGCAGAGGTAGTAAAAGATTGTCACAATTTTTGAGGCTCAGCTTCTCAGGCGTGATCATGGTAGGATTGCGCTAAGAGTGCAGCAGCGGAGGATTTAAATCGTTGGACAATGGTGGCGCACACAGTCTTTGTAAACAAGACTAGTGCCATTCACCAAGACGCATGGCCAGCGTGGCGTCTTATGGGCAAGTGGTAAAGGTTGAGGGAGATCTTTGTTCAGGAGTGGACGGATATAGGTTGGAAGAAGATGATTGCATGGATTTAATGACTGTGCTAAATTTTGACATTACTACCCTTTGGAGTTAGTTGATTGCGGTGACTTGACTGGACATGAACCAATGCTTCATGTCCAGTCACACATGCTTCATTGATGCATGTGCTTCATTGAAGCATGTGTGCCACTGACGGAGACTATAAGGAGGGTGGTGGATGACTGCCTAACAAACCCTAGGCCATTAGGAAAGCCAGAGTTGAGGTAGGAGGATACCGTCGCGAGAGATGGAGGTTGAGTAGGGCGCTAGGTTAAAGGGTGGCAGTCCAGAATAAGTCAGGCTGACTGACAGTAAAGCTTCAAACGCCGGATATAAGTATCTTTTGGAGGCCGCACAAAAATCTTATTTCCTAAAATTGGTATTTTACATCTACAAAAAATTTAGCTAAATACAGTATTTAAAGACATTTGAAAAATTTATAAATAGGAAACGATCACATTTATAAGATCTACTATAAAATTGTTAATAGCTTAAGACGGGAAGTAATTCTAGCTAATATGTTTTACATCTTGTTTTGCATGAATAAGCTGAAATTAAACATAAAAGTCTACAATCAGGGTTTTTCTAACAATCCGCAGGAATTTCTATATTTAAATACAGAAAACGCTCGAAGGGGAAATGGGGAAGTATCATCATGCGTTTAAATAAACATTTATACAATTAAACTAATTACAAGAAAAAGATAAGAATACGTTCCATAATTTCTTGAGGTTTTCGTTTTTTCTAAAAACCCGCTCTTATTTTTATAAAGAAATAATTATCCAAATTTTTCTTTAAACGTCTCAATTGCCTTTTGTTTTCTGAGAACGAATATACCGATCAGGTCACGTAAAGAGATTTACTATGTATGACCTTGAGAACGATATTCATGAAAAATTATGAAGATTCGTGTGACTCAGTAATCCGCATGTTTGCAATTATTCATAATGAGGCAACGTGCGTTAATTTTTTTTTAAATCTCCTTTGGTCAGAAAATGTTTTGAAAATTAATGTTATGAATCATCGAGCTCTAAAAAACACGGGAAATGCCAAAAAGTCGAGATATGGAAAAAACATTAAGATGGACAAGAACCAATATCAAGGCTATTTATACGTTTGGATTATTCCAGCTCACCTTGACTTACTTTGGCCATATACTTCCTATTTTTAAATTTAATATGTAGCGAATTTCATCAACGCAGATTGTTTTTAATTTCCGTGCGAGACAAGGATCTTTCACGACAAAGATGTCGTTGTTAAAAATCGTTCAGGAATTTAATAATTAACGTGTGACAGGAATCTCGACGATGATGTTGCTAAGTTATGATTAATTTTATACACTTACGATGAAAATCTAGATGAAAAAGAACCTCTTCACTTTGGCTACCTTTGACGGCTTTGCAAATTAAAAATGGAGAAAAGAACATTGTATCGATGGCCAAGGTAAATCCGATTTTTGGATCGTAACCGTCCGGATCAATCTCAACCTGAAATATTAATTTACAAAAATTTTTGGATGAATTTTCGGAGAGAAACATACAAACGCGGAATCGGGTTAATAGCAAAAAAAAAATAGCGTGTTATGTTACAGCAGCATGCAGAGATATAAGAAAGCGTAAGAAATTCTCGGAGATGAATTACGTAAATAGGATGTGATAACAAATAACAAATAGCACATATCTGTAAAGCGTGGGTTATGTATTCAAATGAAATTTTAACCGTTGATAGATAGAGGGGAAAGAAATATCGTATTTACTTTTATTTGAGAAGTTTAAAAATTTTTAAAATGAACTGATTTTATAAATATTTTCTGAGATATGAAAAATGGATCATGTGCTGGTTTTTTTAGAAGCGGCGTTATAGTTGCCCGGCTTAAGCCAAGGCCCAGATGAACCTCATCAAGTCATCTGAGACCAAGAAATCTTTTATGGAACTTTCAGGCATTTTTTTGGCTCTACAGTTTTAGCTTAGGCCTGTAATGGGCTTCTGTATTAGGAGCGAATGGCCACAGTTCTAGCATTTTAAGGCTCTTAAACTCAACCCATGCTGCTAGTGGTTTAACTTTAATAGCTCTATAAAATTTCTAAAGACTTAATTGGCTGAGCGCAGCTTTTATAGTTCTTTAATCTTAATTAAGAATCTAGGGGCTTTAACCGCCTTAAAAACTAAATGAGTATTTAGACTCTGGGGCTACTTTAGCGCAAAAGAATCTTAAAGAAAAACGAAAAAGGGGTAGAGCCATTGCTCAGGAGGTCGAAAACCCTGAAAAAAATCTCTAAAAAATAGTTGAGGAAAGAAAAAATTTAAAATTCAGCCCAACTAAGGGCTAAAAAAACCAAGAACCGTTATTACTGTAGCAAAGTAGATTCTGAAACTCCAGTCGTAAGTTTCAGGTTTCTCCAATAGATGGCGCAAGTGCTCCTACAGTTTTGGTTCAAAGAATGACAGCTAGATGGCGTTAATTCCGGAACATAGAAAAACAAGAGACATCTGGCACCAAGAGACACCAAACGGTAGCTCAGCCCCCTTAGCTTCTTCTGGCGGACAATACTAGAACAATCGACCTAATTTCTTTTATTTACATTTCTAAGACAGTTGAATTTAAGAAATTGCAAGGCTCTAATTTTATTTTGATCCTTCTTGAATTTTTTTTCTGACACCAATTCTTCTTTTATAAAATCAGTGATGAGGAATTATTTTCTACCGTGAACGTTTTTACTGTCTCCAATTTTACCAGGACAGATTTTAGCCAATGACACAGGTATACAAGCATAGAAATCTTATAGTTTCTCAAGCGTGAATATATGCAAAAACATTAAAAACGACTTTGAACAATTCGTTTCACTCTTTTCCTTTTCAACATAAAAGACAAAAAAAAAAAAAGTAACAAGCACAAATGAAAGTTAAAATGATAATACTTTTACAAGAAAACCATTTACCCGTCAATAAAAACAGTAAAAGCCGAAGTGCTTGATATGTTTTAATGCACGCACTTACCATGAATGATTAAATCAAAACTAAAATAATTAGTAAGGATATAGTCTTCTTGTATGTAAAGCGTCCCAATGCATTCAAGCTCATGATACCCCGTTAGGTTAGATTTTGTGAAACGATATCCGATATGTGGATCGTATGGAGCCGTCACCTTGAAAAACCCAAAATTTTTTTAAGCCAAAAAAAATCATTATCCCGAATTTTAGTTTTCAGCCAACACCAAAAAATCTGAGGCGTATTTAATCTTAGTTTTGAGTGTAAGCCATTTGGCATACGGGTGGAATTCCAGCAGGGAAAAAATTGCGAAATGACTTAATTAAACTAGAGCTCAGAAATTTTTTTTGGGGCCTAAAGTTTCCAGTTATTGGAAGTTTTCTAAGATTAAATGTACCACTGATTGTAGCGAACAAAAATTTTAAATATTACTTACTAGACTGTCGCCCCATAACAATGTAACATTAACATCAGGATCAGTTGGCTTACACGGCACAACGAACTCCTGATGTTGCAAAGCAACTACCGGCCTATCCAAATCTCGCACTGCTAACAAATTCGTATAATCCACCACATATACGTAAACTTGTGCAGAAGAATTTCCATCGGAACAATGATAATACCCTGTAGCTAAATAATGAGCATGACTGACATTTAATCGGCTTACGAAATACGTCGAGTTCTCTTCTTCCAGCGAACTTGAAAATTCCGTTTCCTCCTAAACAAAAAAATAACCATCACAATATGCCCGACCCAAAATCATTCGATTCATCAGAAAACATACCGATTCTGGATAACTCCAAGATAAAGAACTATTCCCTTCGCATGATAAAGTGAAATCATCCCCAGAGGGAAACCGTTGTTCCGCTGGTCCAAGAATCTGAGGAGATTCCGATATGGAAAAGGTTACAACTGGAAAAGGGAAATAATTATTATCATATCTCCTGCAATTATATAAAAAGGGCGGAAAAAGGAAATTCTTTATCGGGGCAAACATTCCTTCTTGGAATTTCGACAATTGTTTTTACTCCAGAATTTTTTTACCAAAAAGGTCCTTGACCCGTTAAAAAAAGTGAAAAGAATGCCTCGTCTTCCTGTTATGGAATAAAGGCCTGAAAATTATAATGCGCAGGTAACCTAGAGATACTCGATTGCAATATACAGGTTTGAAATGACGTCATCAAGGCGACTCTTTCTCCTAAGAATAACTATTTTATGATTCATTTCATTCGGGGAATCCATTTCTAATGGTTTTTAATAATAACGAGTTTGAAAAAAAATTTCAACATCCAATCATGGTTTTTTTTAAAGTGGAAGATCTTTACGGTCCATAGAGCATTGGGTGGGTTTTCCACTTATTATAGCATTTAAATTGTCAAAGGGAAAAACTATAAAATTAAAAGGAAAAACGTTGTAATTAAATTCTTAGCAGAAATCGCCCCGAATTTTTTTTTTTTAAAGCTTTGAAACTTACCATGACAGATGAAAATAAAAACGATGAGTAATCCACGTGTTAAGGTTCGTGACGTCATCGTGATCAATGTTTACGCCCACATTTGTCCACCTTAAAAAGAATCACGAATTATTTTTTTGCTTCTTGGTTTAATCCAGAATTGTGGTTTCGTTTTAAAATGTTTAAAAAAATGTCTCCTGATAAAATAACGGAACATTTCTTGTTTCCATTTTGAAGATAAAAAAGTGGAATCAATTACTAATTATGGTTGTGTCTTCAATTCTTAGGTTTGTTTTTTATTTCTACAACGCCCAAGCCTATATTTATTTTTTTGAATAGTGAAGAAAATATATTCAATTATAACATGGAATCGTAATTAATTACCGTTATTAAAATCTAAATATAGATTTTTATTAAATCCGAATCTTCGCAATTAACGACCTGTATAAATAATTGCGATATGATTTGATAATCGTCTGATTTATTTGTTATTAAAATCACGTAAATTTTTTATTGTGAAACTGCGCCTCTTAATAAAAAAAATTTCAATAGAATTGCATGTTGGGTTAGATAACCTAAATTTTTTGTTACAAAGAAAGGAATTTCCAAGCTATGTAAAAACCTGTAGGCCAGAGTATTTTATTTTTATTCTCGATTTCTTCTGACGGCGCTAATGACCTCAGCTTAAAAAAGAAATTTTTTTTTCAAATTCTCTGAAAGTAAGAAGTGACATTGTTGAAATTTTAAAATTGATTAGTTAACCTTCCGGGTATTATACTGTGTGCCTATTATAAAGAGCAATAATAAAAGGATTAAAATAACAAAGATTTTTTTAAAAAGGCGACATTTTTTTTTTTTTGACAAAAATGTCTGATGGGTTAATTATTTTGGAGCCAGTCTGAATTATATTACACCTTGCAGGTGATACATTTCGAGTTTTGGAATTTTAATGAGGAAGTCTGCGCATGATTTGTAATTTAGGGTGAAAATTTTGCTGCCAAAATAAGGGAAACGTTTTTAGCAATAAACAATAGCAATCTGTTCAAGAGGTAAACACTTTAGGACTGCTACCTTTCTTTTAAGGGGTATAAGCACCCAGAAGCAAAATTTGTCGAAAAAACGGTGGCACAAAATTATTCCTATCTACGATAACCAAATTCTAAGGCCTCTAAGCGTAAGCAAAAGCCATTCGAAGCCTGACGGTTTCAATTTTAGCAAGTTAGGCGCTAGCCGGGCATTCTTAAATTACCTTTACCTCAAAGAAAAAATTATCAGCTCTGTATTTGGTTGATTTCTCTTTTGAAAGTCAAATTTGAAGTAAATGACAAACTGCTGACAGATAGAAGATTTGAAGTTGGAACCCAACTAGGAGTATATCTAGGCCAATAGTTTAGGCACGTCTAGAAAGAGCCTCTGATTGTTGAGGCCTTTTTTTGCTAAAGTTACTCCAAGAGAGTGTCATCAGGCTTTGGCACCAAGTTTTTCTTGATTCTCAAGCTTCTCGGCATAAGCATTTCTTAGCTTTTAATCATTTTTATTCCCTATCTTGACCTTAAAACAATTTTAGCTAAAGATACTAAAATTCTGTTTGTCATCATTAAATCAGTAACTGCACTGTCTGTCAGAGCTGCAGATCACATAAAACGAAATCAATTTTTCTTTCCAAAGCTTCAAAATTGTCCCTTTTTCCTCATTATTAATTTATTTCCAAACAATCAAACTTCTAAAACTCCTCCAACATTTAGCCTTAAGCTTTGTTATCCCTTTAAATTTTCCCACACCTACGTCATTTTCTTAAAACTTCCAAAAAAACAACTTACAATCATTAAAAACGCTTCGAAAATAATCCAATTTGTATCCACATTCTCACAAAACTATAAAACCGACCGAACATCACTTGAAAATCACAAAACTAAAAACATTATTTATTTACAAACCACTATTAAACACTCCTTATTTAAATCCTTGGCACAAAACATGATGACTTAACGCGAGGTACTGAGCGATCAATCGAAACATGCCTGATTTCAGACGAAGTTTCCGTCAAGCGATAAAGTAAACGTCGTTATAATACTCGTTAGGCGAGGCAAGGCGGAAATACCCGAAGTGAAAAGAACAGAAGTTCAGACAGGCGTCTGCATTGTTATCTTAAATCTTGCATGTATTTCAAGTAGCATAATCATTATTTTGTTTGTTGTTAAGAGTAAAAGGCGCGTCTAATTGATTATTTTTTTGTGGCGGCGATTTTGAATTTTTGAAAAAATAATAGTGAATAAAGTAAATTATTTTGGGATTATTTAAAATTGAATTGAAGTTCTTAAATGTTTCATCAGAAAAAGTCAGCAGTGGTGCCATTTGAAAATTCGTAAAATAAAAAGGTGTTTAGGGTATGTTACGCGCCCCTGGAGCCTAAAATGGTTCAGTGGCTTAACTAAGGTTTGGTGGACCCGCAGAGCTGATTTTTTGGGCCCTCTTTGTCTGCAAAAATCAAATTTTCTTTTTTACCTGAATCGAGTTCAGACCAGTTCGGGTCCTGGCCCCAGGTCTCCTTACCCCTTTTAAGGTCTCCGCCCATTCAAATTTTGAAAATCTCACCCTATACATCATTTTAACTTTCCCCTCACGGGGAAACCAATTAAATTTTGAATGTTTTTTCTCCCCCTTTTTTTTTAAAAATATCGCCAAATACGGATGTAGCAGATAGGATAAGTTGAAGAAACATTTATCACAGAATGAATTGAAAGATGTTTTTAGAAGCCATTTATCTCCATTATCAGAAACCGGATAGAAGGGTAGATTCAGTCACGCATAGCAACACTGCTGAATTCTTTGTGAACAGATTCCTATTTTAACATGTAAATGCCGTACAATGTTAAGCAACAAGTTGTTTTCTCTTCTGATTTATTCCATTCTCGTTTTAATTATCTCGCTTAATACATGAAGCAAGAAAAAGGAACCATGGAGGAAAAAACCTTGGCTTAAGTTTCATTTTTCAAATTCTTATAATTAAATATCTTTTCATAAAGGAGATTTTTGCTGCCGGAAAAGGAACACGGACTGACCCCTTTCTATTGTGTTATTGATTCATCGATTCCGGTACAAATTATTATTTAAATGGAAGAGTTGGTCCATCTTAGAAGTGCAAAGCTTCTCTTCCACTTGACTGATGTCATTGAATATTGAACCGGATGCGGAACACGCAGATAACACTTTCCATCCCGTCCGATTTTCCGAGGCAATAGTTCCGGGGCTCTTTTGTTCTGTGCGCTATGGACGTATTCTTCCGCATGACATGATTTCACACTTCCTTTAACTTTTCTTACGACTGCTTCACGAGGAATTTCTTCATTAAAAACAACAAAAACAATCGGATATTTCTAACACGTTCTACTACTTCTTCAGCGGAATTTATAAAAAAAAAAAAAAAAGGGAAAACTTGGAAGCTTATAAATTTGGAATCGGGGGCGAAGTTTTTTGATATTTCACACCGGTTGGAGGTTATTATGTTATCGTGTGGCATTTCGCCAGGTCCAGAATGGGAAGCGATGATTCAAAATGGAATAAGAATAAAGTTGAATTGAAATATTTTGTTTGGAAAAAAAAATAAGAGTAGAATCAACCCCCCTCAATCTGGGATTTGTATCGTCATAGAATTAGAAACCTCAAAACGATGTATTCAATAAAAACGGTTGCCCTGGAACAGACAGGCGCTGATTTGTGATGTGGTGTGTAATCGGTCTTTTTAACGGGTTCAAGGAATTTTATTCCGGAGGCTGTTCAGTGATTGGGCTTTCCTGAAAACCCTTTTATTTAAAACAGAATTATTTTATTTGAAAATAAATGGATTTCGTCATACCCAGCTTACGATATTTCTTGCATTGAATCGAGCTTGATTTTTAAAGATAGCTGATTTCTGCCTAGGAGATAGTTTTCTTTTTGAAGTGGCGACTTAAGGCCGCCGAACGAAACAGTGGCTCCGAATTCTCGCTTCGGCTTAATTAGTCTTGAAGCCGTATTCATCACAAGTGCCTCTCTTGGCCGATCTATCGTAGGTCGCTGTCCTGCATCCATCGAGACATTATCTTCCCATTTTTTTTAGGGCTTGTTGGGCTTGCTTTGTCATGCACACCTCTTAAATTATTATGCCGAGATTCTTCTCGACACATTTTGCCTTCCTGAGATATTGTAAGCTGCGTAGTAATCGACTCTTCTCCCACTCCCTAGATTTTACTAAAATGGCGCCCCTGCTTGACAACATTACTGTTTTTGTGCTTCATACAAAAATAGTAAAATTTCAACCCATAAAAAACACGATTGCTCCATCGACAGTAAACACCGCACTACAGCGCACTTGATATATTAATCTCTAAAATCTTTTTGAACACCCAAGCAGGAAAAACATCACTCCACGAGTGACTTATAGCCACATAAAGGTAACTTTTATTTAAACCCATTTCAAAAAGGCAATATCTTTTATAAAAAAGAAAATTTTAAAAGGACATTCCCGGCCTCGTTTCTGATATGATTAAACTTTATTTTTTTAAATCACTGCAGCGATCTTGTCAAATTTTATGGGTTGTTTCCATGAAAAAGGAACATATTCCCAGTTGATTATAAAAAAGTGACGTGATTGCATTCGGAGAGGTTTATTTCTTTCTAGGATAATGGACTGGCATAAAATGGGAAATTCTGATTTGTTATATCACAGTCTATTTAATACCGAACACCCCCCTTCTGTCCGTTTTCTTGATTCCCCCTAACACGCAAGCACCCCACTTCATTGCTACCGTCATTACCTGAGAATAGTCATTAATAATGTGTAAAAAGCTTTTTACAACTTTAATACTCGAGGAATCGGTTACTGAGGTCAGCTTTTCATCGAAATAAAACCTTGGCTATCTCCTTTTTACTATACACGACCTTCTTAGTAAAAACTCATTTCGCTTTATCGCCCACATAATGATTAAATGCTTTGGATTACTTTTTATTAAAGACCCTGATCTTGAACTGTGGACGGAAGAGGATTAAATCAAAAGTTTCTATTTGAATGTAGATGAAAAGATTCTCTTATCGAGTAATATTTATTCAAGGGTTTGGAAGGAAAACTTAACATTAGAATCTTTCACTGGATTAACTCAAATACATTTTTAATTATACGGCATCGCTGGATAATTATCATTATTACTCTTGCTGAAAACATTTAAAGGATCTCGATTTAGTCTTTTGAATCGTGAAAGATGTCAGATATCAAAATGTTTTTTAGATTGAAAGTCAGTAGCGACGTTAGAACGTTTTTAGCGGCCGAGGATATGCGGTGTTGGGCTCATTTTGTGATTTAAAAAATTATTCTGTTACTAAGAATTAAATTTGCGCCAGTTAGTCGTTCATAAAACTAAGCTTCAAGTACTAAAGAACAAATCTGGCTTGTTCCTGCGTCGCCTTCTGCATTCTAGAACTTTTGCGGCGATATGGTTTCTCAAATTTGTGTAAAGTTATTGTTCTTCCCAATATTTGCTTGTCTAGGAGAGACAATGAATGAAGTAAAGGTATCAGAAAGCATAGAAAATTAAAGTTGAGTACTGGATAGTGTAAAAAAATCTGAAAATATTTCATCATGACATTGGAATGGATGATGCGTATCGACATTGTCAGATACACGTGTGTTGGAAGCCAGGATTGCTTCGACCACAAAAGCAATGGCAAAAACATGGAGAATAATTTCTTCCTTTCGGATACAACTTTTATTTAACAAATTTTAATAGAAGTCGTTTAAGTATAAATTGAATTGCAAGGCAGCTAAATATACACAATGGGGAACTATATGTGTGCAAAAGTTCTAGATGGCAGGAGCGATTGCGGAATCGATGCAAATCAATTGTCTATCATTCAATATTAATTTATATTACTTAACCATCCGTCCAAATTTAACTTTTAACGCTTTACAGCAAATTTTATGTAAACATATGTTGTGCAAAAGTTCTAGATTGCAGAAGCGATAGCAGAATCTATTCAGATAGGTTGCTTATCATTTAATATTAATTTATTTTAGTAAACGATTTGCCCAAATTCAATTTTTCAGAACTTTAAAACCAGTTTTAAGCTCTGAAATTTTCAGGTTCGATCCAAAAATATTCCATTTAAAAATCCAGCTATCGAAAATGAACCGACAAAAATCCGCATCAGCAATGAAAAACAGAAGAAAATATAAATGATTGATATACTTTTTATTTTCACACACAAAAAAAAGAAAGGGAGGGAAAAAAGGAACGGGTTAATATGTGGAAACTAAATTCATTTAGGCATGAATTTCATATCCAGCATAAACGTCATTCCGCGTTTTTTTTTTTATAATTTAATGCAAATCTAAAAATAACCTAACACAAGGAAAAAAAGGAGGTTTTAAACGGCAGTGCCACACACTACACGTAAAAGCGGGAAAGGTATTATTGATCCCGTTAGATTTACCTTAACAATAAACAGGCGAAGTGCAATGCAGAAGGGAAGTAAAGCTCTCTTTGGATTATATCTAATCCTAATATGAGTTAGAAAAGCTTTTTAGACATTATGGGAAGAATATGTAAACCATTGTGACATTAAAACCGAGCATATTTAAATAAAAACATGATAGTGCAGGAAAAATATAAACAGCTATCTTGTTTTACGAATCATTGGAGTTTGTATGTAACTCAATATCACTTGTATTTATTTTACTTCATCTCATTTGCGGTTAACTTAAGGCAGGGTCGGATTGGTTCTTTGAAAAGGGTTAATAAATATCTTTTCACCTTAGCAAACTAAAGCTCTGGCCACTTGCGGGCTGTATGTAAGCTCTTGGCTGGCACAAGCTAAGTCCATCAAGCCGTTCTGCTATTAACATAATTGCGGGCTAGCGCTTGCCAAACAATTCAACCGCAAACACAGTAAATCGGTGAACGCTTTTAATTGAACGATAATACAGTTTTTTATCTGATTTTCTCTTCCCGCAACAGGAACCGATAATAACCATCGACAAGTTGCGTTATTGATTCATCAAGTTATTTGACACCATTAATCGAATGATTTCATAACTCAAATTATGAGCTATGAAATTAAAAAGAGCCTCTAATTGATCTTTATTATTCAAGTCTCGTGTGGAAAAGTGCGTTTGTTAAATATTCAAGCGTGTAACTAAATTTTTTTTTTGCTGCCAGAGAGTCAGTACGGCTCTGTTGATGCTCCCGCATAAAATAAACTTATTTTTTTTTTACAAAAAAAAAAAAAGAAAAAAGAAACACATTCATGATATTTTCGTCTCTTTTCTTTAATAGCGTTTTTCACATCTTTTATCTTTTTCCCGGGCATTAAGACGTTTTCACAACTTGTTTCGATTCCTCCCATTTCCTTATGCCATTATGTCTCCTCCATATTAATTCTTGATGTCTTTAAGAGAAATTGAAAAAGTTTTTGTAATTCACTCGGGTGTGGTTAACACTTGTGACGCAGGTTTTTTTTTTACCTCCCTCCCCTCTTTCTCCCCTTTATATACCCAAGCCGTACCTCATTACCGCTGACTAACCATTTCCGGCAGGAGGGATAAAATATTCTTTCCCGGTTTTGATAGGGATGCACAAATAAAATGGACACGAAAAGGTGAAAACATTCTTTCCGGTTTAAGAATAATTACGTTTCGGTTAATTCGTGTTTAACCGAAAGGGAAATAGCTTTTTTTGAAGGGGATGTTATCCTATTATCGGGCGAGTTATGCTTTAAAGCGGTTCTGACGAAATCTTTTACGATTAGACTTTATTTTTCAAGATGGCAGTTGATTTAATAAGTGTTCTAGGGCCAGAAATTGAAATTCCAGATAGAGAAATGTAATATATGCTCAAATTATAGTGCAAGATGAAAGTAGTTTATAGTAAGTTTTCCTTTCGCAGCCTTTCCAGTCAACTCTTTCTTAAGTACAGGATCACGGACGCCCACCATGATGCGGTCGCGAACCCGTCCGTCTCTATCCGTTTGAAAATTGCATTGAATCGCTTGCTTTCTCAAAGCAGTTAGGTAATCTGTAAAATTCCGGCCCTCTTTTTGATTCATTGTGTTGAAGATCTGCCTCTCAATTCCCTCATTTACTTCTGGTACGATCGCCGCTTCCATTAAATCTAAGATTTTCTCGTAATCATCCGCAGACGCTGTAGGAATCTCGATCGTGTCGTAAATGTCCTCTAAATGCTCACCGCAGCAATGTAGCAGCGTCGCGACTTGAACAGCCTTATCTTTCTTCACACAGCCTCTTGCTTTCATAAAATTGACGAACTTCTTCCTCCATCTTCGAAAATTGACGAGTAAATCACCCGTAGGCACGAAACCGTCCGGTTGCGTAAGATTTTCCATTACTATTGTTGAATGAACACACGTGGTCTGAATATTATACTAATTATGCGCTTGATAATTGGCGGCGACTCAAAATTAATATCACAAATTATTTATAAGGCGATACGATACTCAACCGACTGCGCCATGTTATATCTGCGGCTTTATTACAGAAGGTTTATTTAATTAATTATACAAGTCTTGAAGAACACATCTATTATATTACTGACATATTGTAAGAACCGCCGATTCGAGATATCGAACTATGATTCTCGAATGCACCATAGAGTACAATACATAACAGTTTGGTGATGCTATAACGAGAAGCGATGTAAAGAATGACAAGCAAAAATCTTTTTGAAAAAAGTCAAAATTATGCCGCTAGCGTCTAATAAAATTCGAATGAAGAGATCCATAGGCTCACGGAGGAGCCGCTGATTACTAGTATGATTCCCTTGTACAAGGGTCGATCTTCAGTCAATCTTCAGCATCTTCTACAATCTTGTGACTGAAGACGATCTATTTCTCTATCTATGACTTTACAGAGCTTGAAGCTCTATCGCAGCATAGCAGATTTTCTTCCAAGGCAAATGGCCCGCCAGCCGAAGATTCCTTATCGACCCGCATCCTTCGATACGTTGTCCTCTCAACAAAGCCGCAGTCTACCCTGAGGTCTTGCACTTGTAGAGCGTCCATCAAGAATCAGCCTTACCGTCCGAGACGGGGGTCGCACGCTACATGTCCCGCCCACTGGAGCCGCCGTGCCTTGATCATACTAGTAATCAGCAGCTCCTCCGTGAGCCTATGGATCTCTTCATTCGAATTTTATTAGACGCTAGCGGCATAATTTTCGAGGGATGATCGAGGGACAGTGTAGATCGGGCAGAAGAAAATGTGGCTCAGAAATTCAAGGGATTAGATTTCCAGTTCTGTGTAGCGATGATGATTGCCAATTTCTGATTTGGAGAAGGCACATAAAGAAGAAGTAGATCGACAACGGCAGACAGAACTCCCAAATATTTAGAACGAGAGAGGCGGCAACCGTGCATTGGGTCCGCTGGAGAACTAAGTAGAAGCTGCAGTTGAGCTTTAGTTTCTGTATAGCCAATGGGGTAGGGTTAGGGTAACCGGTGAGGCACGTTTTGTCTTGCTCAAGGAATGGCGTCCTTGCCCTGTGGTGAGCTCCCTTCTCAGGGTTATGAGTTAGTAGAGGGCAGCAGCTTCTCTAATACTGACCTAGGACTGGAGATGGTAGTAATCGGCAAGGCCTAGGCTCAGATACCGGGAGGCAGAGTTGGATCAATGGTATGGCTCCAGTACTGCGATGTGGAAAATTATGGAAAGTCACCACATTATTTGATATTCAAAATCATCAATGGTTGGCCATGATGATCGCCGATCTCCGACGAGGAGCGGGCATTTAAAGAAGAAGAAGATAGCCAATGGGCAAAAAGATCTTCATTATTTTATGTAGAAGTATTTTTGCTTCTGACTTCTGATTTTTAACCACTTTATAATCAATAATACCTTTTACATTTTCATTATAAATATTTCCTACGTAATAACTAATTCCCCAGCATTTTAAGTAGCTTTCATCCTCCCAACGCACGACTTCCTCTGAAAAAATACCCATTTTCCAGCAATATTAATTTGCTTTATTGCCCAAAGCCATCATTAATAACGCCTACAAAAAAAAGGTTGAGAGGTTTGAAAATTCTTATCTCCTGTTGAAAGATATTGAATTTATCGACAGTAAACCACTTACGATAGCAGTGCAGATAAAATATTTCAGCGGTTTTTCGATCTGGTTCGCCTCACCCGTCCATTAAAGAAACCTGATATTTTCTTCGATCGATTTTTATAGAATCTCCATATACGATGTCTTTACCTACCTTATCATTCACCCAAACGATCTCGCATTATTTTTCTAAGGAAAACCGTTTTTCTTCGGGGTTAGAAATCCCCTTTACGTCTTAAGCCCCGGCGTCCCTTTTCCTTTTAAAGGGTAGTTACGTATAAAATTAATTCCAAAATATTGAAATTAGTAAAGAAGCGAGAAAGTGGATTGCGAAAGTTTGAACGGTATTTTCATGTAAATATCGTGACTTTCAGCTTAATTATGACATCACCAGAGAAAGTGCTTAGTGAAAGCAAGCACCGTTTTCGCAGAAACTTTCTACTTTTATAAAGAAACCTTCCTTGAGTTGTGCCTGTCAAACTTTTGAATAATTCATTCACTCATTCATCTCTCCTTATTAATTCATAGTTTTTATATATGCTGTTTTCTGTATTATATACTCGAGTGAAGAAAGGTAAGCTAATTAAATTGTAAAGTCTAGTTTAAATATGGAGGTGATGAATTCATGAACTGTCCCCTTTTCACTGGGAAAATTCGCTTGTCATGTTAGTAGGGAGATTAATTTTCACCTTATGGTTAGCCTCAGCACTTAAAGGATCCGCATTTCTGAGGTATATTTAAGTTACATGTAAGAGGACTTGGCAGGAAACGGATAATTGAGTCCAGGGACAGAGCCAGGAAAGAATTTGGTGGCATCGCGCAAAGGAAAGATCTATTTTTTGGAATAAGCGTTTGGTATAGCCTTAGAAATGATATAATCTGGGGGGCAGACATGAGTGATGAGGCGCGTTGCAGTGCTGAAGTGACAATGGATCGATTGCATTTGACCAAGCAGGACCAGAAGCGATGAAAAGTAAGAAAACACGCCCTTGGTCGAATTTCGGTGTGTGTGCAAAAATTTTAATTAAAGGCAGCCTTTAATTAAAATTTTTTGATCTTTAAAACTTGTCAACTCATTAACTAAATCTTCAAGATATTCCTCCACCGGGTCTGGTTTACCTCCTTCTTTTGAATAAAAAAGGCCTATTAAAAATGGTTCACCCATATTTGCCCTTCCCAAAATTTGCCGGATGGAGTCTTTGTTTTTTTCACCGTCATAAATAAACTGGAGCACCATCGATGTTAACATTTATGAAAATGTTGCCTTTAAAATCAAAAACCATTTTTATCAGGTTCGTTAAAATTCCAAAGTAAGAAAAGGTGCCGTTGCAATTCCTTAGCCGTTTAACTTCAGTAATCCGCGGGGTCTTCAGCAGAGCTCGGCTGTCACTGGGCAGTTGAGAATGTCCATGGCGGCGCAATAATTTTAATAGTTGATTTAGCTGAGTATGTTTGATTTTATAATCAACTGCCCAGTGACAGAGGTTTTCAGCTAAATCTTCCTTTCCATTTCCGCTGTTAATCTCTTCGTCATTATCAATCCGGTCTAAATATTCCTGTTGATTGTCATCATTTTCATCCTTGTCGTCATTTCCCCGTAAATGTCTCTGTTGATTATCTTCATCCTTATTTCCGTCGTCATTTCGCTGTAAATGTTCCTGTTGATAATCTTCATCCTCGCCCTTGACCTCGTCATCCAGGTATAAATCCTCCTGTATGTTTTCGACCTTTCTGAAGGCTCACCGAACAGACTTTTATCACAAGCGTGATTAAATCAAGAAGGCTACGGTGGGCAGGACAAGTAGCTCGTGCACCACCGACGAGGATTATCCGGAAGGTGCCTTAGACCATTAGGAAGGTCGCGACTGAGCTGGGAGGATACCATCGCGACAGATGCAGGTTCAGTGGGGGGCGGCGACCCAGGATTGATCTGACTGGCGGAAACTCTGTGATGTGGCAGTAAGGCTTCAAGCCTTGTAATAACTGTGTGAAAGCGTGGATGCAAAACGGCTGAAGAAGATGATGAAAACGATTTTGTTTGAAAGTGAAGACTAATTTTTCCATAAAACCCAGGATGATTTCCCTCTCGCGTCCTCCTAAATAAAAATTTGAGCCCACTCCCTCACTGACAGCCGGAAATTCCCATCAACTTCAGTTGACAGGATATGTGGTTCAGGCACCGGCAGGTGAGTCATCGTTATGACGAGGGTGAATGCTGGGAGACCGATGGAGAGGCCTAAAAAACGAGGGGCGACAACGTGAGGGTGGATGCCCAACGTCTAAAAGTCTGAAAATGGTGAGGGGTGGCCCTCAATCGCGGCTGATGAAAGGAGGCTGTAGTAGGTCCTGCACAGGCCGCCAGGGAACGAAAGTAACTCTAAATAAAATCAAGTTTTGTTTTAAAGGCAATAAACCTTTTGAATTTAATTAACTTATCATATTGGTGTAGTTGAATACCAAATTTCAAGAGACTTGGGGATCAAACATTTTATGTTAGAAATGAAATTCTTAAACTTTCGTCATCATATCCGCGTCATCTTTGTCTTAAGGTTAATATTACTTTCCAAGGTTTGAGTATAACGCCATTCCAGTGACTTTATTTTACAAAATGATGCTATTAAAATAAGAACTTCCCGAGACTTTTAATAAAAAAAAAATTTTTTTATGGAAAGTTAATAGCATCAAAATATTTTCCATACGTGGAAAATGCTTACCCATATAAAACCCGAAACTGATCGATTTATTCTTTCAAAAAATTTAGTGCTTTTTTTTATTGTTGCGTGACGCCTTCTTAGATAACTCAAATCCGTCGAAGTACTTTATTTCGAAAGGGTGGTTCAGCAACCGTAAAGACCTCTTTTATTCGTTTAATACCGTTTTTTGATTGTTGTGTGGGAAAAAAGAGAGATGCCATTCGCCGGTTGAAACTTTTGCTTTATATGTAAGTTCCATTGACATTACATTCTTTTAACTTTTCTCTATTTGTTGTTCGGGGTTATGTTACACCTCGATCCGAAAGCAGAGCTAGAAATGGGGGTAAAAAAAATTATTTAGCAGGTCACATCAAAATTTATTCATGGCGATTCAAGGTTTAATCATAAACCAAAACGTATTCTCGGAATATTTATTACTTCACCTTTTCTTTACCTTTTTTACGGACATTTTTTAAGCTTTATAGCTTTTCCTTCCTATTCCATGTTTACCTTTTTTGAATTTTTCATGTAATGTTTTTTATTAAATGTAAAGGAGTTGATTTATGAGTCATCCTGTTACGGAAACCTTTCTTTGCGCCTAGTAATATGCACAGGCCTATTGTATACAGGATATTATCGTTGGAAATCTTGAGAATAAAAGAAGGGAGGATTTCTTCATGACGATAAGCGGGAAGGTGAATGCTGCGAGACTGATGGGGAAGTTTTGGGAATTGTGGACGGATAACATGAAAGACGATGTCCAATACCTAAGAGTAAGAGACTGGTGACTCTTAATCTTGTCGAGTGAGAGGTGGAAGGATTCAGGAAAAATTTAGATTTTGTGAACAAAGTCGCACAAGCTGAAGCTCTTGATCGACGAAGGTTAATGAGCTGCAGGGTTCAGTTCCTAGAAAGCCACTAGAGTAAGAGTAAGTAGATGGCCTTGGTGTCAGAGAGAGCTCGAGAGGATGAACGTTGCGAGCAACAACAGGATCCAGAAACTAAGGGACAACGATATCGAAAAATTGCGAAACTTCAATGGGTAGAGAGAACAGAAGACAAAAAAGTTTGGCAAAGGTCGAAAAAACCTACATCCAAAAAAAAAAAAAAATGCGAAAGCTTAGCAGTATCCAATTAGGTGGGAAGGTCGATAAACATTCCTGAATTTCTGAAAGAACCGAAGCCGCCTCGGGGTGCGAAAATTTTTCGCTAACTGACCTGTATTAAAAAGTATTTTAACTTCGAATAAAAACGAACAATCGCATAAGTTTAACGTAAGGCTGTCGTATTTTTTTAAAAGAGAAAAATATTAGAAAGGTTTCGTCCGATCCCTTTCACACGTTTTAGCAATTTCCACTTCATATATTTTCTGCGAAAAACCTTCATGTTATTTTTCCCTCATTCTTATATGCATCGGTAAAGTTGCGTGGAAATACCGAATAAAAAGCTGAAGTTTCGAAGTCTTTCAACCGTAATCCCTTTTAAAGAAAATGAAATTTTTTTGAAGAAATTAGTCGTTGAAAAAACGTACTTAGTGAATATAAACTTCCGGTTGGTATCGATCAAAAAAGCCAACGGGAGAAAAAAAAGGTAAATCAAAGAGAACAAATTTAAAAAAAGATAAAGTAATGATATTAACAACCTTCTTTTTCCGCTGCAGCTGGTCTTGTCATTATTTCCTCAAAAATTAAAACTTAATATCGTTGAATGCAAACTCGGATAAGCTTGACCTAAACTAAAAAATTTTTTAGGATTTTATGCTTCAAATTTATTTTTAAGAACTTTTTTTTTAATGGAGTGAAAATGAAACGTGCAAATCCCGAGCAAGACGCTTATAAATGCAGCAAGCGGATACGGGAAAAAAAGCAGGGGAAAAGGGATTATAATAACCCTCACCGAGGCTAAAGCGGCAATAAAAATTGCGAAATTAAAAATAAAAAAAAATTCAGGGAGACACATAATTCACAAATAAACGGAGGAATTAAAAAGTTGTCACAAATAGAAGCAGAAAAAAAAGTGGTAATTATTCGCCCCATTGAGATTTTATGCCCCAACTGTTGACTTCGCCCTCATTTTTTTCCTCTTTCTTTTCCCTTTCGCGAAGCAAATTATCAAAATATTTTCGCATAAGTTAAATGAGTAGTGTTTTTTTTTTTTTTTTTAATGAAAATAGATTATTTTGTTTTGAAATTTGAAAAAGTCACACAGGCAACATCAAAATTGGGATGTTAGGCCAGAAAGCCGATTTTTATTTACTAAACTTTGTAACTAGAGCTGCTTCTTGATCGCTACTAGACTACAAACTGACATAAGTGAAGTAACTTAACTCAGGTCAATCCAACAAAATTTGGCCCAGCCTAACTTAACCTAATGAGCCACCACACAAAAAAGTTTTCCTATTCGTTTTCTTGGAATTTGTAAAAATTCATATTGCGTTCTGGCCAATATGTTAACAGTCCAATATCCGAAATCATATTTACAAACAGGGGAAAAAAATAATTAACGGAAAAACATATCCAACGTGAAAATATTCCGATAACACGTTACGTAAAATCTCAACTCCGGTTTATTTTCACCGGAAACCAATTTCCATTGTTCTAAATCTTTTGTTTAATTTCGGTAAAACTTCACGTATCTAATTAAAACATTCCACAAAGTTCCATTTTCTCCTCCCCTTCAAAATCATATTTCGCTTTCTGATATAAGTTTAGTAGGATTTCCCGCGGTCTGTATATAACAAGGAGGGCGTGTGGGAGCTTTCGAGTTCGAATAACCATTTAGGAAATTCAGCATAGTTTCAGCTCCCCCTCCTCTCTTAATTTTTCAAAGGGAAAAAACGAAGGGAAAAGATATCTGGAACCGGTCAACCCCTAATGATGACTATCATATGGTTTCGCCTTTTTAATGTATCAGATAACCAGCTCAGCGAAAATTTGTGCGCTCGAGTAATTTTTTATTAAGACATGACATTAAACCCACGACGCCTGCGATCGTATCTAAACAAGCAACAGCTTAATATATGAAAAATAAGGTTATTAGGTTAATCTATTTAATTTTTTTAAGGCGAAGGGTTTTTTTTTTATTTTCTTTAGGCATTGTTCCTCTTAGTATCGTTTACTTGATTTAATATGACTAATTTACAAGGTAAATAAAGAGAAAGGCTTTTTTTGGGGGGGAAAGGCTGTCAGGGAACGTAAAAAGAATTCAACGAAATACTTTTACCTTTCATTAGTCGAACGCAACCTTTTTATATTCTTTTCACGAACGCGACCGCTAAGCGCTTCATTATCCAACACGTCAACGCTTTTATTCAGCTTCTCGCTTATTTTTATCATGTCAAAACATTATAAACGGATAAAATATTATTATACCGGTAGTCTTCAATTATACAGGATTTCTCCATTGAAAAATTTTTATAAGCTAAGAATAAGGAAATTTTGATGAATAGGTTGCACGGGTTGTTGATGATTAAAAAAATGTCGAATGGTTTTAATGAGAGCGCGATCGGGTTTAGTCGTATTATAAACCAGCTCATTGCAGGAAAAGATTAAGGTAAGAGGAAATGACTAGCAGGTCGCTCAGTTTTCATAGCTCGGTGCTTTCCCATAATAGAGTTTCGGTTATTCGTTAAATTTTTTTGGCGAGTGAAATCTTAGGGAAAAAATACTTCTTCTCTAAATATTGGGTCCTGTGCAATAGAGATTTGAGGCCATAATGGCGATTTGCACACGTGAGGCCGCCGAACTAAATCAGGAAACTGTGCGATAAAATTTCAGCAAAATTTTTTTAACCAATTTTCCCACTTGAGTTATTGACCAAACCCAGATTTTATTTTGAGTAACCATAAATCTTAGAGTGCCTGGTAAGATTTGCGAAAACGTAGAAAAACATGGATCATAGATATGCAACTTGTCAAACATGCGTGCATATAAATTGCCTATTACTACGAAAAATTATTCAAATTGGGTTATAGATCGTGGTAGTTTTATAGATCGTAGGGGTTTTTAGGACAAGTTAAATTAAATCCGAGCGCATAATTTCAAAATTTTTATACAGTAGATTCTTCAATAGTTCTCAAAAAACGGGGCTTAAGGAAATCCCGTGTCCATCACTACCAATCTCTCAGATTTTTGAGCTGTGACTTCTTTCATCAATCTTTGATCATCTTCTCACTATTGGCCAAGATTTTAATATTTTAAAATTCACCTAATTTTTTTTGAAAGTGAATCTCACATTTTCCCATTCTCAGTAATTGAAAAGCGGTTATAATATTCCAAATTCAAAAGGTGGAACTCTTTATCCTAGTAGAAAATCCGAGTATTATAATTGACAAAATGGATCATTAATTTGAGTAACCGTTCTCTAGGTGAACATAAAACGTTCGAACCAACTGTTCACGGTCATTGATCACCCAAGCTATGTAACGATTTTTTCATTCCGGCTCTTCTTCCTGTTTTCATATCTTATATCTCTTTTCCTCCCATATATACGTTTCGTGCGAAAAGTTAATGTTAGGAAAAAGTATTAAAGAAAACGACTTTCTTTTATGCCTAAAAAGCTTTTAAGAATTTTTTTTAAAAAAAAATAATAATTTATGCAAATTTTTTCCCCCCGTCGTCTTTTCTCCTTTTTACATGTTTTGGACATAGCATACTCGATCCCTGCGGTAAAGAAAATAGTGTAAAAGGAAACAATGACTACGGTAAAGTTTAAACGAGTTACGATTTATGATTTCATTGTGGGGTGGAAAAGGGCAAAAACGAAAATCTCACACGGATGAATCCTCGAAAACCGGAAAAGGCTCATAAAAAATTTTCAATTATCATTTTATTATATCTAATGTAAGCGTAAAATCTTGTTTATTCCTTATAGGGTTTTATGGATCGGGGTTTAACCGGGGACGATTCCCTCTCAGATAAAATTATAAATGTTGTAAATGTGAAAAGGCAAGTAGTAAATAAAAGATTCTTGAAGGTTTAAAAGTACTAAAATCCTTTTTGTTGAAAGTAATGATTAGGATGATGAGTGTTGTGCGTAAGGATAAGCGATAGTACCGTCATAGAATTTTACTATTATATCTTTATCGGTTTCAGTATTTAACTGGATCAATGATAGGATGAGAAAAAAACGGGAGCATTTATTTAAAGGGAAATGGGGAAATGTAGATGAAAGCTGACCAGGATAAGACTCCTCGGTAGGTGTAAGTGATAAGGTTCAATGATACCAAATTCTGGTATCATGACATTAATAAAAGATCACTGCAGGTTACTGAAAAAATTTAGCGTGACTTACAATAAGCCGTCGTGGACAATTGTCTCCGCTTTTGGTTGAAGTCGATTGTCCAATCTCTCGGCGGCCGTGTGACGTCATTGGTTATTAACCGCGACCGCAAGAACAGTGACGGTAGTTTGCTGCAAGTTTGTAAGGGAACTAGTTGACGCGCAACCTTACACTTACTTGCTGCAAACTTGCAGCAAACTCACCACTGTTCTTGCGGTCTGGGAAGTAACCAGCGCGGTGGCGCTGCAGACTTGCGGTAAACAACCCCTAGTCACTTGATTATGGCCACAGCACTACACACCGATCGAGTAGCAGAATGGATTGAGCACAGTTGGTATTTTTGTCACATTACTTCAAACGTGGCACTAGCACACTGCCTGGTTTAATTAACTAAAGCATTATATACAGGGGAGAATAGTGATTGATGGGATGAGTTCTGGTTGGCTAGTTATCTGGACGCCATTTTGTCGTCTCTAACCAGTTTGAACTATTCATTCATAACTTGCACTGCGCAGGTAATTTTTCCCCTTACTTTTGAGTGGGGGTCAGAAAACCATAACAACTTCTTCCACGAGCGCGCAAATTCATTTCAGTTTCTCCGCGTTCATGTCAGTGTTACTAACCCGTGTATTGTATTGTGAATTTGTAACGGCTTTTTGTTAATTTTTTAAAAAATTATTTTGTTTCAGTTATGACATTAAATTTCAACGCAGTTACTATTGCAGCACAGAAGCCATGATGGTGAGTGAATTCATTGTTTTTTTTTTAAATCGCAATCCATTTTAACGTCTATCTACCAGCCACTAAGCCAATCATTGTTCCCAGACAAATTAGAACACGAACTCTGCTGTTATTTTTATCCCCATTCCCAAAAGCATTGAATTCCACCTTTCGACTACCGGCTTAACAGACGTATTTCCCCGTTTAGAAACCGTCCAATCCCGGATTACTCTAAAAATGTTTACAAATATACGTTTACACGAAGAGTTAATATATGACCGAAATGACATTCATTAACGGATTAACTCCAAAAACTGTTTTGTTGTTATGTGTAATCCTGACTAATTAACATTCCCTTGAATTTGACGCTGCTGCCCTATACCGATACAAACAATGCTTTTCGGAAATAAAATAGAAAAGAAGGAAATTCGGGAAAACTAGAATTTTTTTTTGTTATGTGTTCAAGAAGATATAAAAGTAAATCGGCTTTTTAAAGTTTCTTTTTCACTTCTTAGGAGGTTACTTTTCAACTACAATAACCCTTTCATACGTACGAAAAGCAAACTAAACTGCTAAAGCTTGCTTTTCAACTTTCCCCTTCCATTTTTTTTGTGTGTGCAAAAAGCTGCAAAATTTTGAAAAATGAGATTTCAGACGATCTCTTATCCAAATAATTTAACGCAATCAGTTTGGATTTTTTATAAAATCAAAAAAACGTCAGTATTTTTTCTGATTGCATTTTTTCTTTCAATATGAATAATAATCCGTTTTATTCCAAGTTAAATTTAGAAATATTTTTAGAGGAAAAAATTGAAAATATCTTTTTGCAATAATGATAAAAGAAAAGTCGTTATTTATAAGGCCCGTGCAGACAATGGTTAAAAAAATCTTTCCGCATTAAAAAAAAAAAAAAGGTTATTTACTTCTGCCGTCCATTAAAACCATAACTCACGGACAATACGCCTGAAATTGGGAGCTATTACCAACCCGTTTTGGTTTTTACAATATATCTTCTGCTTTTGTTTTCTTTTATCCTCCACACCTCGATCGAAAATATCCTTTTTTCATTAAAAAGCTGATTATGTTTTCGCCATTCATTGTATAAAGTTTTCGTGGAACTCATCACGGATTGCGGTGTCGGTTTCGAAATATCTCAGAGTACATTATTTGAGAAGTGACGCCTCAGCTTTCGCCAGTATTATTGGTCGGTAACTCAAACACCGAAGGGTTTTCCGATATTATATTCAATACGACAGCATGCCAATATCAATATGGCCTTACAACCTTCCTCGTCAACTTTAGAACTTCCCTTCAACCTCCTATCGTTTTGTCTTCGTTTCTGGGAGTTGTTGCTGTCTCTCTCTCTCTTTCTCTCGATCTCGGATCTCTATTTTCCTTTCCCTCCGGGTCGCGTCACTTTAATGCTTCTCAGACGAAAATTTAAATCTTTAAAGGTGAAAAAGCATTTATCAGAATCGCTTAAGGCTGTAATCGTTTTAATGTTTCATATTGTGGGGAAGTGAGTTTGAGGTTTAAGGATTATTGATGTCGATAAAAATTTTTCGAGGTAAAGGTAAAATTTTTAGTGTTGGGTCGAGTTTTGTCTTGAGTACCCGGGTCGTTTCCATGATTTTTGTTCCACCTAGTTGTGAAGTAGCCATAAAATTATTTTCTTCTTGTTTCTTTCCTGATTCAAATGTAAATAAAACTCACTCGGTAGTTTCAAAATTTCAAAACAAATACGATCTGTTTTGTCGGATGGCCGAAGCATGATTGCCGCTGGCAGAGCTGCTTTCTCGACATATTAAGAGCGCTGGTGGGGCTGAAATCAATAGCTTTCACAAAAACAAGGAAAGTTGAAAGTGGCTTTATGGAAAAAGGGCACATGTGTATAGGAAAAATAATGGTTTTTCTGCTTTTTTAGGTGAAACTGTAGATTTTTGGGCATTTGAAAGATGGAAAAAGTATTTTCACTGTCTACTAAAAGCGCTAATGCTTTAGTGTAGTTAAAACGAAACTAGATCGTCATATATTTTTATGGATTGATTAGGAGTCGTTTTTATTTATCACTATATGGGTCCATGGTGCTTATCGCTCGGACCATATGCTTCAACGTACGTACTTTTCATTAATTCGCCCAACATCTTTTTCAATTAACCGTAAAGAGAAAATAAATGTGTTTCCATAGATTTCCCCTACCCGTTTTCTTACTTCTATTTTCTCTTTCATAATTAACCTTAATCTTTTTCCTAAGGACCAAAAAAGCGAAGAACAAAAAAAAAAGAAAAAATATTTAATTTTAACTAATTTAAAAAAAAATTTCCTTACACAAAAAAAAAAACGACAAGGAATCTACATTACAACCTGAATAAAAATTGCAAGCGTTAATTTTCCATAAACTCCGGCGTCTTATTTCCTCGTGCAGAAACTTACCCTTATCCAAGAATGTTGAAAAAAAAAAAAAAATGGCAACACGCCATTTCGATGACAAACCGAAAAAATTCTTTTTGTAAAATATGATTAAGGTGTTTAGCTTTATGCCCGAAATAAAATAGCACAAGAGATAATCTGAATGAAAAAGGATAGAACCCAAAAAGCTATCCTCGTTGCAAACTTTCCAATTTTTTAAGTTTTGCAAAGTTCCTTTTTCCACCCCACCTTGATACTTATACAAAAGTATTTCACAAGAAAGTTATGGAGTCAGTTTAGAAACACATTTTTCAAATTCTCTTCGTTTCCTTGCGGGAATCACCGCTTTTGAGTTTTTGTGCAGCAATTTCCGTTTGTCGCATCAGCATATAAAGAGCTTGTCACTTTTATTGTGCCTCAACCCTCCCAAAAATCATCGGGGAGTTTTTTTAAGGACAGAAAAAAAATCGGGTGAAGGAGAGGGAAAAGAAATTTGCTAATAAAATTAGTTAAGTGTCATTTTTGCGAACGACCAGGCTAATTTTACTTTAATATAACTTCCAACGAATTTCTCTCTTCCAGCCTCTTTTTTTCCCCTCCCTCGTTTTCCTCTTTTTTTCTTTCATCCCTTAAGTAGTTGTGTAATTAAAAACCGTTCAAATTTACGGCCTCTTTGTCTCGTCTTCGTTTCGCACGTCGAGTGGCCATTGAAAAGTGAAACTGGGTCTAAAAAATTCGAATCTCGGGGAAAAAAGTTTTGGGATTTTTGTCTTGGGGATGATTTTACTGAATTAAATAAAAAAGTTTTATTGGGATGAATTTCGATTTTTCAGTTTTTTTTTTTTGGGTTGGACAATATTTTATTAATTCTGGGTATCATGAATAACATAGCGAAAAATTTTAATCCTATTTAATGAAATGAGCGAATATTTTGTATTTGTTTAAATCCTACGTTCCCGCGAATAAAATACGGTATAAGTCCCCTGAATAAACTTTTTGAAAAACATGCAAGTAATATGGAAACCAATTACGATGGAAAATGAGCAATATAGTTAAATCCCTCTTTATATCAATTAAAATTGAAATCCGAACTGGTTTTCCATAGAAGCTTTTTGGAAAGAAATTTTAGGATGCTTTTATGATAGTTTCAAACTGACCATACTTTATCAAATAGGAGCTTTTTGTATCTCCGTGGCAGGCCCGGACTGGTCCTTTTAAAAGTAGCGAGCAAAAAACTCGAAACGGCGCCTTAAAATTTCTTTTAGTTTTTATTTTCAATACAAGAAAAATTCTCGCACTGTAAAAAGACGGGGGGAACTATTAATTATAATAATAGCGCCCTGTCTTCTTATAATAAGTGAATTTTTATTAAATTAAAAAAACAGAAATTTTAGAGATTGGCAAATTTTTTTTGGTTAAAATTACATAAATTTTTCTTTTGCGAGTTTTTTTAGTCAGACATAAACTAGCTATTCCAGAGGAACTAAGCAAAAACCGAAACCAAGTTACAGGGCTTCTCTTACAATTTTTTTTTACATTCAAGAATAAAATTTGTTTATACTCTAAGAAGACAGGGTGAATTACTATTGGTCCATAAGCGCTCCGTCTTCTTATAATGAGAATGAATTTTTTTATATAACTAAAAACCTCAAGTACGCAAGATGTAGAATTAGTTCGGAATTTGCCCGGTGCGGACCTAATTCATGAAAAAGTCATTCGCGAATCTTTTAGGCCTTTTTTTTAGTAGCATAACGTCAAGTGCGAATAATTGGCCCAAATTTTTCATAATTAAAAAATTTACTGAGGCTCTTGTATTAAATCCATTATTAAGAAAAATAAGGCAGAGAGAAAAGATCTCTAATATGGAAATCTAACGAAAACAAATTGCACAAATGCAACCAAATTTAATTAACAAAAGCTTCGATTACGCGAAAATAAACAATGATCGATTTCCAATATTAAACTCGTAGCAAAAATAACATTTAACTCACATAAATAACATTGTCTTCGGATATTCAATTAGAAAAGCTTGATTAATTTTATTCATTTCCATTTCGATGAAAATTATTCTTTTTATCGCTCCGGGGGAAAATTCCAAGGAAAACACTTTATACGGCGTGTCGAACCGCAAACCGTGCTGCTAAAGCGATAAGCAAAAGAAAAAAAAACTCCCTTTTTAACGAATTATTTCCTGCTAATTAACACTATTTTGAAAAGATAATTAGAAATCCATCTCAAAGGATGAATTATTGTTAGAGGAGGGGTAAGGACATTAAGCTATGCTTAGGAAGCTTTGCTTTACAAGGGTGGTAGGAAAACCGCAAAGCAATTAACTGTTGTATATTTGCGGGTTGCAACTAGAGTGTCCGAGGGGCGATTTCCATTAACAGTCATATGCAAATCTTCTCACAATAGGGCGAGAGGTATTTGTTGAAAATCGCTACAAAAACTGAACGCATAGAGCTTAAGTTACGTATTTCGTAAACTCGGTCGCGAAGCTTTAGTCCGGATTTGAAAGATTGAAATACGCATATGGAAATGATGGAAAGGGGGGGAGATTTCAAATGTGTTTGACTTGTACGTGTTAAATTCAAACATTAATTTTATTTCTTTCAAATGACATATTTGCTAAAGTTAGTTTAAAAATGTGTAACTGTATTTATTTTCTTTCTCTCTTTTTTTTTTTTTTGAAATTAAATGCTGGAACAATTTTTAATCGTGTGAATGAGGAAAACGAACGTTTGCTAATTTTTTACCGGTTTTTTTTTTTTTTTGAAATGAAAGTGCTGCATCACCCGTATAATAATCAATTAAAAGCCAGAAATGTATATCCGTTTTCATGAATTTAAAAAGGGAGAGAAAAATTACCTTTCCATTTGATCAAGGGAGATTTCCGCACGAAAAACTTTGTTACACTCTTTGATAATTGTTTTTTTTAAATGTTAGGGTGAGTAGGTATAATTTAAATAAGACTCGCACGAGAAGTAGCCGCTTTTCTAATGGGTCAGCGTTGCCCTACAAAAGGTGACTGTATATTTTTATCTGATACTGTTTAAAAGCAATAAAAACCAATAAGTAGGAATGGTTGAAAGTGGATCCGAGACCTTAAAAAGCCCTTTAATCAACGCAAAATTTAGTTTCAATAATATTACATACTTATTGGCAATGTCTATGCAGGCATGTACAGCAAGTTGCCTAACCATGATCCAGATGTTTTCATATATTCTGCAGACTTACTCGTCCTGGCACTTCACTATAGGGTAGTAGGTTCAAGCTCTAAAAGAAATTGCAAATTTAGAATGAAAAGGGTTAGGTTTAATTTGTTTCCAAAAATCCATCAACCAGATCAACAATGATTTGTCCGTTTTACTCGAAATTTCTTGTTTTTATTTTTAACCCATACACACCCCTGAAAATTATGGTCAAAGAAGAGAGCTTTAAGAAAATTGTTTTGGATTCAGCACGTCGAAAACAATAGAAATTAAAATAATAATAAAGCCTCTCTTTCTCGCTGCTGCCTCGTTTCATGAATGATTTTTTAATTTATCCATTAGTTTAAATTTAAAAATGCTAATTTTTTGCTGGGTAAGTAATTCGAATATTACGAGCTTTCCTGGGCTGCCTCTGGTTTTTTTTATTTCCGGGTTCTTTGTAAAAGCGGAAAAGATGAAAAGAAAAGCGAAAACATTCTTCAAGCATTTCAAATAATTTAAAATTAACCTTTGACATCTATAAACCAAAATTTCACGAGCTAATCTGAGATTGGGCTTAATTTTCGTTGGGGGAATGGGTTGTACTCGGGACGGCCATTTTTTTGCCTCCACAATTTTTTTTGGTGGAGAGGGCAGTAATACAATCTTTAAACTGCAGAATCCTGCCCTAAGCATACCATCATTTACCTGTATGATTCATAGCTCAAGGAATAAATACACCGTTCTGCATTCACCGTCAGTATCAGCAACCTGACCCATTAACTGACAGCGAGACATCCTTTGTGAGCAACGCATAATGCATTTCCCTTTAAAACAAATAGCCGAAGGCTTATTTCCTGTCGCGATGAGGATATAATCATTTTGATTTGTTTTAAATTTGTATTTTTTTTCTGGCAAAGCTCTTTTGTTGCTTTTTATTCTATACCCGTAAACACATAAACACGAGCTTCCAAGATATTCATCGAAAAATCCGGACGGCCAAATAAAAGGTATACGACCGTATATAAAGGATTATACGAAAACAAATCAGTCATCCGAGAAAATAACTAATCTGCACGTTCTTGAAATGAAAATTCCCTGCATTCCTTTTTCTTTAGCAAATCTAAACTGGAAAGTTATTAAAATTCGTAATAAAAACAAATAAATCGATCTCTCTTTTTTCCTTTTTAACGACTTTGAACAGAAAGCATCCGATAAAAGGAGAAGAATAAAAAAATTATATACTGTTGTTGCTTGTATATATCGAAACAGTGGAAAATATAAAATCCTTTTTACGGAATTTTTCCCTCCCCGAACGGAAGGGGGGAAAAATGAAAATTAAAAGGATGGAAGCTCATCTTTATCGGAGGAGGAATTCAAGTGATTGCAAGAGATCAAAGCTAACGATAATGAAAAAGATTTTTCTTTTAAAATTAACGTTATGACAAACTACTTTACAAAAAGGTTCTATTATTCAAAAAACAATAGCCGATCTAATAAAAGGAAATGGGATTCAAATAAATCGAACTTAGAACCCGATTTCGAATAATAAATTACATTTTAAAACATTGTTTCCCGCCAGGTTTTTGATCTTTTTCCTTTTCTAAAACTGAAAAGTACAATTAAATTGGAATAATTTCTGAGATAAATTTTTATTGGCATGTGAGGTGAATAAAATGTTGGGGAGTGTTCGAAAATAGAATTAAGGTTCGGTAGGATTTTGATAGAATGAAGCTTCAGCCAAATTGGGTAAATCGGGTAAGTCTAAGCATTATTTTTACTGAAACATTTTAGGCACGAATGTGTTTTGACACATTATATTCTTTAAGAAGCTGTTAATTTTTTTCATATCCAATTTAAACCTAGTTACATTATTTTTACCTGAGCGCTCATCTTCTGCTTGAGCTTCTATTAATTTTTCTCGAGCCTCCATTATCTTTGCTTTAGCCTCCATTATTTTTGCTGGAGCATTCATTATTTTTGCTGGAGCGTTCATTATCTTTGCTTAAGCCTCCATTTTCTTTGCTTGAGCCTGCATTATCTTTGCTTGAGCCTCCATTTTCTTTGCTTGAGCCTCCATTTTCTTTGCTTGAGCCTCCATTATCTTTGCTTGAGCCTCCATTATCTTTGCTTGAGCCTCTATTATCTTTGCTTGAGCCTCCATTATCTTTGCTTGAGCCTCCATTATCTTTGCTTAAGCCTCTATTATCTTTGCTTCAGCCTCCATTTTCTTTGCTTGAGCCTCCATTATCTTTGCTTGAGCCTCCATTTTCTTTGCTTAAGCCTCCATTATCTTTGCTTGAGCCTCCATTATTTTTGCTTGAGCCTCCACCATCTTTGCTTGAGCATCCATTGTCTTCACTACGTCGTCGATCATGTGCTTTAAAAAATGTTTACGTTTAATTCGTTTTGTAAGATTTTGCATTCATTCAATCGAAAAAATTCTTTCTAACTTCTTAAAATGCATCTGGACAAGCAGTATTTAAAAAATCTTACTAAAATCTTACTTCGTCCTCAACAACTAAAAACAAAAGCATGAGATCCTCACAAGGCAACGTTTTCAATTAACAAGCTTTAAAAAAAGGTTTCCTTTACGTGCTAAATAAATCTCTTTTTTAATATTACATTTTAAGAAGTCTAATTCGTTCGTTTCTGCGCTAGCTTCAACGGGGTAACTTAATCTCTTCGTCTCCCGCTTTTTTTTGGTTCTTTGATGACGAAAAGCATTTTCAATGAGCAGGCCGCGTATTTCAAAGGTCTATACGCTTCTATATTAACCTGTCAGCAAATTCATCGAAAATCACCTTTTTGAATTTGAAATTGGTCACGTCATTCATATTTTTCCTCCCCGGGAAAACCTTTAAAATTGAATTTTCACAAATCAATACGCGAATTTCAATCGTTGGAAAAAAAATTTGTATGTAGCCCAACCGGAAAATTTATCGTAGCAATTACAAAATTTAAGAAAAAAAATAAATCTTAAGAATTTGCTGCCGGAAGTGTGACGAAGGAAAAGTATTATCATTCCTTAGTGAACGTGCTGTTGGAGGTATTATGTAAGCTTTAATTCTCGTTATGAATATTAATAAATATTTCACGACTTTATACAATGTTGTTTATTAGGTCGATTCACCTTATATGGTTGGATCCTTTCCGAGAACGGTTTCTTTTTTTTAAAAAAGGAGTCCACGTTTGCAAAAAAAAAAAGTTGCCATGTAAAAAAGAAAACCATAAAAATGCGAAACCTAACTTTATCACTTTCTACGACAATAATTTTTATTTTTTGTTTTGGGAGAAAAGGAGAAGACATGAATCTCTAGGTGCGTCCGAGAATAATCGAATTCTTAGAACGTAGAGAACGAAAATCAAATTAGATAACGAATAACGAGGCTGGGGGTGTACGTTGTTTTTCCCAACAGTATAGAAGTGTAGAAATGAGATAAATCAAGCTCTAACCGGAACACATATATCTCCACAACTATTCGATGGCTTGACCCAAAAGTATACGGGAGGGAGATGGGAGAGGTCGAAAATCGTTCACTCTGGTGTTCGAAAAAAAAAAACAAACAAACAAACATCCGAATAATCTTATCTTGCATTCAGTACATCATTTTATTGTACCGATGGAATATTTGGAAAATAAAATTAAAAGCGGGTAGTTGTTTTTGGTTTTATGTCTTGATTGAGGCTAGATTTATTTGTTTGTGCACGGATGTTGCAATTGTCGAGGGATTAGCTAACGAGTTATAGGTTTGGATTAGGCAAAATGGGCCGAAGTAAATAGAATACACTGCCAGCTAGAAGTGCCTGGTAAAATTAGTTAACCTAACCTTACCTAACCTAACCTAACCAGCGTTATGGATCTCTAATTGCATGAGCTTTGTGCCCATCTCTTTGCTTAAGCGTCCATTATCTTTGCTTGAGCTTCCATTATTTTTGCTCGAGCCTCCATTATCTTTGATTGATCTTCCATTATCTTTGCTTAAGCGTCCATTACGTTCGCTAGAGCTTCCATTATTTTTGCTCGAGCCTCCATTATCTTTGCTTGAGCCTCCATTTTCTTTGCCTGAGCCTCCATTATCTTTGCTTGAGCCTCCATTTTCTTTGCCTGAGCCTCCATTATCTTTGCTTGAGCTTCCATTATCTTTGCTTAAGACTCCATTGATCTTTGCTTAAGCCTCCATTATCTTTGCTTGAGCCTCCACTATCTTTGCTTGAGCCTCCATTATCTTTGCTTGAGCGTCCATTATCTTAACCTAAGCTTTCATCGCCTCTGCTTGTGAATCTGTCTTACGCCTTTAAGGGATCAACTTGGATTCCATGTCCTTGTTTCAAAAATCCGCAACTGCATCGGAATCGCCTTGAAGATCGGCGATTTTCGCTTACCATATGTCATTTTAAACAGAAAAAGGTCGGAAAATCATAAAAGCCTTCTCCACGTTTTACTTTGTTGCTTTCTTCACCTGAATTGCTTTGCTGACGTGGCACCTTAGAAAATTTTCCAAATTCTATTATCTGAAATACCTTTCCTCGAGCGAAATATCATCCCTTCTTTCCAGAAAGAGGAAACATCGACGACAACGAATCTATGAAGCCACGCAACAATGGGCCATCATTTATGTGACAAGAGAATATTTCATAAGTGCAAGAAAATTATAAGGAAAAGTGACGACGATAAATCATATGAAAAATAAGGAAGACCGAGATTTGATTTAGAGTTGAAATGAGAAGAAAAGAAAGTGTCGGGGTGTTAGAATAAGATTTGTACATGGAGTTACATTCAGTATACGAAAGCAGGTGGAGGTTGAAAAATGAATACACCAACAATGATCCTTCACAACAAATCAACACGACAAAAACTTTATATATATATATTTTTTTTTCTCACGTGAAAAAAAAAATACGAAACAAGGAAAATCGGCAAAAGTCCTTCCGGTTTTTTTAATCCCCCTTCGCTTTTAAAATGAATTCTGGAAAAGTTCGAAACTTGATGAAGAGAAATTGACAAAAGAAATGAAAGTAATTATTCGGAACCGATATCAACTTTTCAACGGATAATTGGTAAAATAAACGTCTCTAAAACAAATAATAACTTCTTGCAGTGACTTGCTTCAAACTTTTACTGTAATGTACACATCTCGGAGATATATTTCACTTTGTAAGGAGCTTCTTAGAAAAGAAAAAAATTATCATTTTTTTAACAAAAAAAAAAAAGAAAAAAGGAATGCCTGCCATATATATTTACACTTTTGTGTTCACCAACATTAAGTTGCCAGTTCTTTATAAAAGAATCTTTTATCTACCCTTGACAAAAATGTCTATAACAAGACTTATTGGTTGCTTTTTACGTCTTTTCTTAGAATGTTGAAAAATGATCAAATACGTAGGCACTTAGATAAATTCTCGGATGGTTGTAAGAAGAAAAATTCGCAGGAGTGTAATTATTTTTCTGGTGTTATAATGTTGATTTTTTTAACTTAACATAGGAAAATTTTTTGGGCATGTAGCGCGAGCGCCGCGACGCGGAGGATTCGGCAGGTCCATCCAGGATTGTATAGTTCGAAGGGTTGGGCTTGAAGTTAATGAGGAGAAAACGGAATATATCTGCTCATGGCGAGGATAAGACTGTGAAGACCCCTCGGGACGTTGAAGGGAAAAGATTCAAGAATGTTACTGAGTTCAGAGTAGAGACAGGTGTCTTTATGCTTTGGGGTATAATCTCTGCAGTCGAGTCTTATCAAAGACTTACCAAAGCGAGCTGTACTTACCGCATATAATGCAGCCATACCTCCAACGGTCACTTATGGCTGTGAGACGTGAAATCTGACCATTCGTTTACAGAAGAGGCTGTTAGTCTTCGAAAATAAGGCTTTGCGTAGGATTCTGGGATCGAAGACGTTGACGGGGCGGTTAAAAATGCATGAGGAGATCCGAAGGCTCAGTGAGCAGCCGTTGATTGCTAGTATGATCAAGGCTCGTAGACTTCAGTGGGCGGGGCATGTAGCGCGAGCACCCCCGACAAGTATTGTTCGACAGGTTCTGGATGGGCGCCCGACTAGCCCTAGACATCTTGGAAGACCGCGGCTGGGAGGATAACGTGTCGATGGGTGCAGGACGTCATGGTATCCCTGACTGGTGGACCACGTGCCAGGATGGAGCCGCTTGGCACAGCTTCGAACCCTGTAGAACCACGAGTGAGTGAGTGTAGTTGATCATCAACTTACTAGTCTTATTTACTCTTACTCTGATGGCTCTACAAGACTTGGAGTCCTACTGCCGCAGTTACCGCCGCCTTCCATTCGACTCGATTGAGAGCCACCCTCTGCCAATCTCCTACCCCCAGGCATTGCGCATCCTTCCTTACGTTGTCCGACCACCGTTTCCTTATCATCAAAGCCCTCAAAAATCCAGAAGAAGATGCTTACTGCAGAAAAGTTATGCTCACTTTAATTTTTTCTGAATCCCTTTTTGCTTTGGAATGCAACCTTGACCTGCCTTAACACTGTTTGACTTACAAAATGGGAAACTGACAGGGTGAAAAATCTTTTTAGGTACGACGCAAAATATGACCTTTAAAAAAAATATATATAAGAAAAACCAGAAAGATGTCTTGGGAAATATGTTTACTTTGATTACGTCCTGATTGAAAAACTTTTTGTTAGACCTCTTGTTATTGAATAATTTAACGTTCGTAGATTTAGCAAATGACACGAGGGAGAAAACTAGGTTTTTCCAATTTCTTTCATTGTTCAAAACCGAGGGTAGTCACCAGAGATGACTTTTCCTGTGTTTGTTTTTGCTTTTTACTTTCGAGCGACGCGAAGCAGAGTGACGAAAGTATTGCCGTACCCTGAAAATCGAAAATCCTTATTCTTGCGAATATCAAGATGAAAATTACATAGAACTTCATAAAACCAAAATCCGAGATGATGTCTGTCCGCCGCGTCCGCCGCGTACGGCCAGAATCATCAAAGTTTAAATCTTTGTTGAATTAGGAAATGTCTATTATTTGAAAGAATTTTTGATGACAAAGAAATGGGAATTTTTGAAAAATGAAAGTCAGAATTATCAAATCTTAGTTTATGAAATGTTCAAAAATGAAATTCGCGAGAAAGTTGTATGGGGTGCGAAGCACCCCAAACCCCATTCCTCTTGTTTCTTCTTATCCTGCAGATATGCCCCGTGTTTCGGGATTTCCCAAAAGAATCCCCCGTCAATCGATTCCGATCTAATAATTACAGTTGTTGTTTTTTTTACGACTTGTCGGGATGATTCTACTTTGAATGTCTTTTTTCCCCCCTCCTCCGAAAAATAAATTAGACTTTTATATTAAAATTTCGTTTCGAAAAATCATCACCGTAATGGAAGCGACCAAGGAGATTATTTTTAATCCGACCCACACTAATGGAATGAGAATCGAGAGCCGGCTACCGTCGGGGGCAGAAGTTAACTGTGTGATGGAGGAATTAGAAAAAGATGAAAACGGGATAGATCCTACTTGTTTTATTTTTGTTTAATATGGTATGCAAACGTGGCACGCAGACGGCGTTAATCTTAAAGGTTTTGAAATAACCAGAGGTGATATGTGGTTGTTGGATGAGTAATCCTGGATCTTGTAAATCAATTTTAGCCGGCCCTGAAAATAACGAGTTTCTGTTTTGAAATTAATTCCTTTTAACCGCGTAGCGTTTTCTTTCTTTTCCTTTTTTTTTTAATAATGGAAGAAGGATCTTATACGAGGTATCCTTTTTAGGATGTAGCGAATTCTTTTCGTTGTTGATTAGGTTTATAATCTTCAATCTTTTTTTCCCGTCTTTTTTTTAAAAAGGAAGAGATGAGCTTGTTTCGGTTAATTTTTTTAAGCTTTACGAGGCTGAAAATTTAATGAAAAGGCGTTTTTAAGTACGTCTATAGTAGTAAGAAGTAAGGAGAAAAATTTTAATAAATATTTTATTTGGGATAAATTTTAGTAAAATTCTTTGGCTAAAAAATTTTTTTATTTGTGGAAGTTTTGATTTTAATTTTAAATCAGTTGATTTAAAAATTAATTCGGAAAATAGTGAGTCATCGCATAGTCAAAAGTGTTGCCTGTACTAAATTTGTGCTAGTCTCAGGAACGATCCTGAAATGATTCCTCTAATGATACCAAATCCATCGCTTTAAACTGCAAGTTTCTTCCTCCCCCTTTCTTGTCAGATCACAAAACCATATTTTATCGTCATAGCCATGTCCAAAAAGAAAATAGAAAATAGTTTTCCATACTATCCAACAAAAGATGAGTGTAATTTGAAAACTTCGATTCCTTCAAAAGGAGGATGAAGGGTAGGGGAAAAAAACATGAAATTAATCATTGTCGGTCATAACGAAATGGGGTTGCTGACTTTTTTATCCACTCCTCTTCCCTCCCTTAATAAAAAAAAAACCAAAATTCATAAATGACGTAATGTAAGATGAACGTAATATCTCAGACGTCAAAGCAAAAGGTACGAATTTGAGGGTTACAATTTTTACAATAATCGAATTCAGTGAAAAATGAGCTTTCTCGTGATGTCTTTTTATATACGTCACTGAAGAAAATTTAATTTGAATGTTTTGATGGATTCAAAGCACTCGTCTTCAGACGTGTCAAATACACTGAAATGATCTTTCTACGTATAAAGTCACAGAGCTTTAATGGTAACGTTGCGAGGAAGGAAAAAAAAAAGAAGAAAACTTTATCGGAACTAAAGAGGATATCAAAAATTTGCCTTTCCTGTCCTGAAGCGCCATATTAATGGGGATAAACAGACGGGGAGTTTTTTTTTTTTTTTTAAGACAGTCTCTGTTGAAGCAATACAGATGAGCTGTGAAAAATGAAATCCTGTCAAACTCATTTAATAAATGGTTTTTCACTTGACACGTGACGTCACTTCATACCTACATCAAACAATGCACGACGCTCTGTTTGTTATTGGCTGCATTTTCCTCAGCGACGAATTTATTGTGAATTTTTATTGTCGGCACGTGAAAAGAGAGCTGAATCTAAAGTTTTGGAAAAATGTGCTTATCTCGAGCCAGCAATGTCCGCACGGCGCCTTGGGAACTACCAAGAGCCATTCGTGGCTTAGCTAAGAAAACAGCCAAAAATCATTTGAGGCTGAATCAAGGGAATCTTTGAGCCAGGGCAAGTTCCCGGCCGAGGGTTAAGCCAACATCTGAGCAACTGAGGACGTCTGATCAAAGGGTCCATTGGCGGATGATCGGTTTTGCTCACTGATCTCCTCTGGATACGGCAACTTGAACATTTTCATTGTTGAAATTGACAGTGTGTAATTAGCGACATCTGTAGTTGGAACCATAGTAACTATTGCACTGTTGCCATGGAAATCAATAAAAATATTTACAAATTGTCTTTTGTTATATTTGTTATTGTCATTTTTTTCTATTATTAAGTGCAAATAGTTCGTTGGTTCCAAAAAGAGATGTCGCTAGTTGTCATGTACCACGAAATTTTTCAAGTTGCCGTATCCAGAGGAGATCAGTGGTTTTGCTTTTTGGCGGACATGTTTGTTTACATAGATTAAAAAACAAAACCGATCATCCGCCAAATGGAGTTACGACCCTTTGATCAGACCGTTTGGTGAAGTAGACAAGATGGCGCTGTGCTGCTCCGGAAGCCAAAATATTGTTAAAAATCTACTCCTCCAACTCAAATTTTCCATTGATTATCTCTCCGGAAAATGAAAGAAAAAAGATCTTAAAATTGCTTTTAGTGGACCTTTTCCTGTTTTCTTTCATCATCTTTTTCGAGCTCGCGATTTTACGATGAAAGGAAAATGTGTCGTTAATAAACTAAACAAAGTGTAATGATTTAGAATGATTGATAACTGGGGCAAATTTAATAAAAAGTTTGTAAACTTATGATCATTAATATCAAATTAAAGCATTTTGTCGTTCCGGGTTTTTGTGTTGTTAACAAAACTTGAAACAATGTCTTTTAAACTCAAGTTAGCACCCAGTGCCGTAATTATTTTAAATGAATTGAGAGCTCTTCTTTTTTAAGTGGAATCTTTTCATCATTAAGACAATTTACTCTTTACAAAAAGGAGTAAATTCCTCTTTTATATATAAAAAGGTTTCCTGTTTGCAATGCGGGGAGAGAATTTCTTACGCCCCTTAAGTGCATACGAGAAAATTATTTCTTTTTCATAGGAAAAAGTTTTATAAATGATAATTTTCAAGGAAAGAATGTCTCGGAGAAGTTTACCCGTAAGATGCGAGCGTAAAACGAAAGCATTAAGGTCATATCTTAGGTTTAATGAATATTAAGATCGAATAATGGCTAGAACGCTGTAAAGCTGGTTAATCCAAACGGAATTAAAAGATGATTATTCAAATAAGGAAGGAATTAATACGGTATACATTTTCTTAGAGTTGAAAATAAATATATCTTAGATTAATCTGTATGGTTTCGAAAAATAATGGCTCGGAAGTGTCGTGGCTGCTTCTTAACAAGAATAAGGGAAAATCGTTAAGCACCTTTTATTCATTTAGTTCCGTATTATGAATATGGGACAGTAGAATCAGCACATCTGGTGTTTGTCTGCAGACGTCTTTATTTATTTGCCGGACGCCATTTCAAATTGCAAGAAAGCTAGTTAGCTGAGGAGTCAGGAAATACTAAGGTAGACGCACCAATTCCTGACCCTTTAACAAAATTTTTTCAAAGAATTCTCCATAACAAAGAAACGATAGTAGAAATGTTTTTCCAATAATGCTTAAAACATGTATTAATATGTCCTTAACAACTTCTAAGGTCAATTTTGATCAATTAAAGAAGAGAAATATTTTTTTCGAATTTTTGAAAAAAGTGGTCAGATGCACCTATTCCTGATCCGCAAAAAAGTCGATGTTCCTATTAGTGACCCTTGATGCTCCTATTCCTGATCCATTCAAAAATTTTATTTTATTTTTTTTTATTAATATTGTTTGGCTTGGAAATTATTTTTAATGGATTCAGCTGGTTGTTTTCTTGGTTTTTCAGGCTTTTGCTTCAGTATTTTCGTAAAATTTGTAGCGTTAAAGCTTTATTTTGCAAAAAACTAAAACTTTTTCGTCTTTACGAATTCCGAGATTGTTTTTTCTCATTTTCCCGAATCGCTTTCAATAATTATTCAATATTTCTCTTTGCCCTTTGTGTCAGTCTGTCTGTCCGTGACAATATTTGCCTCAACTTATCTTTAAAACAGTTGAAGGAACAGTTTCTCACCTTTGTGCTACAATGTAAAAAAAAAGTAGTTGATGCCAAAAATGTACAGGCTTGCCTGTAATTTTTTTTTATCTATTTTGATTGCAACAGAAGACAAAAAGAAGGCTGACAGCTTAATTAGAAGCATTACTAGAACATTAACTTGTTTTTAGCAGTAAATCTCCATGTATTTACTGAGCACTGATTCCCAACTACTGTGATCATTAAAATAGACTACAATGAATATTAAAAACCTTTAAAAGCCGCTTTTTATTATTTTTTGCATTATTTTTTCTTTTAGAGCCACGAAAACCGATAATCAGGATTAGGTACATTAAATATTGCTGGTTGTCCCTATTCCTGATGAGCGGGTCAGGAATAGGTACACGTAAAAAAATATGCTCCTATTACTGATCGCCCCCCGAAATAAAGGTTAGAGGGGCAACAAGCTTATGATTGTTATGTATGTGATTAAGTACTTTATACTAAACCTTTTGGTACAAAAAACACCAAAAAATATGAAAGGGTTATTTTTTTATACCCTATTTTTCAAACAGATTCGCTTACGAGAAATATTAAGAAAATTGCCAAAATCCTATCCCACTCCCACCTTCACTAACTAAATATTTTTTTCTTTCCGAAACATGAGCGGTGAGGCCAATCTAATAAATGGGATTTAATGTACACTTGTTAATGCAACTTTAAGAGCAATTACCGATTTTCAAAACCTGCTATGGGCCTTATTTTGGAGCTTTATTTCCCGACGGATCAGGAATAGGAGCAGGGTCAGGAATAGGTGCATTTACCTTAAATCGTCCCATGACAATGAGATGAGAAAGAGAAAAAGTGAAAAAAAATTTTTGAGCACAAAAAATTCTAAAAAAAATTTTTGAGCACAAAAAATTCTAAAAAGAATTTTTGAGCACAAAAGAATTTTGAAAAAAAAAAAAATTTTCCACTTTTTTTCACTTTTGCAAAAAAATCCTAAAAAAATTTTTTGAGCACAAAAGAATAAAAAAAAATTTTTCACTTTTTTTCACTTTTGCAAAAAAATTCCGAAAAAATTTTTTGAGCACAAAAAATTCTAAAAAAAAATTTTTGAGCACAAAAGAATTCTGAAAAAAAATTTTTTCCACTTTTTTTCACTTTTGCAAAAAAATCCAAAAAACTTTTTTGAGCACAAAAAATTCTAAAAAAAATTTTCAAGCGTGACAAAAGTTCTAACAAAATTTTTGAGCACAAAAAAATTCACTTATCAAGAAGAAGCAGGAATTTTATTCCTGAATTAAAAGCTGAGCCCGCTATCGTTCCCTAAAAATGGTTTTACTATAATTCAAGCTCTCGATTTGTTTTATCAGACTTCGGTGCCTTGAAAAATTTTTGACACTTACTTTCCCTCACCGTTCTTTTGTTTTTTTTTGTCTCCGCCGATGTTTCTCTTTCACCTAAACCGACTTATTTTTCCCAAAGTCATTTATTAAAAAAGAAATCCTTGAGAATTTTAAACAATCGAGCGAAATGTACCAGAAAACCTAAAAAGCGAATACTTTGCAACATTTTTACGGTTTTAGCAAGCCGAGATATTTACAATCCATTAACCCTTGGGAAGGACTCCGTCGAATGAACACGTTTCAGCACTTCAGAGGCCCGAAAATGTTGGGGAAAATAAGACTTATGTAAAGTTAAGTTAGGCGAAAGTTGCTCTTACCCCGAAAATGTCGCAAACTAACGTGTTTTTCGACACATCCCTTACGCTTGAATCGCGTGGCGGTCGTTAAGGAAATGCTTTGAAAATAATGAGCCGAGATTGAACAAGAAAGTTGTAATCGTATCGTATCCGGCTGGTAATTGGATACAACTGAAGAAAAAAAAATCGTTTCTTTCTGAGACAATTGTTTTTTTATTGTTTTTCTTTTTTTCCCTCCTCTTATTTCTGCAGTCAAAGTGAATAAGAACGGGTCGGCTCATTTTTTTTTCGTTATTGTATCGTATTAAAAAAGGTTATCGACTTCACAAGCGCATGGGGAAAAAAGGTTTTTTTATGATTTGTTATCATGAAATTCGACGAATGAGAAAATTTGTATTAGTTTATGCAAATCAATAAATAAATTTAATTTTTTTTTGCAATGTTGGCTTCTTGGATAGCAATAAAATTTAGTGTCTTTTTCTTGATGGCAATAAAAAAGTTAAATTGTTATTTAGAATAAGAATCGCGGTTTTTTAATATTCTAATAAAATCTATTGATATAAATGATGAAGATGATAAAAAATGATAAAGCTAGTAAAAATTTAAGTACAAATTTTTTGCGTTCAACTTCCATTGGACACCCAGGAGGTGTGAACGCTGTCCATCGCTAGAGTTTTTGTCCATGGGAACCCTTTCCCCCTTCAACGGAATGGTCGATGAAGAGGCCTATACAAACCCACAGCTGCTTTCTACCCTAACTCAGCGCGAAGGCCTAGAAGGATGTATGTGGCGCTGGTAGCACGTGGCTCTTATGTAGGTGGCGCTGGTACTGAGTCATCGACCAATAGGAACAAGGCATTGCGATTTAATGCAAAAAGGGTATAAGTGAATAGTAAACTATGCATACTTATGTCATTTTCCAAAAACCATCTTGTTTTCGTATAGAAATCGATTGTACAATTATTAATTATCTAAAATTAATATTAAAAATTAGTTTAGAGCATGTTAGGTTAGAGAAGGAATATTTTAAATAGTTTTTATTTATTTTCTTTTTACAACTAAACCATTAAACTCGATTTAACTGGTTAAACGTTTTTTTCCGCTTCGACTTCAGTGCTAAAAATAACATTGGAGTTGTTCTTCGCCCAAAAAATCCAGAATCCACATTTAAGATTGAGAAAATGATTTTAAAAATTCGAAAAAGCTTCAAAACATTCGACGGTTCCCTCGTAATGGAAATCGAAGAAAAAAAACCTCCCCACGTAAGAGGGGAGGAATCCCCATCCTCATCTGCGAGCATGTATCGAAGGTTATAAAAAAAAGTTTGACATCCCAAAACCATCGAAACATTGTAAACCATATTTGCCGGATATCCTCACCCTACACAGGAGTTCTTATCTTTATTGGCAATTCAAGGAAACAAGTCGTTTTAAATTGTTACCATAGTCATATTGCTATTCATTTCGATTCCCTCTTATTCTTTAGTTTAAAGCGACTCTTTTCCGATTCTTTTTTATTCTTTTCTCTTTTGGGAATCAAGCCTTTCCCGGTTTTATGTCTGGGTTATGCTTTTGCTTTCTTAGTATCTAATATGAAAAAGTGAAAAAGTCAAAGGTTCATCAACGGAGGCATTCTAATGCGAAAGGGATAAATGTTCTTGAAATCGGTATTTCAGTATCTGTTTTTTTTTTTTTTTTAGGGGAATGAGAAAGATAACGCGACGAAAAAGTTTAACTTTATGATTTTGCTTGAAAGATTCGTGATATTTGAAAGTAGAATGCTTCTTCAGCAGTTTTTTTTAAAAAAGCGAAGCAGGTTTCACATTTAGAGCATGATAATCCGACTTGGGTATAAGAGCTAGATTTTCACGGAGGCGCTGGAAAGGAAGTTTATAGATCTTAATGTATGGAGGAATTGTTGCATGTTGTGCATCTCTTGAGCCAAATCAATGAATTATAAGGAAATTTGTAATCGAATAGGAAAGAAAGCTGAGATGCTGCAATAAATAAATATATTTGCCGTATTAACGATGAGTGCGTGGTTCTTCATCTTCCTGATGAAGAAGAATGCAGATAATATCTGCAAGATTTGTAGTCTCACAATGAAATAAGTCAGAATTCCGGAACCGGAACGGAAATTGGAATCCGGAAACCCCGGAACGATTTCTGAATCACTCTTTGTCATGATTGAGCAAACCAATGTTGCTGCGTTGTTGCTCCTGGTGATCCAGTATTATTGCGAGCAATGTACCTCGACCTACATCTCACCCAACAACTTATTAGAATTAACATGTCGTCAACGGGAAAAAAATACATAGATAGACAGAGACAAAGATGGGGAATATAAAAGGCCTGAAGTGCTGCTGAAGATTTTGAATTTGCAACGAGTTTGTCTTTCAAGCTGCGAGCTCAAAAATTTCTTTGCCGCTGTTCTACTCTCTCTTTTTGTAGCTGCATATCATATAGCTTCTTTTCTGAATTGGATTTTTTCTTAAAAGAAATACAAATCCAATTGAATTTAATCCGAGTTGGTACAAAGGAAAAGAAACAACAGTATTAAAAGCGATAATATTTCTTTCCGTTTAGTTTTTCCTCCCATCTTTTTTTTATTTAATCAATTTATTCGATATCAGCAACACCGGAGAGAAAACAAAAAAGGGAAGAAGAAAGTATATCTATTTCAGAAGTTAAAATAGGAAAAAAAAAAAAGAATTTTTTAACATTTTCAAAAATAAAATGTCGGTGCTTTTATAATTTTTAACAGATTGAAAACAGAAAATTTGCACAAGGTTCTGCTTTTTAAAATAAAATCAATCCCGGAAGCCATTTTGCACGTAGAAAATAGACATTTTCTCACTTTTATCGGTTGACACGGACGATTCCATTACACGTGCATGTTACAGGAATATTGGAAATCCCGCAGCTAGAAAGACAATAACTCGATTGAATATTTCTCGAAAAAATCGGAGCAAATCTTCGATGATGCTTGGGTCATATTTGTTTTGGGAAACCTTCCGACGATCGATCTCTTGTCGAAAAACTGTTCGAACATTAATGGGGTAATCGCTAAACATTGACTCTAATTCACTTGTAACTTGTCAGCGATCCTGCTGAATCATTATACTTTAATCCTTTGTTAATTTCATTTATAAAAAAAAAACTTTTCACAAACTTGAGGAAATAAACTTTTGGAAAAGTCCTAATTTTCTTTTAATTTCAAACTTTTGTTCTTATAAATGCTTTTAATTTCTCACAATGCCAAATTGGGATATTCGACGATTTTAAATGTCTACATTTCAATTCATTCAGTGAGATTCAACTAAATCCACGCATGATTTAAAGTCTTCTAACAAAATAATAAAATTTTGTCATCTGTGACGATTTTCGTTATGGCTGCGGCATATTTTCTCTTTATCGTAACAATTTTTTAATTAAAATCGATGGAGTGAAAGACTGCGGTTCCGTTATTCGCTCTCCTAATAGGGAAATTGGGCTTAGATAAACGATTAGAAATATTATTGTTGTGACATTCCCTAAAGCCCAACAACTAGAGTTGTAATGGCGGTGAATCAAAGACGAAAACCGGTTTTGTCTGCATTGCGAACCATAATCCCGCCGCTAACTTTATTATAGGAATTTAGCATTAAGATGCTTAATTTAAGGCTAAAGTTTATAAGTAGCTTGATTATTAATTGATTATCGAGAAGCTCTTACTGTGGATTAGTCTAAGAATCTGTTTTATTGCCGAAAATCGTTGTATTGATGGCGAAATTATAATGAGAGATGATCAGTCTGACCCGTTTCTCTCCTTGTTTGCAACGTTCGGTTCCCGCATCAACTTGGTATATAAAAGGGTAGTAATGGCTAGGCTCAGTGAAAGCATGACATTTCATTGCTAGGGATAATGACGTGTTTTTGTACTGGTTGATGCTGACCTCGTTTCTTCAACGCTATGAGTGTCAGGAGGGCGATTTATCAATATCAAGTCTTTTAAACAACGTTCTATCGCTAGTCCTGTCGTATAACACTTCCATAATGGTATTCAATCCTGCTGAGAACGACATTCAATATATGGCGGCTCCTAATTTCTAAATAAATTCGATTCAGGGATTTTATTGGAAATGTTAGTTTGGTTTTTAAAGAGCAGGGTTTATGGGAGTTTTTGGGATGCTGATTTTGGACAGAAGAGGGGCATTTACAAGGCCCTCTGCGGCTGGTTAGTGCCCACAGGGCAAGCCCAGGATGAAATGGATCGGTATCATTCGTAAGGGTCAGGGATTGGCAGTCAGTGGAGGAATTCGGTGGAGGCGACGGATGGGACAGAGGAGTAAGAGTAAAATTTTGGAAAGTCCGAACATCAATATTAGTTGAAATTTTAGTTGTAGTTGCTCTTCCGAATCCCTCCCAACACCTTATTAGGGTTCGGATCTACTATAACTACAGCAAAAGAGATTCTTGGTCTTGGCTCAGGTCTGGAGACCCTAAATTAAAAGAGACTGGCGATCTGACACACACACTCATGGCTCTACAGGACACGAAGCTCCATCGCCGCATCACAAACACCGCGCCAAGCCGGCTCTATCCTGGCAGGTGGCCCACCAGTCAGGGATCCCCAGACGTCGCTCATCCATTGACGATCGGCGAACTGGCAGCCATTACGAAAATTGAAGCCATATTGTGTACTTTTTTGAACTGGGCTCAATAAGCGAATCCAATTCTTGGTTTGCCCATCGTACTTGAACCATTCTACTTTTGGATATTTCTGATTTTTACTTTCGAGCGGAGTGAGAAAGTCTTGTGCTCGAGAGAGGGTGAATTCCACTAAATTCGGGATTACTCTTCAAATATTTGGCGGAGGGAAAATATGGTCCTATCAGTTTATGGAGATTTCAATGCCCTTTCGAACGATATAAAATACTCCCTGTAAAGGTGTCAATAGAATTCGAAAAAGGTCAAAAATGTAAATGTCTGGATTCCATCCGTGCAGCGCCATATGTATGATATATTATATGAAAATTATAATATATAATATATGATATATAGTATATAATATATAACTTATTACTAATGACTTAGTCATAAGTCACTTATGACTTATCACTTATGACTTATCACTTATGACTTATCACTTATGACTTATCACTTATGACTTATCACTTATGACTTATCACTTATGACTTATCACTTATGACTTATCACTTATGACTTATCACTTATGACTTATCACTTATGACTTATCACTTATGACTTATCACTTATGACTTATCACTTATGACTTATCACTTATGACTTATCACTTATGACTTATCACTTATGACTTAGTCATAAGTGACTTATGACTTATCACTTATGACTTAGTCATAAGTCACTTATGACTTATCACTTATGACTTAGTCATAAGTCACTTATGACTTATCACTTATGACTTAGTCATAAGTCACTTATGACTTATCACTTATGACTTAGTCATAAGTCACTTATGACTTAGTCATAAGTCACTTATGATTTATGACTTATCACTTATGACTTATCAGTTATCACTTATGACTTATATACTATATACGTTCCGTTACGTTCCGTTACGTTCCGTTACGTTCCGTTACGTTCCGTTACGTTACGTTCCTATATACTATATGTTCGATTTGACAATATGTCCATGAATTCTCCGGATTCAATACATGAAAAGCCGCGAGAAAGTTCGTGACGCCCAGCGTCACCGTCCCACTTGTTCCTGTTTTCCCGGCCGTGCAAGCTTTGTCCTTCTGACTGAATCGTTCTTACGCTTCTTACGCTTCTTACGCTTCTTACGCTTCTTACCTCTCTTTTGCATCCACGTCCGTACCTGCTGTTGCATCCGCCGTTTTTTTTGAGCCAAGTTTTTGCACTAGCCGTATGCTGAGCTCTCGATACCTTTCCACTTTCGCAAACTCCTCTCTCCAAACGTCCGTGCTCACTTCCTCGCCTTCGCTTTCTATTAAAGACAATTCTTGCAGAAAACCTCCGTGATCGCTGTGAATGTTCCTGTTTACATGAATCTGAATTGGCAAGTTTAGAGAACCTGAAAGAAGAGAGTCGCCAACACGATTAACTGCTTTTTGATAAGCTGCGACCAAACATAAGTTCAGTACGGAGTAGCAGAAGACGTCTAAGGTCATCACCAAAAACAAATTCGGACACAGCCAATTGGAAGCCAGGATTTTAATATACATGGTTGGTGACCCTCTCCTTTCGGGCTCTCTAGGCAATTTCTCCATAATGGCTGCCACATATTCTTTTTTTGCCAGGTCGCCATGATAATTTAAATCATACATGTTCAATTTTTGTAATAGTTGACAATTGCCAGTCTCTTTTAATTTAGAATCTCTACTCAGATAAGTTGCCGTCGCTTTTTGGGGGAGGAATATTTCTTCATTCGACTTGGAACGGCCCAGTAGATATTTGCCAACGTCTAAAGGGCTACCTTAAGCAATTCTCTCTCTCTTTTAGGCTCAGTACTCCGACAGGCACAGCTTGAAGCCGTAAAATTTCCCAGCCAGTGACCTTGAACTTGTCAAGTAACAGGTTTACTCATGCCGCACAACCATTGTACGAACAAGAGAGGTTTAGCTTAAGCAACTAACCACCTAAAAAGAATCTCAAACTGCTTTAGATAAACCTAACTAAGCATTGATTATCCTAATAATTTTAATTTACCCTCTTGTCAACCTTTCCTAAAAAGCTCCGACAGAACTTAAAAATCGATACTCATATCCCTCAATTTTCATCTAACGACCATAACAAAATTCTCGATTAGTTTTTGTTCGGTTTTCAAGGAACGACTCCCGACCCTCCCAATTTATATCGGAAAGGGGTTGGACCTTTTTCATCTCTTTTGTTTAAAGATCCCCAACAGGAAAAAAATCAAGGCATTCAATTGATCCCAGAGGAATGTTAACCAGAGAGAGAGAGAGTGAGGAGAAAAAAAAACAAGCCCGGTAGAATATTATTTATAGTTGACATGGAACCTGGTTTTAAAGTAATAAAAGAAAAAAAAAGGCAACTCCATTGGGGGGTGTCAGTCGTGCTGACGGAATATAAATTAATACCTTGTCACTTTTAGCATCCCCTAACCACCCCTCTTTATGGATTTACCCTTTTTCCTTAAATTTTCAAAAGATTTATGGCATCCCCGTTTTCGAAGGAACCGATATTTTCCCTCTTATACTCTATTAGGAAACGTCATGTGACATAAGGGAGGGGAGGGAAGGTTAATTCCTGACGGAACGGCAAATTACCTATCAAAAAAAAATTTTTTGTCTAAAGAGGTGAATTCGGAGGGGTTAATTTTTTTTTCAAATGCTTTGACAAACGATGGCCAATTTAAAAAGTTCTCCTGAGCTTTCAAAAAATTTAATGGGAATCTCTTTGTAATATAAAAGGTTCCCATGTTGTTTATTGTATAATTAAGAAGGATGTTCTGGCAAAGGTTTTCTTAAGGCAATATTATGAGTGAACCCCTAAGGGGATACGCCCCAGGAATCTACTTAAATTGATATTAACGGTCGACATTACATATTTTGAAGTTGTTAATGCCAGGGAAGTTTTTATTTTTTCTAAGCATTGGCGGATCTGTTTATGAGGCAGTCAAGGTCTTAGTAAAAAGAGAAAAGTCCTTTAGTGCGATATTCAGATGTCGAACCGATGTCAGTGTTAATCGAAGCCGGGATTTTATTATGAAAAATTTCCGCGACCCGAACTGTAAAATTTCTCGTGATTTTTATAACTGAAAAAAAAAATCGTAACCTTGAATGTTCTTTTTTGCTTTTTTCGGGATTGTAACGGGTTTTCCCATGACACAATAACAAAGGAATAATGATGTCAATCCACGCTATATTTTTTTCTGCTTTTACAGCATCCTTTGACATCCATTTCTTTTATTATGCTGAAAAAATAAAACTCAAGATAAATTTAATGTTTATAAATTTTCTGCCCCGAAATTGAAAAAGTCGAATATCCCTCGTTCGAAAGAGGAAACTTTAAAATATCCGCTCTTTTGGGGAAGAAGCAGACTTACCTATCGAAACAAAACCGAACGGAAAAGTTTTGACAATATTTTTAGTTAAACTTTTCTAATTCCCTTCAGTTATCTGCATTCAATAGCGAAATCAAACGGAGAATCAAAAAGGGAAAATTTTGGAATCCTTACCCTTTGGTTTAATTAAAAACTAGAAACAAAAAATAACAAGGGAAGGATTTTCTTTCAAGAAATATTTACTAGCTTCCCTCCGAAAATGGTTTGAGCTTCCGTACATCACTTTTGTTTTTTCAGATTCACAGGTTCACCAAAATTTTAGCCCAACGCGATTTGTGGCCACTTTCTGGTAAAGATCCGGCTTATGCCCTGGACGAACATTGCAATTAAAGAGAGGATGGCCATAATTTGTAAAAAATTGTAAGCATGTATTAGAATCAACCGACAATCTTATGGCAAACCTCAAATCCTTCTAAAAGATATAAAAGAGATATTCCGTAAAGGGCTTTTATGATATCCCACGCATGTAATATACTAGTTACGTCTAAGCGTTTACATCGGTAAATGTTTAAACAAACAACAAAAGTCTTAAATAATTCATTTCGCACTAATTTTCACTATGCGAAACAAAAGAGGGAAGACGCTTACGCGTAAAAACGGCATATCACTTTCATTGTAATCCGCGTCTTTAATTCCTTTTGCCTAAGCAAGAAAACATTCGTACGATTTTGCTTCAGTCTACGCTGAAGATAATTTCCATATTTTAAATCTTCCTAAACTGTAAAGATTCATATAATTTCGAGTTTGTCGTAGTGTATAAAAGACAAGCAAAACAATCGGAACATTTGTTACAAAAGTAAACGTAAATTAAAGTTGGGGTATGTACCAAAAAAGGAGACTGACAGGGCTGAAAAATTCTTATCCTGCTGAAAATAGAGAGAAACAATTTTGAAGCTAAGTATGCAACTGTAACTTCCGTTTTATCCGCAAAGAGGGATCAGTCAGAGGAGCCAAGGTGGGCAGAGTATTTGGTTCTGCCAGGGTAGAGTAGTAGTCAGGATTTTAATAATCCAGTATTCGGGACTCAGCATCAAAGCTCTGAATCGATCAGCCAAAATTTTTATTTTCTAAGCCCAGAGAGCCTGAAAGGAGAGAGTCGCCAACTAAATTGCTACTTTTTGATTGGTTGTGACTAAACGTAAGTTAAGTACCGAGCAGCAGAAGACGTATAACATCACCATCAATTAGCAGAAGTCAGTTGAAAACGACTTTGGTCACAGCCAATGAGAAACCAGGATTTTGATATACAGAGTTGGCGACTCTCACCTTCCAGACTTTCTGCAACATTTTCTGGCCAAAATTTCAATTGGCCTTTGGCAGAAAATGAGACCATTTCATCTCTTTTCTTGGTGCCCTCTTTCTTACGATTTTTACTGCGGCCCTGGGATCAGACTACATATGTTAACCAAAAGGTTTGATCAACCCGTATAATTCGAAGAATGCTTTTGACTCGTTAGTAAAACGATACAACTCATAAATTCAACAATGCTTGACATGATTACCTGTAATATTCGAACGGCAATTGTAATAAAAGCACTCGAGCTATAATGAAAACGAAACGTGTCAATAAACCAGTACATATCATTACTATAACAAAGATTGTAGTAAATTGAAATATTCGAGAATGGTAATTAATGAAAACAACCTTTTAATTGCATATCCCTTAGAGCGACTAACTAGGCAGAAGTAAATAATTAGCGGTGGTTCTCCAATTAACCAAAAAAATGTTTCAGGTTTCTTGGAAAAGTTTAATTGTTCAATTTCAGTGGCGTAACTAACGGGCCCACCAACTAAAAAACGTGGCTTTAAAAAAAAGGGTTTAATGATTTTTGCAGACAAGGTGGGCCCAAAAAATCAGCTCTGCGGGCGGACCCACCAAAACTTAGTTTCGCCACTGTTCAATTTAAATTATGCTTTCCGGGAAAAAGATAAATATTTAGTTTTGAAGATACACTCGAACTACCCGAAATTCATGGTGCTACGTGGTAATCTAGAGTCGGTGGAGAAACGGGTATCCTGGAAGTTTTGATAACGGGCACAGCTCAGGGTAAGATGGAAAGATTCTTCTCGTGGTGCGTTACAATGATTCATCCCGTTTCTAAGCGAGCGCATGCGAGCTGCACCCCTAGGGGTTGCACTGCGCATGCGCCACCATCGAACCTGGGTTGCGAACTTGGGGTAGGTCGAACCCCTAGTCAGATTCGCAACAACTGGACTAACGACAACATCAGTCTTTTACCTTAAAAATCCTTTTACCACGCACCAATGGCAATAGCTTCATTCAGAAAAGAAGATTCATTTTTTTGTTAATGTAATTATTGCTGCTTTAACTAACTGACTGATGCTTGAAAACTGGTTGATTCTGGATCGGGATGTGAAGTATAATAAGTGATTGCAGTCTGAGCTTTTCTCGACATTTTTGCAGTATGTAAGCTTTACTGTTCCCTTCCATGGAAAATTAGACATTAGCAACGTGGCAGAATCAACCAAACCGGACTCTTTCAACCCCGTTTTGATAAACGAATGCATTCATTAAAATTGAAATCACGATTGGTTGAGAGAGACTTTTTTTAATATTTGCATCAACTGGTTTTTTTTTTTTTTTTTGTAAACCATTGCAGTGTTATTTACGAAAGAGAGAGAAAGAGGAAAAGAAAAGCCGCAAAAGAGATGGCTTGTATCCCCATAAATAACTGGAATTAATACATAGCCGCATTTTTTTTTTTAACTAAAGAGGAAAAGATCAAAACAAAATTATACTTCTACACAACATCAGCTTTATTTCCAGGAAACACAAACAAAAGTCTTCGAACTTATACCTGGAAAAGGGTCTTCTCTTTCTTCGGTATCTGTTTGCTAAGCGGGCAGTGAACGATGAAGAATGAATGGGAGGAGTGAGTTGTGTATTTGAAGAGCAATTTGACCAAAACTGAGGTTGACATTTTGGTTTCAAAATACGGTAGGATTTTCACATGTTTTGGCAATTGGTCATTTTCATGATGTCGGAGCAACATCGGCTTGACAACAGCATAGTGTCAAAATCTTTATTTGAACCCCTATTGTTGGGCCCATTCGGCAAAGCATCGATCGATGCTTCCAAGAAGACGATACTAATGTTGGATCAACTTCTTGGACGCCGACACCATAAAGTAAAGCGTAAAGAGGGAAGAGTGAACAGTGAGCAGACTATGATTAGTGACCAGTGAATTTTAACAATTTCTGGGCAGAGATTCTTTGACCTTTAGCTCCTTAGAGCCTTAATATTAGAGAAAATTTTCTTTTCTTAATAAAAGTTTTGCTCCTTTACTCATGATTGCTACAAAACTATAAAACATGATTAAGTTTTTAATTTCCAAATTTATTAGAAAACTAATAACATCAAACTAAAAATTAATAAAAACATAATCCCACAAAACGACGATTTTTAAATAGTTGAAAAAACTAGTTTTCACAGAATTAAACTCTTATCATTTTCTCCTGTAAATCCTCTTTCCTCTCTCCTTTTTTCCTTCCCCTCTGCTTCTCTCCGATTCATAATTAATGCGAGAGTCACGTTTATAATTAAAATTTTATCATGTCGCTTCTCATTTTATCTCGAGATAAAATTCAGTTTCCCGAATACTCGTCGAAATCTTGTAAACAAAACTTTTGTAATTCCGTTTTGATTCCGAATTCTTGGTTCTCTTAGTTTTCCAAAAGGGGAAATTACACGATTCTAGGATTATGCGATGGGCTGATATATATTCATCGTCTTAATTAGCCCTCCGAAAACCGTATTTAGTTTAAACATAAAATTTTTCAATGTTGTCGAATTCCCAACCGTCACCGTTCGTCATGTCGATTTCAAGAAAAGATACAAGTCGCAAGTCTTTTCGCATTAAGAGTTTCGGCTTGCAGTTTTTAAAGATTATCCTTTCGTCCCGAAAAATCTTTTCCTTCAATTTTTATTAAAAGTTTCCTTTCCTGTCGGACAGTTTTGTCATAATCCTCAAAAGTTTTCTTATTTTCCACTTAATTCTGACACGTTTTAAAACTTTGTCGGTTTAGTTATCACCTGTAAAAATGATCTTACGACTTAACAGTTTTCTTTTTATCCATCCATTTTCCTTCCTGTAATTTTTTTTTGGGGCTTCTTTAAAAAAATTTTGCTGATTTACAATTTTCTTATAATCCTAGATTTCGGGGAAAATTCTTCTTCATTATTAAATCCTGCTTTCTTCACGCTTATTATTCATTCACGAACTCATCTTGCCCATTTTTGCATCATCATTACCGTCTAAATTCTAAAAAATTAATTAATATTAAATCCATATCAGGTTTTTTGAAAACTTTTCATCTCTTTTTCGAAAAAAGATTTCCGAATGTTTAAGGGGATATTTTATAAACTACATGCGGGCTCGAGATTAAAAACATTTTTAAGGAAAGAAAACTTGAAAAACCGCATTCACCACTCCCAAGCTCTGCCTTATAAATAATTAATAAACGCAGAAGGTAAAACGAGAATTAACTTATTTCGTTTTTAGAATGCTTTTCATCTGCTCAGATTCTCTTAAATTAACGGAAAGGATCAAGAAATAATTATAATCCGTAAGATTTTACTTTTGATTCGCCAACTGCTAGATTCTTTGCTTTTACCTAGGTCATTCTTGCTTTATTAATTATAGTTTCTTAATTGTTTTCGTCCTTGTTCTCAAAATATCAAAACCAAAAACCCAAGCTTGCTAAATTGAAAGTCCCCACAGTCCAGAATCTCTCGTCGAGGAAAACAAAAACTATTCCCTAAAGTTAATCGTCTTGGGATCAAAAACACTGACAAAGCCTTGTTTTCGTCCCTTATTACTGAAAATAAGAAAGTTGGAAAAAGAGTGTGCTGCTGAAAATGAACTCGGGGCTCGCTTAATAAATATAGCAAGTTAACTAGACTGCGTGTGACGTCACTAAGAAACCCTTTCAAAGGTGACGGATTATTCCTTTGAGGTGTTTGCCATTTCTCTCAAGGCCCTTTTACATCCCCTTCGATCCGGGCTATTCGTAGAATGATTAATCTCATGGCTTTATTTTGTTTGACTCCTAAAAATATGATCGTCGTTCGATTAATTAACGAAAAAAACAGAGAAAATGCCTGCGTTAAACTGAGATAGGGCCTCTTAGGTGTAGTTTCACGTCTTGTTAGAATAGCGACACAAATCATTTATGGTTGATTTATTTTAAAAATCAAGAGCGTGGAAATGTACTCGAAGAGCATTGCTATATCCGCACCTGAAAATCCTTAAAGGATTTTGAAATAAATAGAACCGATAATGAAGAAAAAAAAATGAAGTCGAGAAAAGATTGAAAATAATGAAATCAGAAATAAAGATTGAAAATGAAGAAATTAGAAATCAACACGAAGAAATCAAAATGAAGAAATCAGAAATAAAGAATCAACACGAAGAAATCAAAATGAAGAAATCAAAAATAAAGAATCAACACGAAGAAATCAAAATGAAGAAATCAGAAATAAAGAATCAACACGAAGAAATCAAAATGAAGAAATCAGAAATAAAGAATCAACACGAAGAAATCAAAATGAAGAAATCAGAAATAAAGAATCAACACGAAGAAATCAAAATGAAGAAATCAGAAATAAAGAATCAACACGAAGAAATCAAAATGAAGAAATCAGAAATAAAGAATCAACACGAAGAAATCAAAATGAAGAAATCAGAAATAAAGAATCAACACGAAGAGGTCAGAAATAAAGAAAAATAAAAGTAGAGAACGAAAATAAAGAAAATATAAATAAAGAACGAAAATGAAGAAAAAATTAAGATCAAAAATCCCTAAAATGAAAAAAAAACGAAAATGTAGATGAAAATTCAAGAAACAAATTATTTTTTTAAATAAGTTATTTATACTTTTTGAAGGGCGTCATTGATCTAAGCTAGCCCAGAGTACAAGACTTTTTTTCGGAGGAAAAGAGAATTAAAACTCACTTGGCTTTTTCTTTTAAAAAAATGAGACTTTATTTCTCACACCCGAAAAATCTTATCGATCAAAATGCTTTTGTCTCTAATAGATTCTCGATATCACATTCTCGAGTTTAAAATTCCATTTAAATCGTCATCAAAAGACCATTTCGCGATAAAGGAGGTTAAATTCGAAAAATATTCATTATAAACTCTGCTGTCGTAAAAGTGAGAGCAGTAAAAAAAAATGATTAACCAAGAAGAGGGCAATAAAAAAGGCGAAAATCGGTTCTGTGAAAGTATTTACTTGCTTTAAGGTTCCTTGATCTGGAAAACCGTTTTTTTTTTTTTTTGAGCTGGTAATGTTAATTTGATACTAAAATTTTTACCTTTTTGTCTTGATGACAAAACTAGCTTATGCATCTTTTTTCTCCCAGAATCGTAATTCATTCCCTCTAAAATTATAATGAAGGAAAAAGCTTAGTGTACAAGGTCACATCCGGTTACTGTATAATTACGAGATGATGCAAAATTAATCAGAGCCGCACTATGGTCGGAGGGATTTCACAAACGGATTCCCCGAGGAAAGCTCTTAACCATTTTCCGTAAGACATGAAATGCAGAGGGACCAAGTCAAAACGTTTTCTAAAATAAGGGTCATTTAGTTTCAATTTTATCTCCGCATTCAGAAACCCTTATTGTTTTTTTAAGTAATAAAATTTTAAAGTCCCTTTAACTGGGGTCAGAATTGTCGAGGAGGAATCTTTTCAAAAAAGGATGATTTTGTTGACGATTTCTCGCACATTATGGTTGTAAAATATTATGAGTTTTATTGACTTTTAAAATGAGAAGTTAAACTTTTTTCAGTATTGTCGTTTTGACTTTGCCTTTGAGTTAAGATTTTCAATCAAATAACATCAGTGCCACGTTGGGAATAATATCGATGCCTAGAACGTGAAACTGATGATCAAGGCGATTAAATTAATTGTCAAAGATTGTCAAAGTTTAAGTAAGCTTTCGAGACATAAAGCAAAAGCTGTAAGTTTTTCTAGGGAATAAGCTTACAATTCATAATGTATTTTATTATTTTCGTATTTAATGATTTTCTTCATTTCCATTTTGTCCCTTTGTTTTTCTTTATTTTGATTTTGTTCATTTGTTTTTGATTTTGATTTTGTTCATTTGTTTTTTTTGATTTTGTTCATTTGTTTTTTTTTGATTTTGTTCATTTGTTTTTTTTATTTTGATTTTGATTTTGTTCACTTGTTTTTTTGATTTTGTTCATTTGTTTTTTTTAATTTTGATTTTGATTTTGTTCATTTGTTTTTTTTGATTTTGATTTTGTTTATTTGTTTTTTTTGGATTTTGATTTTGATTTTAATTTTGTTCATAATTTGCTTTTTTTGATTTTGATTTTGGTTTTGTTCATTTGTTTTTCTTCATTTTGATTTTGTTCATTTGTTTTTTTATTTTGATTTTGTTCATTTCTTTTTTTTGATTTTGATTTTGTTCATTTCTTTTTTTTTTGATTTTGTTCATTTGCTTTTCTTCATTTTACATCCAAAGTTACAAGCTGCAGAATAAATTGATACGGAATTGAAACGAAAACGTTGACAAGCCTAGAAATTAAAGGAGAAAGATCGAGCAAAACTTGATCTTCATGCTTGGATGAGCCGGAAAATTTAAAGCGGATTCTTTAAAAAAGCTGGGGAAACACATTTTATTTATCTTCACCTATTTTTTTTGTTATGGATTTAAAATAATTAAACTATAACCCCGAATAAAATTTTTTTGAGAAAAAAACTAGACAAAATAAATTAATTAAGCCGTGACTTTGTCTTTTGTAAGTATATTTACCGTATTGATGAGTTCATTAAGAAGCGACAACGTTAAAGGGAGGATCCATTATTAATGCATTTCACGTCTCACCTATCAATCGGTGTGTTTGCTTTTCGAAGTGCACACATAGCCAAGACTAATTAAAATATTAATTAACTTAAAGGGTGATGTTGTCACTTTATTTATTATCGATTTATTGGAGTATCGGTTAAAATTAAAAGAGTAATTACCTGATTAGTGTCTTGATTTTCATGCTTTTTATAAAAATTGATTGCGCAACAAGTTTTTACTAACATCAAATATCGATCAAGAAATCACCGGTATTTTTTTTTAAAAAATGAAATAATTTTCATAACGTTAATGAATTTTTTTTTTATAAAAAAGAGGAATGCCTCGTGAAAAAGACAAAAGATAAAAGCTACTTAATTAATCTTGTAAAAAAAAATATACATATAAATTTATGAAAAGGAATAAAAAGTGAAAAATGATAAGATAATAATTCGTTTTAAAACTCAGGCGATTTTTCATTCTGATACAAAAGGGATATAATGAAGTGATGGCTAAAACATGATATCTATATAATCTTTTAATTATCTTAATGAGAGTGCAAAGCTATTTATTTTTTAATTGGGAAATAAATTATTTATTATGGTTGTAAACAGTTTTAAGGGAAATATTATTATTTAAATGGTTGAATTTTAAAAGAAGGTGGCTAGAGGTGTTAAATTTTTCTTATTTAGGTTTTCCAGGGCTTGAAGCTCTGTAGCCAGGAGCTACCCCTGAACCCGAAATGTTTTTTTGCACGTTAAAAGAATTAAAGACATCAACATATTATTTTTCATGACTCTTGAGATTTTCACCACATTTTTCTCATTTTCCTGCATTTTTCTTTTCTGAACACTAGATAAGCTTTTGCCTTAGGCATGGCTTTTAAAAAAATTTCGCCTTCCTATTGTTGTCATTAAAGAAATTAAAAAGAAAATAAGAAAAAAAAAATGCTTGGTCGATTTCCAGAAAACAAATTAAAAAGAGAAAGAAACTGCAAAACAATTAAAAAAATTAAAAAGTTCGAAGAGTGATGGAGGGATTTAACGTTCATTATAGGAACAAGACTTTATTAACTGACTGGTGTTAACTTAAAGGATCTTTTTAATTTAGCTAAAAATGAATGAGTCCGGAACAAAGTTTTTTTTTTCCCCCTCGATGAACTAGCACACCTTTCTGAAACAGAATGTTACAATCGGAATTCTTTTTAAAATGGGTCAACTATGTTCGCGTGATTAAATACGAGTTAATTAATGAACAACAGTTGAATTATCATTTCAGCAAAAATTAATATTAATTCGTTTTGAGATAATATTTTGATAGTAGGCCTGTGTAAGAGTCGGTTAAATTTCAAAATTCTAGAGGGAAAAATAACTCTGAAAATAAAAATAATTTTTTTTTAAAAATGTTTAAAAAAAAAAAAGAAGGGTGAGGAAAAGGGACTTACGATACCAGCACTTTTCATATCCGCTTTTCCGGCGACTTTTTTTTTATTTCAAAATAAAAAGTTCAACGAAAACCCGGAAATACGCCAGGTTTTTAAAAAGTGAAAATTGTTATGAGAATTTACTTTCTTCATTTCGAGTAACCTTTTTTTTTTTTATTTTAAGTTCACGTTGACTTAGTATTAATAACTAAGTAAGCACGTCCAACTAAAATATATATATTTTAGGAAAATTATCTCAAGATTCTGGTGTTGTATAAATAAATCTTTGAATAGGGAATAAATTTCTAACCAGGCTAGGTAAAATGTTTGGCCAAACGTCTAAAAAGTTAGTTGAGATTTACTTTTGAAAGAATTTTCTTTTTTTTCTTCTGTCTTTTTATTAATGTAATTACGGTGGCTTAGGTTAAAATTATTAATCCAGCAGTTGCTCTTACACTAAAAAATGTTTTTTCTTTTTAGGATTGAAAACTCGATGAGTGCCGCAGAGTACAGAGCTAATTCCAGAGAATTTGTGGAAACCGAGAAAGGACAAGAATCATAAAAGTAGAATTCAAGCTGCTGGAATGAGGTTTCTGCGAAGAGTCAAAGCTTGCACGCGCTGGAACTTGCTCAGAAATAAGGAAATTCGAAGAGAAGTAGACATCCACAACATAAATGCTGCAGGATTATAACAGAAAGCGGAAGAACTATTTAAGACGCATGGAGAACTCCAGAATCCCAGCGGCGCTTACACATAAAGAAAGAAGAAAAAATTTTCAATGTAACCAACCACGTTTTATAAAGGAGTTAAGTTAAGGTGAGTTGAGGAGTCCAGTTTTTGTTTGTATTCTATCAGTTTTTATATTTTGGCAGTTAATTTTTTGTATTTTTTGAATTTTTAGTCCTGATGAGGTGTCAAATGTAGAGCACGAAACGTTGACTTAAGCCAAAATATTCTGATTTAATTTTTATTCGTTTCCATAAACCAAGTTTCCGTCATCATTACTAAGGGAACGAGAGGTCACAATTCAGAAAGAAGAAAAATGTAAACAAAAATTTACATCTGCAAATGATATCAGGTAAGAATTTTGAAGGGAAAAAGATTTTTTTAGGTCATAAATAGGTTCAACATTTACTGGCAACTAATATTTTTCATCTTTAAAAAACACGATGTCGAATATCGGGCGAATTAGTCATTTTTTTGGGCAAAATTCTTGAAAAATTGTAGCGACCCCCTAAAAATTGTTTTGAAAGCTATTTGGCAAGAGCTTATTGAGCATCAAGAACTCCAAAAAGCAAAGAAGGCAAAAAATCAAAAAGCCTAAGTATCCAATTTCAGCCAACTCTGTGACAAGAGTTGGACAAGATCTTGTGCGCATCACTCCTCACTGCTCTCCCCACTCCAACAAAAAACCAAAGTAACTTATTACTACCCACGGCAAGGTGCGAGAGGCATGTGTGAGCCCGTAGTTGGGTTTCCACGCAAGATAAATGATTCTTCCGTTTGATCTCCTTTTTTTTCTCTCCATGCCGGAACTTCCAGAACTCCCAATCGACACTGTCATTCTTTATCCCGCATTGATCTGATCAATGAGGTGGATCTTTTACTGTTTCGATCAAATCACTTTTCTTTTTTTTTTCTTCCTCCCACGGACACAATTTCTACTCGTCTACAAATAAAAATCCGAAGAGAGAAAGTATCTTTTTAAAAAACCTCGATTCGTGTCTGGAAAATTTTTTTCCTTTAAAATCGTTCTGAGAATCAAGATGAAAAAGAAGAAAACCAGACAGGAAAATAATATCCTGAAGAGATGAAAAAACAGATTAAGTTCTCTAATCATGAACCGTCGGAAATAAAACGGCGAGGCAAAAAAAAAAAACCACGAGCAAAAGTCATTGACATAAGTCCACTTTCAATTTGTATACCCATTTAACTTTGTCTTTTTCCGTTACATTTTACATTTGAAATCGTCAGGAAATGGGGTTTTTATTCCGCGTTTACTTGATGCGGGTAAGGAAATATTCCTCGGCTATACAAGTTTTCTTTTTCATACTTTCTCGCAAGATATTTTTGTTCTCGCCTTATTTAAAAGGAATTTTCAAAATGGCGATTATACAGTATAAGCAGGCTCGGATCGTTCTCGTGCAAAGCCCAAAGCAACGTGGCAATAAAAAATTGCAATTATTTTCATTGTGGATCTCTCAACAGGTTAGGTTAGCATTTCGAACATTAAAACTTTGAATCCGAAATTAATTAATTGCTGCTAAATATATTTTTAAAAAAGTCACGAGCAACAAGTTGCACGTTCCCGAACATTTGGCAACTACAGTTTATCACACTCAGTTTGGTTTTCATAATGAATCTTTTTACACGAAATATCGTGACTATTAAATTGTCACTTCGCCTTAAAAATCCCCTTTCCCCATATCACCATTTTCCTATTGTAGTAAAAAAAACTCGGAGAAAGGTTTTTTTTTTAAAATGTTGCCCACAATAAAATTTTTTTTTAATATTCCATCGCCCCGAATCGCCAAAAAACTCTTTTTCTGATTGATGATCTTGAATGGATAAATCGCAACGATGAAAAGAAAACCTCCGAGCGGGAGGAGGAGGAGGAGGGGATTTCTTTTCTTTTTGTCTGGCTGCAAGCCAACCACAACCACTACCCCTTGACAGAATGAGGTCGAAATCGGTGTTGTTCGGACGTCAAAATCGCCCCGTAACAGAATAGAATAATGGATTTGTTATTCCTGTATTCTTCAATATCAACAAGTTTGTTCCGGACTTGGCAATTCTTCTCAATTTTCAATCTTTAAACTTTCGTTCGGGTAAATCCATCAAGTCTAAAACCTCAAGGTTAATAATATTCATGATTTTTAAAAATTAAATCATCCATTTTGTTAATAATGAAAAAAGAACATTCCCGATTAATTTAATTATGATAACCTTTTTTTAAACAAAATAAACAAGTCGGATTTCTGAGAGTTTTTTTTCGTAGCGACGAGAAAAAACGAAGGGACATTAATTGAGAAGGTTTAAAGAAAAATAAAAAAATAGAAAGGATCTTTCAGTGCTAAAGGGAGTAAAAAGTAATCAAAAGAAATATTTATTCCTTTTTCTTTTTTACAAATTCCGATGGTTGAGAGGTTCTTGTATGGAGGATTTTTTTTTGTTAAAATAACCGATAACAATAAAAGGCTGATTTTTAATTTCGAGGAAAGGTTTTTTAGCTTTTTAATTCTTCTAAGGTTCGGTTCCTTTCTAAGAATTCCATTTTGAGTTTTTTTCGTGTGGGTTGAAGTAACTTGATGAGGAAAGGTAGAAAAAATTGGCAAAAGTCAGTTTACACGTGACTAGTTTCTAGTTAGATCGCTAATCTTTTTTTATGGTTGAAAGTGTATTCGTAAGGACGAATTCCGTCAGTCGATTTAACGGAGCAATCATAGCTAGGGATGCCTCGTAGTCGGGATTCCTGTTTTTGAGATTGGGACTGAAAAAAAGTTAGAAAAATTTAGTTCGGGATTTCCGTTTCTGGGAACGGGAACAGGAACGGGAATCCCAGCTTTTTTAATCTTGGGATTAATTTACTAATTAACTAGCTTGTCTTCGGTTATTGTTGAAATGGTATTCGTAAGCAGGCCCGTCCCGTCCATAAGGGCCACCCGGGCAATGCACAGGGGCGCCGAAATCCTAGGGGCGCAAAATTGATGTTGAGTTTTTAAAAAAATTTAATTTTTTAAATTTTAAAAAAAATTTTCACAACATAAAGGGCGCCCGGATTAAGTTTTGCACAGGGGCGCTAGAAGGGCTTGGGACGGGCCTGTTCGTAAGGACGAATTCAGTCAGTCGATTTAACGGAGTGATCATGGATAGGGATGCCTCCCAGCTGGAATTCCCGTTCCCGGGATCTTGACAAAAAAAAATAGAAAAAATAAGCTGGGGATTTTTGTTTCCGGGGTCGCGTAAAAGAATTAGAAAAAATAAGCTCTGGATTTTTGTTTCTGGGAACGGGAACAGGAACGAGTAAAGGGGAACGGGAATCCCAATTTTTTTTCAATTTCTGGATTAGTTTTTAGTTAACTCGCTAGTCTTCTTTTATGATTGAAGGTGTATTCGTAAGGACGAATTCCGTCAGTCGATTTAACGGAGCGATCATGGCTGGGGATGCGTCTCAGCTGCTATTCCCGTTCCCGGGATCTTGACAAAAAAATAGAAAAAATTAATTGGGGATTTTTTTTTCCGGGGTTGCGTAAAAAAAAACTATAAGCTCGGGATTTCCGTTTTTGGGAACAGGAACGGGAACGGAAACAGAAATAGGAACGGGAATCCCGAGCTTCTTAATTTCTGGATTAGTATACTTGTTAAAAAGCTAGTCTTCTTTCATGGTTGAAGGTATATTCGTAAGGACGAATTCCATCAGTCGATTTAACGGAGCGATTAGCTAGGAAGGAATACTTCCCAGTCCGTATTCCCGTTCCATGGATCTTGACTAAAAAAATGTCATCCCTGGATTAGTTTTCTTGTATTTCCGGGATTCTGATTTCCCTTTACAGAGGAATCTGTTTTTCTGAACTACGAAATTTTTTTTTCGTTTTCTTAACCTAAAATTTTTTGTAATTTTTTTCAATTCAGGAATTTTTGCAAACTTTTTTTGGGCTCTCATATTAATTAACTTTTTAGCAAATAATATTTTTGCTAAAATCCAGTATCTTACCCGATTTTTCAAGTACTTTCACCCTGAACTCAAAAAACCCAATCCTTTCACTGCAAAAAAAAAAAAAAAAATACTAGCCATTCCCCTTTACGTTCATTTTCTCCTCTCATTTTTTATTACGTAAAATAAAATATATATATATACCTACAAACGATGTCATATTTCATAACCCATCAAAATCGAATTGTTGTTTTTCATTTCCAGTTCATATTTTCCAGTTTTAATCAACCAACATATAGTTTGAGGAAATTATTGCTATAAAAAATCCCCCCAGCGTCTTTTCCGAGAATAAAAATTACATTCCTCTTATTTCATCAGGTTTGTTATTTAAAAAACAAGAAAAGAGAGCAGAGAAGGAGAGAGCAAGAAGAGAGCAGAGAGCAAGAAAGGAGAGAGAGAAAAGAAGTGAAGTGAAGGAGAATCACTCATTTCTCAAGCCCCTCCGAAATCCGTTTTTATCGTTTTAATTAATGGAAGCTTACACATTAAATTTATCTCGTCCTTTCTGACTACTGATCAATGTATAAGGATGTAGGTCAGCTGCAAAGCTCTTTTAGCATCTTCTTTTTTTTTAAAAAAAAAAACCTTTTTTAAAAAAGCAACATTTTTTTCTAAGGGATGAAAACCTACTAAACGGAAAAGCGTTTCCCTTGAAACTTACAATAATGTCCCCACACATGTTAAATTACGTCGCAAGTTTTCCCAATGATGACAATAGTAGGGGAAATTCGCTTTCAGGCGAAAATTGCTGGAATGTATATTCCTTTTCCGTTTCCCGTAATATCCGGTAAGAATAGTTTTTCCTTCTCTGGAAAATATGATTTGATCAGCGATTGTTCGGGATTATTACGACATCATTTCCTCTGTAAACAATTTTACGATCGGTCAAGAAGTATAAAAAGTTTTTATAGTTGGAAATTGTTAATGCGTATTTTATGTAATTAACATCGTTAAACCGTTGACATGATGGCGGTTTATGCAGGATAATGAGTTGAAAATAATAGAGCAATTGTTGCCTCATAATTCATGTCTTTCCACTCCCGCGTTGCTGACGACCCCGAAAAACAGGAGGATTTCAGAATTATTTATAGTTAACTTACTGTTGTAGGTTACAACTTTATTACGCTATTACGGAGATTCGGGTTCCTTTTTTTTTTAAAGGTTTTTTTTATCCGTAAAAAAATTTCCAGTTTACTCGAATAATAATATTTTTTCAAATATTTCATTTTCAGCAGTTCTTTAAGTCGATAAAGTCATGATTAAAAATGAAAATTCTCCGGTCATTAATAATCGTTTTATGAGTTGAATTTTTTTTTTTTTCCCCGTTATGATCAGAAAAAATTAAAAATCGATAATCATGAACGGATTCTTGATGTTATTTTAATCTTCATTTATTTTAGCTAAGCGGCAATCGGATTTTTTTGCGGAAAGCCTTTTGTTGGAGTTAATATGCTTTTAATTTTTTTTCTGGGAGTGGATTTCATGGGAATTATATAAATCACAAGAAATAGGGTTTGATATGAGTTTGCTGATATTTTTCATTCAAAGCTTGTAGATTTTTTTTATTCAATTTTTTCAAGCAAGAGTTTTATTATTTTTAAAAATAGGGCAGAAAAAATTTTAGAAATTTGGACAGCCACTTTGGCAGCCAAGTATTTTTTTTTTAGCCAAGTCGTTTTTCCTTTATTTGTTAGTTGCACTGTTGACAAATGTTAGTTGGACAACTAGCATTAAGCAGTTGCAATACTGTCAGTAGTGCAACAGACAGTGTCAGTAATGCAACAAACATTGTCAGTAGTGAAACAGGCAGCTACGTCGTTTTTCCTTTATTTGTTTGTTGCACTGTTAACAAATGTTAGTTGGACAACTAGCATTAAGTAGTTGCAATACTGTCAGTAGTGCAACAGGCAGTGTCAGTAATGACACAGACATTGTCAGTAGTGGAACAGGCAGCAACGTCGTTTTTCCTTTATTTGTTTGTTGCACTGTTGACAAATGTTAGTTGGACAACTAGCATTAAGTAGTTGCAATACTGTCAGTAAAGTCAGTAATATTTTTTTCGACAAGAAAAAGGTGGCGGAAAATTAAAATATTTTTCCGCCAAGAAAAAGGTGGCGGAAAGTTAAAATATTTTTCCGCCAAGAAAAAGTTGGCGGATAATTATTTTTCCGGCAACAAAAAGATGGCGGAAAAGGAAAATATTTTTCCGCCACCTTTTTCTTGGCGGATAATTATTTTACCGCCACCTTTTTTGTGGCGGATAATTATTTTTCCGCCAACAAAAAGGTGGATTTTCCGCCAAGAAAAAGGTGGCGGAAAACTAAAATATTTTTCCGCCAAGAAAAAGGGCGGAAAATAATTATCCGCCACAAAAAAGGTGGCGGTAAAATAATTATCCGCCAAGAAAAAGGTGGCGGAAAAATGTTTTACTTTTCCGCCACCTTTTTCTTGGTGGAAAAATAATTTTCCGCCACCTTTTTCTTGGCGGAAAATCATTTTCCTTCACCTTTTTTTTTGGCGGAAAAATATTTTAATTTTCTGCGACCTTTTTGTTGGCAGAAAAATAATTATCCGCCACAAAAAAGGTGGCGGTAAAATAATTATCCGCCAAGAAAAAGGTGGCGGATAATTATTTTTCCGCCAACAAAAAGGTGGCAGAAAAATTTTTGTACTGTGTTAAAAATCCTATATTAGCTTATGATAAGGGGTCTGAGATTTTCGATAGTCCTATTTAAATATGATGTCTTTATGGCAAGCGCATTGCGGGCCGTTCGCGATGTGCTAGAAGAGGAAGGGAGGGGGGAAGAGGAAAACATTTTTGAAAGTCGGAAGCCGCTCGTCATTTTTTCCCCCTAGAACTCACTGTAGCGTAAGGAAAATCGCCTTGAGTTCCCGTCGCGTCGATCTCGTATTATGATAATATCAATCCGAGAAAATGGAAATCTTTTCCCCTTTATCGTGTTACTTATTCGTATGATTAGAATAATTTTACTTTTTTTTTATTTTCAGCCAGACAAAAAGAAGAATTCTAGTAAAAAGATAAAGTTTTCTTTTTCGAATTCATTAAAATAATCTAGAGAAAGTATATGCATAAGAGAGAGGAGAAAAAAAAAAAGGAGATGAAGAAAAAAAATTGCCTGGTAAACTTTGTTTACGCAGTGAACAGGCAGGATGAACGGCGAAAAGTACGAGGGTATTAAGGCTACAAATGATTCCGGTGAAACTGGATTACAATAAACGAAAGCGTTGGAGGTTCCGCCTTGTTTTTCCGTTATTACCTTTTATGTATACCTTTCCTTCTTCCTGCTTGTTCTTGTTACTCTTAACTGCTGCTTTAATAAGAAGAAAAGGAAGGAATGATGAAAACGTTCGTGATAATGATGGAGATGAAGAGGAACAAAAGGTAAAGGAAGACGACAACAATTCTTTATTAGCTGAAAAAAAAAGTTCTATAATTCATTGTGCCCTCTCTTTCAGGAATATAACGGCAGGAGGAAAAATAAAAGTTCAGTTGATAATCGAAAGCTAATGTTGGTCAGACTGTACTGGACCAACATTACTCACACTTCCACACTTTCCAGTTGTGTGAGCAACAGCAGCACCAACATCATCTATATCAAGTAATTAGGCATTGGAGTAAAGAAAATGAAGTTCACCAGCATTTCAAATGATATTTTAGAAATAAAAATCATTTTTGTATTATAAGAAAAAATATATTGTTTAAGAAAAATATAATAAAAATGTCTACAATTTATTTTTTAACATTCCTTAGTTAATTAATTTAAGGTTTCTTATGAGGCGATAAACTCTACAGTGGAAAATCAAGAAGGTACCAGCTTCTACATCTTCCATCTCAGTTCTCTATATCCCTTCCTGCAATTAGAATCACAAAATTTCCGCGAAAACTACGTAATGAAGACATATAAAACTTTTATGAGGTTTACCCTGAAAAATGATATCGAAATCGTAATTTAACCAAAATTGCTCGTGATTTAACCAAATTTTTACGAAAAACTACGAGCAAACCTTGCCACGATTTAAAAATGCATTTTTTAACACATTTCCCGTGGGAATTTTGCGATAATCTTTGCGTCAACGGTAGACGGCGTCGAGATCTAACATTTAGAAGCAAAAGCTTCCGAAAGTTCCGCGTGTAAAGTTTATAATTTTAAAAAAACTAAAAAATGAAGATCACTGATCCTCACTTATTTTATATAAGGAGCTTTTTACGCGGAATTTTCGGGAGCTTTTGGTTCTAAATATTAGCTCTCGACGCCCTCTATCGATTGACGCAAAAATTATCCCAAAATCCCAACGGGAAATGTGTTAAAAAATGCATTTTTAAATCGTGGCAAGGTTTGCTCGTAGTTTTTCACGAGCAAACCTTGCCACGATTTAAAAATGCATTTTTTAACATATTCCCCATGGGAATTTCGGGATAATTTTTGCGTCAATCGATAGACTTAAGAGAAACTTAATATTTTTCTTAATATGCGATTTAAATAGCGCAATTTAAATAACCAGCAGACGAAAGATAAATCGCGCGAAAAATTCGAAAATGACTTTGGATAGTGAAATATATTTCTTATTTAATAGATCCTGGATTTTAGATCGTAAAATTTCTGATTTTTGATCGTGGATCGTAGAAAAGTTGTTCCTATCTCATCAAGCCGCTAACTTATGTGCAGCATATATATGAAAAAATATTAGACAAAAGTAATAAAGTGGTGCAAAGTAACTTCATGTGAGGCTGCCCAATCCTCTTAAGGAATTTCCACCTGCAAGTCCTTTATCCTCCATCGATAATATTTAAACCGGTGCTAAACCTTTACAGTTAAAAAGTGGACTAAGGAATTACAGGATATTTGATGTTACTGTCGGAAAAAATAAATATAAATACGTTTTCAATTAAATGCTTATATTCTTTACAACTTATGAAATAAAATTTAATGTTTTCGAATCATTAACGATATTCACAGGTCGTTAAAAAAAGTGTTCTTCTAATTTCATGTTTATTAGCAGTTTAATCATTTTCCATTTTCTTTTATTAACACGTTATGGTTGATTCGATCATCCCAAATCATTCTAAGCGTTTTTTTTTCCTATTTTTATTCGAGGCTTTCGTTTGGAATGGTTGAAATCAAAAGTATTATGTGCAGTCTTTTAGCTGGATCATTCAATTATTCGTTGTAAAAAGAAAAAAATACAGATTTTTAGTTCAACATAAATTTTAAAAAAAATTTTAAGTGGGAAAATAAAATAATCAATTTTTAAAACGTCTTTCTTTTCTGGTAATTAAGTTCATCAAGCAACGATGAGATGCCGAAGAGCATCATTATCGATTGCTCGCTGATTATTCTGAATATATTTTTTTTAAAATCAAAAACAGTTTTAGAAAAATAAATTGTACAGAAAACCATAAATACAGTCTTTTTTTTTAAAGATACAACCCTAAATTACACAAAAACATTTCATAAACAAAAGCGTGCAATAATGAAGCTGTCAAAGTGCAATGTTGTTTACTGAGCTTGAAAAAAACCTCTTATCTCGAACCGCGACATTGTTTTTTACAAAAAAACGAAAGGGTAATTAGAAAAAAAAAACAGCAATTCATATCGCGATTCCTCTTCGTTGGGGAAGACAATAAAATTTACAAAAATCATTAAACTAATTTTTGAGCCAAATTATGAATATCTTAAGTATTTTTTAATAAATTAGGCTCGAAATTATTATTTGGCAGAAAGCACTCAGATAATTGGCTGGGATCCGAGGAACATAGACCGTGACGTAAGGCTGGAAACTTTGAAAAATGTTGAAAATATCCAACAAATGAACTTTCGTTACAATTGAACAGCTTTCACATTCATCAGTGTGGCACAATGCCGTAGAGAGGAAAAAAATCTTATTATTCTTCCTTCTTTATTTTTTTTTTCCTTCCCTGCTTTTCTGCTTGAAGTGTTGAGCTTGTTGTTATTTATTTCGAAAAATTATAATTATGTATTCACTTAAGTGAGGTGTGTTATTTATTAGATTGTTTCATGCGCGTAACGATTTCCAGAGGTTTTTTTTCTTACTCCCCTTTATCAATTATTCTTTGTCAGATGATTATGCGTTACGAAATCATTTTTTAGAAATGGGAATTTTAAAAAAATTACATTTTTTCCGTCAAGTTAAATTTTAAAATGAGAGAATTCCTTAAGTTTGAGATAAATCAAATCCAGTAGATGGCTTTGAGGCTAATTAATGTTCAACTTATGGTGATGCCATCTATTGAATTTCAACTTCGCGACTGGAACTCTCTCATTGAAAACAAGAAAAAAACTTGTCAAACATAAAAGTTTGCACAAAAATCAAGTAATAACCTTACGGTCAATCCTCTTGTGCAAACTTCTAACTCAACATTACAAAGCTTCATTATAAAAAAATTGAATAAAATATACAAAAAATTAAAAATATACAAAGAAAGTTTTTCTTTGGACCCGCACAAAATTTTTCCATCATTTGCTCTCAAAAACTTACAATAAACTCTTTTTTTTAAAAAAAACTTTTAAATTATTTAGCACTAGCTCCACACTCCAAATATCCCCGAACGATCCTTGATAAAAAAAAGACTGCACAAATCAAACATTATACTTCAAATTCAAAAGGAGAAGAGATTTATTATCTAAAACGCGAAAGTAAAAAACCAGAAGTCTGATCATAGCGACACATAGTCGACAGATAAAGGAGTGCACAATGGGGGAGGAGGTGGGGGCGGAATTTCGTTTTCCTCTGCCTCGGGTAATGACAGCGTTGAGCTACCCCCCGCGGTGACACGTGGACCCATGTTATCATAAACCGGACCCACACGCAAATGTGGATCCGCCGATTCGATAGCCTTCGGCCTCGGCCTCCTCGGAAGAGTTGCGAACGTTTGCGTCGGAACGTACGGGCCGTCTGGCCCCGTCCCGACGCTTACACTAGCGGACGTGTTCTTTGAGCGATGCGGTATATCCAATAAATCCGGATAACGTACCAAACTATCGCCGGTATGTTCTTGGCTAACCGATACGGATATGAATATGTTCCCGAAAGCGCCGGCTGGTAAGACGCTGGTCGAAAACTCAGGCGGAGGAGGGAAAACCGTTAACGGCACCGATAACGGAACCATGTTTCCACTATCTGGATTGTGGCTTTCTATCGTGATATGGACCGGTTCGCAGAGTTCTAATGGTATACTCGCTGACTCCATCATTTCCATGTCGGGCTGGTTTAATTGCTCGATGCTTTCAGCGTTCGATGGCCTCTCTGTCGTTGTTATGCTCACGTCCAATAATTTTTTCTCTTGTTCCGTGAAACTGACGCTTCCTTTTAATTTTGCTTTCCGTCGGTGACGTTTTCTTCGACGTTTTCTTCCGCATAGACATAACGTACATATGATAGTTAGGGTCACTGAGAAGAAAGTAGCTACTCCTCCTGCCACCAACCCTGAAAATAGAAAAAAGAAAGTTTGATTAAAATTTTTTTTATTCTTTTTCAATTTCAGCTTCTCTGATTAATTAGGATTTTTCCGGATTGATTTTTGATCTTAAAAAATTTCCCAGCCCCAAGTTTTACTTTCTTTTTGTGCTCAAAATTTTTCATTTAAACTTTTATATGGCTAAGAATATTTTGAGAAAGTTTCCTTGAAACAGGAAATTTTTTAAGATTTTTTCCTTTGAGATTAAAACATTTTTCTTTCGTGGATTGAAATTTTTATAAAACTTCAGTTTTTATTTCGCGTTCTAAAAAAAATTTAAAGCTTTAAAGAATTTTTTGAGAAAATTTTGTTGTGTTCAAAATTTTTTTAGTTTTATTTTCGCGTCCCAGAAAATCTTTTTGATGCTCCCGAATTTCCTCCCTAGAGTGAAGAAGTATTGCAATCGCCTCAAGAATGAAATTTGACTAAACTGCTTATTTTGCCGGGAAATGACGAGAAATAACCGTAAAAATGGATTTTGGGCTCACGTCCGTCCGTTCGTTCGTGGGCTTTCGTTTTTCGACTGTATTTTCGAAACCAAACGAGCCAGCACAATGAAAATTGGCAGTCGCCTTTTTCTGGCAAGGGGAAAAATGTTACTCCATAATAAAGACCATCCGGCTAAATTTACGGCTTTGACAGGGCCAAAAAAAAGGCCAAATTTAGAGTTTTTGAGAATTTCCTCGAAAACGGCTCTCACGATTTTTTTTTATTTTTGTGTAGAGATGCCAGACTCTATTAGGAACAACTTTTTCCTTTGGCATTTTTCAGTGAAAAATCGCCCTCCCCGGAAAATTCGGAAAACCCGAAAATTTTCCAGTTTTACCAACATGGGACTCGACTTCGACTAAAAAATAGTCCAGGATTTCAAGTTTTCGGTCAATTTTGTGATTTGAAGGTAACTCTACCAAGTTTAGAACTTTGGCAGGAACAAAAAAGGCCAAACAATGAATTTTTGAACTTTTTCTCGAAAACGGCTTTATCGATTTTTTTTATTTTTTGTGTGAAGATACCTGACTCTATAAGAAACAACTTTTCCCTTTGGCAATTTTTCTTTAAAATTCGCCCTCCCCGAAAAATCCGGAAAAACCAAAATTTGGAAGTTTACGGATAGCGCTGATATGGGATTCGATTTCGACTAATTCATGGTCGGGAATTTTAAATTTTCGGTCCATTTTCCAATTTCAAGCCAACCCCCACCTCCAAATTTTTTTCTAATAAAGCACCAATCTATATCCCGACTGAGAGAGAAAGTGAGTTGTCCTCCCCGGACTGTTTTAAGACATTTTCTTACATTAAACTACAGCCGTATAACTTCTGTCATATTCCTTCAAATTTACGACCCCACCTTCGATTTTTCATATTCCTTCACGTTTAACTACCAAACTCACAAAAAAAATCAACGATAACTTTATCCTCGTTTAAAAAAAGAAATTTTTATCAGCTTTACGTGCTTAATGGCTCGATGATCCCTTTACTACAAAAAAACGTAAGCTAAGCATAGGATTTTTCTGAGTTTGATAACTGGAAAGGTATCTCTCCTCTTTTCTTAAAAAAAGATCCGCACAACATGTCATATCTCGTGGCGGCAGATGCCGGTGATTCAGTCTGAGACCCTTGCAAAAGCTGTTGTTTTTAACTAAAATGAATAATGAAGGGTAGGAACGTGTTTCCCCCGCCTTTGTTTGTTTATTTTTAAACCTCGTCGCATTGATGAACGAATATGAGTAACACGTGGTAGTGACGTTCAGTCATCTGCGGTTTAAAAATGAACACTCCAGTTTTTATGAGTAAAAGGCCCGACCCCCCGGAAAGTTCAGGAGAATGCAATAGATGCTGTATACATTTTTTGGGCTGGTGAAAAATAAAGTGCAAAAGAATTTTTAAATGCAACAATTTTCAAACTCTAAATAAAATTTTTTAGGCCTGACAACTCTTAAGAGTTTTTAAAAATTTTTCTCTCTTAGGTCTGGCTTATACCTCGGGCTTTATGATCTCAGCTCGCCCGTACAAACTTCTAATGATTTTTCAAAAATACCTAATATATCACATTATAACTAAGTGACCTTTCTAAATTCCAGCGCAACCGTATATCACCGTGAAAGGTTCAATCTTTCCTTAAAACTCAGAAAGCATTTATCAGTCTACACCGATCTTTGATCTAACAAAAAAAAGTCTGCTCAGCTAATCTTAAAGATCCTTATTCTAGTTAAAGGTCAGAAAAATCCCTATATTCTTTATTTCGAAGAAAAGGAAAGTTGCGAAAACATTCCATCCCAAGTTTTTAGACGACCTACAAAAGTATTGTTCGGGCGGTTTTTTTTTCCTTTTTTTTCTTTTTCTTTCCTTCCTCTTGCAATATCAGTCGGCTTTTCATTGTTTACAATAAAATGAAAATTATAGTATATACGAAAAATATCTTGGATCTCGGATTTCTATACGTTGGAGTCTTCTTCTATTTCAATGAAAGAAAATTAGGTGTAGGATTGCGTCAAGAGTTATATAGGAAGAGAGATGATCGTTAACTCAAGAGCATAAGCTTCAAGTCCTTAAGGCACTTTACTTAGTTTTTTTTTTTTCGTTTTACGCGATGGGTTAATCAAAGAAGCATCAGGCTTGATTTAATCCAATTTCATGGTTTAGAAAAAAAATTGAAGGTTTTTGGAATTCTGAAAAAGTGTGGAATATATTTTATTTTCCAGGCTCAAAATAAGTATGAGAATGAAAGTGATTTTAGAAGGTTATAAAAAGGCAATGTAAGTAGTGAAAAGGTTGTCGTAGTGAGGGGCTGAAAAATCTTAAAAAAATTTGCGCTACAAAAAAATTTTTAAAAAATTTGTTTTCCAAAAAAAATTTCAATATTTGTTCGCAAAAAAAAATTCAAAAGATTTGTACTATAATAAAAATTTAAAAAAAATTTGTTCCACAAGAAAAATTTTTCGAAAGATTTGTTCCACAAGAAAGGTTTTTTGAGATTTGTTCCGCAAAAAAAATTCTAGATTTGTTCTACAAGAAAAGGGTTTCAAAAGATTTGTTCCACAAGAAAAAAATTCAGAAGATTTGAACTACAAGAAAAATTTTTAAAATATTTGATCCACAAGGAAAGTTTTTAAAAGATTTGTTCCACAAGAAAAAATTTTTGAAAGATTTGTACCACAGAAAAATTTTTTCGAGAGATTTGTTCCGCAAGAAAAAAAAATTTCTAGATTTGTTCTAAAAGAAAAGGATTTCAAAAGATTTGTTCCACAAGAAAAAAATTCAAAAGATTTGTTCCCGCAAGAAAAAAATTTTCAGATTTGTTTCACAGAAAAAATATTTCAAAATCTATGTTCCACAAGGAAAAAATTTCAGAAGATTTGTATTACGAGAAAAGATTTTCAAAAGATTTGTTCCACAAGAAAAATTTTTCGAAAGATTTGTTCCACAAGAAAAGATTTTCAAAAGATTTGGTCCACAAGAAAAATTTTTCGAAAGATTTGTTCCACAAAAAAAATTTTTTGAAAGATTTGTTCCGCAAGAAAAGATTTTCAAAAGATTTGTTCCACAAGAAAAAAATTTTCGAAAAATTTGTTCCACAAAAAAAATTTTTTGAAAGATTTGTTTCACAAAAAAAAATTTTTTTGAAAGATTTGTTCCGCAAGAAAAAAATTTCAAGATTTGTTCTACAAGAAAAATTTTTTGAAAGATTTGTTCCACAAGAAAAAATTTTCAAAAGATCTGTAAAATGTTTTTAAAAATTTGTTCCACAGGAAAAAGAATTCAAAAGATTTGTTTCACAAGAAAAAAATTTCAAAAGATTTCAAAAGAAGAAAAAAGAAAAATTTTTGGTCATTGTTATGAAACAATGCTCCAAAAATATTTTTGACAAAACAAATTCTGAAAAAAATTTGCCCAACAAAAAAAAACGTTCTTTTCTTTTAAAAATTTCTTTTAGTAACAATTTTCCCTTGTCCTGAAAAAACAAACATTGACTTGCCAACATTTTCTCTAACAATTTTATTTCGTCAACGAAAATTTTACAAGATACCGGGTTCAATTTCTAATAAAATTACTCGAAAAAAGAGAATTTCTTAGCTTTAAAAAAAACAATTTCTTAAATCTTAGCAAGCCGCTATCAGACAAAAGCATGCTCTGTTTAATTTATGACCAATCAAAAACCGGTAGCGCGAAATAAGTCTAAATAAATAATTCTAAAACATACAAGGTCACATTATAATTCGGAAATGTGGTTTCGTGTCACGAAATGCACCCTTCCGGGATGACCGGACAAATTTAGCACGCACGCATGCAAATAACATAAAAAAAAAGTTTTAAATAATAAAATTTTTATAAGCTTAAGGTTTATTTCCAAATCGTTTCATTTTTATTTTCATTTTTTTTTTTTTTGTTATGTAAAGTGAAACGTTCGTTTATGTCAGTTAGATGTGACATTTGTCACGCCATGTGTTGAAGTGTTACCCTTCGCCTAATGACTAAAAGTCACGAAACTTAGCTCCCCGTAAATGAAGATATTTTTTTTTTTTTTTTTTTAAAGAAAGAAAAGAAAAAATGTGTTAAATGGATGGAGACTCCCGAGCTGTTAACTAATCTCTTCACAGTAATAAATAAAATGTTTAAAAAGTTAAAGGGGGAAAAGCAGGAGTGATTAGTTTCAAATTTTCTTACATTAATCGTTTGTGCTTTAAAAAAAAAATGTCAAGCTTGTTAAACGGATTAGAGGTAAACGAATAAAAAAAGAAAGTTCGCGGGGAACGTCTCAGGGGCGAAACGTAGATTTATTTTCATTTAACTGAAGAGGGGGCATAGAACAAAAACTCGACTTCCCATTTTCCCCAGGTTGAAAAAAAAAAACCGGAAACAATAAAAAAAAATAAAATTGAGTTTTGAAAAGATTCCTCGGTGTAACTTTTTACTCGGCTTTAATTAGCCCTTGCGGACCTCGAGGCTATTAAAAAAGCCTGATTTTTGGCTCATTTAAATTGACCTAGAATTCCCTTTCTCTCTTTTAATAATGCCTTAAGGCTCAACCTTAACATTTACATTAAAATGCAAAAAAAAAAAAGTTTCTTATATTTAACTTTGTGAATTTTATTTCTGGGAAATGTGAACGAGGTGAAAAACAAAAAAAAAATGAAATTAATATGTTATGATTATCATTTTTCATTTTTTTAATTACGAGGAAAGATAATTTTTTCTTTTTATACATTAAAATTATATCCGGAGTTTTTTTCTTTTGGAAATAAAATGGGTTTTGGTTGAATTAAAATAAATATTTGTATGTCAGACAAACCCTCCAGAGGGAAAAAGACAACGCCCATAATAGTTTGGGAAAACTAATCCTGCACTTTATAAATCCCCCTCTTTAGATTAACTCACGTCGGAAAGACATTTTATGTTTATTTTATATGATTATATGAGTATTAAGGTAAACCGTTTTATGGTTATTATGTTTATGGTTATTTTTAATGCCTTAGATTACCATTATTAAGCGATTTATGCCAAAAATTTCGATAGGAAAAGTTTTGTAGTAATCTGGGGTGAGGTGGCTACTTTCCTCATGCAAGCGCGGACGTCGATGGTCCTTACAGTTTAAAAAAAAAAAAACAGTGGGTGTATGAGACACACTTGTACGTAGAACTACGTTGTGACGTTAATTTAAAATTTTTTAAAAATTTGAAATTCGAGGATAATTTTAAAAATTGAAAAAGATAAAAAAATTTCAAAATAAAAATGAGACATTTCGACAATCAAAATTTTCAACACACATGCAACATTTCAAAAGTGAGAATTTTTCTGTGAGCCCTGGGCATGTAATTTTATTTGAATTTTTTAGACATTTTGAAACGATTTCTTAATTTTAATTTTTGAAACAATTTTTTTAAATTTTTTTTAAGGAATTGTAAAAAAAGTGTAAATTTTATTTAAATTTTTTTACCATTTTAATTTAACTTTAAATTTTTTATCTTAAAAAAACGATGAAAATTATAAATTTTCTGGCAATATCACCCGTATCAACCCCCCGTGAGCCCTGGGTATGTAATTTTATTTAAATTTTTTCGACATTTTGATACGATTTAAATTTCTTTTTTAAAGATTGTTTTTTTTTTCAATAACAGTCAAAAATTAAGTCAAGAATCAAAAAATTAAGTCCTTCGTCAAAAATTAAAAAATTAATTCAATTTTTCCCGAGAGTGAGCCTGGGCAACCATGAACATTTAATTTCGACAATTTGAATTAGGCGACTGACATTCTCGAATTGAAAAATCTGCCAATCGAGATGTTCGCTTTTTAATTCGAAAATGATGGCAGTCAAATTTAATCGCAAAATGCTGGAGTTTTCCTTTTATTTTGGTCAATATCCAAGATAAACAGGTGGTCTAATTATAAAGAAACAAACATATGTAAAAGATGGAGGCAAAATCGGTTAACTTGCACAGTTGGGTCTAATTAAAGAGGTAATATCAAAGACAGATTTTTACTGCTCCTTTTTGAGATTTAGAGGGATTTTTGGATCTTCCAATGAATGTCTCAGATTCCTAAATCTTACCATCTAAATCTGCCGTCATGTTGCCCTTGCTCAACTCGATTATTCGCATTCCTGAACGCTTTTTCTATTTCCATTCCTGAACAGGATTAAAATCCTCCGCTTTTAATAACTAAAAATTCAAATATTTTTTTTCTGGCCGACGTCAACCCATTTTTACGGTAAACAGAAAAATCAGAGCGAAAATTCAAAAAAGGTAAAGAGATTAATTTGACTGACAGGGTGATGTCAGGATGTCAAGTTTTCAACATTTCAACCTTATGTGAAGAAATGTTCTGCTATTCATTACGCAAAGGTTTATACAAACACGTTACGCGTAATCTTCGTTGACAGAAATGCATATCCTTATTTTAACTTCACGTTTTATTTTTAGGCTCTCGAATTTTTCTTATAGTCGAGGCGGGAAAAAATTTCGCGATTTAAAAAAAGGGGTGGAAAAAACATTATTTTAATTGTTTTTTACAGGACCGCATTGCGCTATAAAAATGTCAGACAGGGAAAATAAAATGCCGAGCCTCATTTCGCTGCTACCCGTTATTCGTTCCCGAAATGCTTTTAACTTTTTTAATGTTTGATCAAAAGCTGAAGTTTTTTTTTTTTTTTGCAAGTTCGAACAGGATATGCCTTTCGGCTTGATTTTTATTATAGGTAGATTTTAAAATATGATTTTTCTCGCGTTTTTAAATTTAGCTCAGATATGTAAAAAGCTTGATGGGTTTTTCAAGCTTTATTCATGCTAAATGTCATTTTGTATTTATGACAGAGCTTTTTTTGCTGTTTAGTTTGAGTCTTTAGGTATCAGAGGGAACGTGGCAGTTCGGTTTTATAAATAGGTTTTAGCTATTGGGAGGAGTTTGCGCTGAGGAGAAATTTTTAATTTTACAAGGGTTAGGTTAGGTTAGGTTTAAGGTTTTTAGACCATGATACTGAGGACCTAGAGGGTTTGAAAGAAGAGATTTAGCCTTTTTATGTATCGCTAAATAGATTCCTGGCAAATTGAAAAGAGCGTGAACAGTGGTCTGGGATGCCTAAAAAAAAATACTCCGGGCCTGAATATCCCGGGGCCTAAGGTCCGGGGCCTTAGGCCCGGAAGCGCGAACAGTGGTCTGGGATGCCTAGAAAAAATCCTCCAGGCAACATCGTTACTCTGACCCAGAAATTTTATAACATTTCTATAAAAATTTTGTAGAATTTTTAATGGTTAACCTTTCTCAGCCGCGCGGGGAATTTTTAGCTCGTTTCAAAATTTTATAAAATTTTTATAGAATTTCTATAAAAATTCTGTGCACTGACTGATATATCATTTTTATAAAATTTTTATAAAAATTTTATAGAATCAGAACCCCAATAACCTTACAATAACCAGAAAGGTTTATTTGATTTATTGGATTTAAAGTCGGGCCTTTTTCAAGTAAGCGTGAATGTTGAACACAGAGAAAATACGCTTTCCCGATTAGGTGTAGGCGGCAACGAGCATTCTAGTCTTGGTGACCCATTGGAGCTATTCTCACCAAAAACAATAACTGTTACCTAGGAGCGTCACTCTTGGGTAAAAGAGCGGAAATCACAATAAAAAGGAAACGACTTTTAAATTTAAAGCGATCAAATTTACCCCATACAACGGTAGCACATCCATCCCCCACCTACCGCATTTGGCATCTCACCCCGACCGTATCCACATGCAACTAAACCTCATTCACGGATTTTTTGACATGAATGTTCTCTCGCTATTAAAAAATGTTCACGCTCCCTTAAAAAAGTAGGAATTATTCATATTGTACACATGTAGTCGTATCCACGATATTCATTCACTCCGTGGAAAAAAACTCACACATATATAAATATATATGAGTTGTGACTGGGATTTCATTCCACCATAATCGATTTTAACGTTTAACGAATGATTTATTGTTCTCGATTTTTATCTGGTATTTACGGAGGATATTGGTTTTTGGTGTTTTCGGTTTTGAGCACTTGTTTTGTCTGCAAATATCAAGTTTTCAAAATTGCATTCGCATTTACATAAAAATCTGGAAAAATCCAAGACTCAACCCCAAGATCTATAAGAAGAAACTTTATCCGGTCATTAAAATTCTTCATAATTACCGAACTCCTACAAATATTATTGAAATTTCAAAAGCGTCAAAAAAAACTTTTCCATTCATTTTAAGAATCTTTAAATTGTTCTCATCAACGCTGATTTCAATGATTGACGCCTGCTGAAAAGAACGATAAAGAGGAAAATGCAAATTAGCGGATGCTTAATTATTTAATTAATTTAATTAGAAATCTTTTACGATTATTTAAAGTAATGTAGCGAATAGTAATCATTTTAAAAACAATCGTTACGACCAACTTTCTCATTTTTTTGTAGCCACAATTATTCCCCCCCAAAGTTTATCATCTCAGCCCTAGTCTAATTTCCCCTTCAAAAAAGTGTTCGAGAGACGCAATTTGAATTTAAATCAATTTGTTAAGCAATCGCATTAATAAACCAAATCAATTCATACGGAATCTCGACGTTTTCTTTAAAATGATGCGTCTACCATAAAACGGATATATAAGTATTAAATATTGGGTAGCATTATATGCAAGATTTATTATTATATGCTGTAAGGGGAGAAACTTTTCTTGGCCCGAAGCTAACAGCACTTTATTACAACGAAATCGTCGCCCTAAACTTTTTTTTTTGCGAAAAAGAAAGTTTCTGCATCAAAAGACTATGACTACTGTAAAAGACAATTAATTTCTTTTCCGTTTTTCTTTTATTTTGTTTCCTTTGTTTCTCCCTTCTTTTTTTCTGTGATACAAAAAAAAAATCGTAGGTTTTTTGCCAAAGTGTTTTTGTTTCTTTAATTGGGAAATGCATCAGGAAGATTTTTTGGATATCGCAGTTTTTTTTTTTTTAAGTTTTTTTTATTTTAATAATACATTTTTAACCCCCTGGGAAGATATTAAATCGGTCTACGGGATCGTTTAGGAAATATTTGCTTGGATGGTCAAAGGAAATAGATAAAACGAAACGGCAAAATACATAAATATCGAAATCGTTTACTTTTTTTCTTGTTCGGAAACTTAAATATCGGTAAGGTCTTTGGAATTCTTTTTCTAGAGAAAGATAATTTTTTTAAGGGAGATTCGGAAGCGAAGAAAACATTTTATGTCTGCAAGTTTCGAAATGGGTGTTTTTTTTTTGTGGTAATTTGTGTGATTTTTTTGTTGAAGGAATTGATTTCATGGCATTAAGTTTTGCGATAACTATTATTTTTTTTGTTGCTTCGCATCGGTTTTTTTGCAGGTTGATAGTGGTAAATAAAATGCGATTAGGGGGCTCTGAATGACTAAAAAATGAGATTTCATGCAAGTGGTAGTTAAGTTAAATAAATTTATCTTTCAAAAACGATCGATTTCTGTTTTAAGCTAAATCGATCCCAGAAATTAATTTTTCAACTCAAGTAAAATATTATTTTTGTTTCTCAAAAAAATTATAGTAGCCGGCCTAGTGGAAGAAATTTTCATCTTTGCGTTTAAGATTTTTTTTGTTTCTGTTTGTTGGTTGAAAAAGAGAAAGAAATTGGATGATAAAAAAGTTAACTTTCTAGTGAGACAGAGCAAGAAAATTTTGTAAAATTTTACATAGGAAAATTTTTAAAATATTTGTGTGTGGTTTATTTATTTATTTATTTGTGGTGAAATACTATTCCAAAGATTTTTTACCTGTGAAATTTTTTCAAAATTGGTCTTTTCTTTAAGGAATTCTGTTGAATTTTTAAACTTTCTCAAAATGTCCCCCTTGGATCAAAATTTTTTAAAAAATTTCTTCCTGTTTTGAAATTTTTTTAAACTTTCTTCCTGTTCAAAAAATTGTGAGCTTAAGAATTTTTCCAATTTTTCAATCTCCAGAAATTTTGCTTACATTTTTTTGGAAATTTTTCTCAACATTCTTTCTCTTGCATTCAAGATTTTTTTTAAATTTTTTCAATATTCAAAATTTAGGGAAAATTTTTCAATATTCAAAATTTAGGGAAAATTTTTTCAATATTCAAAATTTAGGGAAAATTTTTTTCAAAATTCATGCTTCGAAACTAGAGTCCTGTACGGGCAGAAATTTTCAGGCTTGCGGCCCGGCCCAGCCCGTCAAAATTAAACAGGCGAGATCAGGGCCCAGCCAGGCCCGGCCCGTTTGGCCCGCGGGCCCGTTAATCGACGTCTTAAAAACCCGATTGCGAGTAATTTCTTGAACTGAAATAAATACTTTTCAATGAATAACTTTAGAATGTGTAATATATAATAAAATGAAACAAAAAAATTTAAAAAAAATAGAAATATTTTTCAAAATTTTTTAAAGAACGAGGAATTAAACCCGCCCAGAAATAAGGACCAAGCCTGGGCCCGACCTTAAAAAGCGCAAATTCAAGTCCGAGCCGCCTTGTGGCCCGCGGGCCACGGGCCAAAACGGGCCCTTTGCAGAACTCCGTTCGAAACTATTCTAGAATAAGAGAGCACACATGATCTGAAGTAAAGGGCAATTGAGCAACGATGAAAAAAAGCTGATTAAGAGGTAAACAATTTTAAGATTTGGCCTTTAAATGCAAAAACCATAAACGTGCTATTGGACTAATATTAAAGCGCTGAGAAATCAAATCCCTCAGAGTCAAATTTTTAAAAAAAACCCTAAACGAAGCACCACTTGCTTTTTTTTTTTTTTAAAGAAAACAACAAAACTCCGCTTTCAACAGATTATTGTATGATTAAGTTTAACATTACATGATCGGAGTTTAACTAAAATGATAAATGTTTTCATCTTACTTATAAAATGATTAATGAACGCGAGGAACCACCATCCCTTTCTTTTCTTATTACTAAATAAAATAGATTCAAATGTAATTAAGTTTTTAGATATCTTACACAACGAACAATTCCAAAACTTTGAAAAACATTCCCCCAACAATTTCCAAAAGCATTTCTCCGAAGTAAAAATAACGCTTAAGCCTTTCATTTTAATAAACTTTCCATCTCAAGCATTTTCAATCATAAAACGTGGGTCTAGGTTAATTCTTAACTGAAATTTTCGTCACCAAATAAACTCATCCAAACATAACATTCGTCCCTGTTCATCCATCCGCTTTTGTCGATGAAAAAGCAGAATTAAAAGCAATTTTTATTTCGCGCCAAATTTTTAACCAAACGAATCCAGAAGAAAATTCAGCATTTTAAGATTTGATCTCTCTCCTGGATTCGCCATTGTGAAATAAAATCAATATAAAGCGATCTTACCTGCAACTAGAAGCCACGATTCCGCTTTACTCAGCGTTGTCGCAGTAACAACTTCCGGTAACATGAGCGTTGCATTTCCAGTAGAATTCCCTCGGATGTTCCTCGCGAAACAAGTATATTCCCCAGCACCAACTTCACTCACATTATACACACTTAAAACAACCCATTTGTCTAACCCAGTTTGCTCGTCTAAGTACACTTGATCACCGACGCTTCCGTTGACCGGTTTCCCATTGAACAACCATATGACCTCCGGCTCCGGATCGCCGGTCACGTGACATCTAAAAGTCACGTTACCACCGACTTCCTCCTGGATCATACGGTCGGTTATTGTCACTTCAGGACCGCACGCAAACTCGGCCGAGGGTATTTCATTCCAATGATGACCCGCTAATCCCGGAGGTTCCGTACAAGTCAATGGTATTGAATACAGATTACTCGCTAGCAACCAATTCCGAAAGTCCCTTAATCCGCAATCACATCTCCACGGATTATTATCAAGTTTTAATGTTAATAATTTTATTGTTGATTTAAAAACTGATTCTGATATATTTTTTAAATGATTTGAATTTAAATTTAACGTTTCAAGCTGAGGTAAATTAATAAACGAGTCCGGGTGAACCGATTTCAAGCCGCAATGTTGAAGTTCGATTGTTTTTAAATGCGGCAACACCGGGAATTGACTATGGATTAGCTGCTTAAGCGGATTCCCGCTTAAATTTAAAAATCTAAGACGATCGTTACCGAGGAAAGTGTTTGGATGGATTTTTTCTATTTTATTCTCTGATAAATCTATTTCGATGAGGATGCTCAGATCCCTGAAAGCTTCCGGATGAAGTTCTCTCAGGGTGGTGTGTCTTAAAAATATCCTTTGAAGATTTAGCAATCCGATCGATTTGAAGGCGTCTTTTGTCAAATACGGGATTGAATTCCCGGTAAGATCTAAAACCTGAAACGAAAACAAAATCGGTTAGAAAAAAACGCAATCGCCTAATAGCACTTATAAAAATTTTCTTGCCCCACGCGAGACTAATTACCCATAAAAACGATTAAATGCAAAAAACGTGTTAAAGTTCATTCGGTCAGGGAGCAGACACTTCAATCAAAAATTTGGAGGTTATCCAAAAAGACCCCGAAATTCCGTAAAATGACTATGCCAGACTCTTGTTAAAAGCCATGCATAATTTCTTGAATTAATTTTAGGGCTTTCCCTCTCTCTTATACTCTTTCGGTTGTTTCGAGTTGTGAAACCGTTTTGGTAATCGTTTGCTATGAGAGTCTAAATCCGGCGGATAAAGTTAGGGAATGTTTTACACTTGTATTAATGAGATGAAGCGTTTATCGGAAAAATAATTGGATTATCTTAAGAATTTTAGGAATTTCACAGAAGAATGAACTCGGCAAAACATCTTGTTTTTTTCTTGTAATGTTATTGAATGAACACTTCAGGTTTGAGAAAGAGCTATCATCTGAAATTTCATATTTTTAAGGAACAAATGACACATTTTTAAGGAACCACGTGGTGCGCAAAAGTTTTCGATTGCAGAAGCCATCGTGGAACCGTGGCAGATCGCTTGCTTGGGATTCAATTGTAAAATCTGAATTTATTGTTTAAATACATAATTTATCTTTTTTACAATATTTCTAAACATTCAAGAGAACAATGCAACTTTTTTCAAGTGCTGGGTACTCTTGAAGATTTATTATTATTTTTTTAAAGATGTAACATTTTAGGTTTTTTTAAAAAAATATTCAAAATTTTTTTAAATTTAAAAAAATATTCAAAATTTTTTTAAATTTAAAAAATATTCAAAAAATTTTTTAAATTTAAAAAATATTCAAAACTTTTTTTAAATTTAAAAAAAATTCAAAAATTTTTTTAAATTTAAAAAATATTCAAAAATCTTTTTAAATTTAAAAAATATTCAAAAATTTTTTTAAATTTAAAAAATATTCAAAAATTATTTTAAATTTAAAAAAAATTCAAAATTTTCGTAAATTTAAAAAATATTTCAGAAATATTCAAAATAGAGCCTGTTTCCAGATCATCGATTAAAAATTGCTTTAACTTTTTTTAAAATTCTTTTTCACTATAGTCATTAAAGTTTTTTAATTCTTTACTTATTACATTTAAATAACTGTTTAATTGATACTTAATAGTTTTTGTGCCATACTTATTATAGGTCATCGGGGGCTTGAAAAATTCACCTCTTATATTTTTTTAATGTGAATTCGAATCAATTTTGTTAATTAGATCACTCATATTTACTTTTTAGTGCTTGAAAGAAATCTAACTTCCAAAATATTTAGATACTTGTTAAAAATCTTGTCTTCAACAAGCTGATTAAAAATCAGTTTTACATACCCAGCGATTTTCGGATAATTCGTTGCTCGTGCAGAAAGATACGATTTCTCTCAGATTTACCCAGATCAAGGTTTTAATTACATAAGAACGTTCTTTTAACATGAATGTAATCAAAATCCTGAATGGAATGTGAGATCAAAGATTTAAAATTTCATAAAATCGAAGAATGTTAAGATGCTATGAATGAGGAATCAAACCCGACAATAAGCTTAAAGATGCATGAAAGCGAACATCTTGAACACTACTGACGAAACAAGAAGATCTTTTAATCTCTCTCATGGGAATGAAAGCCCCTAATATACTGGCAACTTGAAGCAGAAAGCTTAAGGATGATCGTTTGGGAGTCGTCATCACCATTTTAGTAAGGTCGGGCAATAATATCATTAAAGAAACATACAAGTTTGAACCCGAATTACTTTTGTTTCCTAGAACCAAATTTTAAGAAAGAGAGTCTTGTAAAAACACAAAAATGCGGAAAGTTGACTGATGAAATATTTCCAATATTCCCAATTGTTTATTCTCGCGAAACTTCCTTGCTAAAGGAGTTGATTTTTTGGCTCAGAATAAATGAAAGTAGCCGATTTTTGCACATAACCTAACCTTACCTAACCCAGAAATAATATTGGAAATGAATACGGCTCTCTTTTCAACCAAAGCACCAAAGCAATGCTGGATTCAAACTAGCATCAATCCCCATCCCCCAAAAAATTGGTTTTGCACCTGCTCGACTCGTTTGAGAATGGCATATGTTAAGTACGTGCTTAGAAATTTTCAAAACGTAAATGGTTCGCCATTTCCCTTCCTGCATCTATTTCCCAAAAAAATTCAAGCTTAAGTACTCGGATCTAACTTTGGCACGAACTTAGGTTTTTTAAAAAAAAATACCAACCATGATTTCGCCATTTCAAACCTCCTACTTCTAGTCTAGCAAACCTACGCCAAAAAAATGACTAATTACACCGTTTTTCCACTCATTCTACTGCCCTGCCCTCATGAAAAAGATACTATCGTTTTTGTCATAAATCTCACTGATATGCACTCGTGAGCTTGACTTGCTTTGACAATAAAGCTTAATTTACAAAGCCCCAGCCAGGTTTTCAAATAACCATAATAAATAAATTTAATAACTAGACAATCCGCTAATCCCAATTTCCCATGTCATCACTAAAACCGTTAATTTATTATTATCAAATAATGCCATCATCATTAACTTAACATCACTTTGGCAACAGCAATTACAATGACGCTGAAAATCGATTTTAAAAAAAAAACCCGCTTACAAAAAAATTCTTCTTAAAATCTTAAATATTAATTGAAAATATGTAAAAGGCTTTAACATCCTTCTTGTTGATTATATTAGTAATGCAAATTACTAAAAACATGCAACACGCAGAAAAAAAATTGATGCGATATTAAAGCAGCAGAAAATGGGAATATTTTACTTAAAGTAATTACGTAAGGGATTCTTTTTTAAAAATAAAAAAAAACATTTTAAAGCGAATTTGCTATAATTTTTCATAAAAAATCGAAAAAAGAATTCTTTTGGTAATGAGTTTCTTAATCAGAAGGACTTTTATTTTCACACTAAAAGAACACAGGAAGACGTTAAAAAAAAAAAAAAAAAGAAACTTAAACAAAAAAAAAAGATTTCTTTCATAGTTTTGAAAGTTTTTTCTGTAAGAATGACTTCCCCCTTTGTGTCTGGCGAATCGGAAAAAATAAAGTTTGTTGAATTGACTTTACAAAAGAACCTATTCTTCGGGAATATTGTCGAATGTCAATATTATAAATTTAAATGTCTTTATCGCTGACAGATCGACGAAGACATGAGCTATGAAGATTATGGCAAATAATTTTTTTATCAGTAAAAACTTCAAGTCTGTGTTTGGTGTCAATTGTCGACTGTCAAGTTCCAACCTGTCACTGTCAGTTTCGGACTTGACAAAATCAAGTTAAAACTCGGGCAAGTCCAAACATGACAATTTAGGTTCAAGCAATATCAAGTTGCAATCTAAAATGGGAAAGTTCCATCTTGAAACTGATTGTGTCAGGTTGGAACTTGATAGTCAGCAATTGAGCACTAAGCAGGGACCCTTGATTTAATTTGTACTTACTTGCATGTCAGCATTCAAAGTTGGTACAGTTGTGAAACCTGCATCTCTGCAAAAAGCGCTTTTCTTCCCAGAGGACCACTTGCACCGACAGGCAGCCGGGCAATCCGTCCAGTCGGGCGAAGCAATGCTCCACGCTGCTGCTAGTACGATTAAGGAGGCTATTATGCCGCCAGCCATGTTCCGGAAGCCGGCGGGTCATCTTGGACTTACACCACCTCCTGCTATCATTTAGCTCCTCCTGAAACAATAAGAAAAAAAATTTTAAGTCTTCTTAGTTTCTGTTAAATCCGATTTTCATGTCTCGACATGCATTCAATATCAAAAATATGAAAAAGAAACTTTGCCCATTCCTTGTTAAACAAGAAAAAAAGCAAAGATTAAACATCCAATAAAATGCATAGTTGTCCAGGAATTCCTGGAAAAAAAAAGAAATAAAAAGTCCTTTTCATTTATGTTTTCCAGGAAACCCTTTCTGGCCGATTTATTCCTTTTTTTAAAAAAAATTCTTCACATTTAACATTTATCAACTTTTTTTTTACATTTCTTGCATTTTTCATTTTAATGTCGAGTGCGAAACGTTTCCGATGGAATACCTGCATATGAATAAACCCGATGAAGCGGAAAAGAAGACGGGGGAAGAGAGAGAGAGAAAAAAACGAAAGAGAGAAATCATGTTTGCGTTGTTCACATTATATTGAGGTTGGCTTATCGCGAAAGAAGATTTCAAAAAAAAAAAAAAGGGAAAAAAGTGATTGCTGGTGTGGGCGGCATACCGAACAGCGGGCGAACTTTGTTTTCTATCTTATAAAGAACGAAAAGTTTTCTCTTTCCCGAGCGCAATAAATGAAATAGAAAAAGATCTATGCGATGTAAATTTATGGAATAGCATATACTTAAGGATACTAAGTTTTTGTGCCGGGGATCATCGAAGAGATAAACTATGCTGAAAAGAATAAAAATTTCATAGCAAGAAGGATTTATACAAGACTAATCATTTTTTGGCTGCGGCTTCTAGTTATTTTCCGGTTGCCAACAACCGATTTACTGCGGATGACATTTAAAAAAAAAAAAAATACGCGGAATTTTCTAACCGATGAAATTCGACTCCATAAGAAGTTTTAAGGTCAGCGAATTCGACCTGTATGCATCATTGCTTTTCCCTTCACTTGAATTAAGCGAAAAGCGCCGAAGGCAGTCGAACGTGGGATTTTCAATAGTTTTGTTATTCCCTTTTGAAAAATTTTTATTTTTCCCCATATATTTTTTTTTCAAAAGCAGATAAAGATATTACAAGAATGATATGGAATAAAGTTATTTGAAAGGCAGGGAAGTTCATCAACAAACAAAACACCGGAGGCAAAGCTTAAATAAACATGGAGGACGTTGTTACACTTTATGGAGGGCATTTAGCTGGGATGACAATTATAAGAGTATCGATTACTTGTTGACTAAAAGGCAAACAATCCATTTATTGTAAACGGGGATTTGATTGTTTTCGGGGTTGAAGGTTTTTAAGATCAACAGACTGTACTTTATGTAAATTTTATCGAAGAAAATAAAGGATTTTAAAACTAGGTTAACTTAATACGTGGATATGTTCATGTTATTTAAATAAGTTTCCCCTCGCTTCACGCTTTTCCGTGTACGAAGTAACTAAATTTAGCAAAAATAGATTTGTAAAATGTGAAAATTTGTAACAACAAATATTGTCGTAGACTTCTGGCATTTCTTTCTTGCCTTAATCGAACTATGAATCAAAATTGACCGATGGGCTGTATGTTTGCAGAAATCAGACAGCAAACATCAATCTACTTCAAAAATTACACTAATTTTTTCGCATGTTCAAAAATTTTTTTTTAATTTTTTCCAGGTGTCTAAAATTTTTTAAAAGTTTTTCTGTTGGTCTAGAATTTTTTAAAAATTTTTCCAAAGCGTCTAAAATTTTTTAAAAATTTTTCCCGAGCGTCTAAAATTTTTTAAAATTTTTTCACGCGCGTCTAAAATTTTTAAAAATTTTTCCCGAGCGTCTAAAATTTTTAAAAAATTTTTCCCGAGCGTCTAAAATTTTTAAAAAATTTTTCCCGAGCGTCTAAAATTTTTAAAAAATTTTTCCCGAGCGTCTAAAATTTTTTAAAATTTTTTCACGAGCGTCTAAAATTTTTAAAAATTTTTCCCGAGCGTCTAAAATTTTTTAAAAATTTTTTTGGGGTCTAGGATTTTTTCAAAAAATTTTTCCGTGCTCTAGAATTTAATAAAAATAAAATAACAGTGGTTAGTTCATTTTTTTTCTAGGCGTTCTAAACGTAAAATTCTAGAACGTTAGTTTTCAAGGCTATATTTTAGGTTTTTCATCTTTCATTTTTAGAAAACCCATTCATTTAAAGCACAAAAGCTCCCGATCAAATTAAAAACTTAATTTCCCAATCACGCTATTAAATATCCGCGATTTCTTAATCGTCTGGCGAAATTCCCTCCATTTCCCAAAACAAAGCCTTATATATAGGAAGATTAATGGGAGAAAAAGGTATTCTGCTCGAGTTGAATATTTTTCTTAGAGATTCCATTTATCAAGCACCGAGCCCGTTTAACTCAGACATTAGATGATTCTATTCAACCTCATAAATTCTCAAAAGTCCGCCGCTACAGTTCCGGGGGAGGCAAAATCGAACTAAATTCACATAGACCATCTTTTTTTTTCTTATTGGAAAACAAAGTTCTACCCGGGAGTTGAAATCGAACCGAAATGGCGTAAATAAGTAATGTAAAATAACGTTTTCTACAATCTAATTATCGGAAACCGAATGATTCGTACCTCGACTCTCTCTGAAGGAAGCGAGAGAATCGAATTATCGCGGGAGACATTCCCGAAATGTTTAACGTACTTCTTCTTCCGCGGGAAAGGGAAAAAACATTTTTCATATTTATTGAATTAGGTTAGAATAAAATTTTCCTCAACTTCTTTTCCAAGCAGAGGGCGAGAATTTATCAAAACATACAACACGCAAGGCTTTTGTACAATATCAATCGAAATATTCATGTAAAAGTTTTCTCATTTGCGTCGGTTGGGGGGAAAAAGAAGAGGCTGGGAAATCAAAATTTCAAAAAAACCATCGGGACGAAATCAGAAAGTAAAAACAAGGAAGCTGAGTGAGAGAATAAATGAAGGAAATGAGGAGACATTTCAAACCAGCAGACCCTCTAAACGCATTGCAGTATTTTTGAAGTTTAAAAAAAAATGATAAAATCGGTTTAATATATGTGATTATGATAATACATTTTATAAGCGAACGAGGAAAAGAAAATTCGAGATCAAATCCCTGGTGACAAAAGAATTTTGAAAGTATCGATGATTGCGGTTCGACTACTAAAAACACAACGCAGGTTTAGGCTGAAACTACAAACTAAACACGTTCAGTCCTCAGAAAGTAATCAAAATCCGTTGGCATCAGAAAACGTGACATGTATTGTCTCCTGAAGATAGTTTGTCTTCAACAGATGGAAATGCTTAATCAGTTTAAACTTGACATTATCCCATGATTCGTCAGCACAATCTGTTTCAATCAGTCATGTTTAGAGGTAACAACTACCCGGCCGCCGCGGTTGTTTTTCAAATCCTGACACGACAGCCCAGCTAACCGTAAAAGTAGGCCGTGGGAAGGAATATACGCCTTAATTTTATTCCCTATATGCAATACATATTGTTCTCTGTCTGCCCTGGAGATTTCGGGATAGATTTTTCTTCTCTTTATATAAGCATTCTTCTTCCCAGTCTAGAATTCTGTTTCGAATAAATAAAAAAGAAAGGGACGGAGAAAATGAAAATATCATTTCATCAGTCATGTAAACAACGCCGGGAGAAATGGAACGAATGAAACAAATTGATTTTTCAAAAACTCAGTTGAGCACAATGTTGGACAAATCTTACCTTGCACGTTTGAATTTTTTTATAAAGGAAGAACACGGATTTTATATTGTCAGTTGACTTATGACTGAGATGTTGGAAAAGATCACGAATTTGGCCGCAAAAAAAAAATCGAGTTTAAGATTTTTGCCTTGAAATGTTGACGCGCTTGAAATCCAAAATGTCAAGACACGACAAATCGCGAATACGGAGCATAAATTTTCTTCCATGTTGTAATAAATGTAATATCGAAAGAGCAGACTTTTCGGGGAAAGCTCTAAAAACTGTTACATATAAATGTCAAGGACGCGTGCTTTTCCCTTCGCCCTGTGAAAAGTGTGCAGATACTTCAGAGAAAATAGTTTACGATGTTGTGATTTTACTTTGGGGAAAGTATGCAGGATTATAAAAGTTTTGCTTTAACAAGTCGGTGCAAGCGCAGATTTCAGTCAAAGCCACACGATCAAAAAGTTGGAGGTTATAAATTTCTCCTCGTTTGCAAAGTGATAATTACTGATAGTTTGCAGAGAGATATGCTTTGATGATAGCAAAACCAAGAAAAGGGATGGGAAACCTGAAATCGTTCGTTTCTAAGAATAGTCAACGACATTGTTGATAATGGATTTTGTTCTCTTCAATGTTGTTCAACGACACTGCAATAAAAGTTTACATTAAAACAATTTCGTTGCCATTCGAAATTCGTCATTACGATTCGTCCATGTTGATGTTGCAAAAATGATGATGCAACAATGTTGTTGATGATGCATGTTGTGGTTGCTGCACATTAACATTTCTGTTTCAGAATTGACGGAATTCGTCTTTGAGTATCGTCGCTGTTGCTGATTGTTCATGATTGTTGTTGCGCAACATCGTTGTTTTGGAGTTGAAGGGATTCAACTTCAAGAATCGTCAATGTTGTTGAGATTTGAAAACAAAATGTTGTTGAACAACAACATTGCAATTAAATATTAAAACAACTTGATTGTTGTCTTAGAATTTACGGAATTCGTTTTTACGAACCGTCAATGTTGATTTTATGATGAAAGGTCGATGCGTTGCAACAATGTTGTTGCACATTTGTCAGTGTTGTTTTGGGATTGATGGAATTCAACTTCACAAATCGTCAATGTTGTTGGTGGTTTCATGTAATTTGCCTTTATGGATCTTCAATATTCTTAAACATCAATATTTCAACGAAAAAACAACATTGCTGCTTTGGCATCGACGGAATTTCACTTAAAAAATCGTCAATGCTTGTCAAAATTCGTCCTTGCTTGCCTTTGATGTTGTCAACGATCGTTAATAGAGAGCCTGAGAGTCACCAACTAAATTGCTGCTTTTTGATTGGCTGTGAGCAAACGTAAGTAAGTATTGAGTAGCAGAAGACGTATGACGTCACCACCAATCAACGGAAGTCAGTTGAAAACGATTTTGGTCACAGCCAATGACAAGCCAGAATTTTGATATACAGAGTATGCGACTCTCATTTTAGGCTCTCTCTTCTGTATTGACAGAATTCAACCTCACAAATCGTCAATGTTGTAGATGGAAGCGGACTTTGTCAACTGTCAATATTGATATTGTGAAAAAATTTGTTTTTGCAAATAGCCAATGTTGTCGTTGGAACAAATTTCGTCCTTAAACAAACTTGCAGGATTTCTCTCGTGAAACCCGTATTCTACTTGGCTGCACAGCGGGCTCTTCAGTTTCCTACCCTAATAACATCTCTCCCGCCCTGAATTCCCATACACGTTATTTTTATGCTCTTTCCTGAGCTTGATTTTTTTCAAAGAAAACTTGCAAACGATCTCATTTTCTTACTTTTATCCCTTCCACATTCCCTCTCAGGAATAAAATAACACAAAACACCGAAAAGACTTGCAAACGAACAATGAATGCAAAATTCAAAGCATATGCCAAAAGAGAGGCAAAGTTCGGAAAATGGAAAATAGAGTGTCAGACATAGTGAAATCAAAAATCATAGTCGAAGTACGTCATAACCATAGCTTGTCATGTTGATCTTCTCTTCTATTCCGATATGCTAGGAGTCAGGGCTCGAATGCAAAGTAGCTTCTACGGGCATGTTACAATTTCTTAATCCCGAATTTTCTATTCAACTGCTGATTATCTTTAAATACGTCGAGCGAATTCTTTTTTATTATTATTTCCATTTATCGAAATCGATGCATTGCCAAGCAATTGAAAAAAATAAAACCCCCCGCCTATTGTACCTTGAACATGCTTTTTACGCTGTGAAGAAGGGAAACGATATTTCTTTTGCTCTAATTCCTTCTTTTCATTTTCTTTTTTAGCAATTGAATCTAGTAAATCTTTTGTCGAGAAGAAGATCAATGAATGATCATTCATTCATTTTATTCGTTATATTTCTAAGGATTATCCCCGGTTTTTCTTTTGATTGTCTTGATGAAATCGTATTAAGAACAAGGGGGAAAGAAACACATGAGTGTACAAGAAAAAGAAAAACCTCGAAATCAATTGCTGGAACCCGTACTATTGAAACGCTCGAAATTTTCTATTCGACGTTGGAGAAAGTACGTAGAGAGAGAGAGAGGAATGTATGTTTAGAGAGAACTTTTTTTTTTTTCGTTTTTTTTCCTTTTTTTCTCCTAGTTTGTACGAATTAAACCCTTTTCCGTATCAGTGAATTTTCTATTTCAGTTTACATCGGCGGAGGAAAAAGGGATTTCTAACCGATCAGCAGTGTGTTCATTAGATGCAGTATTTTATCGCTTAAATTCCTCGGCTCATGCTCGTTTGCAATTTGCAAGCTTTTTTCCCGACCTTTTTTTTTCAGCGTATTAAACGGAAAACTTGTCTGCGTTTGAAAAATCCCTTCTGCGCACTCCTGACCTTAAAAACGGAGAAGGGAGAGGGAAAAAAAAAGAAAAAAATGCGAAGCATGCAACATCAAACAAAAAATTAACTAACGTCGAGGGAAATTCGGTAAAGAAGATTTTTTTTTCCATAGTCGGCCGTTCGTTCCTTTTGGCTTGTATTTTAGCACGGAGGGGAAAACGACAGTAAAATGAGAGCTTTGCCCATCGGGAAAACCGAAATTCTCTCGGTTTCGAATTAAAAATTCCATTCTGTTGAATGAAGGAAGTCGGTTTCATAATTATATTTTTTTAATACCAGGAAGTGTCCAAGGTTTTCTGGGAAGATATTAAAAAAAAAAAACTTTCATTCTCGCTGATTTTAATGAGGTTTAAAAAAAACTCAGGAAGAAAAAAGAAGTTAGAAATTCAAAATTAACTTGGTCTAATTTGTGACTGGTTTATCCTTCTTTTTTCGATTTCAGTTGTTACTTTGAAAAATTTAATCTGTCCTTGACCGTTTGTTACATTTTTGTTACTCTTTTTTGCAAAAAAAAAGTTTTTATGTCTGTAACCGTCACTAGATTTAGTTTGGGCCAATTTTTCTGTGGCCAATTATGACGTCACCACTAAGTCGGATTCTTTGTTAAAATCGGTGGAATTTTCGCGCCAAAAAAACTAACCAATCAACGCAGTTCAAAATATTCGAGAAAATTTGAAACTTTTAGGTTTCACTGGGGGATGAAACCTTTTCGGTTTCAAATTGAATGCAAACGAGTTTCAAATGATACTTTCGTGAAACTATTTACACAAAAAGTTTCAATTTTGAAACTTTCTCAAACGGTTTCAATTTTAAAACTTTTTCAAACTGTTTCAATTTTGAAACTTTTTCAAACTGTTTCAATTTTGAAACTTTTTCAAACTGTTTCAATTTTGAAACTTTTTCAAACTGTTTCAATTTTGAAACTTTTTCAAATGGTTTCAATTTTGAAACTTTTTCAAACGGTTTCAATTTTGAAACTTTTTCAAACAGTTTCAATTTTGGAACTTTTGTGACTTCAAATTAAAACTTTTAGGCTGAAACTCTTTTTTTCTCGAATGAGAATATTATTTTGAACTGTGAACTAAAAAGTGTTTAACTCAGTTATGATGTCGTCATTAGCTCAAACATAGCAAATGGTTGTTTTTGGCGGGTTTTTTAGATAATGAATTTCAAATTAAATATGTCGCTTTGTAAAAACATTTTCGATGAATTTTTTCTCCTTACTTAAGAATCTGTTAATGTTTTCTAAATTCACGCAATTAACCTCCTACAATCCCATTTACAAACAATAGAAGTAATCGAAGTGAAAATTTAATACGAATCACGATTAATCAAATTTGCTTATATTGAATTGTAAAGAACAAGCAATAAGGCACGACAATCTCATCTCAAGACAAAACAATGCGGGCCTATTGTCATAACCCTTAAAACAGATACCGCTTAGATATCAAAAACTCTGCGATCATCGATCGATTATTCAGAACAAGAAAACTTATTTACCATAACTTTTCCTTCCACCTGTTTAACGTCATCGGAAAAAAATTCAGCAGCCTTTACTTTTTTGTGAGAATATTGGAATGCGATAGAGTATTTGGTTTTACTCTAAAATGTTTGTTTTGCGGTTGAATATTTTGATCTTGTTTTCTAATATTGTGATTTATTTCCTTCCTATGGATCCCCCTTTTTTTTTTCTCTGTTTTGTTTTATGATCTTCCCGGGTACATTTTTTCCATTTCGTCCCATGTTTACATCTTCTTTCAGGTTCTCTTCTACAAGAGATGTATTTTATTACTTTCTATGTCAATACATTAAAATATTTCTTTCTCCTTTTTCTCCCCCTCTAGAATTTGTGCTATTGTTTATTCTTTATTGTTTCTGACGTTTCCTTTAAATAACGAGGTAATTCGATTATTTTTTCTCGTCTGGTTTTTATTGTTTTCCCCGTAAGAAAATATTCGAAACAAGGCTTAGGAACTTTTTTCATAATGAAACCAAAAAAAATTATTATTATCATGGAAAAAAACACACGTGAAGATAAATTGCTCCCTTGTCCTGTCCCATATACACTGGGTGGAGCACACATCACGCAGCTATATTAATTAATACCGAGAGACTTAAAATGTCTTACCCGGTGACCCGCATATTCCGTTATCAAACTTATCTCACATAACTCTTTGGGTAATGTATAGCCATTTGCAGTAATTGAATTTGGACCAGTTTTCGGATAAGGATTCTAAAGTATAAAACACAAGGCGAGTATCTCCCTCTATCGGTTCCGAACGAAATAGGTCAACTGAAAACCGATAACGTGGAAACGGTCCGATTAAAATTCCGTTATCGACAACATCCCTTTCGTTTCCCATCGCTTTCTTATACAGCCTCAAGGAAAAACATTCCTTGGCAGATTATCTTTTGAAAAGAGATATCCCATTGAAATTGCGAATTTCCCTTAAAGGCATCCCCGCCTAAAATCTCATTGCAATTGCATATCTTTTGATTTATATATCGGATACTTTCCCTTATGAATTTAATTGGCCGGAAATAAATATTCAGAGTTAATGAAGATTCTTGTATAAAGTTTGAGAAGGAAAATGTATCGGATGATGAAAAAAATTTTGAAACGAGAAAGGTTTTCTTTGAGGTTGAAGAAGAATCGCTATTTTTTTGTGATTCGAGTAGGGGGTGGGGAAAAAAAGGAGAAAACAACCTTTACTGTTGAGGAAGACTTACTTGTCATATTTTTGATTTATGAAAAGGACTTTATAAAGAGCCGATAAATTAACATTTCGCAGCTTTAGCAATTTTCGCGCTGAATCTGACACATTTGGGATGTCAAAGTGGGTTTCTATTGAATGAAACTGAAAATGCAATCATTTTAAATTCTTATCGTGCAAAAAAATTTATGTGGGAAACGTTTTGCCAAAAATGTTTTTTATCAAAAAAAAAAAAAAAAAAAAGCAACTTGCAAGTGGCAGATTAAGATGTGTGTTGCATTTGGATTTTTCCTAATTGCGTCAAGAGTTTAACTTGGCATTTGTTTTAATTCGAGCACAGTTAAAAATAATATTCTCATTTGAGAAAAAAAAGAGTTTCAGCCTAAAAGTTTCAATTTGAAGTCAAAAAAGTTTCAAAATTGAAACTTTTTGATTTCAAATTGAAACTTTTTGTGTAAATACATAGTTTCAGGAAAGTATCATTTGAAACTCGTTTGCATTCAATTTGAAACCGAAAAGGTTTCATCCCCCAGTGAAACCTAAAAGTTTCAAATTTTCTCAAATATTTTGAACTGTGAGAGCGAAAGAATAGGATGTAGCTTAGTTTTGTTTTGTTATTTCAAAAATTGTCGGGTAAACCAAGAACATTCCATAATACAGAGTTTTTATTTATAACAATTGGCATCCCTTGTGGGGACGAATAAGAAAAGTAAAAAAACTGATCCAGGGAACGAAAGTATTGTCGTTGAAAAAAGTCTAATGTAAAAATCAAGGAAGTTTCATAAAGATAAAATAGAGCTCTTATTTAAAACAGTTCGACAAGTTTGAACATGTCAATATTAAGTTCAAACTTGGCACCGAGCAACTAATCACTACTTCTTACGTTTTAGGACTTGCGTGTAGTGCATATTGATAATTTCACCGACAACTTCTTCAAAATTTCGATCAATTTCCCATGTTGACCAAGCTTTTAACCGCTACGTCAAGTGCTTTTCCTTTCCCTTTTAATTTGAAAACCGATTCCTGCAACTCTCATATTATTCCACACACGAGAGTATTAAAACGTTCGGTATAACACATGTAGGTCATCCTACCGCAACGAACCGCATGTTTATCTTCCGTTCCGTAATGACCTGTATGATCGTCATGGTGGACAGATGTATATCCAGTTCCCCCGTCAGCCTCGAAAAAAAAAACTCGACGAAAATTCCGTTGAATTAAAAAAAAATCCAATTAAAATTTGTCATCAAAAACTCTTTCTTTCACAGTCATTCTGAATGGCATATACATGGAACGTAATAAGTCTAAAGTTAGCCGAGAAAACTCGCTAATTAAATTTCAGTAACAGCGAATAGTTAGAAGAATAATTTTAAATAAACAATAGACTTAACGAATTCCGATACCTTACTTCGGTTGTCGTTTCCCGGCATCGTCCCGTGCATTCCAAATGCGGTTTTCCCCGAAAGGAAAACTACGACTTTTTCATTCTCTTGATGTAAAGTTATTTAACAAAAAAGGAGACTTCGCACCATTACGTCTCGCTTCTTTTTTCCTTTTTTTCTGGTATTAATTGTACTAATTAAATTACAGTCTTAGCTCGGAAGTGTTCCTCAAGATTTTCCAACCAACATTTTTTTCTTCTTTTTTTTTTTCATAATCTCCCGCAGTTTTCTTTTCCAAACCACCGGGATTTCTTTATTCCCATTTAATATCCTAATTAAAAAAGTGGAAATATGATGGCTTTTTTTTTCTTTTAGCGCGATGATGAAAACTGGTTAATTTCTAAAGAAAATTTCTAAGCTTGAAAGTTATTAATTAATATGATTTCAAAGGACTGATTAGACTACCATCGGCGCCGCTGCTTCTTCAGTCCTTTCATTATACATCTTTGCACTCCTACCCTCCATCTCATTCAAACATCCATCCCGAAATTTTCATAACCTAAAATAAAACTGCTGGAAAATCCTTTGGCACAAAATTCCCAAGACAAAAACTGTAAAATTAGCTGTTCCGCATTAATTTTCCAATCGATAAATCCCATTGAGCAATCGATATGCAATTCGATTCCCTGTAATCCTTAATCCTTAGGTGACCGCACTGCGAGATCTTCCCTTGACCGCAGGACCAATTTTCTTATCCATATGCGGTGAATATTTTCCCTCGAGTGGTTCGTTTTAACAACGGCTGATCAACACAATGGGATTAGTAATTTGGAACTAATCTCCAAGCCCGACGAGCCTCACTTTTCAAACGGTTAATCCCATCGAGTTTTCGAATTACACCTAAAAGATTAGTGGACCCGTTTCTCCGGTCATTTCTGCAAAGCTTTTTGATACTCTTTAAAAAGCTTTATCCATAACTTTTCCTTTCATCAAAAAATAAACGATAATCGATTTTTCCCCCGAAAAAAAAAAGACTTCATTATGAAAAATAAGCTTTAAGGATCTGATTTTGTTATCGTGGGTTCGTATCGACAGATAACCGAAGAATAGCTTCGCATGAGAAACTGAGAACTAATATTTCAATTTCAAGATCAAAGAGCTTTATCGAAATAACATATTGAAAAAGTTGGGAAGCTCATATATAGATTTTGTTAAAAGGAACTTTTCATATCTGACTCGAAACTAGCGGAGTTTTGATGGGATATAATGAACTTCTTTAAAGCTTTCCCTTCTCTTTTTTTTTTCGGGTTCGAGGGAAATGGAATCGGATGCCGATAAAAAAATTAAATTCTTTTCCTGAATAATTCCCAGAGGTGCCTTCCGTCGGGGGGGAAAAAAAGAGTGTGAAGAACTTGATTGGATTTATAATGAGCTCGTAAGATTAATCAAGATTATTTTTCCGAGATCCAATTTTATTAATTAGCAAAGCTAATTTATAAAAAAATGAAGGTATGTTTTTTCATTTTTTTTTTCGTTGTTCCGTTATGTTAGAGTAGTTTATATCGGAAAAAATTAGAGTACCAGAAACTTTTGAAGTAACAATATTTTGTGGGCACCTTAATTTTTTCCTAAAACTTTTTAATGGAAAAAATTTTTCAGAAATTTTTTCTCCCAAATTTTTTTAATAGAAATTTTTTCTAGCAACTTTTCCTTGACAAACAACTGTTTGCAGCTTTTTTAGGGGTGGAGGAAGGAGTATTTTTTGGCAAAAGGTTTTTTTAGAATTTTTTTGCCAAAAGACTGATTCAAAATTTTTACAAGAATTTTCTCCCGCAAAAAAAATTAATTAAAGATTTTTACTTGAGACTAGGGCAAGAAATATTTCCAGCATTTTTCTTTGCTAGTAATTCTCCTCAAGATTTTGTAAATGAAAGATTTTTTCATAACTATTTCTTAAAATTTTCTATTTTCAAGACATTTTTTCTAGAATTTTGAATTGAAGAGGAATCGCTTTCAATCTTTTCTTCCAATGGGAGACTTTCAATGAGTTAGTTGACCATTTTGCCAAAAGATGGCGGCACAACAATTTTGAAGAAAATCTAAATCCAAGTTTGTTATGAAAATATACTTTTTGCTTGCGATTTGTTTTTTCTGTCAACTAAATAGGATTAATAGCTTCGTTTATCAGCTTTAAGGCATTTTTGACAAAAATTATTACAATTTAGAGTCTTCTGAAGTCCAGGAAGAAGGTTATAAGATTTGCTAAACAATCGTGGATTTAGATTTTCCTTCAAATTGTGGTGTCGCCATCTCTTGGCAAAGTTACGAACAACGGCTCTGAAAGTCCCTCATTAGAATTTTTCGCAAAATTTTTTCTGGCTGACAGAACTTTGAAAAGGCAGATACTGATTATCAGTATCTGTCTTTTCAAAGTTCTGCCTGCAATCAGCAATTTAGGAAAAAACTTCAACCGACAACTTTTAAAAATATTTCTCCCGTTTATAATTCCACGCGGAATAAAATAACTAAGAACGGTAACTACTCCCGAACCACGGACCATTACACGCAATTAAAAAAAAAAAATAATAAAAAACCATAACTCAACTGCAGGAGTATGCCTTTCCAGAGGGAGTTTATCCTATTATATTAAAAAAAAAAAAGCTGAGGCCATAAAATAAATGGCGGGTAAAGGCCGTAAATAAGAGGTAAAACGCCCCTGTGACACATACACCACTTGCAAAACAAAAAATTGATTCTCATTATAAAATTAATAAATAATTAAACGAGTTGATCCGATGTTTATGACATGTAAAACTGAGCGGCATGCAAATTTATGAACCCGCGATCATTTCATATTCTGTTTCAAATGAATCATTCCAAGCCAAAGCTTTAAAATTTTCTTTTAATTACAATTTGTTTATGTTTTATAAAACAGCAACCCGTTAAATGTGCGACCGAATAATAATAAACGCATAATACACAGCCCCCGTGTATTAACTCATTGCATCTAATTATAAATTTTGATTAAGACATTAAATGAAAAACATTTTTCAGGAGTGGCTGAACTAGTTTGCACAGTGGCGTAAAATACGCGCCACTGTTTTTGCGGTTCACGATGAGCAAAAAAAGGAAACTGATTTTATATTTTTCATTAGGCGTCGGTTCAAAAATTCAAATTCTGAAATATTTAATTTTAAAAAAAAATACATTCTGCCATTTTGTATCGACGAACTTATTTTTTTTTTAATTTTCCCGACATATTTTAAAAACCCGCGGACTTCCCGTCGCGTCGTAAGGGAAAAAGAGGAGAGAAAAACCCAAAGGAATGCGTATAATTTAAAAAATTCGTGTTTAATATCTCTCGTCAGAAGTTGTACTCGAGAAAATTGAAAAACTTTCTTCGACAAGGTAATAATGAATGTTGTCAAGACAAGGGAATTTCCGAACGGCAAACAAGGCGCGTTCGATCGCCCGATCACGTACTCGAATCGCTTTTCGAAAAGTGCGCCGTGAATGACAATTTCCTAATCGAACTTTTCCTTGGTCATTCACGCTGATAGCGTCTCTAAGATTTGTCCCATTTGAGATTGTAAAAGTCGAACAAGGGAGGAGAAAAAAAAAGGATAAAAGATTCTCTCGCGGGCTTTTACATGAAAGAAGGAAAAAGGTTCTCGTTATCAGTTCGTTCGGGAAATTTTAAATTATTTGAAAAGGATGTAAAAACATAGGAAGTATCGGATTATTCTCTAGGATTCCATGTAGGGCCACTATTATTTCCGACAGCTATCATTGTTTGAAGCTTGAAACTAAGATAGCAATTAAATAATATACAAAAACTCAGAATCACTCATTTCGGAGGAAAAAATCGAGGGAGAAGTAAAGCCTAGAAAATTAAATGAATAATTTTTAAAAAAGAATTATAAGTTATAAGTTATAAATTTAATTTTTTAAGCTTAATCTGGAAGCTGGGAATCTGTAAAAACAGGAAGAGAAAATTTTTTCAAGCAAAAAACCCCACGAAAAAATGATTGCACATCACTAATAAATTTTTCAGAATCTTTCCTCATCAAAAATAACTTTTCCAGAATTTTTTCTCATCAAAAACTATTTTTCAGGAATTTTTTCTCATCAAAAATAATTTTTCCAGAATTTCCTCTCATCAAAAATAATTTTTCCAGAATTTCCTTTCATCAAAAATAATTTTTCCAGAATTTTTCTCAAATTATTATTAAAGAAGGAAATTTTTTCTGTTGAAATTTTTTTAGAACTAATTCAGCGGCAATTGAAAAACTTTTCCCTGAGAAGCCCTTCACAGAACAGCAATCGAGTCACAATAATCTACTTTGCTCAATGCCAAAATTTTTTAACCAGATTTACTACACCCAAGCTGAAATAATTTTTTCCCTGTAAATATTGACTATGATAACAAAAATAAAAAAAATATACTGGCGGTCAAAGTTTTTTCTCTTTTATATACTTTAATTAACTTTTTTTTTAAAAAAAAAAAAAAAGAAAAAGAAAAATATTTCTCGACAGAAAATCGTACGAGCATCCGGAATTCGCTCTTATAAATTTTATAAAAGCTTCAGCTTGGTTCACTGCTTCATTTTGCAGAGTTAAACTAATAACAAAAAACAAAAGATCATAAATCTGAGACAAAAAAATGTTAGTCTTCATCAATGTTACATGAAAAAGAGAGTTACAAACCCAGAAAGAGTTACATTTCTAATGCAAATAGAAAGCAACCGGGTTTTTATTTATTTCATTTTTGAAATAAGACATCCCTGGAACAGGACCAATTTATTGTAACGACGTAGTAAATAAAACTCCGATTATTGTTGTTATTCTCTCCATCTCTTTTTAGGATCCTTTACAAAAGATTCGTCCGTAGTACATACTATTTCGAGCTTGCACATTGATAGTGAGGGAGAAACTACAGTATTTTAAAAGTCGGGGACACTAAAAACCAAATGAAAATGAAATAGTGTTTCAACTTTCTAAGGCAAAAACATCCACAATTTTTCCTGCGCAGTAGAATTTCATGTCAGGTGACATTTTTTTACATTAAAACGGATTCGTAAACTCAGTTACCTATCAACCATGCATCAAACAATAAGCACCACTATTTGATATTTTTGGAACTTGCAAACTTTTTTGAGCTCACATGAAACAATCACTTTTCAAAAAACGAAAAAGAAAAAAAATTTCAATTCGAAAGTTTGCATCCTTTAAAGAAATCGCTTTTCTTCTTTTCTTCCTCTCTTTCCAGCTTTTTCAATGTAAAACTCATATTAAGTAGAACTATCTTGTAAATATCTACATTGTGTACTTTACGCCAGCCTTTCTTCTCTTTTTTTTTATTCCTCTCCAAGCCCCTATCCACTAGTCAGTCGATTGAACTCGAAATATTTTCGAGAAACTAGAAAACGGAATCAACCATGCGGAAGTATCAATTTCACCGGAAATGAGGCTTCACTTGAAGATAGCTGAATTTATTTTCGATTTTAGAATGTTCAAGAGACAACAGCCATTCTTCTTTTTTTTCCCCTTCCTCCTCTGAAAACATTAAAGCCTTTTTCTTTTAACAACTACCCGGGATAGAAAAATGTCTTTTTAAAAAGTATTCAAATGGTTTTTGGAAGAAAAAATTTCTTTCAACAAAGCCTTCTCCTTGCTGCTTGCGACTTTCATCATCTCAAGTCCTCTTTTGGCATCTGCAGGGGATTCATTGTCAACAACCATATCGCGGTCGCCTCAGAAAATATTTTCCTCTTCTTTCAAGATTGAAATCACAACTGAAAACTCCTCCGATTTCCATAAGCAAGAAACTTTCCATGAAACCAATAAATCCCCTCCCGTAAATAAAGAAAAGAACCACAAACACCTCAATGAATTATTGGCCCCCTATTAATCAAAAGATATTTTACTATGCAACGTATATTACGAAAAAAAAAAAAAAGGAAATAAAAAACGATCGTGTGGCCATCCTTCTTTAGCTAACTTTCCACCCGAAATCCATTGAATGCATAAATGCGATCAGATTCAATAAAATAAAACGGGGGCGATAAAATTTACAAGCGCTTTCAAAGCTTACCGCTTTTTGCAAAAACGAATTTTCTATAAAGCAAACATCTAAATTTTCGAAAATAAAATAAAATGCGGTCGTAAATTTGACTGTGGGATTCCTTTGTTTTATCACTGATTTGACAGTAAAAATTTTCTATGCGATATTTTCGACCGCGCGGAAAGCGGCTCTCTTCCCCTGATTCATTCTCACCGCTAGAAAAGAGAAGGATGATGAAAAAAAATAAAAAAATTTTCCCCTTCTCGAAAAATATGAAAAGATTAAATTTGAAAATGTTGATTCTGGAAAAAAAATGTAAAAACGACAGATGTAATTAATTTTTTTTTGTTCCACGAAATAAGCTCATTAGCATCCGGAATTTTTCTTTTCCTCAGAAATTGGAAAATGCTTCTTTTGAGATATTTTAACTGGTTCTTTTTAGCGAAAGGTGTAGGCGAGTCGTTTGTATTCGGGTCAATGAAAATATCATTCAGTTGGGTGTGAATGTAATTTAAATTACACTACGGTGGGAATCTTTTTTTTAAGTAAGACTTACGAAGGTCTTTATTCATAAAATGCTTTTAACTTAATGTCGTGTTTCGTAAATGATAAAACCTAAAGCGCAAAAATTAATTTTAATTTAGTAAAGCAGTTTGTTGTTCAGACAAACCATTTCGCTGTTTCAAAGAAATCTTAAGAGAGAGAGAGAGAGGGTCCCTAGTTCAAAAAAAAGTTTGAAATCGAGCAATGTTTAGCTTGTGCGAACAAAATTTCTTTGAGGAAGGAAGGCAAGGGCACCGCGCCAATAGCGCCCCAAATACTCGCACGATCTGGTTCATATAAATAAAGCTGGAGAAAAACTACCTTTCCACAACCAAAATTGCCAATTTTTATGAGAAGTTTTTCTGACTACATTCTGGATAAAATACATTCTAAACAATTTCCCTGATGACAAAAATTGTTTTTAAAATTTTTTCTAATCAAAATATTTTTCAAAAATTAATTTTGATTATCAAATATTTTTAGAATTTTTTTCTAAATACAAATTGGACCGCAAGCACACAGATGTTACTAAAAACCTATAGCACCACACACACAAAGCAGATCTCACACTAAAAGAATTTTGCACAAAATATTTCACTAAAATAAAATCTAAAAAATTTTGGTCAATAGCTTCAAAAAATTTTTCTTACCTTGTTAGTCAGGTAATAAATTCCCCTTGCATTTTTTCCCCCCGAACTGCACAAGATAAAACACCAAACTAAATTTCTTTTAGGTTAACTTTCTCAAGTTAAAATCGTTAACATCACATTGTTTTTTTTACCCATCAATCTCCAACGGAGACAAATCAAGCAGTAAAAATCATAACGCTTCCGCTAAATCACACCACGCCCTACAATGGCTAATTAATACATTAACATTTTTAGCACTTTGCAATAACTGTCGCTCACACCCCGTTTTTCCCCGATTGAATTCACAGTCACTGTTAAAAAATCTGAGTTCCTGATCTGGACAGCGACAAGATCAAACACGAACTGTTGAAATATCTAACGTTATTTCTTGAGGAATTGTACTAATCGACACTAGCGCCACCATTCACTAAACAGCAGGTACGATCCCTACCGGATTTTTTCCTTAACTTCTAAACAAACCCGATACAGATGACGACAGGTTAAAACATGTTTGAAATTCGAACAATCGTGTGTTAAGAACAAAAACACACGATTGTTCGCATTTCAAATTGGACGAACAAAAAAACACACAATTGTTCGAATTTCAAATTGGACGAACAAAAACACACGATCGTTCGAATTTCAAATTGGACGAACAAAAACACTCGATTGTTCGAATTTCAAACTGCACAAACAAAAACACACGATTGTTCGAATTTCAAATTCCAGGTATCACATTGATCCCGACACTAGTGCTGACGTGAACCATTTACTAAACCACAATCAAGACCCCTACCGGATTTTTTCTTAAACTTCTATCTTACCCACATGCACCTCAACTTTCTCATTAAAATTTCACCACGTGCAGATGTGTTTCGCTACTTTCATAATCTACATTTGTTTTAAAAAGAAAATGAAAAAAGCTTCTTAAACATAAGCCGAGGCCTTACTCGGTTAAATGAAAACTTCAGTCCGAGGATCATCATTTAGCTGTTATCATTTTTCTCCTTCCTTTTTTAACCCCAGTAATAAAACTTTCTTCCCTCCCCCTCCCCCCCTCCCCCAAAAAAAAGAGATCTTTTTAATTTGTTCCCCTCGTATAAGGAAAACTGTTAAAATGGTTTCGGTGCACGAATCGGAATTTCAGGTCTAAGTAAGAAAATTAAACTAAATTAAAACTCGTGAGACCGGAATGATACCGGTGACAAGCGAAAAAGAAATTAATGAATAAAAATAAATTAAAATTACCGGGTTCTTTTACCTTTCCCGCCGTACCTTAATAAAAACCTTCCTCGTGTTCAACATAAATAGGAAATATATAAATAGTTCGTAATAAATTCTCTTTTGAGGATAATGAAAACCAAAAAACGATATTAAGCTCAAGTAAATTTTCATTTTAAATAAAATTTTTAAGCTTTCGAAAATCAATTTAGTGTAATTACTCTCGGCCACAACTTTCCCCAAAAAGGGCAATGTAATTTCTTTTGACTGTAAGTTGATTTAAAAGACAACTAAATAAAGAGTTCGGGGTGGTTTCTCGATGTCTCCAGCAGGAAAATATTTAAGGGTAAATTTTGTCAGACCGTGAAGGGCTAAATAGAGTTGAAGAGGTTTTGTCTAAAACTATTTCGAGATAAATACGATTTTGAAAATTTTTAGTTTTCCTAAAGTTTTTTACCGCTCTAATGGCTTTGAACTTTCGGAAAATAAGGATTCTTAAAATTTTAATAAGGCGAAAATATATCTTTTGTATCGGTTCATAAAGCTGATGAAGCTGCTTTAGGAATGACTATAAAAGAAATATGCGGGGAGAACAGGGAGGGGGAGACAAGGGGGAGGTTAAGTTTTCCAAGATAATACCCACAGTATTTTTTCTTCGCGTTCCTTTATTTAAGATATTTAAAGCGTGAATCTGACTTTCATTCATTCGCTCTTCACGAATGTTTCTTTTTTTTTTTTTCGTTTCCCCCGACGTGTTTTCTTTTGAAATTACTTCACACAATACGCTGTGCTATTCCCCGTAAATAAAATGTATACCTGCGCTTGTTGAAGAATGTTTACGCAGATTTTGTTTACCCTATTATTTGCCGCAGGAAGATTTCCTCAAAAAAAAATTTCCTTACATATTTTTTAACGATTAACATTTGTAATTTTTTGTTTTCGAAATATTTTAAAATTAAAACTTTCAAGCACTGTGTAAAGTCTTAAAGCTAAATAAAGCTTTATAAAAGAAATAATTCAACAGCTCTTTTTGCCTATTCATGCCATCCACGGCCTTAAACATTCTTGTGTCAGCTTACTTACAAAACCCTCTTTCCCTTTCCTGCACTTTTAATTCTCCGCATTAAATTCAGCAATCACTATACTCATCTCGGCCAAATAATACCCTCTTAAGTGAAAGACTTTAGACAAAAAAATGTAAAATGATTTTGAAGGGAAAAATATTATAAATGCAAGCATTAGGAAAAAAACGGGGGAAAAAATTCGCTAGCTTTCCCAGGTTATGAGCTAAGCCGGATGGTTAAATTTTTTTCACCGAAAAAAAAAAAAAGAAAATTCCGGGTATTTTCCTGGAAAAGACAATGGTATGTAAACGTGGAGCTGTTATTTTCATTCAAAAGAATATATTTTCCTTTCCTATTCAATCGGATTATAATCAGCTTTTGGATTTTGTGCGGGTCGCGAAAATCTGGTAAACCTTAGTTCATCCAGGCGAAAAAATAAAACGCGAATGAAATAAAATTTGAGTTAAAGATTTTTGCATAGTAGACGGAAAACCGCAAAAAAAAAGAAGGGAAGGTGAGGCTTTTATTTTTACTCGGGTGAATACGGGGAAAATTCTGCAAATAATCTACTCAGTTTTATACTATATTATGTATACGCCTCGAAAAAAAGAATTCAACGGCACCGTCTTTCGCCTTGTTGCCCCGACTTTGTAATAAGGATATTTTTACAGTTTGTTAAGTTGTACGACTTTTTAGTGAAGTGCTTTGGCCTTCTGTAACGCTGGCTCAGTATTACCACCTTTAACAAATTTCATCAAGAAATTAAAACTTCCACCCTTGCACATCCTGAGCCTCCCCAGAAGCCCAACCGCGAGTTAATTAACTGTCGTCACCGCAGACAGCAGACACCACACATGTTCATCAAGAAATTAAAACTTCCACCCTTGCACATCCTGAGCCTCCCCAGAAGCCCAACCGCGAGTTAATTAACTGTCGTCACCGCAGACAGCAGACACCAATCGACCAGAATCTGAATTTATCACTCGGCCTCAGGGGCTTAGATGAATAACCAGAAGGTAAAAGTATCGACGCCATAACCGCTAAGGTTGAATGGTCTAGGAATGGCCTCAAGATATCGCTGATAGTTTTAGAAAGGAATGGCTGCCACATGCAGCACTAACACTGCGTTACATCAAGTGGCTGTTCCCATCCAACGGTATCTGGCGGCCGCCGGAGAAATTTTTCCACCACTGTCCTTATCACCCCTTTCGCCACCAAACTCCTCTCATACAAACAAGATGCCTTAAAAAAGAGAAAAGAAAAGGGTATTGCCATAGCTCTGCATAAGATGAATATAAATGTACAGCAATTTCCATAAAGTCTGTCTTTATATCTCCTTCTCAGCTTTCATTCAGTGCTTTTGCTTATCCACTTTAAACTGACGTCTCGATCAATTATTCTCAGCTTTCCTGGAAGCTCTAAAGCGATTTTTTTTCCAAACTGATCGAACTTATCAAGGGTTAATCACTTCAAACAGCAAATTAGTTTCTTCCATTTGTTTATTTTCTCTCCTTCTTGTTTATCTTCACTGTTTCCCCCCCCTTTTTTTTTATTTTATCAAACATTATTCGACCGTGTCAAGACTCTTTTTAAAATTTGCTTCCTGTAAAGGACAAAATAAACTTTTCATAACTCATTGTCGGGAACCTCTATTTCCCGAATAAGTAAAATGCACGGGAAATCAATTTTCCCGAGCATGTTCTTCATTTCCGGTATTGCGCCAAATTTTCAATGCTGGCGGAAAATTTTTTGATAGCCTGATCGTATTTCTCATTTTAGAATATTCGCTAACGTTTTTCTAATATTTTTCTACTTCTAAATAAACCGGAATAAGGATTTGTCGCAGTAAAAACCTCAAACAACTTGTAAAAATATCAAATTAATCGTTTAAGTCCTATTGTTTTTCTAAACCGAGCATACATACCGCCATATTGATTTTAGAGTCGGATTTTGGAAAAATTTAGAATTAATAGTTTATTTACCCTTCTTGCTAAAAATAAAACCATTTGAGTCGAAAACGTATATCAAAAAAACATTTCTTGAGGTATTTATGGTAAATTCAAAGCTGTTTTCAATAAGCTTGTTTATTTACATCCTCCATTTTTGGTTGCCAACATGAAAATTTTGGTCGCAAAGTACCGGAAGTAGCTGCCGGGCTTCTGCTATGTTTGTTTACTTGAGTAAACAGCGTTTTTAATGATTTTTTATTAAAAAAATCGTTATAAACAATAAAAAGTACTTTAATTGATTCGTTATGAAAAGTACCTTGTTAAACTAGGAAGAAAAATGAATTTTCCCGTCTAGGTTTTCTTTCTGCCCTCGCTTCGCTCGGGCATAAAAAAACCTCGACGGGAAAATTCATTTCCCTCCCTAGTATAACAATATACTATTTCATAAAAACGAGAAAAGGAATGAAAGGGGGGGAAAAAATGTTACTTTTAGATCTTAAGTGCGTTAGCAGTGTCTTTTCTTCTCTACGAAAATTCGTCTCGGTTTTAAATAAAAGAAAAAGAAAAAAGAAGAAAAGAAAGGTAAACTGCAATCCGAAGAAAAGTCGAAAATGGAAAAAAAAAAGGATCATTAAACAGTTCAGCTGATGGGGAAACATTTCCTCCCTATCAACATTTTCTGCGCCATCAGACGGAAAATTGTCAAAGGGATTACGTTATTGGTTTTGACGGTGAATCAAAGATTGAAAGAATTGACAGAATCGCAGTTTCGGTTGATGTGATAACGAAAGAAAATTTTTTGAGAATTTTCTTTTTGTAAGGCTGATACGGTTCATTCGGAAAAGACGGAAGTTCAATTTTATATTAAGTTGGTGCATCCTTATTTTTTAGAATTGTATTTGAAAAAAATTCAGGCTGGGTAAAAATGGTCTCTGAACATGTTGATGAACATAATCGGGACAGAATATTTGTAACATATTCCCCAGTTCAAAATGTTCAAGAAGATGAACATGCTGAACTTGTTCAAGAAGATGAATGAACATGCTGAACTTGTTCAAGAACATGCTGAACTTGTTCAAGAACATGCTGAACTTGTTCAAGAACATGAACATGCTGAACTTGTTCCAGAACATGAACATGCTGAACTTGTTCCAGAACATGAACATGCTGAACTTGTTCCAGAACATAAACATGCTGAACTTGCTCCAAAACATGAACATGCTGAACTTGTTCCAGAACATGAACATGCTGAACTTGTTCGAGAACATGAACATGCTGAACTTGTTCCAGAACATGAACATGCTGAACTTGTTCCAGAACATAAACACGCTGAACTTGCTCCAAAACATGAACACGCTGAACTTGTTCAAGAACATGAACATGCTGAACTTTTTCAAGAACATTATTTTTTTTACACAAGATAGGCTGCGGCGCAAAATGTCCTGCATCATGTTTACAGATATGTTCATAAACATTCTGAACATGTTCATAAACATGCTTTTCTATGCTCAAAACTGTACATGAAATAAAATTGAAATTTTTTCACACTGCCGTCGATTTTCCTTCAGATTTTTTCGTTTTTGAATTGTAATTCGATCTCCTCGTGTGTAGTCCTTAACTTTTTGTAAAAACCTCATTCTCGCAGTCAGAATTATACTTCTGTGGTTCTTGTTGCAAGCTTCATTGTCACACTTAAAATGCTGGTAATGCGGCAACACTCAAATTCGTTCAACAAAGCGAATCAAAAAATTCGTACAAAAATAAAAATGTAAAACTTACTAATTTTTTTTTCAAAAGCTTTCGCTAACTAAAAAATTTTGATTTCAGCTTTTCTTGAAATAAAACTTTCTGAAAATCTTTCCCCGTGACAGATACTTTCTGTCACTAGCTTTAAATGCCGGTTTCAAAAAAAGAGAACAAAGAAAATGAGATAGGATAAAAAGTTAGTCGGTCGAGCTCAGGTGTGCATAGAACTTCTTTAATTTTAATAAGGAAAAGAGAAAAGTATGCCTTTGTCAGACTGTTACGTATAAAAAGGAAGTCGAATTGAAGAATCCGATGTAGCCGAGAAAACTTAAAAAAAGAATTAATAAGAAGCAAAGTTTTCTGCCTAATGACCATGAGAGCTTGAAAAAAAATCCCAGATATCATTTTCCATCATTTTCAAAAAACCTGCGGTCTTGATCCTGCAGCTGCAGCATTAGTACCCAACCCCAAAACGAAAATTCTCTTTTTTACAATTTTTTTGCATCGAACGTGCACGATTTTCAAGTAATCCCTTTTTAATTTTAAACGTGACCATGACTTTAGGCCACAATCGGAATAACGAGAATATGAAAGTTAATATTCCCGTCGAGTGCTAACGAGCTGTAATGTCGAAAAGATGATTCTCAGCGCTGGCAAACACCCGCCGGTTAAAAAAAAAGAAGCCACATCGAATGTTGATAAGAAGTCAAAACGTGTCGGGAAACTTAAAACCCGTTCCTTTTTTTTTTCGGGATATAACTGCGGATCTTTAAATTAAATAACACACGAGCTTTTTCGTTTATTCCCAGCGAGTTTTTTTCCCTCTCCTTCTGTCCGAAATAAGAGAATCATTTTCAGTGTTTCGACATTTATCGAATTTAAAATCATTGTAACGTCACTTTTCTAGCGTGGCCGCAGCTTAAGCATTAGGAAGATTAAATATTAAAACATGAAAAAGATCCACACTGTTCCGGACTTTTTTTTATTTGTGAAAAGAAACGTCCTGCGTTATTTTTTTAATCTTGCATTCCGGGATTAGAGCAGCTAAGACGATTTCGCTTTCGGGCTAAAATGTTTGGTTAGGGGCCCAAAACTTATGCCGCATGGGAAAATTCTAAGAAAATAAACTTCCGCACGTGGCATTAAGAGGGAAAACTTTCTTGAGTATTTACGATCAAACTAGGTGATTGCTTTTGGTGTTCGAAATCACTGAACCAATGTTTCCACTTTACCAAGCCCCCGTTGATGATACATTGCTTTATCGTGTGAGGCGCGAACGCTCACTTTATTTCCTTTTCCTATGAAATACCTCTTTTTAAAATAAAATTCTATAAACAATTATCCCCGGGAAAAGTATTTTCATCGAAACCCAGAGGAATGCCATCAAATCCAACTTAGTTGACAGACGGGGTAGGAGGCATCATCGGGAGGAAGAGTTTTCCGCATTTAAATTTTCCAAGAAGCGGAAAACAAAATATTTTTGAATGACAACGACACGACGGAGTCGTTTATGAAACATCATTATAAATTCAAGTCACAGGTTTCATGAAGATTTAAAACCACAAACTAGAGCTTTCACTGTTCGTGTCTGTAAGAGAGAGCTTCGATCAAATTTAAATGTTTTCTGAGCCGGCTAAATTTTAAAACTCATCTTTCATCCCTTCTCCCTTCTTTTCTTTTTCCCCTTTTTTCGAATCTGTTGGGATTTTCAGGTTGAATACACAAATCCACCATCGAAAAAAAAGAGAAGGGTTTATTATTTCCGCTGGTTTGATAAAAAATCATAAGCAATATATCAAAAAAATATTTTTTTTATATCCTAAACCCCGCAAAACTCATAAATTGTTTTGAGTATCTCAACAAACATCTCACACGCTTGAAAATCTCTTCGCCAAGTAGACGTTTTATATATAAAACCTCTCAATTACGGGTGTACGTTTTATTCAATTTCTTAGCATGCAACGAGTTTCTTAAGGAAAACCACTCAGCAAAAGCTCAAGATATCTATTTAATATTCCTTTCCAGAAGTGTAAACACGTTAACGTAATTACAAAACAAAACGCAACTCTCGATTCGATAAACAACAAAAAAAAACACTGCGGAGTTTTTAAAAGTTGATTCACGAAAGTTGATTCTCACCTCAAGAACTTTCAATCAGAATTCGTAGCAGCTTTATTTTTTTTTAAAAGAAATTTTTAACATTTTGTGTTTTTGAAAGTGTTACGCACTCTGAAAAAGACAACGTTAAGTGCTTAGAGTCTTCAGGCTATCCAACTTTTGAATTAAATATATTTGTAATAGCAGGAAGAATAGAAAAACTTTAACTCTCTGATATTTTGCTAGTTTAATTTTTGTTAAAATTGGTCAATCAGTTTGGCCTAAAACAAATTCCGAAGAAACCTTTCTCGAATTTCCCAAACATACTCACAGTTCAAAATAATATTCTCATTTGAGAAAAAAAAGAATTTCAGCCTAAAAGTTACAATTTGAAGTCGAAAAAGTTTCAAAATTGAAACTGAAAAAGTTTCAAAATTGAAACTGAAAAAGTTTCAAAATTGAAATTGTTTGAAAAATGTTTCAAAATTGAAACTGTTTGAAAAATGTTTCAAAATTGAAACTGTTTGAAAAATGTTTCAAAATTGAAACTGTTTGAAAAATGTTTCAAAATTGAAACTGTTTGAAAAAGTTTCAAAATTGAAACTGCTTGAAAAAGTTTGAAAATCAAAACTTCCAAATTTAGAAGGAAAAACTAAAATTTTTTTTCATTTTCAATTAAATACGAAATCGAGTAAGTAACAAATGCATTTTTCCTATTAAATTTTCAAGTTTCATAAATCAAAATAAACAAACACACATTCATATTTTTCACCGCCATTGCCGTTAGTCCGACTTACACTAGTTCGCCATCTGTCGCTGGAAAAATTAACTGCAAAAAAAGAAAATCCCCATTTGGCACTCATTTCAAATTTATTAGGGTTGAGAGGTATTCTAACAAACTCTAATTCTCCAAAAAAAATCTAACGCCTAATATCCCTGACCTTGATTCAAAAATCAACAACATCTAAAACATATTCAAAGCCGGGGAATTACTTTAAAGCACGCATTATGCATGCGAAAACACTTCCTCCAACTTTTTTTTCTTTTTCCTGGTCGTTTTAACACGAGACCTTGAAATGTATCTATCTCCCCATCTTCGCTGACGTTGAAAGAAAGGGGTCGAGTTTCGAGAGCTTTCAAAAGCACTAAGTGGGAAAAGAGATAAAAATGAACAAAAAACCGTCTCGTCATATAACACGAGGATAAAAAAAAAACATTTTTTCGAAAATCGTTCCGTGTTTCTACAAAAAACGATTTCCAACTGATAAATTAATGCTACGTTTTTAATGTAAACTTTCGAGATACAAATCCTTTTAAAAAAAATAACGTCATACTCATCATTTTCTACGAATTGTCCAGTGAGAAATTAGAAACTCATCGTAAAAAATTAATTTCTCTCTTTAGGCACGTTGCAATTAAAAAAGATATAGCCTGCAATAAAAAGTCCTGAAAAGCATAACTTTACGTTTTTGATTCCTTCTCGTAAAATATCCATTTTGTGAAAATTTAATTCAATGATTCATCGTTTTTAATTTATTTTAACAGTTATGTTAAATAAGAGAAGGGAAAATAAATGAGCTTGATGACAATATAATTTTATTTTTACTAACTAGGTGAAAGTCGCGGGATGATTAAAGAAATAAACGAGGCATCATAACTTGAAGCATTAACCAAGTCGACAGACATTTTATCTGTGAAGAAAGGTGGATTGAAGTTCATGTGCCGACAATGCATTATTTTGTCGATATTCGTTGTATCGAGGCCATAATTATGACGTTGTTTTTGATAATGTTCTGGGGATATGAAATCTAAATGCATTAGGATGACTCTCTAAATTAAATATGGCACCTTAATTCAAAGCCAAACAAATAACTCGATTTCGATTAAGCCCCCCGTGCAAACTAACAAGGATCAAAGTATAATTAGTTAAAATTTATTCCGATCGTTAATTACCTTTTAGTGTAATGGTATTACACCTACTTCCGGTTCTTATATTTTATCGTTGGAAAAATATGGCGACGTTTCAGGTGGTTTAATAGGCTGATTAGATTCCCTGCCATTTTTCCTAAAAATTTTTTCCCAATTGTTTTTCTCCTAAAACGAACGATAATAGAATGGATTATTTAAGAACATTAGGCGACAATTTCGTTCTTTAAAACAAAATTATTGTTGGGGCTACGGCGGTGCATCGTTAACGGTGGCTTCATATTTCTTCATATTTTTATATTGTTTATTTTTTATATTCTTTATTTTTCATATTTTATATTCAATATTAAAGCAACTTTCAGGAAAATAAATTTTAGGAATTAATATTTTAGGAATAAAAATTCAGGAATGGGTGGCTTTAGAAAAATTGATTTTAGAAAAAACAATTTAGGAAAAAATTTTTTAGGAATCTTTTAGAAAAAATTTTTTAGGAATTTTTTAGGAAAATTTTTTTTAGGAATTTTTTAGAAAAAATGTTTTAGAAATTTTTTAAGAAAAAAGGGCGGGAATGGGCTGATTAACAAAACTGAAATGGTATGCCACTGAGCATATTAGCTTCCAGGTTGGCACAAGCACAACAAAAAACATACTCCTACTTTTCGGGGCTCAAACTTCGACCAAACCTCTCAAATCGAAATTCTCCTTAAATATTAAAACCAAAGCATTCCTAATCATTTTAAACTTTCACAAAACACCTCAGCCTTTGCTTGAACACCATCATAAAATCTAATTCCCAGATAGATAAACATTTACTACGGAAAAAGCTTCAAAATACGATTTTAGAAGCTTGGATTAAAATTTCACGCGGTATAAAATCCGATATACCAATTATAAATGACAAAATCTTTTTCGAGAAACACTTTTCCAAATGCGTAATTAAGATAGGGAAGCCTCACGGGATGCCTGTTAACAAATTAAACAATTCCTAACAAATCCTACCGACGTTGTGTTAGATTATGGAAATTTTCTCCGAATGAACACAGAGAGCTAAATTTAAATTTTAAAACTAACTGTGAATGTTGTATGTTCGACAAGCATCATCATCATCATCATCATCACCAAGAGCAGAGAGCGCTATCCTCATCATCACATTCTCAGGGTTGTGACATTATTTTTCATGAACTTTTCCTTGCTCTGTTTACGTTTTCATTTTGTGAATTAATTTCCCCCAACGCACGGTTTTTTGTCGGCTGCGATTTATATTTGAGAGATGTGAAAATATGGCGTGCGAGGTGAGTTTACTTTGCCGGGGATGTAAATGTGTAATGCAGAGGAAGATATGACGTTGTAGAGTCGGTTTAATGTTAGTAGTCAATATTCATGTCGGAGCTAAGGCAGTCTGAAGTATTAGATTGGCAAAAGGTGGGGAGCAGGAAATTAAAGCTCGAGTAGAGAAATGATCGCCTACAGAAAACCAGAGGTTTGCTCAGCCCATTTTTGGCGGAAGAAAACATATCAGACTCGCTCTACTCGGCCTGCTCTAGTTGTGGCACCAAGATCTAACCCTCAATCAAAGGATGAGTCATGTACTTCCGGTTCTTTTCTAAGGAATTAAGGGTGAAAGTAGTCTGGCATTTAAGAAGGGCATACTATGAATTCTACTAGCAGCATAATAGTGTGGCTGCAGCCGCAGCATTTTACCTTCAAAATATTTCATAAACTTACACTTTTTATCATAAAATTTATCGCAACTATCTTTGCTTCAGCGTCCACTATCTTAGCTTCAGCATCCACTATCTTTGCTTTAGCGTCCATTATTTTAGCTTCAACATCCATAATCTTTGCTTCAGCGTCCACTATCTTTGCTTCAGCGTCCATTATTTTAGCTTCAACTTATCTTTGCTTCAGTGTCCATTATTTTAGCTTCAACATCCATTATCTTTGCTTAAGCGTCCACTATCTTTGCTTAAGCGTCCACTATCTTTGCTTCAGCGTCCACTATCTTTGCTTCAGCGTCCATTATTTTAGCTTCAGCGTCCATTATTTTTGCTTTAGCGTCCATTATTTTTGCTTTAGCGTCCATTATTTTAGCTTCAACTTATCTTTGCTTCAGCGTCCACTATCTTTGCTTCAGCGTCCATTATTTTAGCTTCAGCGTCCATTATTTTTGCTTTAGCGTTCATTATTTTTGCTTTAGCGTCCATTATTTTAGCTTCAACTTATCTTTGCTTCAGCATCGACTATCTTTGCTTCAGCGTCCATTATTTTAGCTTCAGCGTCCATTATTTTTGCTTTAGCGTCCATTATTTTAGCTTCAACATCCATTATCTTTGCTTTAGCGCCCACTATCTTTGCTTTAGCATCCATTATTTTTCTTTTAGTGTCCACACGCTATTTACATCGCTGTCAAGCAATATCAAAATTATTTTTTATTTTTTATTTAAAAATTCACCATTAAATTATTTTCCCAAAAATTTTTACCAAACTACTTTCTGCAATCTAAAAACAGCGCCCACGTTTATCACACAAAGCATAGACCTAATAATCCTATTATTTTTACTATCGAAACATAAAAGCCAATCCACCCTTTTCCTCCACGTTCCTGCCGCATCGAATCCATTTAAAACCAAAAGATGTCTCCCTCCTTAGTGCGACAACGAAACCGCGCCACATTGGGAATATCCAAACCCACAAGGGAAAACTTTTCTTTCCCGCCGAAATCTTATATCGCTAACTAAAATAATTTCTATAAAAATTGAGCCATCTCTCCAAAGTAATTGCTATCGGTTTAAGTTCATCCGTCACGCAATCCTCGGTCAGACAAAACCTTCAGCGAATTAATCTCTCTTCCCACCTTTTTCCCCCTCGCTTTTTTTTTTTAGATGAATTGATTATCGTTCAGGTTAGCTAACCGTATCGTCGCCTCGGCCCGGGTTTAGGATCAGTAAAATACCCCGCGGGATGATGACATGAACTCCGCCACACGGGGGCCGGAACTACTCTCGACCCGGACGTTTTGAAAACCCGTTAAACCTAAACAGGAAATAACATTTTATCGAATCGATAATAAATTATAAAACCCTACACTTGTCCAAATGTTTTTCAAAAATATTCTCTTGTCAACAGAAAGTATATTTTCGAGTTTTAATTTCAAATATTATGCTTTTGGATAAAACTCATATAACAAAAATTGGATTTTTTTTTTTTGCTTTTGCTTTTTATTTGCATTCGTCCGGACAATAAACTATTATTCCGGTTTACGTGTGTATTTAAGCGATTTTCAAATACCTCATATAATCCGCTTACGTTGCGGGTTTGCTATACGTGGCTTCGGCGTATTGTTTGGATACCGGTTATGATATTATTTTCTTTGGGCGAGAAATAAATGCGTATGTGTTTTCATTAGTTAGGAGTGCGTGAATTTGTCAATGTGCCCCCCGATCGCATCCCCCTCCTCTTGATGGGAAGACGAAGGATTTGATTGAATTTCAATGCATGAACTATTTTAATCAGTACGAGATGGAGAATTCCCATAGAGGAATCGGTTACACATAGCAAGAGAGGAAAATTTGCATTTTAGTCAATATTACATTTATGTAAGCAAATCGTTGACCAATACCAGATGTTAAACAATGAAAACCGGGAATCCAAGCAGGGTGGTTTTTAATGCTTTGATGTGTTTCCCTGTTATTCATTACGCTTATTTTTTTTTATTGTTTGTTTTTCGGCATGGTTGGGATTTTGAAGAATAATCAAGAATGCGTTGACCTGAACAGAGCCCTGACCTATCCAACTTACCTTGAAATTCAAAATTTAGAGATCGGATTTCAAATATTCTACCTTAGGGAGCTAAGAGGGGAACTTCAATGAATCGTCCACACCATTTTGAATTTGAAAGCTGACAAGTTCTCTAATAATGCCTTGGGCAGGGACGATTTTTGGATGTAATGAGATGGGCTGCTGGAATGGCAAGAGTAGCGTATGTAGAGTGGTCGGAGACCTCAGTTGTCGATAAGAAGCAACTAAACAGCTGGGAAAAACTAGTTCCCAGAGCAAAGGATTAAACGCCATGGAAAATTCTGGGATGTGCCACTGGGAGTGGATGCAGAAAACTGTATTTGAAACTAAATCCGCCATGGCTGTCTTATGAAGCAAGTTTCTTAAAAATTTTTCAATTCATCCGAAAAAAAATGGAACATCGACCAGTGCGACATGAGTAGAGGCCGGTGGCTCTCTTTGATGTTTTTCTTTTTTTTTTCGATGGTATTTTCATAATCAAGCTACGACTACCCTTCTTCAGCTCTTTTAAAAATGCTCAAAACTTGAAACAGCCATAGTTTCGGATATTCTGCAACCAAGACAAATATCTGCGGCCAATTTTTCTCTTTCCTTCCATTCCCGCAATGATGGTCTAAAGCAGCGAGTACTTAACCTTCCGCATCACTCATCCAAACTCCTCAGACTTTCCTTACTTGATAAGTATTGAAAATTCTCGGTCTTTGTAAGAATTGGAGGTGAGGCCGGTTGCAACTAAAAATAATAACAAACCAGAAGTGAATTCAGAACTCGAGTTGGAGGCCTAAACAACGGACTCTTTGTTTGTGAAAGCAACTCTCGCCATTTCAATACACGGTCGAATTTCAGAGTCAGAGTAAAATCACGGCCATTAGAGCTCGTTAGAGCTGTATCAAAGCCAATTTAGCTCCTTCAACTTTTTACAAGGCCCAGCCAAACTCGTCAGAGCCATTAGATGTCTCCAAAAATCTTCCGCATCATCAATTTGCAGAATATCGTCTTATTGTTCTTCTACTGAAAGAACCTCTATGATGGCTTCACCAGAATTACTGCAGCACACAAAACCACCGAATTATTTTCCCTCTCCAACCATCCTTTTTTCAAATTCCAAATATAAAAAAGTATCCACGTTCCTTTCACATTCTTTTAAATTCCAACGAATAAAAATCCCCGAATCGAGAATTAAGAAGATTAAGCCTTTCCCTTTTGAATATTTCATTGTCTAGCAACGCAACTGTATTACGGGTATATAACTAAATCACGGCCTGTTAGGAACAATGGTCGTTAAAAAGCTATTTTTCATTTTTTTCGAAAAATTTAATTTATCGGGGAAAGAGAGAGACAAGTAGGGGTCCATCAACTTTCGTCATTAATTTCATCTTTTTACCTTCTTACTCAAGAAAATAAAAATACGACCCCTACTTCCTTCAAAAAAAAAAATTTCAATGCCTTTAATTAAAATATCCGCGTTTAATCAAAAATCAGAAAAAAAGGAACTCTTTTTTTTCACGAGAGAAGCAAGAAAGAATCGCGGCTTAGTTCAAAATTCAAAGTAACTGTTTTACGGTAGATTAATTCCATTAGAGAGAGTAGCAATTGTGTGACAGATATTGTTCCCATAACTCCGGATTCTCATCATAATATTTCTTCTGAGAATCTTTTAAAAAATTTCACTTCATAGGCAAAGGATTAATCCACGGTTATGTTCTTGTTAGAACAAAAGAGGCTTAACGTTCTTCCAATTTCTTTAATGTATTACACAACGCGCAAGATATTTCTCATATAAGAGAGCTTTTTACCCCGGCTAATTTTTTTAACGATAGCTGAACAATTTCCTCTCCCATAATCGAAAATTACAAACGCCGCGACGCAGAAATTCTTGCGGGGGTAAAAGACAGGGTCGAAATATTCCATAATGATTTCCCGTCATATCAATTTAAAAGCATCGCCCTTGACCCCCTCAGGCAAATGGAGACGATGCCAAGAGTAGTAAAATCGTTTTCCTTTTACTGAAATTCTGGTTTTCAATTATTCATCAAACGAACTTAATAACTGGAGTTTTAATTGAATGATCCTCGATGATTTAACCACAGCATTCCAATTTTAGATCGAGTAACTCCAGGTTCCTCGATGATTTAAGCAAACATTGGCGGGGAGCAAAAAAAAACGAGACGAGAAAAAATTTTACCCTGCCGTGATTTTTTCCATTTTTTTTTTAAAGAAATCCTCGCTTTTTGCATTAAAAAAATTACAGGGGAAGAAAATATTCAAGTTGAGCGATGAATCCGCTTTTGTCAAGTTGTTTGAAAACGAGTTACCAAACGAACGATATTTTCAATCAGTACGATCGGTTAAATCGAAATCGTTTTAAAAATCATTGCCGAAAGGCATTTCGATTTTTTTTCACTGTCACTTTTTTACGCTTTCCTTCCGATTTTTTTCCCAGCAGTTTGTTCGTCGACATTATATTCAGAGTGTTATTTCCTTGATGATTCGGTTTTTATTTTTAATTCGAAGGATTATTAAACTGGTAAAGTTTTTTCATTCATTCGTTTCCTTTGGATGAAAATCAGTGGGAAGTTTTCAAATACGAAACTCTTGTGTTTTTTTTTTGCAAAAACAAAAATTTCCGATGGATGGTATTTCTTACAGTTGATCGCTCTGTAGAACATCATGATGCTAATGAATTTTCAATGAACTGACGTTTTTCGGTCAGTCGATACATACGTCAAAATTATTTCCACGATGTGCTTCGTGTTTTAGGTGCTCAAGCTTCTGTGATGAAGTTTTCTCAAAATTTTATTATTGAACTGGAATCGTTTGTTCTGAAAATAAATTAGCACAGAAGCTCAGTCTATATAAATTTCCAGTGCGCTATGATGGCCAAAGTTCTTAGCTAAGCTTTTCTTCAACTTCAAAATTTTCGTCGCGCTAAAATATTTCACAAGTCTAACATCATTTAGATTTCAAAAAAGAAAACTTTCCGAACCTTTTTTATTACGAAACCCTTTTTAATCCGACATTGAAGCGCAGGTTCAGTAACTTTAAATCCCCGATCTCTCACAGCTAATCTCTTCCCCTCATTATTTAAGCTTGTGCGTAAAATTCAGACTCAAGGAAACCATTCGGGAATAGTTTCCAATTCTCACAGCGCTCAATTTTTCCCTTTAACATCTTCCCAAATATTTCAAAGATCCTAATCCGTATCCCATGGTAGAAAACGAAGCGTGTAGCCTGAACGAAACTTATTGCCTTGTACTTTAGGCGGAACAGGAAGAAGACAAAGCATTAAGCTATTGTCCGAAGAAAGCTTATTTCCTCGCTTTTTTTTCTTTTTCTCTCTCTCTCTCTCCCCCTTTTATTTTTTTCGCCATTGTTTTAAACCTTTCTTTTTCCCCCCCGTGCCATTCAAAAGGCTTTTAAAAAGGACTTTAAAAAAACTACAATCCAAAGAAATCAATTAAATTAAGAGTAAAAGAAAAACAAGAAAATGTATTTTTGCCAAGAGAAAACAGGAAAGGTCAACATTGATTTATTGTCCTTGTCAATCACTCCTTCCTATTTCTTTGACAATATCTCCCGTCTCTTTCTGCTAAATGATCAAACCGTCTATCTCTCTTTGTTGAGAAACAGCTTTTCCACCTTTGGATTCCACAGAGACCACTTTGGAATATCTCCGTCAATTTTCAGTTCCTTCAGGAAAGAACTCGAACGAAAAACAGGTTACAATGAAATGCTCTTTTCATCTTTTTTCTCTCTCTTTCCGCCCCCATCAATTTCCTCTTATGCTTTTTCTGTCTCACTCCTTGCTGTAATAGAGATTTTGTGCGATATATATGACAAAATGAGCGATCTGCCGTCAGCGATAAGTTTATTACTGTTTCGTGGCTCTCGCATTTCGTTTTTATTTACAAAAGATTTATTTCTCGGATTTTTCCCGATTCTTAATCTTTCAGAGAATACATTTATTATTCTTTTTTTTTTCCTCCCCCCGTCTCAATTAAAGAACTATTAAACATCGCGGAAAAGATAATCTTTTAGATTTGTCGGTCTTTCGGTTTAAGTTCCGGCGGAGGAGGGGAAAGTTAAATGGGGAAATCAAGTTGAGGGAAAATTAAGGGATGTGTTAAAATTTTCCAGGAAAAAACAGGATTTCTCGGGAACGGAAAACCATGTGGAAATTGATTAAGTACGTAAGGTTACTGAGGGTCCCGATACTAAAGAGAAGTTTAAATATATTTTGCGGGTCCGGAAGGCAGGATACCGGATAGGGTTAATTACTTCGAAGGCCGATAATTGCTGTAGATTGATTTTCGCTGCGATTTTATATTCCGTACATAAAATTGAAGGTCAACAATTTCAGCCAAAGTATTCATTAGCTTTGTAAAAGTTTCCTCGTTTGCTTTCAATTATATTTCCAGCGAAAAATTTGACGCAGCCCAAACTTACTGCGTTTTTCTGTTATTTCCCATTTTTGGCAATTACTCACCTACTTACTTTGCTGGCACTACAGAGCCTGAAGCCCTATTCCTCCACCAAATTCTTCCACTGACCGCGATTCAAGGCCGTAACCTGCCAATCCCTGATCCCCAGGGAAAGGGATCCCCTTCAAATCGATTCTGCCCAACTCAATCTTTAGAACGCATTCAAATACTACAGCAAGCATTATGTCCTTCCACTTCCACAACATCATATCGTGGGAATCCCAAGGTTAAACAATTTTAGGTTGTCTCATAAAAAACTAAAGAATAGAAAACGAAATTTCGAAATCAAATTCGGGTTTTTACGACGAAAGTTGTATAGATATCATAAACGTTTTACATTATGTATTTTTGATCACATTTATTGCGCTTCAGAGCCTGCTGGCGCCAAGTAGCTCCAAGCTCTATCCCATTCAGTTTCGGGGAGGGAGAAAAGTTACAACCTTCCGACTGGACGATGGTAGTGGTGGTGAGATGATATCGTATAATTCGAAAAGGGAGTAAAACGCATGTGGTAACGTGACGTAACTTTTTTTATGTTTTCTGGTTTTCTTCAAATCCCTTTTTTTTTATATTCCTTTTAAGTATGAAATTGGGTCGATACGTTTGAACTGGGTTAACACGATCCATGTGCATTGAAATGTGGCTGATGTTGTAACGGCTGACATATCCACTAGTTAATCATGTGAGTAATTTTCAGTGTCAGTTGCAATCCTCCCACGGTTTTTAAAATCCTCTGGATATTTTTTTTTTGTTTTTGCTGTGTATAGGAATCGATGAAATAATACAAGGCTCGTTGGAATTCACGCAATACGATGCGAAATTTTTATTGAACGATTGCCCCAAAAGCAAAATCCAAGCAGAATTCGAACAAAGAACTAACATTAATCTCTTGACGTCAGAAAATGGCAGCACTAGTTGTTGCCACGGGCGGCAATTCTCTTTGCGTCATCCCCAATATTTTGCAACCTACATTCACTAATTAGTGAAAGTTAGTTAACGTCAGTCTCAAGAAACTTGTCACAAGAATTCAAGGAACCCCAATTAACAAATCAACTTCTCCCTAAAAATTAAGGCTTCACTTTAGTTAAAAATGGCCTAAATCACAACAAAGCCCAATGTCCTGCATTCTCAGCCGATGATATGAATCAAAAAAAAATCTCGTCAAAAAACTTTCGTTTTGTTTGTATTTAGCATAAAATCACGCTTTGGTTTTAAATTACGGTTGTTAATCAATAATTGAGGACCTTGTCTACATCGATTTAAACTGCCGATATAACCACTTGGGAAATCTTGAAAACAAAATCCCAGATTATTGAAAATGTGAAACGTCAGCCGTCACGTTAAAGTTATGGAAATATCGACGGGTTTGGGACTATCACTTGGGATATTTTCGAGCTTCGTACTAATTTTTTTCTTCGAGAAATATTCCCCAACTTTCCATAAATAAATCCAAAATTTTAGGAAATACAAACATTTTTCTTTTTCAAAAAAAAAAAACAAATTCTCTTTCTCTGAAAAAGGAAAAAAAAAACTTCAAAGAATGTGAATATCGATACTTACGGAGTCGAGGCTCGGCGATTCGAATTTACCCAGAGGAAGGAAGACGTGGCGCATTAAGTGAGCACACTGGGGTCAGCATTAAATATTGATAATAACTATGTATGTATGAAGAGCTGGAGACCACATCCCAAGACGCATCCCATAGACTGCGGCTTGTCGTTCATCATTCACCACACGACACTATACACCTCCGAACTCCGCCTTAATTGTACTACCGTGACTGGTTACCCTTACCTGAAAATTGAGAAAAGGGAATTTCCCGTGGTTAGTCCCTTCCCGAAAAACTTTCTTGGAGAAAAGCTCATGTTTTAATCATTTCCCCTTTTCCCGTAACATTTTCGTTTACACCAAAAGGCGAATTTATTATAAAATTTGAATATTTCGGAGTCTTTTAAAATTGAAATAAAACGCGATTCGCACAAAAGAGATCACGCTGAGGAAAATTGAGGAGGTTGATGATCATTTTACTAACACGACAGCGAAATCCCCGTCGCACGCGATTCAAAAAACAATATGAAATAAAATGAACATCTAATCCTATTATACCCATACAGCGGGTTACATGGCGTAATAGATTATAATGACGAGATATATCTGTATCTCGTTTAACAAACAATGTAAAACTCTGCGGTACTAAACGATCCCCGCTTTACGGGGTCGTTTATCGTCTTTTGTATAGGCGAATTTAATGCAACCGCGTTCCTGGAGATGATTGCCAACATGGCCGGCGAGAGGAAACGGCGTCAAATTTCGTTTAAAAAAAAAAAAAAAACTTCATTGCCTTCTATATTTGAATCGTTAAACGTTTCTCATTGTAAATCTCGTGCCACCGTTTTGTTTGACAAAAAGTTAACGTACAACTGACTGAGAAGTTTAAAATGATTTAAGTCACGATTACAAAAGACAATAAATTTGACTGCGGTGATGGCTTCTATTTTACTAATTTACTCTTTCATTGATTCATTTATCATTGTTAAAAACCTTTAACGTTTTCTTTAAAGTCGTTGACTTTAAAATTTAATTTAGTTTGGAAAATTATTTAAGAAGAAATTTGATGGAGGTTTTTCGGGTGTTGCTCGCTCAAAGTTCACGAGGAGAAAATGAAGAGATTGTGGCAAGTCGTACATGCATGAATTTCGAAAACGTTAAGAGATTCTATAATTCTTGACTAAGTCTTAGAACAAAAAAAAAAAAAATGATTTTACAAAGAGAAAAGTTCAATTTGAAATTTAAATTCTAAAAAGCCCGCCAAAAACAACCATGTTTGGGTTAATGACGTCATAACTGAGTTATATTCTTTTATTTCATTTCATAGTTTTTTGGCGCGAAAATTCCGCCAACACAAACAAAGGATCCAACTCAGTTGTGACGTCATAATTGCATGGTTCGTTTTTGGCGGGCTTTCTAGAATTTGAATTTCCAAGGGAATTTACCGCTATCTAAAAATTTTTTGATGAAATTTCTTTAGCCTAATCTTAGTAATTGTTTAAATAATTAATATTGGCCATTAACTTTGCGATCTTAATGAGTCACGTTTATTTTGAAAAAAAAAACAGGTTTGAAATCCGAATTCCAAAAAAAAAAATTAACACAAAGTTGCTTCTACTTAATGCAGGCTTTCCATTTCTTATTAATTAATTTGATTTTATGTAAGCACGAGTTACTAACTAGTCACCATTGGCGTAGCAACCATCCCGGCTCCCCTTTGACCCCCGCGGCCCCCTCCCCGCCGCAGGGGTGAAAGGGAGTTTCTATGAAGAAGAATGTTATTCCGTACTAGATAAAAAGCAGCAAAAATATTGAGAATGAAGCTTTCAATAAACATTCTGAAAAAAAGTTTCACCTTACATTCTTACGCCACAGCTAGTCACCAACTATCTCATTCCTGTTAAGTTTATTTAACTTGGTCAAGTTACCATGTCAGACAGACAATACGATTTGTCCTTTGTATCAATAAAAAAATGCGACACTTTATTACAAGGAATAAAGCTTTAGCTTTACGGGGATTTATTTAAAATCATTAAAAGCACAAAAAAAACCAAAGCCATGAAAGGAAAATCAAGGGCTAAGTATTTCACGTGCTGCTCGAGTTGTAATTAGGTCGTTAGCTTAAAAAGGTTTTCCACTAAAAAAGAGAGCAATTGCTAATTCGCACACAGAAAAAAAATCATCATGTTTATTCATCAGTCATTGAGCAAACATTAAAAAAAGCTTTTGCGATCCCGCAAAGAATAAATCTTTTCAACCACAAAATTCTTTGTTCTCAGAAAAAGTTATCTTTTCCATTTGCTATATAAAAAAAAAAATTCTCTGGATTAGCGATTTTTTTCCAACCAGGATAATGAAAAAAAAAAAGAAGGATTCACATTGCACAAAACGTGATGTTGAACTTCTTCAAACTCAACGTGCTTTCACCGAACGCAATCTGTACAGTCACTGATAACAATTTCGATATTTTTAAAAGAGAAGGGGGGGAAACTCAGCAAAACCATCTCCCGATCTCCGTTAGAAAGTAACAAAAACGTACAAGTTTAAAGTTGAACTGGAAAATTTTCCAGAATCAAGATCACGGAAAAGTTTAAAAGCAAGTGTCTTATTTTAGAAAATTCCAAAAAGACGACGATTTAAATATGGAGGAATAAACAAAAAAGTTTTCTTGTTATTGTCGTCGGCTGGGTTTTACCAATCTGTCGTGTGAACTTATCCCTTGGAAAGATCCCCGTAAGAAACGAATTCAAAGCAAAAGTCGGTCATTTAGTTTTTTTTTTTTAAAAATAAAAACGAAGCAACGAACTGTCTTTCACGATTTTTTTTTAAAATCGGGAAACGATTTCGCTAATTAATCCAATAAAAAAATTCCGCGCTTTATCTAGACTTTAAATTTTACACGTATTCTCATCGATCACGGTAAGCAGTGCTGACACACAACAATAACAACCCTGCCATGTGTCATTAACTTTTGAACAAACCGTTCGTCCTTATTAATGACACTTTTTCAAGATTAATTCATCGGCGACAGTTTTCACGTGAATTAATCATTCGCCGCGCATTGTAGTGCCTTTTAGAAAAGGGTTCCCTGACTTTTTAGTCTCGCCATGTCTTCTGCTTTGAAAAACTAAATGGAGATGATTTTTTTCTTCCTTCTCTCTTTTGATTCTTTTTTTTTTTTTTTCAAAACGGGGTTTTTGGGAAGAAAGTAAAGTCGATATTTCCCTCTTCATGCTTTATCGGGTAATTATCTACTCAGAAACGATAAATTGGTTTCGTTTTTATGCGTTGAGAATGTTCGATTTTTTTCTTGGTAATATTTAAAAAGATGTGTTTCATCCCTTTTCATCATGTCTCTTTCTAATCTTGAAAAAATTTATAAATAGGGGTCGAAGAATTTATTGAAAAGCTTTATAAAGCCAGATTTTTTTTCATACTGAATATAAATGGACTGCTTTGATTAATCTTCATTAATCAAATTTTTACCTGAAGAGATTCTGGCCATGATCGATTAGCTAAATAGCGTTGAATAGGATTATCAATTAGAATGTTGCATGGGACGCATATAAGAACGAATTGTAGCGGTTCTCATTAACCCCGACAGGCCCGTGCTCACCACTGACATCAAAACCGCAATGTTTTATTCCCTTAACGCTTCCGGCGTAATCAAAAGTCTGTTCATGAGCAGAACCAGTGTGTCCCAGAGGAACCTGAATCTTTGAAAAGCAGACAAAATTAGTTCTAACGTGGCAATTTAATAGAACTAAATGCATTGTTTTCAGCTAGTAAAAGCGATAATTCATTTCCAAGTTTGAAATGAAATGGAATTAAATGATTTGTCCCGACCTGAGATTCTAAACTAGTGACATCGGCTTTAGAGAAGAGTTCATGCTCAGCAACCACTTTTTAGACACTTAAAAATTTCCATTGTGTGAGACCTGGACTAGAGTTCTTTTGTTGAAGATTCTGAGTAGTTATTTAGTTCCCCAATGCAGGCTACCAACCTGCAGTCAGGTAAGACGGGTGATGGGGCTGCCACCTCAAGGTGACCCGACCCACCTGATTTTCTGTCGGGGTGATCTCCCTTAGCCTTTGGGATCCCCTCCCACACCATAAGGCAGTGGTGGTTGTTTGCAGTGGGATTCCACTGGGCGGTATGGTCGCCATGTTTCTTCTATTGGTAACACAGCTTCAACTACCCTTTATAGTCTGGCGGACTGGCTCAAACTTGAGCAATCGTCAAATTTAACTGGTGCCCCGACGAGCACGCCGGGTCAATTTTAGTGACTTAATGGCCACGTAAAGTCATAACCAGTGCCTTGATTGGCCCATTGGGTCAATTCAAATGCCTTGACTACACGGAGAAAAATCTTCGGTGCTGATAACTAAAGTCGTTCAGTTGTCCTGGAGCTCAACCAAAAATTTCAGTAGCGACAACTAAATTTTGGTAAGCAATACTGATTTTTGGTAAGCACTACTAATTTTTGGCTAGTCGCTACTGAATTTTCGGTTGAGCTCCAGGACAACTGAACAATTTTAGTTATCAGCACCGAAGTTTTTTCTCCGTGTAGCCCTTCGGGTCAATACTAGGACCCTGCCGGGCTTATTAAGGATTGGCTAGTGCCTTAAAATCCCATCTCAGATGGTAATTAAAGTTAAAGTACCACACAGCCCATTTTTTATCAGGCCAACACGCTGATTTTTACCAGTGACAATCATCATAATTTCTTGACTTCAAATTAACTGCTCCAATTTCAACGATCGCCTTATTCGCAGCCTTGATAACCCCGAACCCGGCGCAACATTTTCCCATTTGAAAACTATCCCACTTTATTTCGATTCTGGGATAAAAGAGAGGATGAGAGTGAGATAATTAAACCGGGCAATTAAAAGGGAGGATGTCATTGTAAAATGCTTTTCATGTTTCACCTGCGCCACTATTATTTTAATGGCATTTACTTCATTAGCCCCGCCGTTACTAAAAAATAAGGACGCAATTCTTTTGATTTAAAAGGACAAAAGATTTGAAAAACTGAGGGGGCCCGAGCCAATTTTTCTCAATGTTAAAAAAAAGCTCAGCTAAATACAGAGAGAGAGAAAATGGTGGGGGATGGAAAGGAAAAAAAAACTTGAAACGTTTTCCCTGCTTCATTTGTTTTAATTTAATTTCACGACTCTTTTGGGTTTAGCCAAAAACCGGGGTTTTTTCCAGTTTAATTCCCCAACTAAACGCATTGAATTCGTTCCTCTTCCCGGTAAACAAAAACTCTGGGCTCCTAATTCGGTTTTTAAGACTAATTGGACTAGACGAAATTAAACCACAAGTTATTCATACATGGAAGAGGTATATCAGGTGTAAAAGGGAAAGGGCAATTTGGAAAACCTTATAATAGACTCCCATATTCTTCCATTTTCCTTTTTAGCCTTTCCCGTTTAATTTAAAGCAAAAATTGCTATCCGAATTAGAAATTCGGATGTAATTAGCTCTTTATTAAGCATGTCCTCGTGCGGTCAAAGAGAAGCCGAAACACGGGAGTAAACTTTGAAAAGTTTCAGGTTAATTCAATTTTCATTACATAAGGCTGTCATCACGTTGGGTGAACAAGGGAATCTAAAATAGTGGTCATCCTTGTCTTAGCCCCGTTAATATCTACTATGCAACAAAAGGTTTTCAAACTTTTCCCCCTTCCCTTTTTTCGGGGAAAGTGATATATTGCTTTATGTTTTTAAAATTGAGGTGGGTTTCGTTTCTTATTCGTTTAAAGTTACATTAATCTGCTTCTCTCCAAATAACATTTTAAAGCGAATGTTTTAAAAGAGAAATAGGAAAACGTATTAAAGCGTAAATATAGCGTTAAAATCAAATGAACTATATATCACAATACCAAACGAAACATCTTTAAACGTATCGTATTTCGAAACTTGTAAACTTTGTGTAATTCTTGTTTCTGCATTATTGAACGATTTTAAACACGAGGGATGTTTTAATTATTCTGATTTATTTCTTAAGATTATATTTCCAAAAACTTTAAAATGAGACGATCGTATAATTAAAATAACAGTTTTTCCTAAATCTGGGTGAGGTTTTTAATAGAAAGAGTTTCCCGGTGAATGGGCATCAGCAACCCCCGTATGATTCCCAAAAATAAAACAATAAACACGAAAAGATCCGATACAAAACAGTTTTCGAAAATATTCTTTAACAGTTCGACAAAATTAAGAAATAGAATTTTGTATTTAAATGACCTTGAGATAATTAATCCCATTATTACATTGAATTTTCCGTAAGTTAAAGGGATTTATTTATGATAAAATGTGATTAAGCAAAATGGGATTCGATTTTGGTTAGTTTTTGCGAAATCAATATTGGTTTGGCTTCTTCGAATTAAATTTCGATGAGTTTAGACCTGATACAATGACTTAAAGTAAACTGCGATGAGTTTCGGTGAGTTAGGGTTGAAGCTCTTCTCGATTTTGCTGCACTTATCGATCAATTTGAAAATTCTTTGAGCTGCGGTTTGGTCAGAGAAAATTTGGCCTCATTAGCGTTTGCCTAAAGGCTGTTCTTGGCTAAACGTTCCTAGAAGAAATGATCCTTCCCTCCCCGAGAATTCCTAATGGCATTTCATTTTCCAAAACTTTCATGCGACCAATTCGACTCACTTGAAAACTTTAAAAAGCTGTAAAGCTTCCTTCAACCGGTGTGCCTACTATCTCCACTTAGAAAAAAATTGTTATCTCTTACGTTTTAATTAACTTTTAAAAATTCTAAACCTCATTTTAATTAACTAGAAACCAATTCCTTTCTTGTAAATAAATCATGTACTATACAAGGCAGCTTTACAACACTTTTCCCCTCTCTAAAAGGAAATCCTAAATAAAGAAACATCTAGCTTGTCACAATTATTTTCTCTTCGTTTGGTCTTCTCTTTTCTTATAAACCATTTAAAAACATCTTTCCCTCAAGAAACAGGAAAAATGGTTACTTTGAAATTCGTTCAAAAAATATTTATATATTTTTTTTTTTATTTAAGAAGAAAGAACGAGATGGTTTTGTTTACTGATCCTCTTGGCCTGTCATTAAATAGACATCCATATTTTTTCCGATGGGGGGGAGGGGAATCTTCTCAATTTATCATAATGACTCCGAATAAAAGAGCTTTTGGCATTTCGATGTCTGAGCTTCAGGCTTTTTCAATGAACTTTGACTTTGGCGCCGGTCGTTTAAAATTTATCGCCTTTCTTTGTCTTTAAATTATAACAAGCGTCGGAGGATTCCAAGCCCGTATAAAAAAGAAATCTTAATTCTCACGGAATCAAAAATTAATAGAGGGCACTGTAAGAAAATGACACATAAAATGTTGACGTTAATGAAATGAATTTTAATAAAGGATAATTAAAATGATACCATGTTCATCCTGTTCCCCCCCTCTTGCGTTTTCTCCATTCCCACCTGCTTTTTCATCCCTCGTGATAAAAGGGAAATGTGAGCTGAACGGGGAGGATTGACAGGTCGATTTAATAATTTCCCGAGGAGAGATGTAAGGTTTTCCCGGAGACGCATTATCTTTATGTAAAGAAGAATAAAACGGATGAGTTTTTATTTCATTTGAAAAAGGTAAATTGATTTATCATCGAAAATGGATTTGTGAATTCCAGATTGGGTTTAATTTTCAAAAATCAAATGCAGTCTTATTCAAAGAAAACGGTGTGTGCAAGTTTAAACTTGATCTGATATTAACTTAGGAAATCAGTTATTCCCTGATATGACGGCGGCGTTAAGTTTTATTGAGTATGAAGCAGGTCTGCACGAGGCATTAATGGACAAGTCTGAGCAGGTTCAAGAATTGTTGATGAATTTTTATCCACACAATTTCTCATGCATGAAAATCTTGGAATACTAGTCGAAATATTTATTTACATAAAGTTTAATAATCCCACTTAGAATGTTAGTTTGTTCCCCCAAGTTATTAAGTAAACCATCCCCCCATCATAATTTAAATGATTTTATATTTTTTTTTCATTAAACAAAACTCGTTCCGGGAATCGCTTAACATTTTACGACTTCAGATTAAGAAAATATTATAATCAAACTTTTCTTCCAAGTTTTTTCCTCCCTTAAAAGATTCGTTTATATCGGATTTCCTCGAAGTCGTTATTCATTTTAACAAAAAAAAAAAATGCAGTTTCGTCCCGAGCAAAAAAAAAATGTGGTCTCCAAAGGAACGGAAGCAGTTTTCTTTGCCAACGACAGCGTTTCGTCTCTCAAGCAGTAACTTCGTCAACTGTAAACTAAAATTTGCAGCAATTTTCTAACGGCTTCCAAATTGCCGTCTGTTATTTTTTTTTTCGTTGGAGTGGTAAATCGAGGCTTTTGAAAGCTTCGTCGATTTTCCACGAAAATGTTTTACCGAAGAAAAAGCTCTAAAAGGTTTTTTGCTGTCCAATTTTCCCTCAGCTACCTTAACCGGTTTTTAAAAAAAAAAATCGTTCTTTCATACCCGAAACATGCGGTAAACTTTAACGCTATAAATGATAAATCTTTTTTATTTCGTAAAAAAGTTTCTTATTAAAAAAAAAGAGAGAGAGAGAGAGAGACAAAAAAATCTGACAAAGGATTTAAGTAAGCAAAGTTGCCATCGGCTGCATGACTTCGGAGAGATGAAGTAATCCGAAAGGAAGAAGGGAGAGAGAAATGAGCAGACCGAAAAAGCGAAAAGCAAGAGGGCAGGAAAGGGAAAAGGGCAGACTGCAGCAGGAAAATAACATTCCTGCGGTTTTGAAGTAATAAGTTAACATTGTGATCGTTTAGCTGTTATTTATTTCGAATCCCCTTACTTTTCTCTTTACAAGGCACAACGGCAAAAAGTTAGTTACTCGGTTATAATTTCCTCGCGATAAAATTTATGATTTATGATTGCATTTTTTCGCTCTTTTTTTTGTTTTTTTCCTGGGCATTTTTTTTTTACAAATCAACCCTGCGGGTTTGAAAAGCTTTATTCAAGGTGCGGGCGAATTTTTTTCTCGTTTTGTAAGTAAAGCGTTTTTTTATTTAAGCTTAATCATTTTAAGAACGATTTTAAAGCGAAGCACTTAAGGATTTTGGTCCAATTATTTGTTGTTTTTCTGAAATCTTTACTTCTATTTGAAAAATGATCTTTTTTTCAAAAAAAAATAGCGCATTGCAATTGTTGCGCAATCTTGCGCAGTGTTACACAATGTTGCGCAATATTACATAATGTTGCGCAATGTTACACAATTTTACCGGAATATTGCAAGATTGAAGCAACACTATTGCAATATCTCTGCAAAAGAGGTTTAATTTTGTTTAGTCGCATAAAGCAGTGACCAGACGCCAAATTCGAGATTTTTTAGAAGACCTGTCAATAAAATTTCTTCCCTATTGATCCCACGATTTCTCTTAAAAATTCACTGACAATTACTAAACTTGCTTCACCCTCAAAACTCCCGACTCTGATTACAAATCCATTAATTGAGTAAAATTGTCAAAAGCGACATCCATTTAAAAGATCAAAAGAAAAAAACTAAGATAAAGTCACCCCCGACTTTTTCCTGATTTTCAAACAACCTCTGATGAAAAAGACCTAAAGCGGGGGGGTAACGACGTCTTCACCTAATCCACGAACCCCTTGATTCGAGAAACTTCACGAAACTTTAACTCGACCCTCGTGCATAATAAGGCTCATCATCGTTTTCGAAAGGTAAAGACTTTTCGACGCTTATGTTTCCTCAGACAATCGGTAATGCTTCCGAATTAGAACTAACACGTTGGCAGTAAACAACCCGTAGGGTGTAAATAATAGAAACAGACGAAGAAATAAAAGCACCTCCAGGGAGGTGATAAAAGCGGAAGGTAAGAGCTTTATTGTATTACCTCTTTGCCGTAGTAATGAAGTAAAATGCTACGGTTATTATCAAGTTAATTATATTAGCAAAATCTCCGTTTCCTATTCGGTAATCTAAAGTAGAAGTATATCTTTCAAGAATCGTAAATGAAATAAAACGTAAGGCGGCCATTTTTCACTCTCGAGTTTCCTTCAGAAAAGAAATTAAAACGAGATTATTTCAAATTTTATAAAACGAGATGATAAGGAATGAAATTATCGATAAAAATCCTGTTTACGGCCACAATTCAGAATCGCAGTGGATTTAACTTGAAAAATTTTTATTCCAGCTAAAGCATCCTTATAATTTTACACAAAAAAATTTATCATTAAAATCTGCAGCGTAGACAGGAAAATCAAAAGTAACTTTATGTGGATAGCGCTTAAAATTTAATCAAGTGCTGTTGAATGCGACGATCAAAAGCTCTTGAATGGTGAGACCCTCGCTGCTGCACTTCACAGCCGGCTCTATTAATACGTAATATTTACCGTTCTAACGGTGTCAATGAAAACGAAATCGATGTTTCCATTAGAATGAATTTTAGCGCTTTGTGATTGTACAAACGTCCGCTCAACATGTCTAAAGAGGAGAAGATGTTTTAATTACATTGTTCCCCGTTCTCATACATATATGAATTATGTTTTTTAATATATCATTGTCTGATAAGATTTAGAGCTTTTCCGCCCACTCGACGCCTTTCGACGTTTAATTTCTAATTACGATTCTCGAATTAATTAATCCCTTTTTGATATTGAAGAACCGCAAAGAAAATTTCTTCTCGTTTCAAAAATATAGAATTCAGTTCGAGCTAGTGATTGGCTATTCCAACAGCAAAGTTAATAGTTTTCCTTTTGAGTAAGGTCCTTGTGTTTACGTCAGAAACACAGAGAATTCCAGCTCGAAACGTGCACCTAACATCATCTGTTTCCATCGGTTTATCCTCAACTTTCAAGACCCTGTTTCGAATGTTTAAAGTTTTCGTCCGATCTTCTTCAAAGTCTGCGTCCTAATTGAATAAATATTCAGCTTCATTTTAACCGATAGTTTGGTAATAACGTTGACGTTTTAATAATAAGTTTGCAAATTTTGAAATTTCGAGAACTTTAGACGTTTTGAACGCGACGGTTTTAATGCGGAGTGAAATGACACTTGTCAGAGTTTAAAAGTAAAGAAAAATGTTTGGTGAGTCATGGGCAGTTGTTCGTAATGCGACAGTGCGTATTTGCATTTGGCTTAAATAACAGAAAAAAGGGTGCCCAAACTCCTAAGAAAAAGTATTTCCCGAAAAACAGGGGTAGTGCACTTACAAAGCTTGTATGAAAAAGTTATGCAAAAAATGTCGACGCCTTCCAAAGTTTGGGCCCCTTTGATTTTCCTAAAACTTTTCTTCGGTAAAAAATCCTAATTTTTTTTTTTTTTTTTTTTTTTGAATTTTTTTTGGGTGCACAATTCTTTCTAGCATCTTTTTATAAATTTTTTCAGCTATTGATTTTTTCCATCCGCTTGGTTTTCCGAACTTTTTTGTCCAGGAATAGACTCATAATTTTTCAAAAAATTTTCTTTGGGAGGAGATTTATCTGAAATTTTTCACTAATGACTGGTATCTGTATCATTTTCCTTGGATAAAAATTTTTCTGAAATGTCTTTCACAACTTTTTCTTTAAATTGTCAATGGTCAAGACATCGTTTGTAGAAGCCAAGACATTGTTTCTAGAATTTTCAATTGAAAATTCGCTCTAAATTTCTTCTAAAATTTTTTTTTATTCATTTAAAAAAAAATTATAGAAGGGGTGGCGTGGGCCCCAGCAGAAAAAAGACCGTAAAACCGAGTTCCTGTAAATCCGGCTAAAAACTCTAATCCAGGGTCAACGTTCCCCATCCTGTCATCACTCGCTCTAATATCTTCTTTCAAAAACTGCCGGGCAATAAATAAGAACACCTGGGGTTTTTTTTAATTATAAAGCCTAAACAGATTATCATAAACGGATTTAATAACCCCCGTCGGAGATTTAAAAAAATAAAAATTTGAATCACACAATACATCCATAAATAAATCCTGGGGCCTCTACATGCTGTCACGTCCACATTACACGATTTTCCCGACTTTTGGTTTGCAAAAAGCAAAAAAAAAATCTAATAAGAGAAAAGAATGAACAGCAATTAATGCAGCAATAATAGGTCTAATGGGTGGTAATAAAAAGCAAAAAAACAAATGGTGAAATGTAGTTGAAATCGTGATGCGAAAACACCGTATAGTAAGCTTAAAACCCGCGATAATGGTAAAGCTTAATAGTTATGATTGCTTCTCTTTTTTTTCCCCTCCTTTTCCTTCTTAATCTCATGAAGATAATATGAAAAACTAAAGATTTCCATCCGACCGCAAACAAGGCAGTTAGTTTGAAAAATGTTTTACGATTCGCCTTTTATTTTTCCCCTTATTTGTAAGGAACAAACAAAGCCTCCTTTCTATTTCATCGCCAACATGGAAAGGAAATTAAAGAGGCTTCTTTGCTTCAAAATATTGTAAAAATAGTCAATGGGTAAGTCTCTGCCCTTGCTCTTTCTCTTCTACCTCAGTCACTCTGATGTTCAGGCTGAACTTTCACCAGAACAAAACCTTCCTCCTTTCTTTTCCTCCCTGGAATCGTCTCTACTTGCTACGTGGCCCTCCAGGTTCTTCAGGGATTTATTCAGGCGCTAACCAGTTTATTTTACGCCTCTCATACCTGCAACAACTTCGCTCTAGCTTTCCAAAGGACAAGAAAGAAATTACGAACGAATAATGCGTTAATGGGAATTAATTCATTTTACACAAGAGGGAGAAAATATTTAAAATAAGATAAAGTTGAAAAATGAGAGGGGGAAAGAATATAAATTCATCCTGATATTTCGAAATATTTCGAGCCTACCTTTTCCATGACTAATTAAGAGACTCTAGAATTTTAATTGAACTAACTAATAACCCTCTGCATATAAAATTCATTTTCATTCAATATTCCTAAATTTTACCAGTGTTTTTTTTTTTTTGTAAGATTTTCTTTTCAAAAAAAAAATACTATCATTTTTAAATCTTTCAAATCCAAAAAATGTCTGCAAAAGGATATAGCGTGCTTTCAAGATAAAAGAACATTTTCAAAGAGAACAATTTTTTGAGATAATCATGTTAAGGGAATTTTATTCTTTATGGCCTAATTTTTTTTCAACATTTTTAGTTTAAATATTTTACACAATCGTAATAAAAATCATAAAATTTCAGTTTCTGTCAAAAAAGAGAAACATACGAGAAAAGGGAACGCTTTGTTGAAAGGAAAAATTCACCTTCAGATGGTAAAAGCGGAAAAGCGAATTTTGAATATGTAAAGAAGCTGAAATACCTACAGAGTTACGCATTATTTTATAAGAGGTTATTTTCTTTATTGCGGTGAAATGAAGAGGGAAAGTAATAGACATCAAAGATGGATATTTGATATTTTTTAGTATGTAGGTATGCGAGCGTGTGTGAAGGTTGAAGAAAAGAAGAGAGGAAAAAAAGGGAAAGAACAGGAAGCATTATCTATCAAATGAAAGAGTATTTTTTTCCTATGGCATCGTAAACGATCCGCGAACTGGTTTTTTTTAAAGAGAAAAAATTCTACCGTTTAATTCCCGCGATGCCCTGTTGCCTGAGCTTCCCCCTTTTCCCCTAGTTACGGTGACATGATGACTTAAATATCTCAAACGTTCTCCGAGATTCTGTTGCATCCCTTTTCTTTATTTTTTTTTACTAGACTGCCTAAGTTTCATTTAATGAACGAACACTAGCGTCATCAAAAACGAACTTGAAACTATAGGCCTGGCCCCCAGCGATACTAGCATCCCTAGCTGACATTCTGAAGCTAATAGCGACAGCAGCGCCATCAAGGAAGGATTCTGAAACAATAGCCACGCCCCCACGAACATTAATAATAATAGCGGCCACCTTATAAACTAACAGCGACACTAGCGTCATCTGGCTGACGATTTGAGATCTAAACGCTACACTCCGCCGATGCAAACGGGCAAAAAAATAAAAATGAATCTATAGAACTGAAGATGATATGTAATATCTGTATTTCACAGTAAGTGTCGGCCATAAATCAAGGAAACACGGATGTTTTTCAAACTAAATGGCTCTATCAGTATCGAATATCGATTAACTTGGCGATCAGAAATCAATTATTGTTTTATCTGGTTCGCTAGACGGGAAACGTTCGCCTGCGACCTTTTTCTTCTTCGTAAAAAAAAAGTGTTTCGAAAAAACGTTTTCTTAGCCGCAGGTAAATAAATATTTTAATAAAAAAAAACTGGCTTAAAATCTTTTTTTTTTTTTTAATCCCCACTTTCTGTATAACGATTTTTTTTCCCAAAAAATGAAGCCCCTATAAATGTTTTTTTAAAAAAAAATAAAAAATGAGGGTTTGATTATCATTTCAACTGCACACACTCACACATGCACGCACGACATGATGGATTTAAAAAAGAAGATGAAAAAAATATAAGGGAGAAAAAAAGAGGGGTGGAAAGTCGAAAGTTCAGGTTAAAAATATTTCCTGCAGAAAGATTTCAAAAAAAAAAGTGCTCTTTTTAAAAAATATTCAACGCACGAGCCACTCATTGTTAAGCATGGAAAAGACTCTGATCGAGTTCGTGGAAAAATGTTTCTGGGGGGGGGGGAAAAAAAGCTGCTGTAGAAATTTTAGCAGTTGTTCCTCAAATATATTAAAATCGAGTGTTTTATATTTGATAGCCCAGAGAGGAAAACAGCAAAATATCTTCGGGAAGACATTTTGTATTATCATGCTACTTCACTAGCGTGTTGCGAAGTAAATAAATCGCATGAAAATTTTTTCGGGGTTGCTGGGAAAAATGTCAGATTCTCATTATACGAAATATAAAAAAGCAAAAGAATTTCATTTTCCTTTTTTACCATTTTAAGAGTTGCTTGTTATTTTTTCTATAACTTTGTATGTACCCGAAGCACATGTAAAGCTATAAATAGCTCTAGAATTTTTCATTTATTAAAATGAAAAATTTTTAAAGTTAATCGTAGTCTGCATTATTCATTCTCTGCAGGAAAATGCGCCAAAATAATATTTTTAATCTATATTTCTTTATATTTTAGCTATTCCACGATGAATGGCAATTGTAGTCATAACCTAGCCAAACTTTACCTAACCGGACCTAACCCAACCTAAAACGAATTCGATTAAGTCTGAGGGTTATAGACGCTCAAGCAAAATTTTTCACAAAAATGGACGCTCAAGCAAAAGTTTTTCACAAAAATGGACGCTCAAGCAAAATTTTTCTTAGGTAACCATTAACTGCAGTTAGTTCCAAAATCATCCGACAAACCGTGCTGGTGCCACAGGAAAGTAGTCATTAGTTTTAATGTTGTCCGCTTGATGGTAACTATCTTGATTAGATGGCAGCACACGGCATTCAGAAGCTATAGCGGATCTAACTGCGACACTATTGAGAAACAAATGGCTGCGCCCCTAGCAACCAACTTGAAAACTTACACCGGCATCAGCGCCATCAACCTCACCGAGAAGTAAAGTTCGTCAACACCTGCATCTACACTACTGACCTGACCTGCCCTACTTTTCAAACAACTTCTATCGACAAACCCTTCAAATATATCCTTTTCCCACCTTCCCGCCTTAAAATTTACGCTTGGCAAGACAAATATAATTTTAACCGAAATAGGCCTTGCGAAAAAGATTTTAAAAAAGAAAACCATTTCCGCTGCAAGTTGAAGATACTCGGAAACGCTTTTCTTTCAAAGGAGTACAAATAAAAAAAAAAAAGAAGAAAAGAAAAAAGAATCTTTACAGTGAAATAACGTGCTCCTTTCCACGTCTTTCCTCACGTGTGAAAAGATGCTGAAAGACGGAAAGAAAATGATAAAGCACGTTTTTTTTTCCGCGTCTTCGGGAAAGACAAACCAGAGATGAAAATTGAATGAAGCAAGGAGAAGAGAAGTTAATAAGAGGAGAACAAGTGAATTCGGTGTGTAGGAAAATTAGCATGGAAAGACACCAATGCACACGGAAAACACAATTCCGTCTCCAAGTGTGCTCAACAGACTTTCTCTCCTCCCAAGGTAATGACGTGGAAATAATCTCAATCTTAATTTTTTCTTCTTTCTCTCTTTTTCCCCTTCTTATTCTCCCTCCCCATTTTCTTACTCCTTTCTTTCCCGAAAGTATTTTTCCTCTCAGACGAAACGGAACGGGTTCAAAATCTGTTATTTATGACTACTCTTAGAAATATTCTCGCTTAATGGAATTTTTAATGCGACTCATATTTTTTAACCGATTTCGTTTACTTGTGTTTTTACAAATTATCTCCAAGACTGCCATTTACAATGTAATGCGCTTCCGTATGTCAAAAGTTCCAGCGACTCCCGAGCTCCCTGTGGCCTCCTCCCCGCTGCTTGCGGAAAGGAGAGGAAAAAAGTCGACTCGGAAAAAGCCTTTACTTTGCACTGAATCAGCAATTCCCGATCCGCATCGTTATCCGGAATTGGCGAAATCCACGCTGAAAGTCGTAATTTTAACGAAGAAATGGATTTATTCGCTTGTTTTCAATAATTGTTTATTAAGCGTTTTGTATTTTGTGCATTGACTAGAGAAAAAGTAAAAGGGATGTAGTGGGATTTCACATTTCAATTTTTTTTGAAACAAGCCGAAAAATCGATAGCTAATTGTAATTAACTTAATACAAGGGTTTTTGCGACTCTTTTGAGATACTGAATTAGGTTTCATTAGCGAAATAAATTTCGTACGGGGAGTAACGATATGATCAAGGGCTTAGCCATAGTGCAGTATATATCTTGTATAAACTACTCTGGGGATCTATTATAAGAATTTAGTATTTTCGGATATGAGTTTCTCATAATGGCCAATTAAAGAAAATAAAAAGGATGTCTAGCCTTTGGAAAGAGAATAAAGATTTTGATGGAAATATTGTATCTTTTAACAAGATGTTGCTCGTGAAATATACGGGAGTTAAAAAAAACTTAAAAGTATGTCTTTTGATTTTTCATTACATGTAAAAAAAACACGTTTTTCAATTTTGAGAAGAGAAAATAAGTCTTTTCAGTCCTGTTTAAACCTGATTCGAAAAGAATGTCCGTGACTTGTTTTTTGTCAGTCTAGCAGCAGTAACGTAACAATTTTTTGTGGGCCCAACCACCAACAGAATTCGGGGCCGTCTTAATCTTTTCTATAATCTAAATTTTTTTGGCGACTTTTTTCTAACCAACTCTTTCTGGAATTTTTTTAAATTTTTTTTGGGAATGGGGAAGCAAGGATTTTTTTTAGAACTTTTCTGTCACTGAGTTGACTCAGAATTTTACAATAATTTTTTTTCGGCAGGAAATTATAGGAACATTTTACTGGTGACTGGTAAGAATTATTTGTAGCATTTTGCTTGGCTCTAAAAATTCTCTGAACCAAAGGTTTTTTCATTAACTGCTTTTTAAAACTTTCTATTGCCAAGAAATTGGTTCCAGAATTTTCCATTAAAAACGAATCGCTCTAATTTTTTTCAAAAGGATTTTTCCCAAAATTTTTTTGCGGAAAATATTTGCTAGAATTTTACAAAGTAAATTAAATAATCGAAGTTCTATTTTTTTTTTATTTATTTATTTAATGCGCCGTTCGAGTTCCTTTCGGAACTATTGGCGTGCGTTAACAAAAAAAACCCTTAACAAAAAAAAAGATTCACTATTCACTTTTTCTATTAAAAAAAATTGATAAAAAACCGTGGCGGACCCTTCAGAGACATGGGCTCTAATGGCGCAACATTTTCAGTTGGCAACTCCAGAACACAACATATTTTCAGTGGCGTAACAACCGGGCCCGCTAGTTCCCTCTTGCGGGGGGCCCCAGGCATAATTCATTCTTCATGGGGGCCCCCAAGAAATTTTCTAGACCTTTAACGATGGCCCCACTTATTGAATCTGCGGGGGGGCTCCGAAAATATTGTTACGCCACTGCATATTTTGACTATTTTTACAGTTGTCTGTCTGTCCACGGCAGTGCGCATGCGCGAATCTTCTCTAAAAACTTTTAGATTGCGCATTGAGTGTTGATTGTATTTATTTTCTCTAAACTCATCGAAAATTTATTTAAATTCATAGAGCGGTGTCATTCATGATTAAGAGATTTTCTCTATGTTGCCCCAATAGTGGAAGAGGAGAGATAGGGGGAGAGAGAGGAGGGTAAAGGGAGGAAAAAACTGTTGCTCAGGCTAAAAATCGCTCAGAAAAAAACTGGCGCTCTAGCGAAATATAGTCTCTAGCCTCTAGCTTATTTTCGCGTGCAATTTGTAGATTTTGATAGGTTTCCTCAAGATTCGACAAGAGCTAAAATAACTAGCAAGACCAAGTCCTACTTAAAAATACACAAGTCCGTCCTTAGCAAATATTACACTGTGTAGTCGTAAGCTCTTCCAACGATTCCCTTCCATCTTCTCTATTTTTCCACAAAGCTGCCCAGTCCCAAACCATTTCGATGCCAAAAATTATAAACTACGAAAAAATTTCCCATGTACAGGAAATTCTTTTTTTTTCCAAGAATGCACTGCAGATTTATATATCATATATACCGCGAACCAAAGGAAGCACACAATTCACTTATACACAACCCATCCATAAAGATACGAGGACATTAAAAATCGCAATGTAGGTTGAACCGTGACCCAAAGCAACGGTTCCGGTTTTCCAGGAGGGGAGAGAGAGAGAGAAGAAAAAAGTAGGACAGGAAGTTAAATAAATGTTTATATTTATGTCATGGGACAGGAGAGCCATCGTAACAAGATTGAGACTGCTACTCGTAGCAAAAGATAAACATGAGGTTGACCTTTTTTTCCTCCCTCCTACATCGTCACATCATAATTCATCGCTTTTCGAGATCCCAGACACGACTTTTCATTTAAATACAAAAATAAACTTCACTTTGGCAGAATTGAAAGCCGGCTAAAGTTCAAGCAAAAGGATAAATGATGTAACGTTCCCATGGAAGAGGCACGGAGGAAGAAATCACGACAGGGGAGAATTTTATAGAGAAAGATCTAAAATCGTTATTGGGAATTGGAAGGAATAATTGAGACAGATGGCTGCAGTTTGGAATCAGCAAGTGAATTAAGATAAAACAAACACGGGGATGGTCAGGGCCCGGCAATTTATATAAAGAAAAGAACTGGGGAGGGAAAAAGATTATAACGGAGAAGTTTCTCAAGAGGCCCTTTAGAAATAAAAGTAATCCGCGAAATCATTATAATGAAATTATACCCTTCCAAATTGACATAATCAGCTCTCCCCGTAATTTTCAGAGAAATCCTAATATACTTCATTTCAAGATGGCGGAAAGGAAGCGATAAATCATCTGATCTTACTTAAGCTAACGACTGAAGGAAAGAGGCGCGAAAACATCGCCAACCTAAAACTTCCCTTTTATAATATTAACGATCATCATTATAAGCGTCGTTATCAGAAACGACAAAATTTCTCGACTTACTCAAAACGAGGATGAACATTCACTTTCTGTTGATTTAAATATTTATGACAGGATGGTCTGAATGCATCTGATCTCATCCGGCCCGACTATTTCATATCCTAGAGCTTGTCATTGGATTTAAGATTTATTTCATAGCGTGATCCTGCGTTTGGTTGACTTTTAAATTTTACATCGACGTTATTTCGCCATATGGCGTACGGCTTTTCATCACAAGTTTTTCATATTGGATTTCTGGGGGATATCGTCTACATTTATCGATTCTCAACATCGCCAGATTTTTTCCTCTCATATTTTCTCTTAAAATACGGCCACGTGATTTTTTTTTAAAATTCGTTATTTTATGTCTAAGGTGCGGATTTACCGAGTTCAACACGGGGCCGGAAAGATCAAGAGCTCCACGCGTGCAGCTCCAGCTCCATGGCATAAGCCTGAGAGCTCGGACGAGAAACGAGACAATCCGCAGGCAGAAGATCCTGATGGAGATAATAAAACTACTGCAGAAGTGCCGATGAGTGCCAGTCAAAATCAGGAGCTGTGAACGGTAATATTAACACAATGGAGGCTGCAACAAACAGCGAGAAGGAGAGGAAGACCTCAAAAATGGTTGCTCGACGACGACGTCGAAGAAGAAGACCTTCTATGTCCAGAAGTGGATGGAAAAAGGCTGAAGAAGAAAAAGACTTGGCGGACTGTCCTAGTCATGAACGCAGTTCACCTTTAACGGCTCTACGACGCTTATGTCGCTAAACCTTTATCAGCTAGAGGCTATGACGATCATACGAAAACACTCCCGATCAATTACTTATCCCATTGACGTGCTATTCCCACAAAGCCAAGTAGACGCTTTCACTCTTACCTGCAAAGAAAAAGAGAGAAATTAATTTAGTGCTGATTATTTATGGTCGCATCCCGAACATTACTCCCTTTCATTTTCCCAATCGCGATATATCGAACCACCTAATCCCTTTTCAATTCTTTGATGGCAAAGCTTATTCCAAGAATTAATGTTACTGTGGTCAAGACTAATGGTTAAAACCCGATCGATTCCCATCTACTACTTTGAATTAGGGTCTGTGGGTCAGAGACGTTATCTTATCCTTTTCCTTAAACATTTCCCTTTATATCTCCCTTTTTCTTCTGTTTTTGATTACGGTAAAAAAAAAGTTTCCTCTTTGTTTCTCAATAAAAAAAAACTTCACCGGACTTTTAAACTAATCACAAAATACAATATTTTTGTTAATTTTTCCAACCTTCAAAGGATTATCTCATAACAATGATTTAGTATGAGAGAATTTATATACACATTTTCTTTCTTTTCATTAGAATACGGATTTTCCGCCCTAGCAAAAAATGTTTAAAACTTCTTCCGTCATACGATATAATAACATAGCAACTGAGTAAAATCCCCGTTCATCAAACATTTTTTTTTTTCCTTTCTCCTTAGAGAACTAGAGGACCAGAATTAGAGGAATTCTTAAAACATTTCCTTTGAACTTTATTTCTTAAAGCTTTTTAAAATTCACGCGTTGCAAAGGAACAGTCTTTTTTTTTGTCCGTAGCTTTTTCCCTTGCCCGACATTTATTAAATTCGCAGAGGCTCGTTTAAAAAAAACGCTAGGAGGAAAAGAAATTTGTTCAAAATAATTACATTCTCTTGCAGCGTATATTTTTTTTTTAAGGAATTTTAATGCATTTAGTTTACTGGCCACAGAGTCAGAGTTCATAGCATTACACTGCTCCCAAAATTTTGATTAGATGAAGTTAAAGACCTGCATCGGGTCGAGTTCAGACCTAACAATTTCGGGCTTGTATTAGGCCTGAGCCAGACTAATTCTTTGAATAACCATAATTTTCTGTTTCAGGCAAAAAAAACAAAAAAATTTAACTTTAAAAATTGTTGTATTCTATTACTGAGTCAATTTTACCAAAACGTTTTTAAAATCATTCCATTTTTTTATTTAAATTTTTGGGCAATATCGGGCTTGGGCCTCATTCTGTTTGATCGAGCTCGGTTGAGCTTCGGCCAGTGCAAACCCCTAGAAGAAGAAGCAGGCACAAGTGAGTATAATAAAGACCTAACCCTCTTTTTGGCCGACTACTAATACTACTATGGCTTTAGAGGGCCTGTTGCTCTGTCGCCGCATAGCAGATATTCTATCTCGGCAGGTTGCTCGCCCAACGGGGACTTCTAACCAACCTGCATCTCTAGATAAGTTGTCTTCCCAACGAAGCCGTGGTCTGCCCTGAGGTCTTGGGCTTGTAGGGCGTCTAAGTATCTGTCTTATAGTCGGCAACGGGGCCCCTCACTACGTGCCCGGTCCACTGAAGCTTACTGATCAGCGGCTGTCCCGTGAACCTTTGGATCTCCTCATTCGAGCGCATCCTCAGAAACCTAGTCACCGGATCTCAAAACAAAATAGGACACTGAATTTTTGCCATGCCAGTCTTGCAGATTTTCAAGCCATCAGGTTCTTTCGACCTTGTCTGCAACTACCCTCAATCTTCTCCTCTACCACTATTTGTAGAAGGCGGTGCCGCATGTGTAAAGGAAATACTCTAGACTTAATATTGTCCTTATTCATACAATATCTTCTTCTTCTTTAAATAAAGATTGGCAATCATCATGGCGATCCTAGCTTTGGAGGCTGCCGAACGAAAAAGGGATACTGAATTTTGGCCATACCAGTCTCTTAGATTCTTGAGCCAGGATGTTTTCCTCCGACCCGGTCTACGCCTGCCTTCAATCTTCCCCTCCATCACCAGCTGCAGAAGGCGATATTTTCCGTTACAAATAATATGGCCGAAATATTTCAGCCTTCGCTGCTTGATCTCGAAGAGTACCTCCATCTCCTTGCTCATCACATTGCTTACGAGCCCTGAGCGCGATCAAATTTCATGCCTCACAGCCATAAGTGACCGTCGGGCATAGTACTGCATTATATACAGTGAGTTTCGCTCGTCTCGAGAGCATACAGAAGATGGCCCAAAGCAAATAGACAGCGATCTTCACTTTTGGATGACTTAAGTAAAAAATCCCAGATTACAGTCGGAACCGTATTTTCATTAGATTGAAAAGCATGAATAAAAATACGATTAAATCCGAAAATAAAGATCATTTTACCGTTTTCATAAAAAAAAATTCTGTTTTAAATTCCGTCATCTGCTTTCCCTAATACATACGTAACGATAGACCTGACCCATGTTTTTGTTCTGTCACATTATACTCCTTTCAGTATTTTACAAAATGGCAAAAACTTTGTTCAAACAGTGATTTACCTCGCTTACAGACTTTGCATATAAAATAGGTCGATGACGTTTTCTAACCTCTCCTCTTCTCTATCTATCGTAATAACGTTCAAAGGGTTGCGGTTTTTTCACCTATAAAACCCCCTGAATTTTTTTTCCTACTTTTTGTTACAGACGTTTCAACCGGTCGATACTGTACCTTGAAAAAAAAAACCCCCCAAAGAAAATCCCAAACTAATACGTCGATTACCCATTTTTCCTCTTGAAAACTAAAGGGGCCATCTTTCCTCTGGCGTCATCATTTTCATCGGGGAGAAATATTTAGAAAACGTGCTTAGAGTAAAGTATAGAAAAAAAAATTTCCTGCTGTTAAGTTCATTTTCCGGTTGAAATAACATTGATTCTCGTGAATTTTTTTTTTAGCTGCAAGGTGAAAGGTCAGACCCATTCTTCTCATTCATAGAGGATTTAGAAAAAGGGGACACGAAAAAAAAATATCCCCCGGATTATGATCGGGCAAACGAAACCACGATTTATTTATTTTTTCCTAAATTCTTTCACGTTTAGATTTTCCTTCGAAGCCTTTTGGTTTTTTAACAGCTTTACCCTCGGGTTTTTAAAAATACAACAATATTTATATATCATTAACCTAAACGCGCATCCTCATATTTATTTTATACTAATTTCATTTTAGCATATTTTCCTTTTTTTTCAGGCCGCGGCTAAAACGTTTCGTTTGTTATCGCTTGCCATTTGGAAACTTGAAATAGTCTACTTACGACATCCTATCTTCCCCCCCGATAAGGATGGAAAACAACGACAACAAAGTTTAAACTGTTTTGGGATTCATTTTATGAAAATTGCCGTCGCTGAATTTGTCAAAGGATAAAATACGAGAACCTTTTTGAAACATAAAGCCTCTTTAAAAATGGGTTTATCTGTTTCCTATGGGGAACATGGAAATCGCGTGACTGTGGTGTGAGGTCTGAAAGCGTGACACTGATGAAAGTTCGAAAAAAAAAAAGAAGAAAGGGAAGAGAACGGGGGGTACCTTAATTGATTTCCACCTTGTTTTATGCCTTTTTCTCCGTCACTGACTCTTTAGCAAGAGCTTTTTTATGTTCCTCCAAGCATACTACCACATAAAATATAACGGTTTTTTATGGTTTTTGAGGTGAAGTGAAGGTCAATCAAACATTAGCAATAAGAATGGAGACACTTGGGTTATTACGCTCAGAAAACGAGTAAAAAGGGTTCTTTTACCATATTTATGGGTCATATACAGGGTGTTTCTTTCATTATTTATCGTCGGGACATTTGGTAATGGTCTCTGGTCTTTATTTCGTCTGGGGAGTAGCCCAATGAATGATCGTATAGTCGCACGATGTAAAAATTTACAGAGATTTACTTTACGGGTTTTATTGGTTTTGAGGAGAAATTTTTTCTTTGAGATTTTATTCTTATTTCTTTGTTCTTTTTTTTTTATATTAAAACGAGGTTTTTTTAATTTTGCTTAGAGGCTGGAAGTAAGATTAGTTAGATAGAAAGGGAGCATTAGAGTTGCTGCAGAAAGATATGTGCTGCACCATTTTGAAATTCGACCACGTTGTACATCTACTTATTCTTCAAGCGAGGGAGCCTAATAGGGAGTAGACACTTCAGTCTGCTATGTGATCACCAAAATACGAACAAATTTAATTTATCTCAGACTAGATTTACAGTTTACATGAAAAAAAATTAAGATATTCAACAAAGGAACATTTTCCAATTCACCAGTGGCGTAAAAACCGGGCCCGCTAGTTCCCTCTTGCGGGGGGGCCCCCGGCATAATTCATTCTTCATGGAGGCCCCCAAAAAATTTTCTAAATCTTTAACGGGGGCCCCACTTATTGAATCTGCGGGGGGGCCCCGAAAATATTGTTACGCCACTGCAATTCACATATACTCTTTTCCCAATAGACTATTAATTCCCCTTCTTTTTGTTGACGTAGTTCCCATGGCTACCACCAGCAGCGCCACCATCGCCCCTTATATAAGCAACGTCATTTCTCCGCTACCCTCAGTCGTACTCGAATTTCCGAAGCGTTTACGTCGTTAAAAATGTAATAATTAAGTATTTTTATTTTATTATTTCTTAACAATAAAGTTGTTTAGTGAGTGAGTGATATTTGCATGAGTTATTATTCATGGTAAAAATAAAAATCGGAGTGAGTAACTGTGGTGCGAGTGATGCAGAAAACGCACCTCATTTTTTTATTTTCCCTTAAGACTCTTCCCTTTATGCCTCGCGAAGTTAAATCGCGAATCGTGTTTAGGGGAGGGGAGGCTCCTTCTGGGTTTGTAAATGCCTCTTCATCAACCATTTCGTTGAAAAAGAAAGGGTTCTCATATTATTAGGCGCAAAAATCCTAATGATGGACAGCGTCCACACCTCCTGGGTGTCCAATGGAAGTTGAGCTCAAATAAAATATCATTTCAAATTTTCCTAATTCCTTTATTTTCCCCGAAAGCATTCCCTCCGCCTATAGCCGTGCTCGGCATCGCATCGGGTGGCAAAAAGGCTTGGGACGCCACTGATCGAAGCCATCCACCAGTTATTTAAAAACAGAAATCACGGCATTAAAATTGCACTATTTCCAAACACTAAGGACTTTCTTCCGAGAGACCCTCAAGCCGTCATCAAAAAGGAAAATTTCTCCTCTGTCAATGTTCTCATCTATTTTAATATTTTTCTTTATTTAATTAAAAAACCGCTTTTAACTTTTCGAAACTTTGATACTCCTACATCCGATCTACCTCATTACAGGTGCAAAAGCTCGCATTTAGTAAAAATTTTTGTCAGCTAAAAATTTTCCCTTTTCCTCCGCTTCGAGTAGTAATTTTTTTCCTCTCGCTGAATTTTATTTTTAAGGTTGACTAATTTTCTAATTATAACCAAATTTATTCGGGAAAAGGTGTTTCGGAAAACTCAAAAGATGAAAAAAAAACACACACACAGACAGAAAAAGAGATACAACATGCAGGGACATTTTAATTAGTCTTATCAACATTGACGAGGTGAAAAAAAGGAGAAAACTTGTTATGATTCAAAGTGAAAGTCGCTTTGTGTGTGTTAAATATTTTTTTTAGCCAGGAGATGAAACAACTTTTCTGATCGACAATACAAAAAAAAAAAATCTCGTTCATTTAAATCTGCTGCACGCAAAACAAAAAGAACTGAAAGCTTTTTTTTCTCTTGTTTTCTGATCCCGTCACTTTGCATTAAAAAGCTGAGTCACTCTGTGTGCACTTAAGCAGTTTTTTTTTTCGAAAGCGATAACTTTTTTTTTATTGCAAATCTGAATGGACTGTAAAAAAATGATATTTGACTTTTTAAAACGGTTACCAAAAGAACTCTTCTCTTTTTTTTTCTTTCTCCGGGATGAGTTTTTTTGGAGGGGGGGAGTAAAAAAAAGCGAAGCCCAATTGCGTTTTGATTTTTGAATTGGAAAGGGAGGTTTCGAAATGTTGACCGAAGATCATTTATAAAAAACGAGCCTTTTCCCAGTAAAAAAAAAGGTTCAGAGATCATCGATTCAATTATGTTTCTATTTCAGCTAATAAACCCAATTTTTTATAAAACGAACATTTTTTTATTTTCGATTTTAATTTCGGGAATAAATAATATCCGCGTTTACAAACTTTTTCAGAAATAGTCTGGACATATACCCAATAATTATCAGTATCCTCTTTGGGTATCAAGCCACGCAGACTTCACTCTGCAGGTCATGTGACTCATGCGCCTCCGTCGATTATAATACAGTGAGGCGCTCTAGAAGTCGAAGACCACGCGGCAGCTCTGATTGGAAGTCAACGCATCCAGGTATAAGGGTTAACTGAAAGCCTCCTTAGGTGAGAGTCTTTGACTGATTGATTAGTTATTAAAAAGCTGCTGGAATAGCTACAACCGCCAAAACCCTCCTTCGACTACTCATCCTCCTAGTCAGCGGACCAAACTCATTTAGTTTTACCTCGTAAAATCGGTTAAGCCGGTGGAAACGAGGTCAGTTTAATAATCCCACCGCATATCTTCACACTTTCCTCAATGGGAGAAGTTGAGGGCGAAATACAGAAAAGAACTTCAAGATAGAAAATTGAAATCTGGAGATCCACCAAGGAAGACAAAACCATTCGAATACTTTGAAGAAATGGATTTTATAAGAGACTATATTGTACCAAGACAGGGTAGCGGAAATTTATCTGTTAGATCGAGTAAAAAATCAGGTAATCAATCTTGCTGACGCAAGAAGCACACATACTCTCAATAGGCTACCGCACAAAAGCACAAGCCGAAGGACAGTTGAAGCCTGTGATTAGTCACTGCTAAAAATTGTAAGCTTCCATTTTTCCCGCCAATTTAATGTATAAATTCATCGCTTTACTTCACTAACTCATACCGAACCATTGTCATAAAAAAATACCATAACTAAGTGTTTAAATTACCTTTTAATTTCTGTAGCTAATATAAAAGCGATGCAGCAGCAACATGTGGGAGGCGTCAGCTATAAATCCTTGGTTAATTACCAACACCTCCCCATCTCCCCGTATAATGATATTCATTGGCAGACATGTCCTCACGAGACATCACCGGTTCACTCATTCCACATCAACATTTTGCTTTGTCACGCCATTACTAATCGTGTATCATCATCATAAAAAATTTTCCTTTCCCCGTTTTAAAAAAAAAACTTCTTTTAAAAAGAGAAAAAAAAAACATTTTTCACCATTTGGTTACTCCCAGATAAAAGTGAAAGGTCAATGATGTAAGAAAAGCATTTTTAAGTAAGTTTTATCGAATTCCAAACGTTAACTCAAGGCACTTTTCTTAAGATTAAACGGTTCGGTAACGCTCCGAATACGGCTACCTTCATCGATCTCTTTAAGACTAAATAATATCGGAAATTGTGGTGGATTCATCTCAAAGTTGAAAATGGGGGGTTTTCGACCGACCATTTGTTTCATCAAAACACACTATTCTCAAGATTTTGCAGTCCATTTCGAGGTAAAGCTGCTATTAATTTTCGTTTAATCCGGTTTATATGTTCATGATTCTCTTTCGAAATCTGGATTTACAAAATTAACCCTTTTATCTCTCCGCTTTGGGCTTTCGCAGGAGATACGTACAGATGCTCGAGTTATCGAAAATCCTGCGATTAAAACTGCGGGTGCGTAGAAATAGTTTCTTAATTTCTTCGTCGGGATAAAAGAGGAAAGGAAGATTGCAGCTGTCAGATTTTCCCAGTATTTTTCCCATTAGCTCGAGACCTTAATTTTAAAGCTTGAAGCACTTAACTATGGTAAATCGCTGAATTAATTTAGGATCTATTTTCGCTGTTTTGGTGACTATCAAACCTCTCAGCGGTTGCCCTAATGCTGGTTTTGAAGGTCCTAAGGGCTTGTCCGTGGATCTTTGTGGCACAAGAGTAACGGGGATCCATAAGCTAAACATTAAATCCCGTTACTCTTGTGACACAAAGATCCGCGGACAAGCCCCTAAGAATGATAAGGAGGAGGTCGAAAGAGTTCGCTCCTTAAAATATCTCTGATGTTTGATGAACGAGAAACGGGATTGCGCCCATGAAGTCAGGGCCCGCGGTGAGAAGTCCAGGAGTCTTTTCATCAAGATGAAGAGCCTAGTTTGTAGACGTGAGCTGAGTCTGAAGTGTAGACTTCGCATTGTACGGTGTTACATGCTCCCCGTTCTTTTTTACGGGATTGAGGGGTGGGCGTTAACAAAGGCGCTAGAGAAGAAGCTAGAGGCGTTTGAGATGTGGCATGCTCCGGATGCCGTAAACTGACAGAGGGAGTATCCATTCCTGCAGCTTATAATGCAAGGAAAGATTGAGGAACTGCGCAGACCTGGTCGTAAGAAGACATCTTGGTTGAAGAATCTCAGGAACTGGTTCAGCGTTAATGCCTTGTCCCTATTTCGTTCAGCAGCCTCGAAAGTGCGCATCGCTATGATGATCGCCGGCACGTATAGAAGAAGAAGGATGCTAAGGACCTGGTATTTCAAAAGCTAAGACACGTTTAAGGAGGGATCAATACAAAAAACACTAATATAGAAGTTAAAAGTCTGCAAAAGCAATAAAAAATTTTCAACGGCCAGAACTAAATGTCGCAGCGTCGCTTGAAGATTTTTTTAGGAAAGACCCGTGTTCGAAGATGGAAGAATAAAAATTAAAAGATTCACTGCACAATGAGCCTTTGTATTGCTTAAACGCGGTCGCACACTTCTAAGAGATCTTCGCCCTGCCAAGGTTTTCGTTCTCGAGTCAGCGATGGTTGCATTATGCATTCGCGTTTTTTCGCTTACTCGGCGTTCCGTTAATTAATTTTCGTCGCGCATCTGGATTTCAATCTCTTAAATCAACTGAGATGATTCCTAGCCAATTCACATTCACCAAAACTTTGGCCTTTCAAAGAAGCCGCTTGTTCCGGAACGAGCAGAAGACAAATGAAGATCTGTTTTATGAATTGTTCTTGTCATTGTAATATCAATATGACAACAGTCAATATATATATTTTCAATTTGTGAAAATAAACCATGGTCCTTCGAGCAAAGACATTAAATGACCTATGATGACCTATCGAGACTTCTAGACCTCGAGTCCTCAGAACAGCCCAACAGCAAAGAAAACTTTCAAGAAAAAATTTAAAACAACCGAGCTTAAAAATATCACGAGGAAAAACCGTGAAAAAGATTAATATTGCCCTCAAAGTCAACAATAGAACCTCCCACCCTCAAAATATAAAATATTCGACTTCTTTTTTGTCAAAAACTTTGAACCGCAATATTTATTGTAAAAATCAATCGGATATGTCGACTTTTCAAGATTAAAAACAGTTAAAAGCGAAAAAAAAAGTTTGAAAAGCGATAAATAGAAAACGAGGGAAGGAAAAAAAAAAGTGAGAATATGAGAAAAGTTGAGAAGGAATTATGGTCTTGAATGCATGAGTGGAAATTGAACTGACATAACTTTTACAAGGTGTTATTTACGCTGTATCGAAAATCAAAGAAATGAAAACGGGGCCTTTAAAAAATTAAATGATAGATGATCCCTTATCAAAAAACTGTGAACGTAACAATCACGATCGCGCCTAGATCGCCTTAATCCTATCAATCTCATTCGTTCATTGCAAAATCGATAAGTCAATACCGTATAATCTCAACAATTGTTCGACATAATAAGAAATTCTGCTAAACCGTTAAAAAAGAACTTTTTTTTTCTCCCCTGAGCTTTAATTTTAAAGGGGAAAAAAACTTGGCAACTTTTACCGATATCTTGACTCTTCGATTTTTCAAGATTCATCATTATGGATTCTATCAGCGAGACTGAATTTGTACGGGGAGGGATAATAGATGAATCCTTGTCATTTGTAATTCACAAACAGTAAACAAAACGATAAATGACTAGGAAAGATTGTTTGGAATTTAACTATCAAGATTCTTCATAGAGCACTTAATATACTATTAGCTCGGAAGTTAATGCTTGAATACTTAACAGATGGTGCCATTGTCGGGGAGTACAATACCAAGACCTCAAGCTCCTCTCTTTCCGACTCATTTATATCCAATTAAACAAATACCGTTGATTAATAATCTGGCTCCCAGTCAGATTAATCAGAATTTCAAATACGAGGATGTAGGACTTTATTACCGGGTTTGGAATTCCGGAAGAATCGATGTTCCTTTAGGCGAGATTAATGTTTGTACGCAAGAATATTTAAATTCGAATGAGAAATATGAGAAGGTGCGAGAAAGAAGAGTTAGGTGAAAGAGTTAAGTTTATTCTTTGAGCGCCGTGACTAAGTGAAGTAAAACTGTTTGGATAAATAGCTTTAGGACATTCAAGTTGGGAAAGTTGTAGTTATCTTCAAACTTGACGATGCATATAAACTGTCACTTTTCTTGTAAGATGACTTAGACGTCGATATTAAGCTGCGTTTAGAATGTTCTTGAGTGTGAAGCTGAGAAAAGTGTTTTGTGTTTTTTCAGTTATTTCGTTCGTAGATTTTTTTACTTTTCCTAGTCTGGATGTAGGTGTTGATTTGGATTTGTCTTGGGAAACGAATGAAGTGACCAGGAGACGAACAAGCCTTTTAAAATCAAGACTCAAAAGATTGCAGTCATGTGGCAGCTATAGGCGCAAAGAAACTAAAAAAAATTAACTGGCCCATGCAGTTGATTAGGCAGATACTGGATGGAAGGCCACCAGTCCACTCTTTTCTGTCGCTGATAGGATACAGTCTTGTTGGACGCTGGCCAATGAAAATGCCTGAGGTTGAGCTGGATGGATAATTATTTGCGATGCAGCAGTAGTGCTGCTGGTCCTGTAAATACGGAACGAGAGAAACAAAAAGAAATTTTTGCACGGAGTTCACAACAAAACTGCGTAAACTTAACTTCTTTAAATGTTAGCTCCACTGCAGAAGTTGGTGGTCACGATACCGATTTGTACTTCGGAGGCCCTAAACAAAATAGGACACTGAATTTTTGCCATGCCAGTCTTGCAGATTTTCAAGTCATCAGGTTCTTTCGACCTTGTCTGCAACTACCCTCAATCTTCTCCTCTACCACTATTTGTAGAAGGCGGTGCCGCATGTGTAAAGGAAATACTCTAGACTTTTTATTGTTCTTATTCATACTATATCTTCTTTTTCTTTAAATGCCCGCTCCTCGTCGGAGATTGGCGATCCTGACTTTGGAGGCTGCCGAATGAAAAAGGGATACCGAATTTTGGCGGTACTAATCTCTTAGATTCTTGAGCCAGGATGTTTTCCTCCGACCCGGTCTGCGTCTGCCCTCAATCTTCCCCTCCACCACCAGCTGCAGGAGGCGGTACTTTCCGTTACGAATAATCTGACCGAAATATTCAAGCCTTCGACGCTTGACATCGTAGAGCACCACCATCTCCTTGCTCATACGATTCAAAACTTCGACATTGCTTACTCGTGGGGTCCACGAAATGCAACATGCGGCGATATATCTACATTTCATACAATATAAGACCTCGTTAATGGTCACAGCTCAGTAAGATGCCAACAGTCCACACAGCTGTCCAAAACCCTGAAGACATCAGTCACTCTTGTCCATGAAGTCCAAAGATCAAAGCTGGTGGATCATTTTATAAGGAATCAACCAAAACGCCAACCTAATCTACTCCAAGCATGAACTACACCGCTTAACAAAAACACTGCTGCCACCTTAAAATCAAGCACACCGACATTCCTACAACATTTATTCAAGCTGCTAAAAATAAAAAATACTACGTTTTTTAATAGAAAAAAAAAGAATAAATTGAGTGTAAAGAGATAATACTTAAATCACATTCTCTCACAACTACATCCCCGTTTATTCCATCCCAAGCGTGTAGAACAAACTTTTTGAAAAATCCCACAGGAAACAATGTAGGTAGAGAAACCCGACAAAACTCTGTCATTGAAATGCTGCACACTTGTAAAATTAACCGAAAAAAAAGGATGAAGCGAGTTAGTGCTCTACAAATGAGATTTTTAATAATGCGGTCAACTCTGGGAATGAGTTTCTCATCAGACGTTTTGAATAACCCCAAAAGTACTGCGGTGAGTCGAGTTTCTCTTGTTATCAAGCCGGTTCGGCATTTCCCATGAAATATCATCATCATCATCCCTTTTTAGGGGAAATTATTATTTTCTCAGAGAATTACGTCGATGATTTCGAAATCAGATTATTTCAAGAATAATCTTCCTCTTCCCCCAACCCGAATATATTCACACGAGAGGAATTTACTCGCAAAATATTCCGAGTATTTAATAATTCCCAATCCTTCGAATCCGAAAGTGAAAAAGGAAGCGAAAAGCGTGAAACGAGCAATTTTAAACCGGATTGAAAAACACTAAATATCTAAAAATAATGAAGCCTCTTTTTACGGGCACATCAAATGTAAACAATGCGCCGGATTAATTAATACAAATCTAGCAAATGGTGTAACTCGTTCAATCATATCAGATCATACGAATCATAATCCCAATTTTTTTCCCCCCTCGATCCAAAATTGGATCGTTTCCGGGTGAGCTCTTTTTCCAAATCCTTTTCCCCTGGCCTCTTATAACGTCGTTAATTTATCCGTCCGTTTATTTTCTGTTGCGTTGGGTTTAGGTTTTAGAGTCGTGTTTGCGAATATACACTAGACTAATGAATCGTGATTGAACCGCAGGTTCTAATTAGCGGTCAGCTCAAACGAGTCTCTCATTAGACAGTCGCATTTGAGAAACTCGTGCGGTTAACTAGGTTTCCCTTCTTTTATAACGTCGTTACGTTTTTATTTTCCGAAAAATCATATTATTATTTTTGCGCTAATTACGATTTATAATTTATCTTCGGTTTATTAAGTCAACAAATTGAAATTTTGGTCAAATATCACGTTTTGAATTCGATTTACTAATTAAGCGATCACGATGCTTCGTCTATATTAACATAATCGGTAAATTCTCAATAAACATCGACATTTCTAGTCTGCCCATTTTCATTAATCATTGGAATCCCGCAGCTGCGTCCATTATTAATACGTTTCTCTGGTTACTGTTTCTCAGGTTGCTTTTATACCGTTTCCCCTCGTTTTTGTTTTTGATTAGTTTTGAAAGGGAAAATCTGTTCGGGGAAAATTAGAGAGAATAAAAGAGGTTTATAATTTATTTTATCGAAAGATGCCGTTGAATTAGTCCCGTCTAGCAATTGTAAAGTAGAAAGCATGAAGTTTAGATCACGCCAAACGCTTGGTAAGAGCTGAAGCTGGAATGGACTTAGTAGCCAAAGACTTAGTTTTAAGTTTTGAGTGTTTTGGGCCATGGAAAGGTCCCGACCTGAATTTTTGTCGGCATATTGAAGGTATAACAATCTCGATCGCAACTGCGAAACCATTTTTGAGCCAGTTCGTTTCCGAATTTGGGCCCAGTGTAGAGTACTACTTAGACATCTGCACGGGCCGAAATTGTTCGGCCCGTGGCCCGGCCCGGCCCGTGAAAACCTAACGGGCCGACTCCAGGCCCGGCTCGTTTAAAATTTAGTTCAGCCCGGCCCGGCCCGGCCCGCGGGCCGAGCTATTTTTTAATCAGAAATAAGCAATTATCAATAGTTCAATAGCATACATGTATATTAATAGTAAGAGATATAAAATTTAAAGAAATTAACAGCATTTCGCTAGTTTAGAATAATTTTGTGTTACCTGCTGTTTACTGGCCATTATCTAAACATTGAGAATTTTTTTCAGATAGAACAAGATTATTATGGACCTACGACTGACTTTTTTTGGTAATTATATTGCCGCAGTCAAGCATTATCATCCGGGAAAATAATACGGGCCTAAACGGGCCGGCCCGGTTGTAAAAAATCTCAGCCGAACCGTGAACGAACAATCTCAGGGAACCGTGAACGGGCTGGCCCGTTGGCCCGCGGGCCGACGGGCCGAACGGGCTTTGTGCAGATGTCTAGTACTACTCCCTGTGAATGTAGGCACTCGCAAATTTTCATGCTGTGCTCCAATTCAATCCAAGTAAGCATACAGTACGACGTAAGGATGTGTGCCAGTGGTTTGCCACTGCTATCACCCAGATCTTCTTTCAACCTATATCCGTCCACTTTGCCACACTTCCTTGTCTCGGGCTCTTTGCAACCATTTAAGTCCCGCCATGTTCTTGATGTCGCCATACCACCTCTTTCGTGCTGTCTACCTAGGTGTGGAGCATTGCCCTGGTCAATATAACGAATCGCTTGAAAATGCTTCTACTTTTTCAGCTGCTCGCCTTAATCTGTTAATTTCAGTTGTTGTTAGTTTTTAGTTGAATGTAATCCTTTCCTCATTTTCCCCCAAGCGAAAATTCTTAGATTCCTAGAACTTTTGAGATATCTCGAATGGGGATATGCATAATAATGTACGAATCATTATATGCGGCTTAGCCATAGAATCAGTCTCATCCCACACTCACTCTTTTACCGCTTCTTTCATCAATTTTCAATCGTGTTTCAATCAGTCCTAATTTATACAGCTTCCCAGAATCGTATTCTCGGTTTTATTTTGTTTCAAACTGATTAATGCAACTATGATTAGTCCTTTGGGAAGGTTTTCAATGAAATGAAGCAGAGGGTGCTCGTGTTACAAAAGGAGGCGGTCAGGTATCTGGCGGGTCGGGTAAGGTGGGAGTGGCATAAAGACCACTATCAGCCCCCATCCTGCCGGGAACTTTTTAAAAATCTGTCAATACTCACAGCACCCTCTCTGTACATCTTTGAGTGTATAAAGTTTTTCCTAAGATCGGGGGAGGGTACATTGGTCGGGGAAAGTACGGGGCGCGTCACGAGGCAATCCCAGCACTCCTTAATTCAGTATACGCGGCTAAGAAAGTCAGAGCAAAGGGTCGGGCTTGCCGGCGCGACTTTCTTTAACAAATTACAGGGGGAGATAAGGGGAAGGAAGTCGGATAAGAATTTTTTCTACCATCTGAAGATGTTCCTGGCCGGACTGGTCCTATACTCTGTCTCAGAGTTCTAGGCTTCTCGTTGCGGGGTCCAACGGCCTCGCAAAGCGTGACACTGCTAATGTACATTGTAAAAATTAAAAAAAAAAAAAAAAACTACCATGGCATTTAATATGTGAAATGTGAGTTTATTGTTTAGATACATTAATCATTTTTTACAATGTTTTTAAACATTCAGGAGGACAATGCAACTTATTTAAAAGTGCTGGGTCCTCCCATAATAATAATAATAATAATAATAACAATAAATGGGCAGCATTTCTAAATACTATTAACTATTACCCGTTTGACATTTTTTTCCCCCAAATAAAATCCCAAATCCAGATTATGAATCCAAAAATCCCTTTAGCAACAAGACCATTAACGCCTTACCATCCTCCCAACACCTTTCAATCTTAAGACGATTATCCCGGGTATTATGAGCCTCTTAGGATTGATTACTTATTAACGAAACTGACCTCGCGGCTTTGACACTGGGATTTCACACGTTGAAAGGTCAAATCAAGAACCTGATAATATTGTAATTCCCAATTGGACTCAAATTTCCAACTTGCATTATTAAAATTTCTCCGCAGAGTAATGAAGATCGAACTATTAATCCGGTGACTTGTGATCGGAGCCGCATTTAATGGTTTAGCATAGGGGAAAAGGGGCTTGCGGTTTTTCGCGAGCTGATGTTCCAAAGTGAATTCTGCAGCTGAAACATCCCGACCGACGAGTCCGGGGGATAGCAGCGGCCCTTTTATACATTTTCCTCTCATTTTCTACTGGAATCCGTTGATTGAATCGTTGTGCTTTGTTTCAAACAACGGGATCTCGTAATTCACTTTGTAAAATATTTTTGAAGAAAACTTGGAACAAAAGATCGATCCACGAGTTGTTTAACTTTGACTCAACTTTTCAAAAATCATCTTCGGAAAGCGATGAAATCATTTTATTGGAAGAATATTTTAAAACCAAAGATCATGTTAAATTAAAAAAAAAAAATATTATATTTTCAGTAATCATCGGATTGATTTTAGAGATCAAATTATTCAGGTTTAATTTATCGGTAAATGAACCTAATCGGGTCACTAAGCTAGACGTTAGAATATGAGATTAATTTTAGCCGTAAGGGTAAAAAGGGTTATCGGATATAGAAATTTAATTTTTTTTTTTTGGATTAAGCATTTTTTTTTTACGGGAAGAGATGAATGGTTAAAATCGGGAAAGGTGACACAAAATATCGGCTTTTAGAAAGTTGAGTTATTGATCATTAAGTCGTCCCTCGATCAATCTTCCATACTAATGTAAAAAGCCTGGAGGTGACTGTCCCCATGCGATTCATTCTTCTTTAGGTCAAATTCACTTTCACGTGTTAATCAAGGCCAAAAATCGCTCTAATTTTTTTCTTCCCAAGTTCGAAATTAGTGTAATTTGATCTTTTAGTTAAAGGGAAAGTAATCTGCTAATTCGATATCGCATCTCTCATTTTATTTCCGACTTAAACCAATTAACTATCTCACCAATTTACGTTTCCGGTGTCACTTGAAAAGGATATTCTTGACCTTTTATCTGGATGACCGATTAAACTCTCGAGCTCTTGCGAAACGCTATTAAATTCGACGAAGTGTAATTAGCTGATTTGAAATCGTAAACGGGGAATTTGAGCTTTGCGTAAATTGCGCATTAAAAATTCCACGTGGTGAGTTTTATGTATTTAATAAACATTCGCGATGTGTCGAAAATTCGTCGTCGGGATGGGAAGTTGGAGAGAGAAAAGGATGGAAGGGAAGGAAGGAAGGAAAACCGCAATGACAAAGTACGTGTTTGCTAAGAAAATGAACCAGAGAAATATGGGCAAATTGCGTACCCACGTATACCTCGTAAAGTTGCTAATGTAAGGCAATGAGGAATTTTTACTACACAAGGAAGCAGAGCGTAAGGTTATTAAAATACAATATGACCGACAGAAGATGCTAAAATCTTCCTTTTTGCTCATTCTCTCCTTTACTTTCATTTTATGAGAAAAACTAACAAGGAGACACTATGAGTTAGTTGTGTTTCATGAATCTTGACGGGATTTTTTTTGGAGGGGATGAATTTTGAGAATAAACTCCCGGTGGTGGGATCAGTTTAAATATGTAATAGGCTGAATAATTTTGTGATTGTTGTAGCGCGAGACCTCTTTGGAGATTCCTTTGGCATATGCTACTGATGGAAAGCAGCCAATGAAATAGACTCTGCACTATGCACTTGTATTCTTTAAAAGATAAATATTTACAGGATGCTGCTCCTTAGTGATTGAAAACTGTAAAAATTACAGATGAAAACTCTGAAAATTTGATTTTCATGGTACAAAGAGAGCATACTATAACTGAATACTCCTTCTTTATGTGTCCGAAATCGTGTCTGAGCATAGGCGACCCCCTATCTACATTCTCATCTATCCTGAAGGATGTCTGAGGAGAATAAGAGACAAAAATTACGGCTATTCTAAGGGAGATAATAGCAGTGGTTCTCCTCTTGCCTTCTGCAAAGTAAGAAACCTATATACAGGGAGAAGCGCAACCGAGGGGTCGAGTTCTGATTGATTGGTGAGCATAGGACGCCATTTTACTTGACTTGCGGTGTTGTAAGATTTACGGTCGCGGTGTTGCCAAAAAAACAAAGAAAACGAGGCTATGATGGCCGCCATTTTACCGTCCTTATGACGCACATATAGGAAGCGGCCATGACACTGGTCGCTCTTCTCCATGCATATCAGAATGCTCCACATTGGCGCAAGAGCTGACCTTCAACTTGGAGCAAATCGCCATTATGATCCCTAATTTCCACTGCGGAGTTGGTTTTGAATCTCAACGGTCAGGATCCTCTTCAAAGTAACAGAATCCATTTTCCAAGAGCACTATTAAATCAGCCGATTACCTTACAGGGCCAGAAGCCTTATTACCTCATCACAAGCTTCCCTCTAGATGGCTTAATTCTGGTAAGTTTACCCTAACTTTCTGTTACCTGCCAACCGGAGACTCCTAACCCCCCCCCCCCCCCCCCCCATCATTCTTTGATAAATTTTCTCCTTAAGGAAGCTGCGGTCTTCGACTCAAAGGGTGACCATCCAGAATCAGCGTTAGTTTACTACATGTCCGACCCACTAGATGCCGCAATAAATCACACTAGTGACGACAAGCTGCCCAAAGCTGCTCAAAATTTTAAATCGGAACGCATCTCTAAATGCCCAGTTACCGAATCTCTCTTCAGTCCAAGAATTGAAATTATACCTCATCAAATATCTGAACAAGTTCCAACAAGTTTAAAATTCTCTAGTGACGACATCATCTCAGGTTATTTTTAATTCAAAGCCTTGTTCAGCAGCTACCTACTCCTACTCACATTTCCTTAACACAGCACTAACTTGAATAACGCACACTATGCAGTAACACCACGTCCCCGCATTTCTTTTTATTTTCCCTTTTTCAAAAAAATATTGAAAACGAAGAAGAACCCAAAATAAAAAAATTAGTGCGAAAAACTGCCAACCTTCCACTAGCCATAAAAATACTTAAACGTGACTTCTACTCTTACCGTAATTTAATAATTTTATGCGATAGGGAAAAAAACCGCTGCCGACCTCGCAAGAAAAACAAACATTGGAAAATCATAGGGAGGGAAAAATAAGGGAGGTGGAAACAAAATATTCGTACGCAGAGTCTCACTCATATCCAGAACCATTAAATGAAAAGTCGTGCGAGATATTAAACAACAGAAAACAATTCGTTTTGATGTGCAACTTGATCCTTCAGGATTTCCTCATTAAAATTTAGAATCACAATAACCCGGTCGGGTTGGTTCTCCATTTTTTTTATGGGCTTGGCCGGTTGGGCTTTTTGTGTTTAAACCCGGAAACTACCGACGTATCCTCTTTTATTATTTACGACCCGATGTCGTCTCTTTCAATGAAATTTTCTTGGACAAAAATTTTATGGGCTTTTTAAAATTTCTTCCTAGACAACGAAAAAAAAAAAGAAAAAAAAACACGCAGGATGTATTATTATTTCTACCTTTCGTTATATATAAGTTTACTTAAAGAAGTCGTTAAAAACCTTTGAGAAGCTCATCCCTTCTCTTGAAAACAAAGAAACAAAATTTCGTTGAAAATATACAAATTAATTCAGTTGTTCTTCAGAAAGTTAAAATATTCAAAAATGCTGAGTTTAAAAGATTTTATGATCTTTCATTTTCCCCTTCTTATAAAATAAAGGTTAAATCAGTTTTGTTTTCTCATCAGGAATTCGTTTTCTCAAGCGATAATCAGATGGCGTTTCTGTCATAAGTCAAGTTACGAATTTCCACATGGAAAACTAAACCGAAAAGGGATTACTTAATTTGATTGTTGTGAAAAAATTGATTTTTTTAACAAAAAAGGACGAAAGAAAATAAAGATACATTTTTTTGAGTAACGTGCCGCCAAAATGCAGTATCGAAGACGGTTTACATTCTTGTTAATTCAACTTCCATTAACTCGGCCAAGCCTTTTCAATTTCGATACTTTCGTCAAGCTCCTTCGGTCGATGGCCATTAAGCCTTTCAACCTTTCTCTCGTTTCGACATAATTTAATACAATGGCTGCTAACTCAAAGGGACTTACAGGAAACCACACATAATGCTAACCGAATTCAACTTTTTTCAAGTTATAGTGCTTTTAAAAAATCGATTGTCGAGCTTTGAACAATGGCGGAGAATTAGAGTGAGGAGCAATCTAACCAGGTTTTAGTAGATGAAAAAGAAAAGTTTAAAGTGAGTTAGGGAAACTCCTGGGAAAAACTTTATCGGAGAAAGGAAAGCCATTCAAAAGGTATAATTATTACAATTTGGTAATTTGCTGAGTTTGTCCGAGGATTCTTAATTGTTGCTCATTGGGATTCACTTAATACTTTTGGAAATTTATGGGAGAAATTGGATGTCAGTGGGCGTCAGGAAGAAGTTTTAAGTGGAAATTGTTTAGAGGTAACGATACCCACAAAATCTCGAAAATGGTGGTTCTTTCCTTTGGCTCAGGGCCGAAAACAGGACTTTGGAGTAGAGCTAATTAATTTAGAAGTAGTTAAGTCCAGCAGGGACTCAAACAAGGCTTCAGCTGGCTCAGCTAAAGCTACTTTGCCCAGTTGAGAATGTTTTAGCTAAGCTTTAAAGGTTTCAAATAAATCCAGATTCTAATTCTAATTCTAATTTTCAGTGAATTCGGGAAGTTTTCACGACTCGATAAATGACTACAGCATTTTCGCTTGAGATTTAGTTTAGCACTAAATTATTATTTTCAATTTCTTAAGCCTTACAGTAAAAAATCAACAACATGGTTTAAAAAAGTGAGAAAAGATATGATTTCCTATTCACATATGCCCTTTTTCCCTAAAGCCAAGCTCGCTCTGCCTTTTTGACGTCACAACCCTCACAAGCCCTCGCTATGTACACCACAAAGCATCGCTACATCCCTGCCCTGCTCTAGAACTGTAACCTACATCAAAAACCAAAACCCATCTCCCACATCAGAGAATTTTTATTAAGAATTTTCACAACTCTTTCATCTTTTCCCCGAAAAAAAAATCATCCATCTCTATAATTAGGAGAAAAAGCTATAATCGCCTAAAACGATATCGTTAACGTATAAAAAAGGAATAGAATTTCACTTTCGTATATTAAAAAAAAACTGACGTAAAAGGTATGTTGACATATAGGATATGCACACAGCAGCACACGCGTTTGCCGATAAAACTTTTTTTAAAAAAAAAAACTCGAATTTACAAATGAAAAATTTTTTCCCCCCAAACGTTATTTTTATTTTTAACCGAATTTTTTTACCTCCCCGCTTTTACACACTAATTCCGACATGTTTGGTCTAGTGACAACATGTATTACGATTTAATCCTTTGATCTGTGTCAACATATTAACAGCTGAAAATAATAAGTCAACGGAAAAAAAAAGCATAGGGAAAAATGACGTATGATCAAAAGGATAGATAATTCCCGGTCGTTCTTCGTAAACAAATTTTTATTATTTACCATACTTTTGAAATATTCATGGATCACGACACGTGCGTTTACATTTTTTTTCCACGGTGTTATGTTCGTTTAATAAGAGATAGGACCTCGTTTTCTGACACACACCAAAATATCGGAGTATTATTTTCGGGATTTTTCGTGGAGTTTTTACAAAACGATAAATGACTACAGCACTTTTGCTTGAGTTTACAGCTTAATGATAACGATTATGAAAAATTTTCTGGCAAACATTTAGCACTAAATTATTATTTTCAATTTCTTAAGCCTTACAGTCAAAAATCAACAACATGGTTTAAAAAGGCGAGAAAACATATGATTTCCTATTCACATATGCCCTTTTTCCCTAAAGCCAAGCTCGCTCTGCCTTTTTGACGTCACGACCCTCACAAGCGCTCGCTATGCACACCACAACGCATCGCTGCAGCATGCTTCGACCGTCTGACCGAACAGACTGTCAAAAAATCTGCTTTACAGTGATAAAATTTTTGTATTAATTATTAACTAGTGAACTCGAAAGTACTGTTACGCCACTGTCTCCACCTCAACAAAAAATCCGACTAGAGCGGCTGAAAAAACAAACCGATTTGCCGCGGTTCATCATTTTTTTACTTTACAAAAAACCGAAAAGAAAATTAAAAATAAGCAAGGTCAACAATAAGATCATAAGAGGAAAAAAAAAGGGCGTGAAAGAATAAATATCAATTAAAGTGACCATTTCTGCGGAATAAAAAGGGTGGAATGAAAAAAGGATTTTGTGTTTCGAAAAGCAACGAGAATAATCATCGAAAGCATTCAGTCTCCCCTTAACCATTTTCTCTGAGCTTTGTACGGTCTCTTTTTCTCTCTCTCTCTAAGCAAGATTACTTTCCAACACTTTTTCCTCACAATCAGGGGAAAATAAAAGAATCTAAAGATGGAAAATTAATTACATATTGCTTTTTGATGTTATTTTTTTCACCATTTTTCTCTCCAGCTTTTTTTCTCCCCCTTTTTTTTTTCGGGGTGAACAAAGCACCTCATTTTCCCGCACAACAAATAAAAAACGAAGGCTTTCATTTCCTTTGTGATGGCATTCATGAATCGATTAAAAAGGATTGAATGAATAGATGTAAGGTGCGAACGTAGACGGAGATTACGGTACTTTGTCTTTGGAATGGGATTTTTATTAACCTTTTCTTGAATTCATATGCTGGAGAAGCCTTTTTTTGAAAAAAAGGTTTGATTTGGGGAAAAGCTACGTAGGCAAAGAAAAAAAATATAAAAATAAAAAAAAATTCTTTACCTTAAATTCGAATGCTAAGTCCCTCTGGAGCCGCAGTCATTTCATTTTCCAATAAATTCTTCCTAGAACAGAAAAAAAAGAAACAGACGAATTAAAAACACAAGATTTTTTTTTTGTATTCTAGCTGAGACTTTTTACGGTTCTTTTGTTTCGGAAGAGACAAAAGACACATCAGTCGTAATTCTTACGATGGGAAATTCTTTCTTGTCTTTCGCGTCAAAGCCCACAAACGGTTTTCATTAATCTAAGGGATCAGACGCGTATTTTCGAAGGAAAAACCGATAAAAGACCGACTTAAAAACTTTTCAGCAGTTTCTTCGTTTACGAAGTGTGCAATTTAGACTGTTAGCGGAAGCATGAAATAAAAAGCGGTAATTACAGTGAGAACGATGAAAATAATTGCGGGCGGATTTATTTTATGAATGAATGATGTTAACATTTATGCCTTCTTTTTTTTAAAAATGTCAATTAGTTTGAATTTTTTGCTTTCAGCGATTTTTTGCACTCAAAGTTTTTATTTGTTAGTTCGGATTTGTTTGGTTTAAAGATATTTCTTTGGCCTCATATTTCGCTGGCTCAATTTGTAATCAGATTTTAGTGTTCAAAAGCTAAACAGGGACTGAACAAAATAATTTTGTTGCGACTTGTTGCCACAAGATGTTTAAATAAGTTCAAATGTGCTGCAGGCAGTAAAAAAAATGTCCAGTTGCTAAACTTTTTGGTCAATACAACAATAATTCTATTTAAAGAGATAAAATTTTCGCTAATTTATCGGAGCCAACCTAATAATTTAGGCAGCACAATTTGTTTTCCTTCGAACTAAAATTATTTGTTGTGTCTACTTCACCCAAAACATTTTTTTAGTGACCTGCATCAATTCAAACTATTGATAAATATCTTTAAATTTGATTATACGCACCGATCCAACAGACATTAATAAATCAAAAATCAAAACTAATCGATTAAGGAAAAAAAATGTTTTATTTAAATCGCATGTTCTATAAATAACTCGAAAAAGAAGAGTTGAGAATTATTTATTCACATTTGACTGTCATTTAGCTAATCGATTTCCAAACATTTATTCGCAATTAACTTAACGTTGTTCTTCTTTTATCAGAGTTTAGTAATCCAGGACTGTACTATACTAACAACTGAAAATAAAATACTGAAGATCTTATCTTAACCGGTTTGCCAATTTAGAGGTCTCTCTGCTCTCGTGGTAACTGCTTAAAAATGCGCCAATTCGCCTGATTTAGACTTTCGCCTAAACTCAAATCAGAAGAGAGCTCGAGAGCTAAAGCTTAATTTAAACTTGTTCACCTATTTCTATTCTCAAGCAGCAACCACCGATTTCACAATTTTTTTTTTAGCTCTCAAAAACTAACCAGGAATAACCACGATTCGTATTAAATAAAACGAAACTCTCTTCTAATTATTTATACCTTCCTAAAATTCTTAAATTACCAAGTAAACAGTTTCAAACATGAACTCGGGGTGATTTTTCTTTGTTTCATAAACTCCTCTCTATATATATATTTGTTTTTCCGCTACTAACCTCAAGAAAAGCAGCTTTCCCCAGCAAAATGAGTAATAATAAAAGTTGAACTAATTATAACCTTTTATAGACATAACTTTTAGAAACTTTCCTTGTACCGGATAAAAGATCCCAACTTTAAAGAAGCCTAGCTCCTCGTTAAATTTTACAAAAGCGTTCAGGATAGAGGAGGGACATGCCATGATTTAAGACATAAAGGGGTAATTTCAAATTTAATTTTTTTTTTTGCGGAAAAAAAAACTTTTTTGTTTCCATTCGGTTTGTAAATATAATAAAAAGTTTAAATTTCTCCCCCTCACGCGTCTTTTTATTTTTTCCGGGAGGGGGAACATCATACGCAAAGATGCGAGAACGAAACTGAAAATAAAGTTTCTTTCCGTGACTTGAAGAAGTACGATGGACTAGCTTCCATTTTTTTCTGATCTCGTAATAATGATAATAATAAAAAAGAAGGAAACAATTTAAATGCAAATGTAACAATATAAAAATTTAAATCAGGATTCCATTTTGAACCACATCCAAAACAATAAAAATTAACACTTTTTTAATCCGAAATTTTTTTGTTTTATCGAACTCACTGGGATTAGGATTCATACACAGTTCTTGATCCAGGCCCGTGTTAAGACAGAGCAGCTCCATCGTTGCAGGAAAGAAAAATAGCAGGTCAAAGGAATTTCTGACTTGCTCCTTTTTTTATGTTTCTTTTCCCCACAAGGGATGCCAAATTTAACATTTACTAGGATTACGCAAGCATTATTTATTCAGATTCAGATCTTCAAAGTGAGCAAAAAAATTTCAAAAGTTTTTTAGTGGCTTATCCTAAAAAGGAACTGAGCTTTTAAAAAAAATTCCACCACATCTTCCTAAATTTTTGTAAAAACCCTAAACGCAGCCCAAATCGAATCGCAATCTTCTAACGTCTTCAATCTTTATACAAAAATAATCCAAAAGAAAAGGGTTTTCCCCCCAAAATCTTACTGATAACCTTTGTCACAATCCGAGGACCGAACCCTTTAGATAAGAAACAAACTTTATATTTTTCTAATGGCTTGTTTCGAAGTTTTTTTTCGGGAGGATTTTCGGAAAACACGTGTAGAAATATGTGCGGAGGGAAACCCCGGGTTTAGGCTTTACTAAAGAAACGAATTGCCTATAAATTTATCGACGCTCACACACACAAAAAAAAAAAATTCGAAAGCGATAACTTGTCGGCTTCCTAACCACGAAGTATACGATTCCTTTTAAAAAAAAAAAAAAAACTTATCTTTTTTCTTCCAATTTATTGTTTATAACTTTTCCCCCCTCCTTTGAATTCAATTTTCATCCGCCATTTTTTCCCTATTTTAAAATAACCTCCCTCGTAAAGTTAAAATTGTTTTCGTGTAAACACATTTGGAAAAAAAAATATAAAACGATTTCGGGAATTAGATCAATAATTTAATTTGCTTAAATGGTCATGAATTTAATTTCAAGTGAGTTGATTTATGGAATATTAATCTTTTTCCAAAGCGATTAATAGAAACCGAGGATTAGTCGTTTTATCGAGATTAATTAAGTATTTAAAACAAAACATTTCGGAGAAATAACTTACTTGATAGTTGTTCTTGAATAGACGTATGAGTATGGCTTACAATATATGAATCATCTTTACCTTTGTAATCTTCTTCCAATGGAATATTCGTTGTAGAAGCTCAAGAGACCAACAAGGAGACTGGATCTGTAGCTTCAGGCAACGATTAAATCGTTTTCCTGTTTGATTTTTCTCCCAAGTCCTGTCATCCTTTTCTTATCCGGTACATTTTTTTTTTTTTTTTTTTTTTTGGGGGGGGGGGATTCATATTTAAGGATTTTTTAGATTTAGCAAGCACGATCAACTATAGAAATAACGTAAGATAAAATTTTATGATTAAGCCATTTTATTGTCGGCCACTATTACAACCCTCACAGCTGCCATCTTACAGTATAAGCTTTAAAAAAAGCCCGACTAGATCAGATGCCTTAACTGCTTTCAGATTTTGTCAAGGTCATTAATTTCAAAACGAAGCGATCGTAAATATTTTTCACTGTTTTTAATATTCACTACGAACACTACAACTCCCGGTCGCGCTACGATCCCGACTGACTCACAAGGGCTCAGTCGGGACACTTCAAACTATGTTGCTGGGGGTACAACCATTTCAGGTAGATGTTCGCACGAAGTGGGGAAGAGGAAGGGAGAGACATTGACAAAAATTGGGAACTTCATTGTTTACTTGAAAAATACTGCGACCCTTTTTCCTTTTGTTAGCGAGGTCTAAGGAGTGCAATAACCTGCGTCCACCAGTAGTCTGTTTTGAGTATTTTTTTTAACGACTATTTAAATTATTTTTTTAAGGACAAATTTATTTTCGATAATAATTACTAAATTGTGACTAAAGCTAAGGATATCTCACATGGCGTTTGCATAAGAAAAGAGAGGGAAGACAACTGGTCAGGCGATTAAGGAAATGATAGAAGGATGAAATATAGCCAAGTTCGTATGCAGGGGGAAACAAAGAGGATGTTTCCTGGAGCTTGCTACTCTTGACCCAGAGAATATACTTTTCTGAAGTCTTTGAAAGTCTTAGACTTGCGCCATTTCAGGTGGTCCAGACTGTCTGATCCCTAGAGTAATTACCCTCACTCCCTTTTGGCGCTTTGAATAGAAACAAAGTGCAAAATCCCCCCCTCAAGGAACACTCCCATGATTTATTTTGATTACGACTGATGCTTTCAACCTTCTCCGCTAATCGGCACGGATGAAACTTACAATTTCGAAGAGAAAGTCAACTTGAGTGAAAGTTTCGACAAAACTGATGACGAATAAAACGACGACATCTCTTGAAATATTAATATTGGTAAGAGCAGAAATATCTGTGTATTCTAGCTTAATGACAAAACTTGGAAAATTCCTTTTAGCTTCACCTTTAAAAGAAGGAAATTGAAAAGCGAAAATTTCCCCGGTCTCCTAACTTTCTCCTGTCAAGGTAAAGATAGCCGGGGATGCTGGAAATCTACAGCTGTTCCAACGTCGTTTCAATAAAGACCCGTATTGAATTCTTTTCAAAAAAATTATCCGGATCGCCATTGAAAATTGGTGGAAATTTCTTTTTGGCCAAAAACATGAGCTGAACTTGTGCCTCATCCTTTAAAAAAATCAATCGAGGGAAAGATATCCGAGAAGGAGAAAGAGCCGGAAACCCGAAGGAACCTGATGCGAAAGATAAAGACGAAAAAGCAACACGTTAACGAAAATCACATAACAAACTAAGCATTCATTAATTAGACTTACTCGATGCTATTCATTTTCCGAGGGAAAACTGCTAGTTTGCTGACGTTGCCGCGGCTGATAATTTATTATTAGGCTGCGTGCGAGCTTTCAATTGTGAACGGAGAAAAGATTATTTAGGATTAACAAGTGCACAAACGCGTTTTATGTACGGTGCTAATGAAGGAGTGATTATTTGTTTTATCCCGGCCTCGGATGTATTGTATTTCCCCGTTATGATTATTTCCCTAACCTATTCATATCCGATGTGTTTTTTATTTTTTCGAATGACCCATGAGGGCGGTTTTTAAATTAATGCGGACGCAAGTTGATTTTTTTTTTTTTTTTGGTATACCCGGTTTTCATGACTCCGTATCGTTAGAGGGGAAATGGTTTTTAATGAACCGGAAAAGTCATTTTGGGATTTTATGAGGGCGAAAGAAATTGATATCTATTCGATGTGGAAAAAAAGTTTGACAATGAGTTTACAGTAAGCACATATGCTTGTTAAAGGTTGCGGTTGATAGAGTCACCGATATTATGTATATTTTTTATTTTAGTCCCTTATTTTTTATCGTTATCGAGGAGAAAATCTTTTTAACAAATCGAGAATGTTTTGATAATAGCCAACCCCTGCTGTAAAAACTTAAGGTCTGTTGAACCCTTGTAAGGACACTCCCTAGAGTCCTCTCATCCCTTAAACTCCTTCGCAATGCAGACAAGTTCAGCAGTTCCCATTAACTCGCCGAAAATGGCCACTTCAGTATTGGCTCCCATTTCTCGTTGCTATCTATACCAAATCTCGTATGTTCTTGTCTACTCTTCTTAAAGTCCTAACAATGTAAACAAAGCACCAACAACAAAACAAATCCCTCTACACGCGCAACAAGCAAACAAAAGTCACAAGACCCCTTGCTTCGACTTCAAAACGAAATCTGACGATCGAATAACGTATCATTTGATATAACGAGCTTAATTAATCTCGAAAATAATGATTTCTATCGAAATTATACAAGAGACTGAAAGTAATTTGACAGGGGACGACCGACCGGTCGAAATAAAAAAAAAAAAGCGAACGTGTGAGTCAGACGGAAAGCTTACCCTCATCATAATCTCAGATAAACTATTCGGGGAATGAAGAAAAAGGAAAACACGGAAAATAGGATCGAAAGTGATTTCCGATATCTGACATGGGCGATTGGAACCGTTGACGGTTTCTATTTGAAATCACTTTTTTTCCCCCGAACGAAGCTTACACGTTTAATCTTATTTTTTTTTTATCGGAAAATGATGAGTGGCAAATTAATAAAAACGTAATATCGCGACTTTCGGGCTAATTCCGAGATTTAATAGAGAATTATTTCATAAGAGATTTAATTTTTCTCTTTGAATGTGAAAATCATCCTTTCGAATTTAAATCCAGATTTTCAGGTCAATTTAATTTAAAATAATAACTCAAAAAGGGTTATAGAGGGAAAAAATCATCAACGTTTATTGCAAACATCTTTTTATTGCCTTTTTAAATTATTAAAAAGGTTAAAAATATTTTCATGGCGTTGATGTTTGAAGTATTTTCCCGATACAGCTTAGCATCAGTTTACAGGAAAAAATTAAAAATGAAATTTTGCTTATTTTTGCTGTGATGCTAATTGCAGCACAAGCACAAAGTGTCAAAAATTTCAGGGAAAATTAAAAACTGGAGATGATTTTTGACAACTTTGCACTGCAGACTTAAAGAAGCATACGGATTGCCACTTCGGCCAATAGTTGGTGACAGTGACAAAAGATCAAAAGAACCTCAAGGAGAAAAACTTGGCCCATCGATATTTCCAAACTTTTTCTTCTCTCAACCTATTGCAGTTCACTTTTTAAGGTAAATCTCTCTCAAACCTTGCCAAACTTGTTTCTCTTGGGTCTTCTGCATCATTTATGCAACCAATTTTTGTCATCATCGTGCCAGGGAAATAGGGCCGACCTAATTTGATAGGACTTTCTCAGATCTTTCCGTTTCCATAATGCAATGCTGTTCGCGCAATGATTTCTGGAGTAATCAATTTCTAAAAAATATGCAAAATCCCTTTAGTTTAAAAAATTGAATCTTTCCTAAAAGCGCTACTTTCGAAATTTGAGAAACTATCTAACACTTTACTCCAACTCAAATTTCTAGGAAATACAAGCGAATCTCTCATTCATAAAGCGATACTTTCTCCCACATTTTTCGGTTCTCGGGATTCTTATTTCGAAAGTTAACGAAACTAGTCACGATCAAACTCGAATCGGATGTTTTCTTGTAAAAAATATCATTTCAAACTTTTTCTTTTTGATCTTTTCCAACCGATTTCACCGATTTCCCCGTTTACAGTACGATCCTTTTCTTTAATGCGAAGAGACACAATAGCCTGGAAGAGTAAAAGAAGACAAGAAAGAAAAAAAAGCAATATTCTTCGTGAGTGCTGGTAAAATGAGAATCTTGATGATAGTCCAATAGGAAAGAAAGAATTCTCAGAACGCGTTTAATAATTTCATAGTACTAAGATCTGGACTTCTCGTATGAACAAGTTGAAATCCAATATACCTTCTTTGCTCGAGAAAAGGTAGAAGAAGAAGAAGATAAAAAAAAATTCATTCAGGAATCTTGTTTAACCTCCTTTGCATTGTTTATGAATGAAAGAAAATGACCCGTATAAAGCCGTATAATGAAGATTTAAAACTTTCCCAAAGCTTTTGGTATCTATTGTGCTATCTGAGATAATTAACCAAACGATTAATGGATGTTTTAATCCAGTATTCACTGCCAGGTATTGATAATTTTCCCGGTATGGGAAATTCATTTTCGAGGTTTTTTTACCCCCCGTTAAAGTTCTGATTGTCTCGTATATAATAAAAATTGGATTCAAGCCATTTAAAGATCGTTTTTCATTGTCGTCGGCCAGCTGATTAAGCAATTTTTTGATAAATATTTTTTGTAATGATATGTGGGGCAGATGTGTAATCTAGAAAATTAAGAAGAACTAGTAAGAGGTGGAAACTTCAATAAATTGTCAGTTGCATTCGCGAGCGCCATTTTAAAATTAAAAGCTGCCGCATTCTTGAATCATAAAGTCGGAAAGTCGCCATGGCTGCTTCTTTTATGGGCACTCTCAAATAAGCTTCCTGCGACGAGCATCGGTGTCGTAAGCCGGTGCGCATGCGAGCTAGCCTTGTAAGTGTCTTAAACATTGCTCAACTTTAATGACAAAAACGTTGCAGCCTCCACTAAATGTCTACTCTCATTTTCAAACTTCATTGGACTTTGAGATCAGCATAGTCACTATGACTGCAGCTACCACAACTGCTAGGCACCTGATTTAACGATGATCAGATTCAATGACTAATATTGCAGATAAAAACTACATGCAAATAGACGTAAACCAAGAATGTAATGGGCTGAAAGTGTTTATGTTTGTTTCAACTGCATTCGCGTGAGCACTTGAATAAGTAAGAGAATCCACAGAGTCTCCCACGCAAATTTCTCCTTATTGTGTATCAAAATAGAAGACAATTACACCCACATCCTTTCAAAGCTTCGTGCAGAGGCGAGGTGAGAAGAACTAAATATTGAAAAACAGAAACTATACTTCCCTCGATCGATCCTTTTCATACTCTAATTCTAGTATATCTCATTTTAAGCTGCTTAAGCTACCTTGGTTATATTATCCTGTTCCTGAGCTATCTTACTGCACCAATAGTCATGACAGTCTAAAAGGTCCAAGCTTACTTTGTACAACATTTCCCTGGGCTTAAGCTTTTTCAGAATTCTCGTGTTGGCCAGAAGATTAAAAGCCGTTCTTAGCATTTACAACTTTCTCCAGGTTTTTGGATAGTATCTTTGTGAGCAAATAAGGCGATCCGCGATTTTGAGACTCGATGCGCCACCGATAATTTTTCAAGGGACCTCCAAAAACTTTATTTAGACTTCTGCCTCTCAGCTATCCTGAACATCATAAATTATTTAAACAAACAAATTTTACTAGTATAAGGGCGACAGCAAGTCTGTAAAGACAAACCCTTACAACTCTCATCGACACATTTTCCTTTTTGAACCAACAAGAAGACTCCGTACACAAGTGCAACTCACTATGGCAGGTCCATATTTCAAATTTATATTCCAAGAATGATTTACAACACAACTCACGCTCGCAACGGGAAACCTCGGCCGAGTAACGACTTAAATTGTCACTCCCCGATCTTTGTTCCATCCTTTTGATTTACCGCATCTTTAAGTACGCAACAAAGAAAATATTGCGCACGGGTTTTCAATAATAAAGAAACCAGCGTGAAAGAATTTCTTTTCTCCTTATTTCACGAAAAATCATTAACCGTATGAAAAATCCAAGCACGGAGGATTATTTTCCCGTTTTCAGTTTTCTTCAACATTAAACTTTGTCGTTTTTCCAAATTGAACGCTATTAAAGGTATATTAGATCTAATTAAGCCGTGCTCTTTGAGAGGAGTTCTTGATCTCGCGATGTTATTAATTAATAACGTAGTCTTTTCCTATACAAGGTGGCGCATCTCACTTTCAACATCTTTAAATATTTTACAGCACTAATCGAGGGAGGTTGGAGAGGGATGTCGGAAGCGTTTATGATGTGGCTCTACTGCCGCAAGATACGAGCTCTGTTAATTCACAGGGTAAGAAATCCAAAGATGCTCAATCTAACGGGCCAGATTATGAAATTTTTGCAAGCGAATGCGTTTACTGGATCCACATGACTTGCTGCATGGTTAAAATATCCTCAGAGAGAATCCTTTTTTTGGCTATTACTGTCTGGCTGTAATATTTCTGTTACCACTATTGGCTTGCTCGAGTATAATGCCTGCTTCAGTTGTCGTGCAATCGAATGAGGAAGTCCAGAGGCTCACTGGCCAACGGTCGATCACAGCAGTGATCAAATCGTTTAGACTTGTCGCTCGGGCGCCACCGACGCGGTATATATGTCAGTTCTTGACGGAAGACAAACAAGTTCCAGACCTCAGGGCCGGCCGCGGATCCGTGGGGAGAATAGCGTGTCAAAAATTGCGGGCTGGCTTGGAGTTCCTGATACCTGACGTGAGGGGGTCATGCCAAGACCTGGCGTACTATATGCGATGCTGCAGTAGGGCTTCAAGCCCTGTAAAGGCCATAGTTAGGTTGTCTTTTGTTGTTTTCATTGCTAATACTGTCTGGATGAGCATTTCCATGGCCACTACAGTCTGCTTCAAGTGACTTCATGGTCACTTTTATCTTATTTAACTATCTTCACGATAACTAATTTTCCAGTCTAGGTATCTTCATGGCTGCAGTTGCTTACCTCCTCTGTTTTTATGGCTGCGACTGTCAGACCCAAGTGACCCAGACGAAGAACAATAGGTAGATTTCACTCCTTGCAGATAATACGACTGATGATCTCAGCATACATGGTACCCGACCGGCGACCAGACATTTTGACTAAAGAGTTGTCTAGTTGTCGATTTACTCACTTAATTATTCGGCGTTGCAAGGCTTGAAGCTTTATTGCCGCATCACAGAGTTTCAGCCATTCAGACCTATCCTGCGCCGCCGCTTTCACATGGCCTGCATTCCGTGGGACTGTATCCTCCCACCTCAGCCGCAGCCTTCCCAATAGCCTAGGACTCGTTGGACGACCATCCAGCACTTTCCTGATAGTCCTCGTTGGCGGCGCGCATGCTACCTGTCCCGCCCACCGTAGCCTTCGTGATTTTTTCACGCTTGTAATAAATGGCTGGTCGGTGAGCCTCTTCATATGTCTTGACACGCACGCGTCCGGTAATAAGATCTACATTGGGTCCTAGAATCCTCCTCAGCACCTTATTCTCGAAGGACCGCAGCCGCTCCTAGGCTTGGACCGTTAAAGTCCAGGTCTCGCAACCGTACAAAACAGCGGGGGTTGTCGATTTAGTTCGCCAATTTTGTAAGGTTGAGGATGTAAAGAAAGTCGCACAAACTCTCACCCAGACATCGATTTAAGTAAAACTGCAGCACATAACTATTTCCGAAAACATCCCCTTCAATTTACTCCCTACATTAAAAAATACCAGTCACACCTGCTTGAAAAAACTACATACATTCCCTTTAAAATTTTCTATCGTAAACAATACGACTAATAATTTAAACGCCCCGTAAAAAGAAAAAGCCCCCGCAGCTGCTTATCTTTATGTAGCTAAATAAACCCGAAAATCGTAAAATTCATATACAGTCGCCTTGTTTATGCCTTTATAGTTTAAAACAATGTCTGTCCGGCAATTAAGGTCGGTCGGGGAGGGCTAACCAAAGAACGAGTTACTGTTTCAAAGGGGTCTCAAAGGTTCTGTAGATTTAACAAGGAATACTGGGATTTTCTCGAGCATGAGATAGCCCTCGGGGTGTTAACAAGTTTGACAGGAACCGACAACCTTCCAATTTATAACCCTCGAAGAGTTTTCGTATCGGCTAAGGATCAAACAAAGTTTCAACCGACTACCGGTAGAGTTCTTGTCGTCAATGTCGTAAGTTCCAACCACAAATCATATTATAATTAGATAAGTCAGGAAGTCGCGTGTAAAGAATCCAGACTTTCCTCCTTCGCCCGATGTAATATTTCGCAAAATATGATGAATGAGGGTCGGTTTAACACGGCTCGGGTGTTTTGGGACTTTAGGTGGGAATGTTTCTGTCGGTGCTTTCTAACGTCCAATTACTTATTTCTCGATGAATGATTAAATGATTTATAAACCCCGATGTTTCGATTTTAGAAATGTTTTCAACTTTTTGGAAAATCCCCTTTTCGCTTTGTATAATTTCCCCCCCGCCAAAATATTACAACAAACATTCAGAGAACAAACTTTTAAACAACAAAAGCATTTACCACCGTTTCCATTCCGATGTTGCAACTTCACTCTGTTTTCAAACACATCGATTAAAAGCATCGGTCAGAAAGGTTCTTGTCAACCTAAACTCTCTCCTAACTTTCGACTTTGGTGAAAGTTTCGAGTTAGCCAAACGGTATTTAAACTCAAAGATATTTTCTCGAAACTTTAAAACTGCGTTTATATCAGAGTTGCCGATCGAGGAAAAGGTATTATCTATGAAAAAGAGATTTTAACATCACTTTCGTCCAAGATCTGACATATTTAGCCGAGGATGTCATTGTCACCCACACCTGGGTTCGAGAGTCTCGGAAAAACTTTTCTCCTTTTATATCTTTTCGAGTGAAAAAGTTCATCGTTTTTTTTCTACTTTTTTTTCGTCACCAAGGAGTGGCCGCATTAAGTTGATATTGCATAACCTGCGCCTTAATTCGCTTCTGCACAAGCTAAGAATAGGTGATTGTTTTCAAATTGATATTGCCTATCCAGTCGGAGGAAGGAGCACGGCATAGCCTATAGTAAATATCTTACCTGAAATAAAAAGAAAACAAAAACATTATATAAAATTATTTCTTACATTTTAATGCTTCAATGGCACTAATCCAAGCTCTAACTTTTACAAAGCCCTAAAGAGTCTCTATTCTCGAAAAAAAAACAAGATTTAAAAATATTTCATCAACAGCCAAATTGTGAAAATACCAAAATAAAATTCTTCAATAAGGAAAAAATCATTTTTATCTATTTTCATTCGTAGAATCGTTCCGATCTTTTCAATTGTTAACGTTTTATTCAATTTTTAGATCGATACGTCAACTGGTTTTGTTATGATTGAAAAGCGTTTGGAGATATCAATAAAAGGCTAATTTCAATTCGATAAAGTAAGGGGAATATTTAGTATTCCAGGACTGGACACAAAACCCATTCTCTATGTTAATTAACCGAATGTAGGTGTAGGATTAAGGTAAAAAGTCGAAGGTTATACCGATATTTGATTAACATACAATTAAAACATTTAAATTCGTATAGCGGAATCAATCCAAAGGTCAGAGAAGATTTTACAAAAAATAATTATCTCATAATTGTTCTATGTGCAAACATTCCTTAAAAATATTTAGCAACTTCTCTTGAAGCTTGGCTCTTACTAATGCCTAAAAATAAAGTCTCTCAGGTATAGCAAAGCTCATGGTGACTTAAATTCTCAATGCTCAACTCAAGAAAACGTTTCCCTGCCTGGAAACTTTTCAACGCGGAGCATCGCCCTTTTCCGTGACGGAAATTGAGATATAATAGAGTATTCAACATAAGTGCATCTTAAACTTCTTGAACTTTTGAAAATGAAGACCTCAAGAAAGCATCTTACAAAGTATATCCAACAACGTATATGTCGATGAAGTGAAAATAGTTAATAGAGGATAAGGTAACGTTTGCAAGTCGCTCCAGGGTGTAACCTTTCCTTTTCAAAGGCTTGCCTTATCAACAAAATTGTACTCGAATTCTCTTGCGGTAATGTATCGATCAACAGGGCGACTTTTATCTCTCTTTTCTTACTCCTTTGTAATGCGAACGTGGCGGAGCGTGAGAGGGGGGGCGAAAGTAAAAATGGCGTATCCTTTATAAATTAAATTGAAAACGTCAAATTAATCAATATCTTAATTGGCTAAGGATTTTCTCATTAACACTTAATAAGAAAGCTTCACCGTTGATTAGATCGAAGTTTTTTATTTTATTTCTCCAACGCTCTCATTGGTTTTCCTTCTAAATTGTCAATCAAACTGTCGGGTGTTGTTGAAGTTTTCTTTTTTTATTATTTTTATTATTTTAACTTGTTTAGACAAAATCGACGGCCTTGAAATTAAAATGGTTTTACTTTAGGAAAACATTCGATATCGAAGGAAAGATTTCAATCATTAGGATAGATAATTATGTTCATGAATATTTAATTTAATGTTAGTTGGACATGATAAACTGACGGAAAATAAACTGGACGTGGTGAAGAACATGATTTTTTTATAAAGCCACCACGTGCGTGATCGTAATAAAACGGCTTGTGTTAAATCTGCGATGAGAAAGGTGTCACAAAAAAATAACTTTCGCTCCAGGGGAAAATTTTCCAAGGGCATTAAACTCTTCCCAACAGCGAATGCTGCACACATGAGAAAAAAGCGAAAAATAAACAAGAACCGTGTAAAAAATTTCACGTGTAAGCGAATATAAATTTTAAAAAGTTTATTAAAATAATGAAAAAAAAAAAAAAAAAAAAGAAAAACATTCCGAAAGAGTTAATACCATGGGCGGGAATCCGGAGATATAACCCCGCAGACCGTGGAACTGAATTTATACAGCAATTATTATATTAATAAAATACAAAAGAAACAAAACGACTTGACCCGAATGGAGGTCAGAAATGAACAACAGCCCGAGGGGATTTTAGGTGGTGGCAGCGGCTCGAAACTGCGTGAGTAGTGAGGGGGGGTTGCTTTTTCATACAGTTTGGTGCGGATCCCTCTTTTTCTCTCTCGTAGAAAACTTTTAGCTTTATCAAAAAAATTATATCAGATTTACAGCCTGTGAATTTTCGTTTAGTGTATGTGATTAGAATAACACGATTATTAAATTAAAAAATTAGTTATGAGGAAACTTATTTTCTTTATTGGCTCCGCAATTTTTATTATTTTTATTTGAACTAGGAGGGGAAACCGATAAGCGGTTACGCAGGAGAATGTTAAAGTTGTAGCGAAGCGCGTATTATCGGGCTTGTGGTTTCTGCGCCCGACACTTCTCAAATCATTAAAACTTCAATCATTAAGTCGCTTCCAAAAGTAGGATGTTCGAAGCGGTTTTCCCTTGTGCAGAGCCCTTCGGTAGGTGTTTCAACTACAGGATGTCCTCAAAACATGTTAGGACAACTTCAAAGTTACCCACAATTTGGGAAAATCAAAAGTTTCTGTAATTGAATTTCTTCGAAAAGTTCTTTGATGGGGGATCGGGGTCTTTTAGTAGAGGTGTTTTTCTTGAAAACGATTCGGTATTAAGTGCTCGGAACTTAAAGAATATGTTAGATGGAATGAGCCATGGCATCGGTTAGTGATTGATCTCGGTGTAAAAAGGAAAAAGATGTTTGTAGAGATATACTTCTTCACGTTTCAATCTGCGTCCCATTTAGTCTTATTCGACATGCTTTCTGTCTCTGTTTTTTCTAAATGATTAACCACTCAGCCAAAGTCTCGCAGTTCCTGTTTCTTATTGACTTCCAGGATCTTGACAAACATTTCGCGACCCCAATATTACAAGGTTCCATTTCCACTGCGGTGGTTGATACCAAGTCCATATATTTAGCTTACGGCGAGTCAGGGTCAACCTGCACAATCGAGATGGAACTGTATAAAATTGAGGTCGCGATTTCTGTAAATTTTCACTTCCTTTAAGGAACTCTTGCACTTGCTCCGAAATTTTTTTGGAGGAACTCTTGCAGTTGCTCAGAAATTTTTTTGGAGGAATTCTTGCAGTTGCTCAGAAATTTTTTTGGAGGAATTCTTGCAGTTGCTCAGAAATTTTTTTGGAGGAATTCTTGCAGTTGCTCAGAAATTTTTTTGGAGGAATTCTTGCCGTTGCTCCGAAATTTTTTTCTCTTTTTGGTTTTCTGGTGCAACTCTCTGAATTAAGTTCGTTGAGTATGTTGCAAGTCGATCAGCAGTCTTCAATCGGAAGGTCACATGCCCTCTAAATGGCGCAGAGAAAATATAAATATACAGATATGAAATTAAGACGCACATATCAGTAAGCTAATATTGCGCCACTTCTGAATATTTCTGAATATTTCAATTTCAACCACCTGTGGAAACAATTTGACGACAAAAACACTCAGGACGCAGAACGAGGCGCAAAAAAACTGAGGCCTAAATCAAAAATGCGAATGAAGACAAGTACAACTCGTCTCTAAAACCAAGAAAAATTTTTAAGATTCCTGTGCAACAAATGATTCCGAACATCGACATACATTAGTGATCAGCGTGCTTGCGATAGACAAAGACAGAAATTCCCCCGTGAAAGAAAGAAAGAAAAAATTTCCCGTCAATGTATTTTTCTTCGTCGAACTGTTTTTGACGTTTCAAGCATATTCTGAAATTGGTTTCATTTCGCTCATTATTCATCTATGCCACGGCTTCGTCAAAAAGAATATTTTATTTTTTATTAGCATTTTCACTGACATAGTCCGACTCCTCTTTTCCCCCAGAATATTTGATTTATGATCGTTGTTCGGATGGGTTTTATACGCAAATCCAGAACTGCATTTAACCGGGCATTAGTGCGTATCAAGTCATGTTGACATTTTAAATCCTCTACGCTTTTGCTTAAATGGTCAAAACCGAAAAGCTTATTTATTTAGATTTTAAGGAAGTTATAAAATCCGTGGGAGGAAAACCGGGGAAACAAATCGTCTTTTAAAATGTCGTTTCAACCTGCAGGGGGATTTATATCGTCAAGTTTGCATCTTAAATAATATTCGATTTTGCGATATGAAAAGAAGAGAATGAAAGAGAAGAAAAAAAAAGGAAAGACGCTTAATTCGAAACTCGTGTTGGACACGTTTCCATTGTTTCCGCAACTTCTTTTCCGATCGGAATCGAATATTATTTTTCAAGGCATATATTTTTGTCGCCGTGGAATAAATTAAAGATTCCGTTGGGGAAAAAATAATAACTAGGAAAAAAAAACGAAAGTTGGTGCGGGTCTCAAACGGAAGAGAACAGATGATATGGAAAAAAAATTATCGGATTTCAACGATACAACATGTATTATTCAGTTGGAATTTTCTACTGGGGGGAAAAAATTGCAGATGTCAGATGGTATTGGTTTGTCGTTACTTTTGAATTTAGAATGTCGGTAAAACTTTCCTAATCTATACGGGAATGGCAAAAGGGATATTAAAAATTAATAGCTCTCCGTGTCCTTAAATTTTATGCGGATACGTTATATGTTTTGGTAGTTGTTGCCTAAGAAACTGGTTCACGGTAGATTTAGTGCCTCTTACTCGCATAGCATACTCAAAAAATTCTTCCTCATTCACTTACTATAGACTTACTTCTGCAGGCAATTTTCCTTCTTTACTCTCCACCCACTGTGCAAGGTGACGTCTAGAACTGGTCCTTAATTGTCCTAAAAAGGACGTCTTCGAGATGTCTTTTTGACTTGGGACAAATCAGGTGTGTACGTCTTGAAGACGTTATCTAGCACACAGGGACGTGTCCATTTCGAAACGCGGCCAAAGCAACTCGATGTACAAAAGCTCAAAGGCAGATCCCCTAACTCGGCTGTTAAACTTCCCAAACAACTTTCACAACCTTGCAGCTCACGGGGAAATTGTCAGCTGAAATTAGTTATCGCCATTAATGCAGCTAATATTTCAAAACAGATATCTTCTTAATCGGATTAATTATTTATTATCCATGTCAACGAATCAACACGACACACTGTCTTTTCATTATCAAAGTTTGTCGAACAAAAAGTGACACTTCAAACTTGTTTAACATAAACGGCGATAATCGTCTTATAAGAAGCATTACACCGGTATCGATCAATTGAGATTAAGTCATTAATTGTTGGAGTTACATATTAAAATTGTTCGCAAGCAAGATGAGACATGTTATCATCGTTTGTTACTTGGAACATCAATGATAACAGAACATTAAAGTTCGGGATATCAAAAGCTTGAGCTGCCGTAACGTTCTCAACGAGACCTAAGTCGACGTCAAGTCAGCCATCAAGGTCCCTAAAATCTGCTCGGTGACTTAATCACAGCATCAGCAATCGGAATGCAAGTTGCCTCATTGATTTGGCGTCAATCTGAGGGGCCAGCGTTGGCTTTATTAACCTTGATAGATTAACGAACTTTTGTTAAAAAAAATCGATGGTCTTCCCGCTATTCAAGATGTAGCCATGGAATGGAAGTGAGTAATAAAATTAAAGGAGGCCTGCTTTTTCTTAATTGAAAATTAACAAAATTTTTCCGAGGCATTAATCCCGTAATTTGAACAACAAGTACCTCTTTCATCCTTATGACTTCCTTAGGGGAACCCAAAAATAGTTTTAGAATAGCCATTCCCAAAAGTCATCATCCGAACACAACAGGAAAATCAAGTTCCTTCTTAATTTTAAACTTAACCACCACAACATTGCAAAACCGTCGAAACATCTTGCAAAACATTCTCACATACTTTTCCAAAGGTATTCTATAATTAAAGCGGTCTATTGGCAATGATATTTGTCTAGTTTAAGGAAATTCCAACCGCAAAGAGAAGCAGAAAGTTAAACCCTGTGAAGATCAATCAGCGTGTTAGATAATTCTTGAAACTTGCTCAAGATCAGGCCCGACATACTGGAATAATTTCCGAAAGCAAACAATACAACTCTTCACTTTTAAATTTCCATTTATTTCTGAAAGGGAAGAGTGAGAGGCTTATTTCGCATAAAGCTCGGAATGACGTTGTCTGGGAGTTCACATCAAAACTATTTCTGTTGTAGAAAAGGGGAGAGAAAAAAAATGAGAAAAATATGATGAAAAAAAAATGTTTACTTTTGTCAGTTAATGTCGATGTATATGGGAATCCGAAAATTTGGAACGCGAGCAAAAAAGATGTTTTGCAATCTTAGTTTAGCTTCTGCCTCAAAGGATTCGATGCGGATGTTCGAGATGCCTTTTCGGATTCGTTTAAAAAGCAGCTTCATCCCTTTATTTTTTTTCTTTTCTGCGAAAAGGGGAAAAAACATCGAAAGCGTCATAAATATGAGAAAAAACGATATACATAAAGGGGAAGGGGGGGAAACGGTTATACTGGTTTTGTCTCTACGAAACGCAACTATTTTAATTACGCCCATGGACATTCCTGGCGACAAAAGGAAAATCACAAAAATTCTTTCCAATCCCAACTTTTTTGGCAGATGGACAAAAATGTTCCAGAAAATTGTTTTGAAGAGAGGATTTCATACGGAAAGACGGCCGGTTGCGCTCGTTGAAAAAATGAATAAGATTGGCGGGGGGAAAAAAATAAAAAGTTTTGTTTTTTTACTCTTTTATTTCAGGATTAAAAATAGAATGAGAAGCTTTGTTTCAATAGAAAATCGAAAACTAACTTTGGTCATGTGAGAAACTTTAAAATTCGAATACTCTCGCTTTGCGGTTTCTGTAACATCCTCCCCAGTCTTTTCTACCCTGGAGACAGATGATACTTGCACACATAGCCCAAGGGATTTGACTTTTAAGTTTAATTTCAAATTTCCACTTCTGAGTTTTTATTTTTAACTTTAGCGAAACATGAGTTTTTTTTTTATTCTTCCACAGGTCAATATTTTATTTGGAGGAACGCAGATTTAATGCCGGGTGTCTCGGTATATGTTATTCGTCTCAAGATCCTGCATGCTTCGACTGTTGTCGAGTTTCATATTCGAGCAAATATTTCAACCCTATCTTCTTTGTTAAGTGCCGCAGTTTGTGTCTGAGTACAGGCGACTTCTCTGCAGATAGCTAATTTGTGTAGACACGAGTTTACAAAGCCTTATGCGACTTACTCAATCAGGTTAGGTTTGGTAAGGCTCTGGATTACAGCTCAACGCCAGTCCCGAATAGCAAAATTGTACTAGACAAGTTACCACTCGCTAACTTGCCAGAACTTTGAAAGGACAAGTTCTTCAAGTGCATTCTGGGAGGTTTTTAATTTTAACATCTATTGAGGGACTTTAGCATCCATTTTTTTAAGCTTGAACGCTACTTTTTTGAATTTAGAATTGTAATCTAACTTTAGTAGTAATTTTTTTGACGTTTTAGATTTTTTGACAAAACGCTAATATTTGCTAAGATCAATGGCATCAAGAGATTTTAAGTACATTTCAAAAAGTTAATTCACTACAACTTACACTCTACAAAAAAAAATAAAAATAATATTTCTCCCTTATTTTTGCAAAAAAAATATTCAATCGCTTTGTAAAAAACTCCACCGTCTGTTTTAAACCTACGTCAATTTCAGTTATTGCCTCACAAAATTTCAGAACAAGTGTTTATTATACCGTATTGCCTTCCTATTTATTCCCCTCCTTTAAAATCGATTTTTAGCTTTTCAATAAAGATTTAAGAGAATCACAGCACACCCAACTTTTGCGAACTGCAAAATTAGCCTGCTCAAGTTTTCGAAAACTTTTGATTCCACCAGCTCATTTCATTAAAATATTTCCATCTAAGTTTTATATTTACGGAAAAGAAAGTTTTTCCCTCCTGAAAATTCGAGGTGCTTTTCTTTTTTTTTCCCCAGCTACGGATTTCCCGCAGATGCGAATTTAAACGACTAAATAAAACTCGGGAAAAGGGGTTTACACCTCCCCATATATAATATATACTCTCTCGATCATCCTCTTTTTCTCCCTATCCAAATATCTTGTTGCCGAAAGTGAAAATTATTTTCACTAAAAGTTTTGGTAATCATTTCGTCGTTGCTGCAGGTCACTGATGAAAGTTTAAAAGGCCGGCTGAAAGTTTTCCACGCAAATCGCATTTAAAATCAGATTTCCGCCCACTTGTAAATCAAACCGGGATGAATTTACAATGTAATACGTATTACATAAAAGTTTTCAAAAAAATCTTTCTAAATTAGAAGCTAAAAGTTTATAGGAAAATAAAAGGAAGAAAATCTAAGTGAAATTTATTCAGCTGTGGAGTTCCTTGTTTTTCGTTCTTTTTTAAAAAAAAATTAAATCTTTACGAATTTTATTCGCATGATTTTTATTAATACGTCCTCAATGGGATCCCGGTTTCATTGATTGAATATGGGGTGGATGTTTGAAAAAAAAATGAGAAACTGGAATATTGATGAAAGAGAACAATTATAGTTCAATATTGAGTTTCATATGCGAGGGGTTAAAAATTCATACGGTGTTATTGATACAATTTTGATATACTAATTGTGTTGTAATTTATAAGCTGTCTACATGCTGTCAACAAGCTGAACAACACCTCGTTCAACGCCGACTTCAGGTAACTTTGACAGGGTTAGCTAAGGCCTCGTAGTGATGCGCACAAGATCAAGAAAGTCTTTGATTTTCTTGCTATTGTCTTGTTATAGTTTTGTTTTGACAAAACAATAAAAAACCAAGACCTCTTTTAAATTGAGGATCTGGACGATTTTTCATTTTTACTTGTAATTAGGGAAACAAGACTTGTTCTTGAAAACAAGAATAACGATACCAAATATTACTGACTTATTCGGACTGAAAGTAGTAACAATTGGCCGCCGGAATGAAAAACGCTACGTTATCATCTTCAAGTGCATGACCTCGCGAGCGACTCACCTGGAGATCGGCAACAATTTAGGCATCGACTCGACCATAGTCGCATTGCGCCGCTTCATCGCCCGTCGCGGAACACCTCGCGACTTACACTCCGATAACGGCACCAACTACGTCGGCACAACAAAGAGCTGAAGAAACTGGCAGAAAACTTCGCCGACTCCGTCGCCCAGAATAGGATAACCTGGCAATTCAACCCCCCAACAGCATCTCAAAGGGAGGGGCATGGGAGGATGATTAGAAGTGTGAAAACGTCATTAAGCGCCGTACTGGACTCGAGGCACCCAAAGGAAGAAATCCTGACAACGTTTTTGGCGGAAGTGGTGCGCATCCTAAACTCCAGGCTCCTCTCGAGCGAGAAAACGAGGACCCGATAACCCCGAACGATCGATTATGCGTCAACGATCTATTTGTCTTATAGGCAAAATTTTTCAAGGCTTAGCTCCGCCCTGGTCGTTGCATCATCAGGAGAGTTACTCTTTACTAAGAGCAGTCTAGACCTCTAATGAGCTCTGTTTCAATCCTCGAGCTGGCTTAATGGCGTAAGTCAGATTTAAGTCGAATGGCGCCAAGCAGTCGAGTTTGTTGCCTGCCAGATTTTTCGTTCCCATCATGCCTCAGTTGGCGTGGAGACGGGTTCAGTCCTCCCGTTGGCTTAAGCTGACTTCAAAGCAACCCACATCCCTAGGCCTTGTGAGTTGCTCCCCCTGCTTGATCTAAGGAAACTAAACCTGCTCAGTCAGTCCCAGTACTTTAAGCAAACTCAGTCATTTCAAGCAAAATGGATTACGTCGAACAAAAACTTTTTCATCGTTCTGATACAAAATTCAAAAAAAAAAAATCCTACGGTAAAAAGAGGAAACATTAATTTTTTTAGAGTTTCAATGGCATCTTTCGCACTTTTGTGCTCATCCAGTAAGCTAAAAATCACGTTTACTACTCATCCCATCCATTTTAAGTATTTTAAATGAATGACATGCCTGGTCTAACACTGAAGAGGTAATCACAAAAATCTTTTTCCAAAAAGGAGAAAAAAAGACTTCTTTTCTAAAACGATCTCGAGTTTACTTAACGGAATAACATCTCATTTTATTTTTTTTTTCAAAAAGTCCCAGTGATATCTTTTATATAAAAAAAAGTGAATCGTTTTCCCGTAGAGTTATTTTATCCTTTTCCCGGAGTAATAATCGCGAAAAAAAAAATTATTTAAAAATGGTTTGGGGAAAAAAGGGCGGCTTCACGTACCTAACGCTCATATACACTTGAGGATTTCCACAGAAAAGTTAGTGAAATACGATACGGCAAAAAAAAAGTCTACGCGTTTCCACCGAATAAAAAGAGAACTTGCCAAGAGAAAACTCGTGTAATAATGACATTAAGACGGGACAAAGTTGTAACGTTGACCCGGGGATGTTTTATGAGACTAAAAACTGCTGACTTAACACTTTTTGTTCATCATCAACGATTTAGCTCTGCAGGATCTCGGTTTCACCGATATTTTTATACGGTTTTATACATTTCCCTCTCTTTTAAGTTGCATTTGCTCGACGATTTGAATTTCCAAAGGGATTTTTATCTTATGTAAATGTATTCATCTGATGAGTCAGAATTCAACCGCTTTACCAATGAAAGTAATCAAGAAGCATTAGTCTGTAGCTAGAATATCGATGAATGTGATTTTTTTTTTGCTATAAAAGGGAAAACCGGAATGGGATTTCAAGGGGGAAAAACATTGGAAAAGGAATTAAAGTGATAATATCATTTGATTTTTTTGTGAAGGTTGAAACATCAGATTTTGAGAGTGGATAAAGGGGTTCCAGTGGATCGGATTTTACCTTTTCACTTTAGTAGTGATTATTTCTATGGTGATTTAAAGTGATTAGTCTAGTTAGTATGAGTTTTGGAAGCCAGTATGAATCAAGCTAAACAATTCGGGCCAGATCAGGTTAGGGACTCAGGTTGAATCTATTATCTCAACAACGAACTCGATAAATATCTTTTTAATATTCTTATCTCTTTCTCTATCCATACAATCACAAAAACAAAACAAAACAACAACAATCACTCATTCTCATTCTCCCGCCCTCGAACAACCACAGTACAGTATTTCTAACATGCCGGCCATTCCTGCACCGTGGGTCGTCCTCGGTCCACTTACTCCGCTAACATCCAGGCTAGTTTAGATTCGAGCCTTCAGCTCGAAATCAGGAAAGATTCCGGTCGAATATGAAGCAAAACAAACTGATGGTGGAACCATTGAGCAATGGTGTGATTATGGACAAAGGGGCAACCGCATAACCAGCCATTTATTGAATAATCGAAACCTAAGTGATATTTGACAACTATTAAGTATCTTACAAACTTTCCCATTACGACACTAGCGCCATCCCAAAATTTTTTCACTAATCCTTATTCCTATTTTCTTCTTTACTTAAAATAATCCAGTTTATTTTCCCTATCGCTCTTTCCATTAAATATTTTTTATCGACCGTGCACCTCAAAAAAATTCTGGCAATAAAAAGGGTAAGAAAGTAAACAACGAGAAGTTTCAACAGCAGACGGAAATGAAAAATGGTCAGGATGAATTATTTCGATGAAGATGTTTCACCACGAAACTGGAGGTTTTAAGCGAAACGATATATTCCGCAATGTTTGTTGTAAAGCGGATTAAAATCGCATTAAATGAAACGAGTTTGCGCTATCTAAAAATGCGATTTCCTTCTCTTCTTTTTTTTTTTTTAATTCCGCATGCCGATGAAATCCTTTACTTTTTTTTTTGGCTTGAATTCCTTTTTATTATTTATTTTGTTTTCCTGAGTTAATTTTTTCAAATGAGAACTTTATTCTGTGCATAAGTTTCTTTTTTTTGTTATAAATGATCTCGACCGATGAAAATCCTCGTTAAAAAAAGAGGATAACAAAAAATGAAAATAGAAAAAAAAAGTTTTGTTTTGTCGCGTACTTAGACTTGGAAAAAAGAAAAATATTTAATTCAGTTCGGATTGTAGAAAATTGTGCAAAAAGCAAATTTATACTCAAAAAAAAACGGGGAAAGGTTTTTTTTTCTTTTTTTTAAAAAATATAACGCAAAATGAACAAAATACGAATTCTGGAATTTTAGGAATTTACAGGAGGGGGATGAAAGGAAGAAAAAAAAAAAGAAAAGACGAGAAGAACAATTTCGGAAGAAAACCAAAAATGCTCAAACGATTTTACACCCTGGAGGATTTTCATCACGAGTGAATCGAGGGAATCAATGAAATGTAAGAGCAGTTCCTTCCTTACAAAAGTGAACAACTTTTTTTTTGTGCTTTAATATTAAGGAATGAAGTGGTTTCCTTACATCACTCTCCCGATAAGACTAAGGCATACTAAAAGGAAGCTTGGAAAAAGTTGGAAAACGATAGAAAAAAACTTGCCACGAGCATTAAAATTCACAATATTTGTTGACGGCATCAACCATTTTTAAAATAAGGGGACGGATTTCATGAAAAAAAAATCGAATATTCCAACAGTCACCGTCTTGCGTTGACAATCACTTGGGATTCCACCGGTAAATGTCAGAAATCTCGTAGGATCTGTTTTTTTTTTTTTCTGAAAAAATAACAATTTGACAAAGTCTAAGGTAGAGAAATTTTATTCACGATTGATGAAGAATTCCTATCAAAAAGTATTTTTTAATTTAAGTCCAAGGTTTCTTTTCGGAAAGCTGGGCTTGCCCCAAGGATTTAGCTTTTGACCAAAATTTTTGTAAATTTTTTTGAATAATGAAAGCAAAGCGGGATTGGCGTATTTTTTACAGAAGAATGCGACAAATTTCCAAAATCTCAGTTTTGGAATAAAAATTTTTTACTAGCATTGTAACGAGATAGGGTACTTATGGACTAGCTAATAGTTCACCCTGTCTTCTTAGAATGTGAACCACATTTTTTTAAATAAATAAAAACATTACTACAAGAATTCTGGTAAGTGATTAATTTTAGTGCCGCTTCTGGTATTTTTACCCTCTGGAAGAGCCAGTCCTCGACTGGCTTTAGAGCTAACAGGCAGAAATTCGTCCCAAGAGAGCACGGAGAGTCCACAGCCTGACTGATTTTCAAACATGGTGGAATCGAGTGCTCTCTCGCAACAACGTGACATCAAACCTAACTCCTATCTGAACACGGCACCAGTTCTACGAGCTCGTACATTAATAGGTCACATTTTCAATTGCCATTTAAAACCCCCATTGGCAACGCCATAAAGATCCACCAAATCGATAAACTTCTAATCCCCCCATTCTCGATTTATCAAATTTCTAAGGACATAACTCAACAAAGCATTAAAATTATCGCCGAGTCCTAATGTAGCTCATCCTTAATTACAAGTGGAAAGTTCATCACCATAACGCGAAGATTAGGGGGCAAGTTAAAACTCTGAAAACTTTGTAAATGCAAGAACGCGTCATATGATTCCCTAGCCTATTGTTATGGAAAAGTTACAATCACCGCGTAGGTGTAAAAGTTCTCAAGAAGGGGAGGGGGGGGGGGGATAAAGGTCTTTTCAGAAAATAGAAGGAAGCAACTTTTCCGACTTGTTGATGAATTACTTTTTCTACGGCTTCTAAAAGTAATTTATAATGCTCAAACTAATATTTCAAATTGTTTTTTCTTTAATCTAAAAAGCGTTCGATCCCCCTCCTTCCCCTCTTCGAAAATATTGGCAATTATATTACAAAATGTTGATTTTGCTCTTATCTCTCTCTTTCTCCTGAAAATGCGCCGTTTTCGATTTTACTCACTGATGTCAAATAATTTATTTTATCGCTTCCTTTTAAAATTTTAAAACGGAAAAAGATTTTCAGGGTCGGGCCGGCAACGCCCAGACGATCCCGCTATTTCGAAAAACCGCAATTCACCTAGATCACGAGGCGCCCCAAAGTCAGTATAAAGAAGCCAAACTAATATTTAATGAAAAATTTAATAACGTCTTCTCTACGATGATACGGGGGAAAAAACATGGCAACATGGGGAGGCTTTATTGATACATTATTATTTGATCTTTTCAAAGTTAAACAACCGTTGGGCATATAACACACAAACTGGTCGGATGACTGGGTATTCCGATTTTTAATTGAATTTTCCCCATCGTCAGGATCGAGTTTTGGATTATTTTAGGATTTTGCATGGTAACAATGATCGGTATTGGGGAATCTGCCATGAAACTCGGGAAAACATTCTGATTAAATTAAACCCATCCTTTTTTTTGTACATTCATCGAACCTGTCTCTTCCACCGGGATCGAAATCATTCTAATGAAGCTGAATCAAACTTTTTTTTTCGAAAATCTAGAATTAAAGACAAAAAGAGGAAATAAGGCTTTTGAAGATAAAATGACTGAGATATTTTTTTTTTGTGAAAGACGTTTTATTTTTAGATTAACTTTTCATTTCTTCTTTTTTTTTTTTGAAACGTTTTGTCAGATCGTGGAAACTTATCGACCTTTTTTGAGCTTTTTTGGAAAAGTGTTGCGCGATCGAAGAAGAGTGACAAGACAAAAGAAGTTACTAATTATTCAAACGGCATACAGCCTTACAAAAGCTTCTTTTCAAACACTTTTGACATTTAACAGTAATCAGATAAAAACCTCAAAAGTCAAGATAGCGTTGTACATTTCCCAGAATTAATATTTAACATTAGCTCTTTGAAAAGCTACACAAAAACAATTACTTACTATTTGTTAAAAAGGGTTTTCCGAGCCGTAAAAACATAACGAGAAGAATAATTATGTTAAAACGTTGACTAGAATATCTTTTGATAGATTCCTTTCATTTTTAATACTTTACTGTAAATGTGCAGAGAAGCAGGAAGTAATGAGAGAAAATCTTTCCGTGTAGTATTTTAGGAATGACAGAAGATTAAGTGTGGGCACCAGCACAGTGGGCCATTGTTTTTGCGATAAATAAGAAAATGAATGCTGTAATATGAGAGCTTAGGAGGCGTTGGGCGGACAACATGAGGAAGGATGCCGAAGCCCAACGCTTGGGGGAAGAGGAGGTGGCAGCTCTCAACCGTGATGAGCAGAAGACACTAGTAACTGTAGCAGTAGGACTTCAGGTTCTACAGTCCCTCCGGACTAAAGAGCTATTGAATTTAGATCAATAAGAGGAACACTACTACTACAAAATTTTGCCTCGAAAATCCTACAGAATGCAAACTACACCGACTCTCTTAGTCATGAGTAGTTTCGAAGATCAACACGCAGTTCGATCCCGTCAATCCACCGAACTCAAAAAACAATGATTGACCTTAGTTACGACTACAAGGAAAAAACACTTAGAGAGAAAGAGAAAACGGGATGATCATTCAATAATAGTCGAACAAAACTAAGTCACACTGGCTAGACGATATATGAATTGCAGACTTGATACTAGATCCACATTTCCACATCCAGACACAACCGTCCATTTCAATAATTCAATGAAAAACGCTGAAAAATAAAGCACCCAAAAGTGAACGGGATTTCTTGGCTGGAGGATCAGCGGTTTGGAATGACGACAGAGATATTTTTTCTCAAGCAGCGGTCAACAACTTCATGATAGCCGAAATGATTGCCAACTTCCGGAATTGATAGAAACACTCGAAAAACTGAAAATATTTTCTCGTCTGTGTAACAAAATTTTTCCATTTTATTTTTTTAAAAAAAAAATCCTGAAATTATTTTATTACTATTTTCTTAATTAAATGACATGTAGATTCTGACTTGGAATATGCTGCGGGTAATAAAAGTAAGCACTGACGCATGAAAAAAAAATAACAGAAGGGGGATAAAGAAAATCGCCTGCATGCGGTTTAAATTGTTGTCGCACACACGCATACGCCAACGTTTTTTCTAATTATGAGCGAAAAGGCTCGCCGCAAATAATTCACATCAACTTTTTCCCTTTCCTCGAATTCCTGGAACTTTTCTCCTTGGATCAATCCTCGGAAGCGTCTCACTCTCCGAAATTAACTCTTATTTCCCGTTTCCGAATTGTTTTGTAAACTTAAGAGCAGCACATACACTCTTTAGCCTCTTTGGAATCCTTTTAATTCCTCCTTTTAAGTTTTCTGCGGAGAGAGACAAACAGATCCTTGAAAATGGTTGAACCCGAAAACTAAGTTAAAAAGTTGAGGGAGAAGAGGGATAATTGAGTCTAAATAGATTGAAAAGAGTCACGTGGCGACAGCGACCACGACCACTGTGCAACTTCCCACAGGAGTAAGCGAAGCAAGTCTTCATCGATGTGAGACCGTTAAACGAGATTGCTCCGCTTTATTTGACATTTTGGCAATACCATTTTTCATGGAAACAAAGCGGGAAATTTTTGCTTGTTTAATTTTACGATGACTGCTTTGAAATTTACAATGGTCTCCGCACGCAATACGAGAAGATGAAATCCCCCCTCTCCCCCATCACATTTTCTGGCACGCTTTTTTTTTCAAAAAAAAAATCTCTCTTCTTTTCCAGGCCCAATGAATTTCAGGGGGATCGCGCTGACATTAAATGTATATAGCTCCGACTTTTCCCCCTGATTTAGCATTTTTTTCAAGTTTATGTCCTTGAATTCGAATCAAAAAACATTTTCATTATAATGTTCGAAAATAAAAAAAAAATCTTTTCACTTTCTTTTGTTTAAAAATATTTCTGTGTCAAAGAAAGTGTAATTGGAACATGATCGGTATTGTCTCGGCGCTCCCATGTGGATAAATCCAGCATTTGTTCCCATAATGGCTTCGGAATTTTATTGAAGCGAAATGCGTCATACGAGCATTGTTCGTTTTGGTTTGATTCCAACAAGATCCGCAGTTTCAACCCCGGAGCTTTCTTAATTGAAGAAATAAGGCTTGGGAAAATATTTTTTTCTTTCATAATGTTGAACCTTAGCCATCATAATCGTTTCCTCAATTCATTTATTTTCGTTCCAGTAATAATTATGGTCTGCAGTAAAAATCAGGTTCTTATTCTGCCCCTAGACAGTTTCAGTTTGCATAAAGTTGTTGGTTCAAGACTTCATTGACTATTATTTATTTCAAAACTTTTGAGAAGATCAGCTACTCGCACAGTCGCCCACTAGCTCCGATACAGATTGGTAACAATCCAGAAATCCCAATCGTTAAGGTCCCCAAGTATTTCTCAATTTTCAGCTATGGTGGAGTTTAAACATCGTCTGCAAGAATCCCAACTTAAAAATTTGAATCCGCTTCCATAATTTTTCACTCCCCTCTTAGAAATATTAGTGACATATATTAAGACCCATAACTGAAGTGATTTATTCCCTCCCTATTTGACATTCTTTTTGATAGACATTTGATTGACAAAAAAAGATTCCTTAGTCATGAGAAAATCTCATTTCCTCCTTTGTTTCCACCGAAGAGTAACCTAATTATAATCGCTCTTGAAAGTTTTAAGATTGCCGTCAGAAATATATCGTCATTGTAAAGGAGATGAAATCTAAGACATGCTCCGCAAAATAAAACGTCTCACGAAACTTATCACTTTTATGACTGAAAGCAAAAATGATGTGGAAAAGTAGAGGAGAAAACTGCCGAGAAAAGAGGATTTTTTTTTTATATAAAAGATAGCATGACGTGTATAATGTCACGGCAGTGATAACGTCTGGCAATAGATGATGCTGTCGATGACCCCCTTAGTGACAATTGTTAGGATTTCCTTTGGGTTTTGCAGAATGTGTGACAATGTTGAATTTAATTTCATTTAAAACCGTGTAATTGTTTTCGTTGCAGTTTTATTCCCCCTTTTATGAAAGTGCAGGTTTTTATGGAGATGTTTTATCGCGTGGTTTAATTCGGATGAAATGCGCCTTTTTAAAAAAATATTAAACAAGTAGGCGACATGGAAAAGTTTGGGAATTGGCGACCATCATGGCTGGAAAGCTTATTGAGCCGTGCAAGAGGCCCTAGCCGGATCAACTGGGTCTTCCACAGCTAACCCTCGGACATGATGGTAATACTAGGAAGATTAATGCGGTGGCTTTCCAACACCTTCCGCATCGCAGCACAGGAGCCATACCGTCGGTCCGTCGAGGACCGACGGTATGGCTCCTGCTACCGGTATGGCTCCTGCTACCGGTATGGCTCCTGCTCCCGGTATGGCTCTGCCTCCTGCTTTCTGGACTTAAGCCTAGCCAACTTTTACCGGCTAAGCTAGTACTGGTAGGACTTCTGCCCCCTACCAGAACCCTCATCAGATTGTCACCTCCCGGGTCAGAAGAAATCTGGAGCTCGTCAAGGGCATGTTCCCCAAACCTGAAGCAGGACTGTCAATGTTCCCACCGACTACCCTCACAAGCCTCAACTTACCTTTTGATCCATCTCTATACCTCTTGCTTGCTTAGACAGCAATCTTCGTTCATTCGTTTATCTGCCTAACTTTCCCGAAAGTCTAATGGACTCTGTATTCATTCTGTTGATTTTCTTTTCATCTAAGGGTTTGCCTGGATGTTTGCTTTTTCTTTAATCACTTGGAAATAGCTTTGACTACGATTCGTTGAAAAGATATGAAACGGCTTTATTAAAAAAAAAAAATCATACCTCAGGAAATATAAAGCTTAAAGCCAGAAACATCTCAAGTTTAATTAAAGTTAAAAACCTAAACGGAGAGACGGCAAAAAAAGTCCGAGAAATCCTTGCTTGCGGAAATGAAAACGTATAATAAGGAGAAAGGAAAGCTACCGTAACAATACAGTATTTACAGAGACAATTAGAAAGGCATGAAAATGTAGACTTGCGGAATTACGGTGAGCTTTTAAATAAGGCGTCCGGCGATTTCCTTCCTCGTATTTTTTTTAACTTAAAGTACGCATTTAGTCAAAACATAAGTTTTATGCTAAATATTTTTATTTTTTGGTTTAGTTGCAGCGAGATTTCGAGGCCTGAGGATTAAAATGTACTATCTCAGGTTTGTGACTGAGCACTGCACAAACTTAACAGTCATTTAATTACTTTGTTGGTGTGTTCATGGTTTGGTACAGTCACATGGTATGTGCTATCCTCTCTTTTATCAGCGTCTTTTTAAAGAATTGAGACGTTGTGTTTCCCGAAATAACGATTGATGTATATATTTCTCTAGGTTTACACGTTACACTCTAAACGAATAATAATAACAAAACCTAAACATGAAAACAACCAGGACTTCTGCTCCTTGCACTTTGACTTTTTATTTTTACGGATTCGAACGGTGGAACATGGTACTTACAGTTTAACACTTGTTTAGAAGGTTGTTCTAGGCAAGTTACCTATGTCCCGCATTTTCTGACGAGCTCCAAAAGTTTCCAAAAGAAAGGCTAAGTGTAATAAATGATCCGATCTTCGGATTGCAAACTTACCTGAAAAGAAAAGAAAACAACGGTAAATTAAACTATCAAAATCTAAACTTACATCGGAATCAAAGAATTAATTAAATAATAAATTCAACAAAACGTAAATAAACATTAAAGCTAACTAAGCAGAAGACCGCCATATTGCAGGTCGGTCATCACTGCCAACGTCGTGCTCGGTTTCCACTAACTCAGTAGACACAACCGAGCACAATTCGAGATTTGTTTAGAACAAGCTACAAGACAACATTAATTTCCTGTATTTAAGACAAAATATCCTAGCCAGACCAAATTCCAGTGTTGTGCAGTATATCAGAGATGTTTTCAGATTTGGTTTTAGATTTTTATTTGCAGATACCTCTCATTCGCATTTTTACCCAGACCGCAAGAACAGTGTAGGTAGTTTGCTGCTAGCAAGTGTATGTTTACACGTCAACGGGTTGCCTCACCTGCGGAAGGTGTTGGAAAGCCACCGCATTAAGCTCCCTAGCCATCATGCCCGAGGGTGTCCTGTGCAAGACCCAAGACAGTTGCACGGCGCAATAAACTCTCCAGCCATGATGGTCCCCAATTCCCGGGGAGGCACTCTAAGAAGAAAGAAGTTACCTCACCGCAAACTTGCAGCAAACTATCTGGACTGTTCTTGCGATCCGAGTTATACCATAAAAAAGTTAGAACCACAGATTCGTGCTTTAGCGCCCTTTGAACTACAAGATAGCTGCATGGTATAATTGGATGATATGTTAACTCCGGTGCAAGGCTATCATACCACACAATATTATCGCACAATGTTAGAACACTAAACAAGGACAACAAAGAAGATATACACAAGGTTTTACATGTCACATGTACAAAAAATACTCTTTACTGATGATGTATTGATGATCACGATTAGTTCAAATGACATTGAACCAATTTCAATGAACGCGTTATTGATTGCTATAACGAGAATACCATAAACATGGAAAAGGATTTGAAAAATGAGCAGAAGAGAGAGAAAGGGTGAGATATATATTCTGATGATAAATTGAGAGCTAACGCGTTTAACAGAATATCCATATTATCCTGGTGCAGTGCGATTCTTCTAACGATTTTATATCCCCCGTTTAGTAACAGTTAAAAATCAAGACCGTAAACTGCACCTAATAACTTTTTTCCCTGTCTCGATGCACACCCAAGAGTACTTAAAAAAAAAAAAAAAAGAAGGGAAAAAAACGGGTCTTAATTAATTTAATATCCGGTTTGTTAACTGCTTTTTTTTCACTGCATCGCTGCAATTAATCTCGGTTAAAGCATCGTAAGCAGTCGCAAATAAAATGGAGTAACGTCAGTTTTGAAAAAAGCGTACAAGTTTGGATGAGATCCAAACAAGACAACGTTTTAAACAAAACCCGACACGGAACGAAACGTTATTCCATTTCACTTCCTGTAAGAATTTTCCTTTTTTTTTTTTTTTTTTTTTTGATTCTTTCCCTTCTTGAACGAGACCGTTTGTATTTAATCAATGAACCCAAGCAGTTTTCCTGGGCCGGTATTAATTACAACTCTACAAACGCAATTAAAGCATTCGGTAATAGTATTTCGAGGTAGAGTTCGGAGAGAGAGAGGGAAAAAAAAGTTTCCGAATCCGAAAAGGAGGAGGGGGCGAAATATCCATTTTCTAAAGCAGAACGCTCATTGTGAATATAAACCCGGAGAACAATTAATGAGAAATTGAATTAAACTAGCTCGGACTTCTGCTGCGTTTTGTTTCTGTTTCCAGTACCGGATTCAGATGGGTTGAAAATGTCTATTTTCTCTCAAAACCGAATGTTTATTGTGAATATAAACCAAGAGAAAACAATGAACACGAAATTGAATTAAACCGAACCGGACTTCTGCTGCGGTTTTATTTCCGTCATCAGCAGGACGTGATCCAGGATGGCTGATGTTTCTCGTTTGATTTCACTTCTTCCGTCTTTTTATTGGCCGTGACGAGTTCATCGTACTCTAAAAGACGATGTCGGTTTTTTTTTCAGTTTTGTAATAAAGGTAAGCGGTCGGTTTAGAAGGAAAAGGAATAACGAATAACTGAGTAAAGGGTTTGCATTCAAATGTAATTTTTTCTCTCTCTCATTTCTATTATATGGAGCATTGTAATAAAATCTTGAAACGAGTTTCATGCTGTAGTTTGTGGTATACGATTGTGTCATCTTGTAAACCTTTTTTAGGCAGTAAAATTTTTTTTTAGGTCAATGTTTTCTAATTGAAATATATTTAGAAGACTGGAGTTTGTCTGAATTGTTAATTTAGAATTGCTGGGAATTCTAGCTAGGCTTAAACATGTGAAATCTGAAAGTAGATCTTCATGTCAAACTCAATTTCGATGACGACAGTGAGTGTGTCTTCTGAAGCAGCAGTAAAACACAAAATGACGGCCCTACGAGCATAAAACAGCCAACCCGCCAGAATTAATTTTTCCTAGCTTTTGGGACAGATCGTGCTCAAAGGAAATGTTACCTCTAGAACTTTTTAATCGGTGAACTGTGATCTTGCAACAAAACATCTGTGTTCTAGAGACCTATATACAGGGAGAAGCGCGAACGAGGGGGTATGAGGGGGTATAGCATCTGACCGGGAACATGTTCTCATGTCAGATGCTATACCCCCTCATACCCCCTCGTTCGGGAACATGTTCTCATGTCAGATGCTATACCCCCTCATACCCCCTCGTTCGGGAACATGAGAACATGTTTCCGAACGAGGGGGTATGAGGGGGTATAGCATCTGACATGAGAACATGTTCCCGGTCAGATGCTATACCCCCTCATATCCCCTCGTTGTAGCATCTGACCGGGAACATGAGAACATGTTCCCGGTCAGATGCTATACATAGGCTCCACATTTTACAAAGGAGGAAGCCATGACAGGCGGTCGCTCATCTCCCTGTATATAGGTCTCTACTGTGTTCCAGATTGGAGAAAGATAAAATCATATCATTAGTTAAAGTTTGAATAGAAATGAAACAAGTTTCAACAAAAGGGGCAACTGATAGTTGCTTCACAAACAAAAGACAACATAATTCGCAAAGCATTCCAGGCATCTCATAATTCCAACAAACAAAACAAGTGGTCAACTTATTGGACTTCAAACAATCCTTGATCGAACCAATTAAAATAAATTTTTCTTTTCATACTAATGCATTGCCTGTAAATCGTGCAATTGCTATGCATTGCACAATCTACTTACAAAAACTTATACATTTTCAATTGTAGCTACCTTTTATCGCTCACAAAATCTCCAAATTAAAATAATTCCATGATACAACTGACCATTTAAATCCTTTATCTCGCCGCACAATCGGATATTTATCTAAGGACAAAAATACGCCTATCCCTATTCGTTGATACAATCACCCGAAATATCGAAAATCGATGGAATGAAATGTGGCAAGCATTTTAATAGGTTTGAGAAAAGTTACGATCGGAACGTGAAACTTTTTTTTGTTTTTTTTTCCTTCCCTTTTTTTTACAGCAGGTGTTCGAGGACAAAACCGAGAAAATTTAGGCTGTGGTGATTAAGAAAATCATATTTTCGATACGTAAAAGAAAGAATCCAGGCTTTCGTGCGTGTGGAAAAAAAATCCTTTGAAAAACAAAGCGCATGGGGGAAAAAATATGTTTTGTGAAAGAAAACCCAGCGAAGGGAATATGTTTGTTTTAGGTGGAAAAAAGCTTTGGTCGTAAAACAGCTAGAAAACGAGCTTTCTCTCTTCTTTTTAATAACAAGGCCTGCAGTTAAAGAAACCTCCTAATCGGCCCAGACGAAAGCTGCTTCTCTTTTACATAACAAAGGAGCTTTAAAATCTGAGCTTACTGACCCTTTGTCATGCAAAGTCCAGCATCTCCCCGAGCTTTGAGAGCCAAAGGATGTACGTTTTTAGGTGTCTTGGGATTCTTATTTTCCAACTCTTTCCCTCTTTTTTTATGCCGCCCATCAATAATATCATATTTCACTTGAAAATTCATGATCGATCTTGGGGAAAAAATTCTGTTGTGCGGGAAGACATTCCCAGTACGTAGCGAAATATTATAAGATGAGTAGGAAGATAAATTTTTACTGCAATATATCCGGGGCGAAGGGGGGGAAAAGTTGGGAAGTAGGAAAATGATTATCAATGCGTTTCCCGGCAATAAAACGCATATTTCCCCGAGTTTTTTTTTTTCGTTTTCTCCGAGCATGTTAGAGTTTTCCCCATTGCCACCCATCTCGATCTAGGATCGAAATGGAATTCAATAGATATTTTTACACGTTCGTAGAAGGGGTAAACGACCGATATTTTTTATCCTTATACCTTTCCTTATTCCGCTCGTAAAACGCACCCAATTCGAGCTAGCCTCGTCTTTTTTGTGGCCATGTTACATATTTCAAGGTCGAAAGTCTTTTTTTTTACGGTTGTTGTTCAGGGGCGGACATACGTGATTCTTTAAACTTTAATGATGTAAAAGCCTAGCAACGAAACGATAATCCCTTATGTTCGAATAATACGACTTAACAACCCTATTTGACAAACTTAAATCATTTAGCATTACTCGGAGCACTATCGTGAAGCTCGCAATATGGTGGACTATAAAATAGTTGTTCCTAAGCTAGTTACTGACACGTTAAGTTAAATTAATCCATAAACTTCCATACGAGCATTATGCTTGGGAGATCCCTAACGATTTTGACCGCTTGCTCTTTGATGTTAAAACATATCAGTGCGTTTCAAAGGATGTTTTGAGTTTCGTCTATTAACAATGAAAGGGTGGCGCTTACAATTAATTTACTTGCATTATTATAGATCTTGTTTTAAGATTCAAAGAGAAATGATTATTGAATGGTTGTGGCGAGGGCTGTCAGGGCGAGAAATACGGAGATGTTTGGATTTTATGGGCAAGGCGGGCACGTAGACTGTCAAAAAGAAGGCTGGGCAGTTATGAATTCGTTGAAGAAGCCTTGAATATTCTGAAATACAATCCGAACGCTGGGTACGCGTTTAAAGAAGCAAAAAATTGTTTGGAATTGTTTGGATTGGGCTTACAATCTCTTTATATCAACTGACTTCATATTCTACATGAATTGCTCGTCCAAACAATTTTTAAGTTTCGATTTCAATTTTAATTTGAAATATTTTGAAATTCAATTTCGTTTCCACTTTAACTTGACACATTTTTTGCGATTTCAATTTCAATCCCGACAAATTTCTACAATACTGATTTTACCTCTGGTAAAAACGTAATCAGATTCAAACCTCTAATCCAAACGGATATGGAACATTAATTATTGATTCAATATTTCAACAATTCTTCATCTGTTCCAATAACTCCCTCGAATCCGTCACATATATCTCTTTGAAAAAATGTGTTTATTGGAAACGTTTCCAATCTCCACGTCTACAATGTTGTGTTCATCTTTTACAGCCCTCTCACATCATCATCATCATCATCATCCTCATCCTGTTATCCGTATGGGATGAATACAAACGAGTTTCCGTTGTCGCCTTTCGATCGTAAATCAGGCGATGTTGCACCATCAATGGCGCAGTAGAGATCCCCGGGCAAAGTGACGGTATTCCCGAAAGTATATCTTCCGACGAGAATAAAGATTTTGATTCTTCGCCGGTTACCAAGGCAACCTGTGTTTATTCTCGTTGCGAACCGATTCGTCATCATGTGTCCGACACATGAATCCGTGAATAAAAAAATGAGCACGAACGATAAATCTAATTCAGCTGGAATACGAACATTGTTTTTCTTTTCACGCACTTTTCCGCGGGTTTGATTTATTTGATTGATTCTTGTTAACAAACCATCTTCCTTTTCCTCTCTCTCTCCCCTCTCCTGTCTCATCCATCAATTTATAAGAAAAAAGGAAGAGGGTGTCGGGGGAAGAGATGAAAAAAATTAGCCTCCCCCGAATATTAATCATAAAAATGTATCCGCATTAAACCGACAACAACGGCGACAATAAGAAAAACCATTTAGCAGGGAAAGAAGGAGAAGCATTATTCTCGATTACGTTTCGAAGAGTTTTAGACAGGAATGAAGACGTAGCTAGGAACGAAAACCGACTATTCCGAAAACTAGACATGATATATAACCTTCTCTTTTACGTAATCTTTCATATTTCAAAGAAGTCGAGATCGTGAAATTTTGTTTACACTTATCAAATAAATGTTAGGTATTAATGTTTAGCTTATAAAATTTTAGGGTTTTGCAATGGAAAGCGTTTTAATGGTACGATTCCGAGTTAGTCTTATGGCGTCGGGAAAGTCTGAAAAGTTAATGGTAGATTAGAGTAGCTGCACCAAAGATGGGATCACGCAAAAAACAATTTCCCAAATATGAAAGATATATATTTCTAAATGCAAGTTAATTTCTTTCAAGAATTTCGTGTTTTTGGCTAAAACTGCGATTGCGAGTGAATACCACGACCTTAGCTAAAAATGGGGCCTTTTAAAATAGAACCTGGCTTCTTAGGGACAATGGCAGGCACGGATTGGGAACAATTCCTGTGCGCCCTTCGAATAAAAGCCCTTTTCAAAAATAGTTTTTCATTTTTCCCGCCATTTTTTTTTTTTTTTTTGAATAAAAAAGAAGGAAAACAAAGCAGAATAAGGCGTGTTTTTCACAGAAGAATGCGACAGGTTTTTATTTTTTAAATAAATTTTTTTTTGACCCGCATTCTAAGAAGACAAGGCACTAATGGACTAATCAATAGCCCTACCCGTCTTCTTAAAAAATGAGCCAATTTTTTTTAAATTAAATGGAAACTGCTCTTCTGGAATTCTTTAGCCCCACCTCTGATATTTTCACCAGCGCCGTTTGGAAGAGTCAGTTTGGGCATTGAAAAGCCATAAAAAAAATTTGGAACGAGTTTCTCTTAAATAAGTCTCTTATTAAATATCAGAGAAGAAAGGCAACTGTGACTCTTCCCTTTAATAAATCACCAAGCCTCTAAGACCATGTGAATATCTCGTGTGTTTTGGGGATAATATTCTAATGTTTCATACATGAATTCGACATTACCATAGGACATGCCCGAGGGGAAACCGGATGTCGTTACTCAACCAGGTGTTCCCTTCATTGTGTCAGCAATTTTACCTTCCTTCATCCGGCACTTCATTCATTAACTTACTACGACCGAAAGTCTCGGTTATTGTTCCTCCAAAATGGCGCCTTCCTTATTTCCATCCGTTACTGTTTGCTCTCTAGCTCAGGGAAACTAGAAGGAAACTTTTCCTCAAGGTCGATACACAGGGAATTGGAAAACTTTGAAGAGAGATATTTACTTGGTTGTGTGTGTTCGATTTTAAAACGTTAAAAGTTAGCTCGGGTTTTACATAATCCAAGTGTTCCCGAAGAAAAGCGTTTTCAACCTATCAAAGGAATTTACCAATTAGTAAAACTTGGGAAGTGGGTCAGACTGTTTTAAACTGATTCATTATCGCGGCTTATACTGTGTACAAGTCTGGGCTAAGAGATTACACACACAGACCAAGCAAAGAACGAAATGGATTTAAGTCGAGAGTTTGACTATCAGATTATTTGAATCAGGTGAAACAGAATCTGTAAACCGATTTCACTTAGATAATCCTTTATTCAAACTTGTAAGAGAATTCGAGAGCTTTCGATAACTCGTACAAATGATTTCGTATTACGAGGTGGTGGTATGGGGTTAAGGAGGATGGATTATTTCACTTGGTTCTTATTGATAGTTTTTGATGTTGGAAATTTCAAACGGATTGTTTTTCTTTCAAGTTTGCTTTTGCTTGAATGAAAGGGTTTTAGAATGAAAATGAGCTAAGAAGCAGATGCGTACAATCGGCGATAATAATGTTCTTAAGGTAAAATTGAAGGATTAAAACTAAATTAACCGGTTTATTGGTCGACCCAGTATAATGTTAAGTTGGGCAGCCTTTGGTAGGGGTTCGATACATCTAAAGAGGAAAGTATTTAATGCTTGCGTTGTGCCGGTGATGATATATGGCCTGGAGACAATGGCGATTACAGTGAAACATCCTGAGCAGCTCGTTATAACGGAAAGAGCGATGGAAAGATCAATGCTTGGTATCAGCCTACGGGATCGCTTTCGCAATGAAGAAATAAGGATGCGGACTAGGGTCGATGATGTTGCGCACAGCTAAGTGGCAATGGGCAGGTCATGTCGCCAGAGAAGATCCGGATAGGTGGGCGGCACGTGCTGTAAGATGGAGACCTCGAGCGTCGAAAAGAAGCGTCGGTAGGCCACAGAAGAGATGGAACGACGACATTAAGAGTGTGGCGGGACTAAAATGGTTGCAAAGAGCCCAAGACAAGAAGGTGTGGCAAGGTTTGAGAAAGACCTTCGTCCAGGAGTGGACGGGTATAGGTTGAGAGAAGAAGAAGAAGACAGCACCTCCCCTTTTTTGTTCATGAAATTCAGCACACCGTATTTCTCACTTTATTGATCCACAAATATTCGGAGAATGCCGCCTACACCTTCAACATAATTTGAGCAACATAATCCAAGGTTATTATTAATATACAAAAATTACAATAGCTTTGTAAAAACTCACCCTCTTCTTTTTATCGCTCTACATCCTCATCTTCAACTCCCCGTATCTCATCAACGTAAGCGAATCCCTGATAAAAATTCACTCGCGTACATAAAAAAAATCCCCTCAGGTAAAAGATTGACGTTTGGAACAAAAGCGATGGCAAAGAGCCAACGCAAAGAACCCAACGGAGGGAGACAAGCATGAAAACCAAAGGTATTACTTCGAAACTCGACAAAAGAGACCATGGTCCAACCTCATTACAAGTAAAAGATTAACATTTTGGAATGGATCAATGGCAGGAATCCAAAAACGACAAGGAAATATAAAAAAAAAAAAAGGTGGATAAATGATTTCCGACCCCCAAGAGCGCGGAGCATATTCAAGGAAAAAATTCACGTTTCGACAGCAAAGGCGGAGAGGGAAAGAGAATAACAATAAAAAATTGAAATCTAATTTCTACGACGGATCGTTTCCACCACTCCTGATAAAGTTTATACTCTATGCGATGCAACAAGTTCTATTTTTTTTTTATATTAATAAAAAGAAGAAAAAAATAATAAATGGTGTCAATTAAAAACTTTTCCGTATATCGATTTTCTAGGGGAAGGAATATTGCAAGTGTGTCAGCAGCGGACTACCTCGTTCGGTTAAAAGTTGACGTTGGAAATTGAAAAATGTGACAAAGCCTTTCGCATTAGGTGGCATCCATGAAAAAAGCTAAACATGAAGGATAACGTAACGTGCCAAGGTTTAAAGATGACTGTTCTTTCTATTTGTCCGACATTACCGAATCAGGTTTTCTATGGGATTCCATTACCTTTCCGTGACTCTTATTCGATTTTCTTATTTAAAGGAATCCAGAAAGCTTTTCTTGCATTGTTTCTTGCATCGCATGACAACGTACTTTGCATAAGATTTGTGTTTCTTTCTCTTGTTTAATTTATTACGAGATTTCGCGAACGTCTTGAAAACAAAAGCAACAACAACAAAAAAAATAACGGGCGGGAATGAGAAAAGATTTCAAAATTTTCGAATATCCACTTACACGGTATTTCAAGCACCGGAAAATTTTCAATAAACTTCTTTCCCGCTTTTTTCTTAATAAGAAATTCAGTGAAACGAAAATGAGTCCAATACAATTTTTTTTCAAGATGATTGTAGAAATAACCTGAAATTCTTTTTTTTTTATGACGTTATGTTTCGGTCGGTGAGCCAGGCAAAATCTTATTATACGACACCTTTTTTTCTCGTTTTCCTTTATTCCATTCTTTCAGTACGATTCTTTGTCAGCCTAAATGCTTTTTTATACTTCAAAGCAAATTAGTTTTCTTTGCAGTAGCTCTCGTCTTCCTCATTTTTACAAGTGCTATGTAGGTCTTAAAATTTTTCGCAGCTTCCAATAAGTTTCCTCATTGAATAGGATCTACAGTCAATTTTCAGCAGTATCTTAAGAAAGACACATCGTCCTGCCGGGGAACCAGCGCAGCGAGGCTGCCAGGCTAAAAGGACAGGCAGGCAGGAGCATAAGTGCAACAGCCAAAACCAACCACAGCAGAAGATGAACGTGGAACAGGAGCGGCCAAAAGTAGGACGCAGCAAATTGGGAGGCCACTGAGTTGGTCATTGGCCAGACTGGGGGGCAAGAAGAGGAGCCACGAACTGAGTATACCAGGAGAAAAAGGGCAGTAGGGCTCCGGAGCTGCTGATGCTCGTGCTGTCCTCGCTAGTTAGAACAGAGGACTCAAGAAAAGGAGAAACGAAACGTAAGGATCTCAAAGTCAAGGTGCCAGGAAAATATATCGTCTCGAACTCACCAAGTTTAGCCTGAAGACGTGTTGCAGTTACTCCGGGGCGGCGCGAAGAGCCACCTAGTGAGTGGGAAGCCAGGACCGGATCCCGCAACCCAGATATCACGTCGAACACAGCCCAGTCACTCCCAACCCTGGTCGTGATCTCATCAGCTCAAAAATCGTCTCGCATGTCAATTAAGAAATAAATCACTTCCCCTGACAAAAAAATCATTTTAACCAAAAACCGTATTGTCATCTTCGCAACATCTATTTTCACTTTCTCTTGAAACTCGGATGCCAACGCACAACTTAATTCTGTTCAATAAAGTAGAAAGCTTACCCCGTACATTAATAACGATTTTAACGTCTACAGTCAATTTTAGAATTTCATCATGTCTCTTCCTCTAATAACGGTATTTCGGAAATGTGTTCGTTGATTCACATTAATGATTCGGGTCAACGGGGCTGCTTTTATTGTTCAAATCCAATACATTCTCTCAAATCTAATTGCTGTTAACAAAAGAAGCCGATGGTAATTTCCATGCAAACTAAAAAAAAAAAAAAAATAGCTTATATACATCTCGCTCAAAGCACAACAAAAAAAAATCCATCCTGTACTTCTTTTACTCGGAGCATCTTTTTATGTTTTATTCATTATTTAAAATAATATGAAAGAACGTAGGCTTCGTTCTTGTTTTTATCGTCAAAAAACTAATTATTCACATTTATTTTATCCCGTCCCTCCATCTTTTTTCTCCTTTCTTTATTTTTGTTTTCATAAAAAATAGAAAGTCCGTAGCAAAGACTGAAAAAGCTGTGATGAAAATATTTTAAGTCAAGAAACAGAAATTTAAACGAAAAGCAACAAGCATCAAGGAAATGTGATTAACATCTCGCATTTGATGAAATTACCTAATATGATTTTCCTTTTCTGACATTCTCATCACCCCATTTGCTTTTCGTGCAATATGTTTTGGGTTGTATTCCATAAGGTCTTTTGTAACATCAAAGGTGACACTTTGCTTACACTTAAATGGTTTAAGGTTCTCTCGCAGCTCAAAAGGATGGGGAGTGGAAAAAGGGAAAATTGTTAGTCACGGGGAGAAAGACATGATTTTTTGATCAAGATCGATATCGATCTCTGAAATACATTTCAATTTATTTTCCCCATTCATATCAAGTCTTGAACAGATTTTGCACTTGAAAAATCGCTTCTCAGGACACGGGGGGAAAAGGGTCGGACGTCATGTCATCAAGTTCAATGCTCGAGGTTCGTATCTTTGAATATTATATTCGAGTCTTTTTTTTTTACCTATAAAAAATTTTTTAGGGTTGTTTGCTTCATTTTTTCTGGATGGTTTCATGTTTGATCTCAAGTCTCTCTTTGTTCAATGTATTTTTAGTGTTTTCTTAACAATTTAAATTTTTATTCTTTTTTAACTGAAAAATTTTGTTTCGTTAAAATCTCCTGCTTCTCGATCAAACTCAAATCTCACTTTTCCTAAAATCGCTTTTCATCCGGTAAAACCCCGAACGTCAAATTCATCCGTTTTTGTCTCATCGCATCGACCTGTTATCCAATCCTACTTTTCAAACTCCCCGTATTTAGAATTTAGAAAGTAAAAGGTCACGATCGGCAAAACTTAATGATTAATGATTTAAACACACAAACAAAATGAACTTAGTGCGTGGAAAAGATTTTCTTTCCCGGTTGAAAACAAACCTTTCCCGGTTTTATCACAAAATCCGACTTCACCTTTTTCCTAAAATAGGAAAAAAAAATCGCTGAATCATATTCACTCTCCTCAAAAAAAAATAATTTTTAATCTCAAAAATCAATTTTAAAGAAAAATCCTCATTTTTTTAATTATAATAAATAACGCGTCTAATGGCTTAACTTAAAGAACAATTATTAACTTCCTGGACTAGTGCCATCTCGTTTCATCGTTTTAATTAAACAAGAAACTAAAACGAAATAATTTATACACTATATTTTGTAAGTAAATGGTTGAAATAAACGAGTCTGAGATAATAAATAACGGATTAATTAAATGAATGAGAACTAAATATATAAATAAATTATTATTAAATGAAAAAGTTAAGGCGACGACATCGGATTCGACACCTGCGATTTAATTTCCTGACGTTTTTGAGAATCGGAATAAAAAAATTGATAATTTCTAAAAAGTTAAAAAAAGTTTTTCGGAGGAGAAAATTTATAAAAAGAATATTATTAATTAAGTAAACTCAAAAGGTTGAAACCGTAGACGGTTATTCATTAATGAAGAATTCATAGTTTCTCCCGATTAATCTCCGATCTAGTCCATCAAACTAACAAACGGATTACGGTATAATTACAATCATCAGATTAGAAAGGGTTATACGGGAAGTTGTTTAATCTGGAAAGATGAAGGCGAGCTCATTGGAATTTATAAGGTAAGGGCGAAACTAGCCAAGAGAAAATTATTACGATCGAAGCCTCGTTATTTGGGTTTAATATTCATAGAGATATTCCTGTACAGTGTGAGTGATTTTTAAAAGGATTTTTGTAAAAAATGTTTTTACAAGATATTGTAAAAAGCTAAGGGCTGAACTGTGTACGAGCAAGAGCATCGAAGAGAGGTGTTGCGCAAGAGATCCTTAACTGTAAGCTTCCTGCTCAATTTGGAACTTTGTACACCGATTGAGCCTATGCTTGAAACTAAGCATTAAGCTTACCATTTGCTGTTTTCCTTTCTTTTGCTTTCCCCAACTTTTGCCAAACAACTTTGTAGATGGTTCCATTAGATAATGACAATGGGTCACATGTAATTTGTTGTTTTAGTGGGGTGGCCATTGAAATTAAGGTAGCCTGGGCGTTAGCAACCGCGGATGACACAACGGCCTCACTTTAGAACAGGGTGGCTGGCTAATAGTGATGGTTAGTTCTGAAAATTAGGACCTAAATATTTAAAGGTTCCACCTCCACTGAGTAGGCTGACCCCTCCTCACCATGAAATCGGTGTCAATTTCCGCAGAGAAGGAACCTTATAATATCGATGTTGAGAAATGTCCTTATCTCTATAATGTGGTGATATGGAGTCTTCATTATTTTGGAAGTCGGTTCGGCGGCTCAATGGTTCACATCAAACCGATTTTGAGCAGGTCATCAGGTGTAGCGACAGTTCCAGCTCTTGGCTTCAATATGGCCTGGTATAGTTCGTCTACCGCAGGAACTAAGTGGCAGCTGGCTTAGTGTAATGGACCGCACCGTTCCGTGCGATCCTGCCTGGCGATTACATTAACTATTTCAAACTTACCTGAAAAGAGAAAGAAAACAATCGTTAATAAAATTAAATACTTACAAAAATTCTATAACCACAACATAAACAAATAACAAGCAGAAGACCGCCATCTTTGGAAGTCCCGCTACCAACTTCATCGGGACGTGGACGTGGCAATGGGCAAATGCTTCCACGTCGGAAATTTAAAACTTTGTCGTGTACGTTCCATATAAATAGAACCGCCCAGAGCCGAGCAAGTCATTCGAACTCGTCAAGGGCAGGTGCGCCAAACCTGAAGCAGGACTGTTAATGTTCCCACCGACTACCCCAGGAATATTGCTGAGATTTAAATTCTGAGTGTTTGGACTCTCCGCTTCATCCCCCTTTCTGCTTGAAAGAGAAAAATCAGGCACAAATATTAATCTTAGCTCCACCAGATTTGTAATTGATCGAACGGTCTGTTCAGAAGTTCTTGAGTCCTTGCCTCTGGCAAGGCCTAAGCTAAGCTAGGAGTAAAAAATTCGGAAAACACGTCCTAGACAAAATTTAAATAAACATCAGCATCTTTTTAGTTTCTTAACGATTCGTTAGGCTTTCTTTCCGTGAGATTTAACCTGTGTACATAACATTTACGGTTTTGGAAGTATTTCGCACGCACCTGAATGCTCGACTTCATTTCAGAAAACGTTTTGATTCAAATAAAACAAACACAGCAAACATGTTCGCCTCCGTTCCATGCCTTATATATTGTTACCTGCGATATTAACATTTAAAATTTGAACGGAATGATGTTTACACAGCGAAAATAAATACGGTTGTCATTAAGTAGGGTGAATATCTTCACCCAAGAATTAAATTTCACGTGTGGGACCAATTAAATTATGAAAACAAGAATATCAAAAACTTCAAGTTGAAAAAAATTATAGGACGGGTTCGGCAAAGAGCATAAAATTTGAAAATTCCCAAGCCATCAATCTAAGTCAGTCTAATATTCCTTCTTGCGGACGGAGATCTTTACCAGCAGACTTTGCAGGTGACGCTTTTACTATTATTGACTTCGTATACGGTCGATAAAAACGCTTGTCTTAACGACTTTTTATTTGTCACAATAAACTTTTACGATTATCGAAGTTTCAGCAAGATTGCTTTAGCTTTCGATGTGTGATTCCGTCTCTTCATCGTTTACTTATATTTTATTGCTTTTAATTGGATGATTTTTACTTCTTTAATAATTTTTCTTTCTAAATATGAGTGAAGCCGGCACTTTGTCAGAGTGTAGGATGACGCCTGTAGATTATCATAGGCAGCTCCGCTATAACTGCCATGCTCCTCAACAAAATTAGCCCATCTCGTTCTTGCTCGTCCTGCGGCTGAACATAAAGCACCCAGCGAACTTTGGTTTCACCACGCGTCCTGTTTGCCGTAGGCGCTTTGATTTAATCACACCCAATTTTTTTTCTCTAAAATCGATAAGACAAACTCCAAACCTTCAAATCCTCAACCTTGCGGAAAACTCGATAAATAATAATCAAAACAAAATCATTCCCCCATCGAGATTTTACCTCCCTTTTAAAAAAAACTCAGAATGGAAAAATTTTCCAATCTCATCTTTCAATTATTAATTATCAATTAAACCAGTTTTTTCGACTGAGTTTTTTTCCCGATTTCTTCCATTTTTTTTCTCCTTTTAATTTTTAAATTTTAATAACTTTTCCACGAGAGATTCGCACTTTCCCCCTTCTCTATTATTGTTTCAAAGCAAAACGATCAGGAACCTGTCAATTTCGCTTAAAGAAGAAGAAGAAGAAGAAGGGGAAAAAAATCTTCAAATCCTCTAGATTGAAAATTCCAAAGCTTTGAGGATAATTAATGATACCTTTGTTCGCGTGTCAGCAGAAAAGAGCCTTCACCGATGCTTTCACGGCATGAAAAGAGTAAGTCGTAAAACTCCATTCAGTTTCCTTCCAACACTTAAATAAGCTGACCTTTCGATGAAAAAAAAATTCCGAAATATAAAATTATATATTGCGAAAGAGAAAAAAATAAAAAAAAAGAATAGAAAAATTTGTCATCTTACTTTAAATGATTTGCCTTTAGCTCGGTCAATAAAAGAGGTCGGTAGGCTAAAAACTTTTCCATTCCCCTACTTTCCGACCCTCCATCCCTTCTCTTGTAATAATATTTCGTCGTAAAACATAAAAAGCTTCAAAAAAAAATAAAAAAAAATTCTTTTCTGAAGAAACCTTATTTTGTTTTCATCTTCCTTTTTTTTTTTCCTTTTCCTTTTCCATTTTTTTCTCTACTTGCTTTTATATTTCCAATGCTCGTGTTTCGAAAGCAAATCGTCGTCATCCACTCTAGAGACAATACGCATTAATTAAGTCCTATCCAGAGGAGTGTAATCCCAAAACGATTCCGATAGAAAGGGGGTTGTTAAATAAGGTTCGAGTGTGTACTGAATCTAAATCAGCCATTGTTTGATATTTAAATCATTGACAACCCTTTAGACCTCTTCAGTTATTTATTATCCTCTATCCGGTGACCCAACATTTCATTAGACTGAAACCGGAAAGCTGTCGATTACCTTTTGGGTGATGGCCATGCTCGAGAATGATAAGTGGGGTATGTATCGGTGATTAAAATTATTCAATAGAATCGATCGAAAACGAGAATGGAAACAAAGTAAAGAAGCTTTGCTTTGCACGAAATAACAAAAGGACTCCCGTTCGATTCATTAATAATCGCCTTAATGTGTTTGCAAGTGCCTTTTCCCTTTGATGTTACCAAAGGAAAGAAGAATAGCGAACCTACCCCAAGCTAGTCCTAGTTGTAGTGACTGCTGCAAACGTTGAAAACAAAGGAATGACTATGTAACACATTCCGTATCACAGCTCGAGAGTAATGACATAGTTAAACTTTAACCAGGATGTTTGAGGACCTTTCTGTTCGCAATCTAGTATATCGCATATGTAGCAAGGACAGCTATAGAGCTAAGGTGGTAAGGTGACCAGGAAAGACTGTGGGTGGTATGAATACACGGTAGGTACACCTTTTCCTTCGAAGGACTACCTACTCCTTCATAGGTCTTCCTTCTTCTAGGTAGGTCCGCCTTCTCCTATGTATATCTTCCTACCCCTACCCCTTCTCCATCACCTTCACCTACACCTACTCCTCCTTCATCTAAACCTACTCCTTCACCTTCACCTACACCTACTCCTTCAACTTCATCTACTACACCTACACCTGACGCGTGAGTTGATATTAACATCATGGAGGTCACGACTAACAGCGAAAAGCAGAGGAAGACTTCAAAAACAGTAACTCAACCAAATTCTCAAAGGCAAAGGCACCAAATTTTCTAACAGCAGGCAAGGGCTGAATGCGAAAAACGGAAAACCGAAGGCATGAAAAAGATGGGAGATGCTTGGGCCCAGGAATGGATTGGTAAGTCAGAAGAAAATCACTCATACTGGTACTTTTCGAAACTACACAATCTGGCACTCTTCTTTCTTTCGTTGGCGCGCTCCTATCGCAATTTTCTCATTTTTAATTTCTAACGATGCAAATAGCTTGTAATTCAACGACAGCACCAAATAAAATCCCTGGAAACGGTCTGACGCATTCATAACTGGGGAATATCTCACCCATGACCTAGCACAAACGATTCCAAGAAGTCTGCTTTGGAAAAACCGTTCGGGTCTTGGCAACACCAACATGATTTACTATTAAGCAACATCGGTTTATTTACTGGGTGATTACGATAAAATGTGACACGAGTTTTTACTCTTAACTGTCTGGCCAACTTCCAAAATAGACAAGTGGCCAAAGCTTCAAGAATTTAGCTTTTTATGACTTTAATTCTACTTGCATTAAAAGAATCATCAAACAAATTATCTTAAGAAAATCATTTTTCTCAAACTTTTACCGCTGCCACCAATTTTTTTTAAAACTCTTTCTTTACTTTTCCGAGTCAGGCCCTAAACAGCAACTGGAACTCTAAGTCTGTTCGCAACCTTGAAAACGTTATCCTCTCATCGGAGCAGCAATCAGCCTAGAAATCTGGGACTAAACGATATTGGCCAGTGAGCCTTGGAACTTTCTCATTAGATCGTGTGGTCGCAAATAAATGGAGTCCAGCTTAGGTCCTTGCACCCGACCTAAGACTTTATTGTCAATGTCAACAGCCTTCCTTGCACCCGGACTGCTAAATTCTAAATCCCAAAGCTATAATTGACCACAAAAAGAACAACGGCGAAGCCTAGGTCCTTCACCACTAAAAACATGACCCAGGGAAAAAATACAGCTCCTAATGCTTTTGGATCCTCGACGCAACTTCATAGCCAACATTATTGCACGAGCAGTCTGTTCATAACCTTCACTGTAGGCAAATAAGGCCACTTAACCTGCTCTTTGCTTCCTCCTTAAATTCATTCTACAGGAGAACCATTAGTAAATAACAAGATAATTGGCAATTTAAAAAATATTGTCGAAGAATTTTACCATTTCAATTTTTTTCCTTTTAAAAAAAAAGTTTCTCCTCATAAATTTAAAAGTAAAATGAAAAAGCAACTTGTAAATTAAATTTGGTTTTGAATTAATTTCAGTTAATCCCCACCGATCAGTCATTGCCACTTTAGTAAGACGAAAGAAAAAGTAATCACAAACAAATAGCTCAAACTTGCTCTTTGCTTTCCCTTCTTCCTCTTGTCTTTTCCTCCTGACTTACTTCTCATCTAAATTTATTATATAACGAGATCTTGTTTCTTAAATCACCCCAATAGACGATCCAACTCTATTTCTCCAGGTTTTAAGATTCCTCTCTTTCCTATCGATTGTACGTAATGCATTTTATATTTTTTTTTTATTCTTCAACAATAATTTTTCATTCTAGACGTTTCTTCCTTTTTCGAAATTGGAACGTGACGGCAAATATCCGACGTTGCTTCTGTTCGAAATTAAGATCGTCATTTAAAGTCATCTTAGGGCTGATCCCATTGAGAGGAAAAAAATCAAAAAAAAAAAGGAAGGAGGGGAAAGGTCAAGAAAACTTCTAAAAACCTTAAACAACGTGACATTCTTTCTCGTTTTCGAAAAAAAAAACTCCCATAATCGGTTTCTGTCGATACATTTCTACCTATTTCCTCTTCCTTCCTCATCTTTCTATTTTATTGGAAACGCTTTTCTCTCTACTCTACCTTGTTAAAAACAACTTATCAAATGTCTGTAACAAGTTTTCTCAGCTTGTTTGTACTTTTCCTCCTCCTTTTTTTTTTGAAATGTGTTTGTCTGACGGTTATTCTTTAAGTTGATTTTTTTTTCCGTCGAAATGAATTCAGCCCGGGCAGAGCTGAAAAATAGCAAGAAATAGCAAAGAAGCAGAAGAAATTCCCCGGTTGATATAAGGATTAAGAAAAAAAAAATATAAAAGTCGCCTATTCACCCGTTTTGTGAGACTCTTTTTAGTAAGCACTTGTTGAAGCCTCCGACCCTCAAGTTATATTGCTTACATGAATTGGCTATAAATAAATTTTATTTTTCTTTTGATTCGAAAAACCTCAGCTGTTGTGTTTTTTAGGGTTAAGTAAAGAAGGGATGAAGTATTTTTTTTTTTTAAGAAATCTATATTTTAATGAAAAAAGTTATTTTTCGATTCAATAAATTTCGATTTTATGAAGACTGGGAGTTGAAGCCGTTATAGTGATTTGATGATTATGAGAAGTTTTAGTAGTTTAGGCTGCTTGAACCGAATGACTGAGACCGACAATGGCCTTAAAGATTTGGAAAGATTGTGGGATCTATGGAAAGTGGTCAACACTGTAACTGGTCAACTTTTTTTTTTGACCAGTTTTCATGTTGACCACTTTCCAGATTAGAGCTATAAGTATTGGAAACTGGTCAACATTTTATACGATTATGTAAGGAATAAAAATGGAGGACAGTTCAAGCTCTAGCTCTATCCCTGGAAAAAAAGGGATCCTTGGGAAAGGATTACCTAAAAATTTTCCGGGGACACTATGATATTTTACAACGCTGAAAAGAAGTAGAGGAGGGGAATGTTCTGAAAGATTATTTAAGGCACCATCTACTTCCATAGTTACAAAAACCTAAAATCAAATCCAATATGCCGAAACATTCTTGAATAAAATAATATACAAGCCCCTCTGCTATTATTGCTGGCAAGTTCTCGAACAAGCTGACGAACATCGCTAAAAATACACTGAGGCTCAGATCTTAATAATGTAAACATAAATGGGACAATTTTTTCCTGATAAGAGGAACACGCTGAGCTGAGCTGCTAAAAGATGTTTTGAGCTGCTAAAAGATGGTCTTGTCATGTTCTGGAGCTTAGAACTTGAACTTTTGTTCTAAGTCTGAAGGTTAGAACTTATTTTCCTTAGACGATTTTCTGGCTCTATGGAAAGTGTTGACCGTTGAAAGTGTAAAAAATTTAAGTGTTGACCAGTTTCCACTATTTATGTCTCAATTCAAAAAAAAGTTGACCAGAATCCAGAGATCGTGGAGTTGGCCATTGGTTCTTGATCCACATGTAGAAATTCATTCACAGTTCCCACAAAATCTCTGACCCTAGTCAAAATTACCCATCTGCCCATATTGATCAGCAGCGATAATGGAGTATAACTTCTCTGACTTTAAGGCCATCGACCTATTCATCTCCTCCAATGGCCCAACCCACTCCTGCCCTATCCTCTTTTCTTCAGCCACCTTAAAAATTTCCAAACTCTTTCCTACCAATTCTTCATTACTTAAACTCCACTTTCATATCCTAAAAAGCCTTCGACATTTTAAAATTCCCCACAAAACATCCTTCGGTTTAAAAAAAAAAAAAAAAGAATAATGGAGTGATAAAAAGGGAAAAATTTTTTTAAAGGTGATAAAATTTTACGACGTGAAAGATAATTAGTTTTTCTTACGAGTACTTTTACTCTAACAAAGTAAAACGGGTTACTTCCCCCTTTCCCTCCTCGCCATTTAATCCCCCTTATATATTCCTCGTGACTCGGCGTAATATTTCACCTATTCGAGAAATAATTTTTTTCTCCTATTCTTTTTAATTATATCTGATAAAATTAATAAGCTAGTTAATAATTGCTTATTCGTAACGAGAGAAGGGGGGGAGGGGGCTTCAATTTAATTTTCATAAAGTTAAATTGAAATTTTAAACGCCGACAGCTTTTAACTCTCTCTCCCCCCTTCACCTAGATGCAAATGATTCCCCATTTCGAATTTTTTTTTTTTTAAAGAGAACGACAAAATGTTAACGCGGGAAAAGAGAGAGAGAAGCTGGAGAATATCGATTTCAGTGAAATACCTTGATTACATTCCGTACTACGAGTTGATTGATTACTAAATACCGTCACGTCAGCCCATGAATCTCATCATAACAAAAAAAACCAATTTGTTGACTGGCGAATTCGATATAATAACGACTGCAATTAATGACGAATAAGCGTGACTATATCAATCGATTAAGATAAGGGGCTGGCTGAAAGTCTTTTTAGTTAGAAAAAAAAATATTGTTGTGAGTGGAGGGAGATTATGAGCTATAAGGTTTCCGTATCTCCACCCTCTTTTCATCTTATTTTTTAAAAAGACGTTATAAGGAAAAATAAAAGAATCGTTTTATCGGGTAAAATTACCCTATTTGGGAGAAATGACCGTTTTAGCTTTAAGCGTTATTTTTTTTTCTTCCCAGATATGAGATGTAGCAACGGCATTTTGTTTTTAAGTGGCGATGAACTTTATGAATAGAAAGGGTGTTGATATCTAGCTAGGAAATCCGGCTCAACAAAAGAGAAAAAGATTCGGCGTTTGAAAAACAAAGGAATAAAATGTAGAGCGAAAAATTTCGTGGAAATTTGAGCTGTTGTGAAAAATATTAAATTCTATAGCCGCGAAGCAATAATTAATATTCATTATTTGTAAGTTAATACTTTTGACCTAGACGATTAATCAATAAATAATGAAACAGCAAAAGCAATAAAAATAAAAAATCCTGAGCGTGGAATTATTCGACTGAAAACCAGGGCTGCACGACTACAAAATATTTTTGTTTTATAATTCAGGAGTAATTTCCTAATCATGGTAAAGTCAAACCTAATTATGGCTTCAAAATTGTTTATCTACCGTAGTTAATATCTTATAATTCGATTTCTATAAGAAAACACCATGGTTTTCTCAAAAGGGCACAAACATACAAAATTTTGTATTGACTTATACCCTTTTTGCACTAAACAATAATACCGTGTTCCTATTGGCCGATGACCAGCGCCATCTATATAAACAAGAGCGAGTGGAGACGGCTGGAAATTTCGGCCCTTGCAGGAATTTAAGTGATATTTTTGTTGTGATTTAGAAAAAGACACTCAGTGGCCATCTTGTTGAGGGATGGGGAGGACTCTCATGGGTTTGTATATTCATAGACCATTTCGTTGAAGGGGGAAGGGTTCCCATAATATCAGGCGCGTAAAAAACCCTAACGATGGACAGCGTTCACACCTCCTGGGTGTACAATGGGAGTTGAACGCAAAATCTTTTAAAATTTTTCCACGCTCATTAAATAAATCCAATTTCAACAACTCCAAAATCACACAAAATTATTCGGCCATGCACCGTATGGATTCGCCATTCGGCATTTCTTCAACAACGTCATATATTGTCACTCTTATCTATTGTATCAAGACAACGGGAAATGATGGATCATTAACTAAGTAACGATCATTAATCTTCCGTCTCTTCCTATTCTTCCTAACTAATTATAATAATTTATTGCTAATTTATGTTTTGGTAAAACATGCTGCTGACAAAGGTGGGGTTGTCGTTTCATAACTTGAACCGTAAAATGCTACATTGTCTTTCCGTCTACAATATTTATACACAGGGAGGAAAAAAAAATGAAGAAGATGAAAAAAACATCATCCGTTGCTGTAGTGTTCCTACTTTTTTTTCCCTTGACGAAAAAAAACACAGCAGCGACAACCTTTTTTTTTTAAAAAAAAAAAAATCGCAATTCTGATGACGACCCCGAGGCTGTGTGACCTAGATTTTTGCTTATTTTACCATGCCTCCTTTTTTTTTCCATCTTCACCTTCCCATGTCATCGAACGGATTTAAAAATCCATCACTCTTCCTCATTTATAGCTCCCCCATCGAAAACTTTTATTATTTGAGGTTTTAGGTATGAACCTTAAAAAAAAATCACAAAACAGACATTTATTTCCTTGGATACGGTCCAAAGTCTCAGCTGCCAAACTTTGACACTTCATAACTTAAAGTCTCCGCCCCTAATCTTTTCTTCCTTTCGCCATATTTTACGAGCTTCCAACTCCGAAAAACAAATTCATTTTTTTTTAACAAGGAAACGGAGGCCTCATTTCCTAAACCTCAGATAGTTTAACTTTGTAGATTAATTCGACTTTTGTTTCTTTTAGGGGGAGAAAAAAAAACCATCAAGGGAGTGTTATATCCGTGTCCTGCACCTTTATCGACCTCCCGTTGATTTTAACGGAAATTAGCAACATGAAATGATATATGATCGTGACCGCGTAATCTTCCAACGCGATCGAATTAGTTAAAATCACTGTGTAAAAGGGTTAATCTCGCCTTTTTTCTTTTCAGATGATTAGATAAAAAGATACAAAACGCCTCTTCCCTTTTCCCAGGAAAAAGAATTTCATGCCCATTTTTTCCTGTCACGCAATAAGGATTTTTAATTAGACTTTCCCTGATTCAAAAAGATTCATTTAACTTAACTTTGCATGTAATAAAATATTTAGAGGGAAAAAAAAAATCTCTGAGTCTTAAACAAAGTACACGAACTCAGTAAACCTTTGCGATTAAAGTACTAAATTAATTTCAATTCTAAATAAAGCATTTTAAACAAGTTTCGACCCGTTTTTATGTTAACATTAAACAAACTTGTTTAATTAGGTACAAACAGAAAATGTGTCGGTAATGAATGCATGTGTCACCAGCCGGAAAAGGTAATCGGTTTAATGCGTAAAACAAACTTTTAGTTTTCCTTACGAAACTGATTTATATTCCTGTTGTAATGTTCTTCAAACCCAAATGTTAACCCCGCGAAAAAAAAGCGACGGGAGAAAGAACAATTACCTCTCGTTTTTTTTAAAAACCCATGACAAAGAAAGAAAAGAAACGAGACAGCAGGGAAGATTTTGAGGTTTCCGTCTGTCCGCTGTTACATTGTGTTCTTTTGAAAAACGTTCTTTTTGTCTGCGGTTTCAAACATTCAAAATCTGTTTATCAAACCTTCTTATTTTAAAGATTATAATACAGAAAAAATATGAAAAAGATAAGGAAATATCTTAATGAAAAAGATAAGTAGATAAGGAGACTAGAGCTTTCTTTTGAAATTTCTGCTTTTCCTCTTAGTTCTCTGACTATGGCCGGCAGGACCGGGAGATCGCAAAACTTATGATAATTTTTCTTGTCCAACAAATTTTTGATCATTTCTTCTTGTAAAACAAATCTTTTAATAAATTTTTCTTGCTGAAGAAATTTTTTTTATAATATTTTCTTGTTGACAATCTGTTGTGTTGATAATATTTTCTGTTGAACAATGTTTTCACAATATTTTCTTTTTAAACGAATCTTTTGATGATTTTTTTCTTGTTGAACAAATCTCTTGGTAATTTTTTTCAAGTCAAACGAATAGTTTGAATATTTTTTTTGTCGAACAAGTCTTTTGATAATTCTTCTTGTCGCACTGATTTTTTGATAATTCTTCTTGCGAAACAAATCTTTTCATGATTTTTTTCTTGTGAAACAAATCTTTTCATGATTTTTTTCTTGTGAAACAAATCTTTTCATGATTTTTTTCTTGTGAAACAAATCTTTTCATGATTTTTTTCTTGTGAAACAAATCTTTTCATAATTTTCTTCTTGTGAAACAAATCTTTTCATGATTTTTTTTTTCGTGAAACAAATCTTTTCATAATTTTCTTCTTGCGAAACAAATCTTTTCATGATTTTTTTCTTGTGAAACAAATCTTTTCATGATTTTTTTCTTGTGAAACAAATCTTTTCATGATTTTTTTCTTGTGAAACCAATCTTTTCATGATTTTTTTCTTGTCAAACAAATCTTTTCATGATTTTTTTCTTGTGAAACCAATCTTTTCATGATTTTTTTCTTGTCAAACAAATCTTTTCATGATTTTTTTCTTGTCAAACAAATCTTTTCATGATTTTTTTTTTCGTGAAACAAATCTTTTCACATTTTTTTCTTGTCAACAAATCGTTTGATAGTTCTTCTTGTCAAACAAATCTTTTGATCATTTCTTCTTGTGAAACAAACCTTTTCAAAATTTTTTCTTGTTGAACCATTTTTTTTGGTCAATTTTTCTTGTCAAACGATTCTTCTTAAGAAAATGTATTTCAAGACAAATTCTGGAAAAACTTTTGAATCACAAAAAAATTTGAACTAATTTTTCTTGCCAAGGTTCTGCTAGAAACTTTTACTGTTTTCTAAAATAAGAACTTAAACAAATGAGAGTAGATAGAGATATTAAAAGCTAGGAATATCCCGAGTTAATTAGTTATTCCAACGCTGACCTCCGCCACCAGCCTCTCACTGCAGCTAATTTACGTGCCAGCAGCCTCAGAACCTTATCTGTGAATCCCTAATATTCAAAAAATTAAAAAGAAGAAAAATTTTGCTAACACGGAACATACAATCCTCGCCTATCTCCTTGCATAAAAGCTAAAAGATATAACCATTACATTTAACAGCAGGATAATACGTTAGCCTTAACAGCTCCTCTCGAACAATATTCTCATGTCAACAACAGGTGGAAAATCACAACCAAACAACCATTACACTCCTGCGAGATATCCAGACTAATTTTATACATTTAAAAAAATCCGACTCTCTCTTTTATATAATTTTTTCAAAACTATTAAAAGTAAAATACACCACCTGGCCTTCTTTTCTTTTTTTAAAAAAAAAAAAAATCCGGGAAAAAATCCAAACCGCACAGCAAGAAAATACTATTTTCTAACTTTCGTGCGTTATAGATTGATTTCCCTAAAATGCGACAGAGGAAACGTGATACGATTCACAATACTCGATAACCACTGAAATGAAGACAATTTTGACGTTGACGCGTAGGGAGAAAAGAAAAATAAATAAAGGGAAGTAAAGAGACTTCTATCCATTTTTTTAATTAAAAACAAAGAAACTGAGTGCTATAAAAAATTATTGACTATTAACCAACTTTACTGTAACGATTTTTTCCCCTTAAAAAAAAATAATAGAAATAAACGAGAGATGATTTTTTAAAAAATAAAGCTTCTGATGATTACTCAAAATTCTCTTCTACGTTTTTCCGGAAATGAAAAATATTTTTTTTTATTTGTTTTAATCGAAAACGAAATCGTTTTAATTTGTGTAATGGAAACAACAATCCAATGATGTTAACCTCTGAACCACAACAACGCACACAGCATAAAACTTCCCCTTCGGGATACTGTATAAACGTAATAGGGATTCCCCAGACTCTGTTTTTTTTTTGTGCGGATGGAGGAGGAGAATTAAAAGCCAAAATGACGTAAACAAATCTTTCAGATCTCTTCTTTCGACGTTTTATATTCGATTGTTTAAAAACAAAAGAAAGGGGTAAAAAAAAGAGATGGGAAAAAAAGGTTAATGCTTTAGGAGAAGCACTTGACTGAAGTTCAAAAAAAAAAAAAAGCTTCCATAAGTCGATTCAAACTCGACAGGGCTTCTCCCGTCAGGGGAACGAATTATGGAATTTCGCAAGTTGATTCATTATTCTTTGAACATCTAGTTATTACTTTCGAAACTTTTTTTAAATGATCTCATGAAAATGCAAAACGGTTTTGCATGTCAGTTGCCAGTACTTAAACCCGCTTTTCTTTTCTTCTCGTTTTTTTTCCCCCAACGTAAGGATAAAATGGAAACTTGATACGGGCATCGTCGAATAATAATGATTTGAATAATAAGATGATAATTAGCAAGGGAAGAAAAGATAGCAATAAGTATAATATTACTGGTATTTTTTTCCATAACTTTTTTTTAGCTCAAAAGGTTTCAATTAAAGAAGAAAAGTGGGTCGGTTATGATTTATAAGTTTTTAGAGGTCAAGTTGTTTCTTTTAAGCAGAATTTTTAAGGCTAACAATATTTCTTGTTTTAAAATTTTTCAGAATCTTCTCGTCAAACAAATCTTTTGAAGATCTTTTCTTGTGAAACAAATCTTTTGAAGAGTTTTTCTTGTCAAACAAAACGTCTTGTTTTGATAATTCTTCTTGTGCACTGATTTTTTGATGATTTTTTCTTGTGAAACAAATCTTTGATGATTTTTTCTTGTGAAACAAATCTTTGATGATTTTTTCTTGTGAAACAAATCTTTGATGATTTTTTCTTGTCAAAAAAATCTTTGATGATTTTTTCTTGTGAAACAAATCTTTGATGATTTTTTCTTGTGAAACAAATCTTTGATGATTTTTTCTTGTCAAACAAATCTTTGATGATTTTTTCTTGTCAAACAAATCTTTGATGATTTTTTCTTGTAAAACAAATCTATGCTCATTTTTTCTTGTCAAACAAATCTTTGATAATTTTTTCTTGTCAAACAAATCTTTGATAATTTTTTCTTGTCAAACAAATCTTTGCTCATTTTATCTTGTCAAACAAATCTTTTAATCATTTTTTCTCATCAAATCAATTTTTATCAAAAGGAAATATTCCAAAAGGATTCTAATAAATCTCCTGAAGCACAAAAGAATTTGGGAAACATTTTGAAAAATATTTTAGCATCAAAAAAATCCTGAATAAATTTTTTTCCCAGAAAATATTTTGCAAAAAATCTTACTGCCCAAAAGACAATAAACCACACGAGTGTGAGCTCGTCATTCTTCCATGTATCCTTCCTAATAGTTATGAAACCCTCTCAAAGAAAGGAAGCACACTTGAAGAAAAATTATGTGACGGATGGGAAATCGCTTTTGAGAAACCCCGTTAAATTGAAACAGCAACCGAGGTACTAATGCGCCTTAAAATCATTTCGATGAAACTTTGAAACCAGTAATATTTGATGATGTTTCAAATTTTAAGACATTTGAGTGAAAGTCACGTCTTGCTGTGTGTCCTTGTGGAGAAAGGCAATTCCCTTTCCATGTCAAGAGTCTCGCGCACATGTTTCTTTTGCAGCATCTTCTCACTTTAGCAATCAGAGTCAATTCCAGAAGATCGTCACTCGAATCGAAAACGGCAGGGGACGCGATTTGATTCGACCTTTTCGAAAATCAAATAAAAGAGTCCCCCATTTGTTACAAAAGAGGAGGAAAAGCTACTCGAGTTACTTTCGAGGGTAGAAAAATGTCCAAGGAAAAAATGAAAGTTAATAAACCCGCCGAGGAAAACCTTAATTTAAATTTAATCGAATTTTATTTCATTTTTTTAATTTGAGCTTAATTCCGTCATCGCAGGCTTTTAGTCGCTATGATACGCAACTCGTGAACTACGCTCGCTGCGGTTTGGTTTATGGAGCTGGAGTTTCCAAGACAAAGTGTCTGTCACTGGAATCGACTTAATAAAACTTGAGGTTGCTCAAATGAAAGTAAATTTTCACCGAAAGAACATTTGTTACCGTCTCTTCTAAGACGGAACTAATTTTTTTGCAGATAACTCTTTTCTTCTTCCTTTTTTTTTTATTCTCTTCTTTAAAGACGTCTCTACCAATGAGCATAACAAGCCGGGAGGCTAGGAAGAAATTTCCAAGATTTCTTCCCCCTTGTATTTACTTCATTTAAGTTTTGTGTACAATGAAATAAGCTATGAGAGAATTATTCGCCTCGCTTGGCACCTCTGCTTATTACCTCGGGCGAGAAAAATGAGGAAAAAAATTCAAAGCAATAGTTAAAGAAAAAAAAAAGAATTTTATTCTACGATTTGATAATAAAAGTAATTGTAATATCTCGTAACAAATATGGCACCATGGAAAAAGAAATAAAACTCAAGTTTAATAAAATCAATCGTGAAAAAAAAACATTTTCATCTTTAAAACTCTTGGAGTTTCGAACAAAAAAATAAATTTCCCCTCTTTTTAAAAATTCACGCATAAACAAAAAAAGAACCCCTTCTCTCTTCCTCCATTTTTCCACGGTTAAAATTTCTATTAAGATCGAGAAATATATTGAAAGTTTTTGTTTGCATTATAAATAAGAATAAAGCTTAGGAGCCAAAGATTCTTGGTTGGAACTCCCAGGAAGTAAACTTCAACCATGATTCGGATAAAGTTTTACGATGTGATTGAGTAAAGGGCTAATGGTGGCGAGTTATTTTAGTTTATCCCTTGGTACGTTTTAACACGTAGAAAAAAGCTACGGGGGAAGGTAAACCGCGAACGTTGTAGTAACCTCAATATTGGAATTGGCGTCTACTCTTTTTTTCTAACTCTAGCCGATTTTAAATAAAAAAGAATGAGTCGCTCCGCTTTCTGGATCAATAGATGAGGATCACGATAACTGGCAAGATTGAAGCTACTACCATAGTAAACGAAGCTTCTTCTTCTTGTAGTGCCTCTCTGACAACGAGCACTGGTACGATGGTATCAAAAAAGTGGCAGGATCCCAATGGATGCAGAACAGAATATGGCAAGGTTTGATAGAGATGATGAATGAAAATAATAAACTCACAAAATATCATCTGAAGAAGACCTCGGCGCTACGCCGCCCGCGCAGAGCAGTCGGAGCTAAAACCATCAGCAAGTGGATCAAGCAAACGTTCGAGAAGTGCCAGGTATGGACACCACAATCTTTGCACCACGTTCCGTACGTCACGCAGCGGCGTCTAACGCCCGGGCGCAAGGAATAGACATTTCTACCATTTTCAACGCTGTGATGAGCGGCCCATTCTAGGGTGTTTGCCACCAACCGATCTTGTCTGATACAGGGTACTTTGCAAACTTCATTGTAAATCGCAGGGTCTTTCTAGTTACCAACTACAGCTGCCGGCAAACTGCTGCCTGCCCTTGGACACCAAAAGGCTGCTCCTCCACCAACTAAATATATTCCCTCTCTGTCCCCTCTTTTCCAATAACAAACTACTGGCTTATGTGAACGCCCCTTTTCTGTACCAGCAACTTTCATATTCCGAAATAAAAATATTAAAACGATTTTAACTATTCCCGATGACCTCTTTGCCCACCATTAAAAAAAATCGATTGATTTAGAAACGTGATAAAAACATAATTTCAAGGATTCGTTTCGTTATTTTTTTTAAAAGAAAAAAGAAAAAAATCTTTTTTGTTTTCTCCGAGCAAAGCCAAGCTAAAAATATTTAAATAATAAGCCTTTTCATGACATTTAAAATGAAAATATTATAAAAGAGGAAAAATATGTTATTCGTACAAGAGGATATTCATATTTTCCTTTATCAAAGTAGCTAAGAAAAACGAAACAGGGACAATATATGTAGCATACTTACACACATTTTCAAGAGAAAAATTGCGTCAACAGCAATTCAACATTTATTTTTTCTCTTGATGGCTGAGATCAAGAAAGCTCGCGAAGAGGAAGAAAAAAAAAAAGAAAAACAAACAAATGAAAACCGATATCTTTGTGCTGAGAAAGCAGTAAGTGAACGGAGTTGAAAGAAGGGAGGAAAAAAAATATAAGGGAAAATTACAGTCGTAATTTTTATGCGAGGGGATGAAGATTGTTAACAATGCAGAAAAAATGCGGAGGGGGGGGGACACTTTATTAATTTCAAACTCATCTTTAGGTTTGCCCGATAAACTTGGACAAAATGGAATAAGGAAAAAATGTAACCTTGATAAGATATTTTTCCTTATTTACCCTTTTATTCCAGAAAATCTGGATGACTAAAAGGTTCCTCAAGAGACTAGAAAACAATTTTGATTGAAAAAAATGTACGTTATTGATTTTATTTAAGAAAAAATGAGAACAGATTCTTTTTTTGTGTCGGCAAGAATCTGATGGGAAAAATAAAGATGAAAGAAATATCTGTAGTGAGAGGCATTTTAAATGCACTGAAGTTCTAATTGTGGAATTTTGTTCTGGCTAACACTCTATCGCGCCTGAAATTCTTCCCCTAAAGTCCCCCATTGACCTCAAGGAATTTTTTCAAAAAGTAATATAGTCGAGGTCAAAAGCTGGGCTAGAGGGGAAGTATTTGTCAAAAAATGGAGATTCCAAAAAGCCTGAACTTTTTCCTAAAACTCAGCGCCACTTTGACCAGCGTTTCTCAGTTGTTCAAGCAAATCCAGGACAAAATCTCTTCACAACGCATCTGATATTCAAAGCAAAACTTCAAACTCGGAATGAACGCCCTAGTTCTTTGTACGCATTAACCCCTTTCTTTTTCTTTCCTTTTTTTTTTTTGAGAAAAAATCCTTTTTAGCTAAGGTAAACATGATATCGTTATAGTTGAATTTAATCAATGAACTAAAGAAGAATCCTTGAACTGAAATAATATATGCCTCCCGATCAGATAGCTGATATTAATCATCCTTACAGTATCGATAAATTCCGATGCCAAGATCCCAATCTGTTTGTTATTGATTTTCCTATATTTAAATCACTTTTTTTCCGAAATAAGATTTTTTTTATGAGCGCCACTTAAAAATTTTTAGGCTTGAAGAAAGTATTGAACTGAGGGGAGGGGGGTAGTCGGCACACAAAACCCATCTGTGAGCCAGAGCCATATATGGCCGGTTGCGGGTCATTCTGGCCATCTGAGAGCCATGTACTGCTAGTAATTCCTCCTCGCCCAATAAAGTCAGCGTGCCTTGATCAGCGACTGCTTTATGAGCCTTTTTTTTTGTAAAATGAGGGTAGGGAACCTATAATGCCCGCCTGGACACTGCGACCATCTTGTGGTCTACTGTGCCATGCCCTTTCTGTTTCATACTACTTAAATTGTAGTTCACTGAAGAACTCCAAGACTTTCGTAGAGGCCAAAGCCCTAATCACCTGAGGTGAGGGAAATGCTTCCGCAAGGATTCTGAGCCGGCATGCGGAGACAGTTTCGCAGAAACAGAGGATATGCTCCGCCATTTCTCTAGCTCCTGTGCACAGCCTCCAAGTTTCACTTTCGACCTTCCTCATTTTGTAGAGGTGGGCCCGAAGGACACAGTGGCCTGTAAGAAGGCCGGTGATCCTTTTAGCTCTTTCTTGGAGAGCGACAGAAGTAGCTTGACTCTGGTCCTAGAATACGCACCAATGAACTGTTTGGAGTGTCTAAGGCCGCGTTCTCTGTTCCATGCCAGCCTTCTCATTCTGAGGAGATCAACCTTATAATAATAAACCAATTCTTAATTAAAAATATCAAACCTAAAATAGGAACGAAATTCTGGTAGGTTTATCCTTGAACCACCCCGATCAATATCCCTCAACGGAATAATCGAAAAACTTGTTCGACCAAATGTTTAACACAATTTTATCATCCCTATGGAAAGTTTAAACTGTTTAACATAATAACTCTCCTAAGAGCTATCATTACTGAACCATTGAACATGAATGCGTATTACATCGCAACGACCCCCCCAGTTTACATACTTAATAACACCTGTATCATAATGCTGGAAAACACGGAGCTCCTCTTTCTCTCTCGAAAAAAAACTCGAGCCCTTTTAATATGATCCCTAAAGGAAACGTTTTAGACGAAGCCTTACGGAAGATTTTTCCCCACCCGTACATCATCTAATTTCGTGATGTCCTTTTTCTTCCCTTCAAAACATGCATGCGGTTATCGTAGGGAAGCTCGGCTTTCATTTCCGGTATAACTAGAAAGAGGGTGTGGGAAATATTGCAAGAAAGAGAGGTTAGAGACCTTTTATGATTCCCTGTGTACATTTTTGGAATAATAAAGACGTTAGATTCTCTCTGTTCTCTTATAAGAGTTTCGATGTAGCAAAAACTGTTTTGCATATAGCCCTCTAACTTACAAAACACCCAAGAGATATTTCCTTAATCGCTCTTAAATGAAATTATAAAGTTTTAAGTGAGGAAGGCAACGCCAGCAGATTGTTTGATAATGATCTAAATGAATTATGATCATGTTTTAAAGTACCGTGAAAGTAAACATTTAATTTTCGGCCGAAAAAAAGAAAATATGACCCAAATTGCAAAACGAAAAATTTTACGGAACAGTGAATTTTTTTTTTTCACCGGATGAAAAAAAAAAAGGTATAGAAGCTAAAAGCAAACAATTATACGCTCGAAAGCTGTATCGTTTGAAAAGTAAGCAAGGATGTGTACAAATCATTCACTTACCCGAACATCTGACACTGAGGGTGTAGTATTCAAACACATCAACCCCGGGTACAAAGCACGGAAATCGCAGAAAGAAATACAAGAAAAAGCGGAAAGGTTTTTCGCCGGGGAAAGTTTTAAAATTAATTAATGATTTTATACATTCGCTGAATGGATTTTCCATGGCGCTATGAAATTATCTACAGGCAAAAAAACAACGGGGTTTGCCGGTTCTCGCATGGCCCGTTGCTTGTTTTCACAGCAAAGTTTCGCCCAGAGGGAGGGAAAAGGTTAGCTAACGCCCCCTAGAAATAATTGCCCATGGAGAGTAAATATGTGGGAATTAAAAATTTAATAGAGGAAATGCGTATATTCGTACATGTCTTTCTCGCTACATTTTCAATCTTAAGAAAGCCAATAAAAAGTTAATGTTACAAGCGAGAGATTTTACAATTGATTTAGTTTGAAATTGGATTTTCCGAGAAAAACATATATCCATTAAGGTAAACAGCGCATTAAATGAGATCGTCATATCTTGACGATATTCGTTTATTGGAGTGTTATTAGATTGTAATTTTTAGATTCATTCTTCTTCTTCTTTAAATGCCCGCTCCTCGTCGGAGATTGGCGATCATCATGGCGATCCTAACTTTGGAGGCTGCCGAACGAAAAAGGGATACTGAACTTTGGCCGTACCAGTCTCTTAGATTCTTGAGCCAGGATGTTTTCCTCCGACCCGGTCTACGCCTGCCCTCAATCTTACCCTCCATCACCAGCTGCAGAAGGCGATACTTTCCGTTACGAATAATATGGCCGAAATATTCAAGCCTTCGCCTCTTGATCTCGAAGAGCACCTCCATCTCCTTGCCCATACGATTCAAGACTTCGACATTGCTTACTCGTGCGGTCCACGGAATTCGTAACATGCGGCGATATATCCACATTTCAAAAGCCGCCAACTTCTTATCCAGCACTTTTGTTAACGTCCACCCTTCATGCTCATATAAAAGAACAGGGAAGACGTAACAACGGACGATACGGATTCTTGTATTGAGACTAAGTTCACGCTTACACAACAGGTTTCGCATTTTCATGAAAGCATTCCTGGCTTGCTCTATTCGAGCCTTGACTTCCTGGCTGTAATCCCACTTCTCATTCAATAAACACCCCAGATATTTGTAAGAAGCAACACGCTCTACGGCTTAGATTCATTACTTCAGGTAAATGGTGGCCCCGACGACAACGGCGATTGTCCAAAAAAAGGCTTAGGGGAAGTAGAAAACCTTTTTTCGGTAGTCATAGACTCCCCTTCAGAGCTGAGAAGTAATTCCAACCGAAAACGAATAATATTTATAAAAAATCCGAGCTTAATAGCTTTAAATTGCAACTTTCCGATTTAACCGGGTTTAGTTTTCTGTATTCAATTCCAGTTCGGTAAATCAGGCAAAAATCGTTTAAAGTGATTTAAGATAGAGTTTCTGGTGAATAAAATGGGATCGAAGCCAACTTTGTATAACACTTACAGTTTCTAGACTATACGCTTTTAATGCGGGATGGATCGGTAACTAACGTTGGATGTTAATATTTGTAAAAGATTCTCCGATTGTAACTTAGGAGCGGCTGCTGTCCTTCGAGAATAAGGTGCTGAGGAGGATTCTAGGACCCAATATAGATCCCATTACCGGACGCGTGCGTGTTAAGACAAATGAGGAGATCCGGAGGCTCACCGACCAGCCTTTTATTACAAGCGTTATAAAATTGAGAAGGGCGAGACATATAGCAGTGGAGGACTATCAGGAAGCTGCTCGATGGTCGTCCAACGCGGCCATTGGGAAGGCCGCGACTGAGGATGCAGGTCGTGTGGGGACGCCGGACTGGAGGGCGGCGGCCCAGGATAGGTCTGAATGGCGGAAGCTCTGTGATGCGGCAATAAGGCTTCAAGCCATGTAAGTAAGTACGTAAACTTCTGATATCAGCAGAAAACTGAACTTTCGTGGGCCTTTTTAGAAGAGAAACTTAATATTTGTATGTTGATACACATGATTTTTTTCCATATTTCCTTTAATATTACAAACTTTCGTGACGTTCAAAATCGGTCAACCAATCACATTCTCAGTCTCTTTCTAAGGTCTCTATTTTACTAACAAAGCCGCGGTCAACCTACAACCTTCCACATCATCAGTGACCGGCTAAGGTAAATATTTCCCAGAACCTTCATTCCCTAAATAGTGTACGAAAACGCTATAATAGCTATAATAGGCTACCAACATTTCAAATTCGACTCCGCTTTCAAACGGTCATTAAACATCAACAGATATTGAGCAAGCTCGAATCCAGTAACGTACACAACTATATCATTATTTCACCCCAAACAATATCTCAATTTACTTCATCTATTTCCATAACAGCAGTTTCAAGTATCTATTAAATCTAGGATCGGTCTGTATCGTCGATAATGCATTTCGGTTATACGTTATACACAAAGCCACAGGATTCCTGCTGGCTATTTGTTCCATCGTAATTACACTGGTTAGCTTACCATATTTTAACATGAATCAAACAACGATAACATATATTATATTACTCCCATGTAATTAAAAGAAAATTTCCAATCAACTTACATTTATAAAATATTAACGGGACGTTCATTCTCTCGTTCGAACAATCCATTCAATAACTACTAAAAAAAAAAAAAATTCCCCATGACAATGAAATTCTATACGAGAATCAATTTCATTTCCTTCCAGTATTCTTTCGGGATTGTCTTTAGAAGAAAAGAAGAAAAGAGAATTGAAATGTTAGCGGTTGATCTGTGTAAGTCAATTTATTGAAGGTAATATAGCTGAAGGATTCTAGAGCTCTTTGTCAGTTAATAAACGTTATTTCCTCCGACGCCGTCTAAGTTTTTACTTCAATATTTTTCTCGTTTTAAGAGCGCGATAAAAACGGCAGGAGAATCATTCTTCTTTTTTTTTTCGAAATGTAAATAACTTTAAAACCACGCCCGTTATATTTCCACGTTTAAAAGTCTATTCAATCATAAATGGCGGTATATCTTCCCAGTTTGTTAAAAAGGTTAAAACACAAACCGCATTGATTCGATGAACCGATTCGTATGGGTCTGTGTTAATGAAATTTACATTTCACCATTATATAGGAAAGCATAGAATTCTCTCGCCAAGCGAGTGTGTATATTTTCATCAAACCTCGATTAAATGAATCACGTCGAGAGCGAAAGTTTTCACAACGTCCTTTTAAAAATAAAACAGGAACAGATATGGAAATTTCTCCCCTGACCGTGTTACGGATTTTGGAGAAAAGATGTTGATATCGTGAAGATTAGGATTTTATAAAAAAAAAAAAAAGGAAGAAAGGTAAAAAATTCAAGAGAGACCCGTCACGGAAAGCCTTTTTGCTACACATAAGAAGTAAGGAATATACTTTAACGGATATGTGACACGGATATAACCAATTATTCGGGATTTCGGAACTTCTTGGAACTTTGCGTGCTGTTAAGGGAATTTTTTCTTATGAAAAAATAAATCCGGCCTGAATATTTTTTGTTAAGTTTTTTTTTTTACTTCATCGAAAAAGAAAATTTTTTAACGCGAGCAGCAGGAAGTAAAAAGCGATTGTAAGGGGGGAGGGGAAAAAATCTCGTTTTCAAAACAAATAAGTTGAGAGTTTTTTTCTTTCATTTCGAAAACTCAATCTGTCGTCAGTTAATTATACATTTCAATGCTGTCATCTTTCATAAAACAGTATATATAATTTAATCAGAATTATATGATTTTGAAAATTGAATCGCATTTTTTTTTTACTCTGTAGAAAGGGAGAAAGGAATCGATCGGTAAAGGAAAGAAATAATTCTTTAGGACTGCTAGTGCTGACTCTTTTTATGCTCAGGGGTTTTGATTCGTAAATTTTACAGAAATAGCCCCAGTACATACAATGCTGATTCATAAATAATGTGATACAAGTAACACAGGCCTAATTTATAGTATTCAAAAGTATACTCGAAATTAACGGGCGGGTTCAATGATGTGCCGCAAGGATCTAACTATGGGCCGCTACTCTTTCAGTCTTTTCTTTGATTCCACCATTCATACAACATTACACAGGCCTAATTTATAGTAGTCAAAAGTATACTCGAAATTAACGGGCGCGTTCATTGATGTGCCGCAAGGATCTAACTTTGGGCCGCTACTCTTTCCGTCTTTTCTTTGATTCCAACATTCATATAAAAATTCACATCTTTCTAATGGCATTTTTCACCTCACATGATATGATCTGATATGCAACTTTTACCACTAAAGCAGACAGCAGGCAGTTAAGTGTCCATGTCAGAGGAGGTTTTAGTGAACAGGATTATTAAAAAAAACTTGGGTTAGTTAGTCACTGATAATAGGTTATGGGCCCAGACAAGCGTAAAAAATTCAAATTAATTAAAGCGGGCGGATTGGAGCGAGAAATCACAGTTTCGAGGAATCAAATTCAGACAAACTACGCAGGGAACGTCGGTGCGAATGTAAACATGAACGCTATTGGGGATCGAGGGGGGATCCTCGATAGAAAAACCCCGATTATTCTACCACAAAAGAACAAATTTACGGAGCTCCTAATAAGATATTATCATGAAGAAAGTTTCCATCAAGGGAGAGAGCACACACTTAATCAGATTAGACAGAAATACTGGATAATTCGTGGAGGATCAGCCGTCAGGAAAATATGCTCATCCTGCCCAACTTGTAGGGAGTTGAGACCAATCCCACAGGTGCCAACAATGCCAAAAAATCAATCCACAACAGCTTAGTTACAGCTACACAGCAGTAAATTAAACCAGACTGGCCCTTTAATTGCCTGGGCACAGTTTTCAGTTTTAGGCAACGGTTTTACTGCCAGCATTTTTAGGTCGAGTAGAATATGATCACCATTCAGTTCCAGTGTATGACTCAAAGAGAGCCTCTTCTTTATGTGCCGTCTCCGCGCTGGAGACGAGCAATCATGGCTGCGACTCGTACCTGATCTATTGCAAGAAGCGGCGTTTCTCATAATGTGGTATGGCCGAAATATTAGAGCTCCAGTCGCCTTTTCTACAAAGGAGATTAGCGAGGGCACTGGAGGAAAAGCTGGCTGAGATATCTGAGAAGGCTAAATTAAAAAGAAAAGGCAACTGGTGGGATAATAACGACTCTTCCTGAGAACCCAGGCCGTCTTAGGGATGTCTTTAAGAAACTCGTCTATAACTTAGGGAACATTTACATTACAGTCTACAGTAGGGAAACGAAAAAAAAAAACAAGACTAGCCTTAATTTGTTAAGCACGAAATCGAAAATCGATACAGAGAATATTTAAAGAGCAATTAACTTTAATTTATTTTCGGCGTTGTCAACGCAACCAGGTTGGCGTCACCTTCAATATCGAGGTTCAGTGCGCTTGACTTACTTTCCTTGTCACATAAAATTTCATACGTCCGCGATGCGTATATCATGGATACGGTTCGGTTCCTTTCTCCCTACACATCTCCCCCGAAAACTTCACATTTAACTTTTAAAAATAGGCGGTTACCGATCATTAACGCATTTTTCTTCGTTCCGCTCAACCGGTTTTACGAGGCAACAAAACCCCCTCCTCACCCGATTCGTCTTTGAATATTAACAAATAATCTGTTTACGACTCCACTAGCTTAAAATAATGGAATAATTTCTTTTCCCCTTTTCTACTGAAAAAAGAGATTTGCGCTGAAAAATTAGCGTGATTAAAAGGAGAAAAAAAAAGAATAAATAATGGCTCCTAGCAGTTGACTTTTCTTCCAGTAAATTAATGCCGGTGGATGGAAGGAAAAAGAAAAGAGAGAGAGGGAAGATTTACAAACATTTAGATGTTAAAGGTAAAAAGGGAAAAAGAACACGCATGAGAGTAAAAAGTTTTAGCTAAATGATTCAACTTAAAACCGGAAATAGTTTTAAATACGAACTAATTTTCGAGTTTACAGGGTCGAACATTATATACACCAGCCGCATTGTTCCCAGTCCAATCCCTAGATTCCTCTTTAGCTTCTCTATTCCATTCGGTATAGCCCAAGATGAAAATGAACGAGTTTCGCATTCCGGTTCCCCATAACATTATTATATCCCACAGGATTTTAAGCATAAGGAAATTGAAACGTTATAGTATTTATAGCAGGAAGCCTCTTTTAAAATATTCTTAAGCAAAAAAGGAAGCATTCCCATTTGTAAAGAGAGAAAAAATTTATTTTCCTTTGCAAGAAAAAAATATTTTCATTTTAATGAAAGTCATGGTGGTTAAGAGCTAAATATCTGAAAGAAGATTTCAACCAATACAGGAAATGAAAACATGAAGTTTAGGTAAAATGAAATGTTTTTCTCGCTGCCATCTGGGAACTGACACTTGAAGCACAATTTATTCCACAAGATTTCCGGGGTCGTGAAAATTTAAAGTGAATTCAAAAAAAAAAAAAATACTTTCCATTTTTATCAAATATATTTCTCAGTTGATCCAGTTCCATTTATCTCTTCCGATTTCTCAAATATATTCGCAAAAATTTTCTACAGGAGTGTTAAACCCTTTTTTTTCATCCCCCTTTTCTTTGACTTCGCAGTGACATGCGGGGAGAAAACAACACCGGTTTTATTAGAAATTTTTCTCGAAAGAGCGAAAAAATGCATAAAAACGTCAAACCTGTATATTAAATATCTCGCTTCGCATTTTATATGATTCATCGTCATGATAAATTTTAAACTGCTAGAAAGAAGCAACCATTAAAGTAGAAATTGAGGAAATTAAAACGATAATCCTTGAGTAATTCGCAAGTTTTAAAAAGAAGAAAAGTTTTCATGGTTCTTATATTTTATTATTAAGTTGCAAAATCAACCATTAAGAGGTTAAGACTCAGCGGATGATTTATTTAAACGTGTGTTTAGGTTAAAAGGAAGCCATGAAGATTCGATCACGACAATCCTATTTCCTTTTAGCTCAAAAACAAAAGCGAATGAAATCGTAGTCAAGATATTTAGCAAAATCAGCGCAAGGAGTTTTCTGAATAGGAAACTTTTGGGGCAAATTTAATTTTTTCACATTTTTTTTGTTTTATGAAAGTTTTTCTGAGTTTTTTCTAGTCAAACAAATCTTTTCACAAATTTTTCTTGTCCAACAAATCTTTTGCCAAATTTTTCTAGTCGAATAAATCTTTTGATAATTTCTTCCAGTCGAACAAATCTTTTGATCATTTTTTCTAGTCGAACAAATATTTTGATCATTTTTTCTAGTCAAACAAATTTTTCATCATTTCTTCTAGTCGAACAAATATTTTGATAATTTTTTCTAGTCGAACAAATCTTTTGATAATTTCTTCTAGTCGAACAAATCTTTTGATCATTTTTTCTAGTCGAACAAATCTTTTGATCATTTTTTCTAGTCGAACAAATCTTTTGATAATTTCTTCTAGTCGAACAAATCTTTTGATCATTTTTTCTAGTCGAACAAATTTTTTATCCATTTTTCTTCTTAAACAAGTCTTATGATCATTATTCTTCTTTAAATCAATTTTTCAAGGAAAAATATTTTAAAATAACCACAAAAAATGCCAAAATTTTTAAAGCACAAAAAGAGGTTTTTGAGAAGGGCTTTTCAAAAACCCAAAACCTGGTTGACTTTACCTTCAGTGCGCGGACTCAGATGCAACTGAACAAGCAACCAGCAAAGCTTTCTAAAATTTTTCCTAGCAACACTTTATCTGCAAAGATTTTTAAAAAGCTAATTCTCATCTCTCTATAAAACAAAGCAAAGAAAAAAAATTTAAAATTGTAAATGAAGCGAACTCTAATATCGCATAAAAAAATGAATACATATCGTAAATCGTTAAGTTAAAACAAAAGCCCATTTATTAACTCTTCAGATTAGAATTTTTTTGTATATTCCTACCCCCTCAAAAAAAAAACATTTCTATAAAAAAATGCAAATTTTTTTAAAAACAAAAAAAAAAAAAAGGAGAAAATTATCGTTCAAAGATGCTCATCCCCCCAAGTTCTATCGTTATCAAAAAAGATGATGGAAGCTTTTCCAAATGCTTTTTCTGACATTTCGAAAGCATTTATTACTATTTTAATAATATGCTTCCACTTGGATGAGCTTGGCCGAAAAGAAAAAGAGAGTTCCGAAGATACAGTATCATTGTTTACATATCTTGATTGAATTTTTAGATAAAGACGATTTTCGGAGTTTTTAGAAAATCGAGGATCCTTTGTTAGCAATTGTTTTTTTTTCCAAGCGTTGAACGAAAAATGAAACGGAGAGAAAAGAAAACTAATCAGAATGTTGCCAGAAATAAAATAAAAAAAAGTGAAGGGGTTGGATTTCGTAAAAAAAAAAAGGGAAAAAATTAAAGCTTGACTTTTTACTTTGAAGTCGTAGATTATAAATAATTTATATTAAATTAAAAGGAAAAAAAATGGAGGAAAATTTTGTTTTATGAGTATGTTTTAAATTAGATAAATTTAGTTCGTTACTTTGAAATGGGCCGCGTTTTGGAATTTTTACTCAGAATTTGATTATCAACATCTCCGCCTAACTGCTTAAGAAAAAAAGAAATTGCTAAAGCTTCAAAATGATATTTTCCAGGATTTTTCAATTCTCGAGCGCTTTAAGAAAAAGTAAAAGGGGTTGAGATTATGAAAGTAGGACTCGGAAATTTTTTCCTCGATTTAACAAAATATTTGAAAAAGGTTGTAAAAAAAATTCTAACCTGCTCTCACAATGGACCAGTGACTAATTGCGTGAGCAGAAGATCAAATATTCAAAATCCTTTAAAGGGAGACTTGACTTTTTGGTTCGATGCCTTGTGTATGCCGAACCTAAGCCCAGTCGATCAAGTTTTTAAGGCCGATAACCTTGACCCTAGACTGCGGTTTTGGGACAATGCGAGAAACGCTGCGGCTGGAATCCAAGTCTAGATGTCAAGTAATGTCATCCGAGAGACAACATCCAGGATTTAAAATTTTTTGAAGAAGTATCATGTACGGTTCGTGAATCCTTCGTCTCCAAGTGGTAGTGACTCCTGAACAAGTAAATAAATCATTTGGCGATAAGGATCCGCTATTTGTATATGATCCATTACCAATGTCATGAGTGCAGCACTAAGTAGAAATAGAAAATTGATCTAAAACGCTTTCATATTTTCATGGCTAGCTTATTATCCTTAAATAAATAAAAGTCGTGCGTGAACTTTCGATTTTATGCACCGCAATGAAAATGATTAATGGCTTCACACATGCAACGTTGTCAAAGAAACTTCAACGGGTGAATATAGTTTATGGGCAGGAAGAAAAACATGACGTGGAGATCCCTTTTTTTACTTAATCTGATTTTATTTTTTCTGCAATAGTTAAACGCTAACTAATAATTTACCGCACAAGAATAAGAGAATGTTAATAGAGGTTGTTTTACCAGAAGATTTCAAAGAAATGCTGGGCATGAATAAAGCTGGGATCGAAAGGCAGGATTAGATCACAGGTTTTTGGGCCTAGCTCGGCATGACCAAACCTCTGCTTCAGAAATCTTATACTGCTACTCAAGTCTCGTTATACCAATCTTGATCCTATCTCATAATGAATGATGAGGCTTTGATGTAGAGTCCTGCATCGGGTCGGGTTCGGGTTTTTAATCGGGTTCGGGTCGGGTTCGGGTCTGGAATCCTAAAAGTTTCCAAAATCCTAAAAGTGTTGACGCAAAAACGCAAATTTTTTGACCCCCAAATTTCGGGTTTTTTGAATCGGGTTTGAACCCGAACTTCGGCCTGATCCGTCGGGTTCGGGCCTACAGGTTTCGGGTTCGGGTCAGAAATCTGAAACCGGGTAATTTTCGGCCTGATGCAGGACTCTACTTTGATGAATCCTAAAAAATGTCTTCTTTAATAAATACTCATGTAGCACTATAGCGATTAGGGTAATGACGTCACTTAAATGCAATTAATGACGTCACCAAAAGAGTTTCTTGAACGACCTACTGCAAGAGTTGTCAGAGTCGCCGAAGTAAATGAAGACCTCACGTCATCCCATAAAATCTGCTGAACCTCCAAAAAATTCGAAAGAATATTTGTAAGATAAAGTCGAGGACACTCCGGCTACACTCGCTGTAAAATTGTCAAACAACGTTAACCAGCATCGCGTACAATTCTTGGCGTGTCTGAACAACATCTCTAACGCTTTAAATTCCTTTTCATTGTCAAAATCCGATGTTACTTAAATGTTTTATGAATATTTGTTTTCCATGTCCTGTCCCCATTCCCTTTTAATCTCCCTTCCTTTTATTCATTCATAAACAAAGCGCCCACATTATTCCACAAATTGCTTGTACGTTACAAAGATTTCCAAATTAAATGATGAAGGTCGCATGAACTTGTAAAGATTTGCTGTGGTAATTTACATGATAGGTCTAAGTATTGACTTTATGGAAGGACTTGAATGGAAAAGGGTAGGGGAGATTTGAAACAATGGAAGAGTGAATTTACCCCAGGTCCATTGTTGACTGTTGGAAACCCAGGGGGTCCATTGTGTCAAAACGTGCTTAAGTGGGGGTGGAAAGTACTCGACACATCCATCCCTTCATGTTCAGACTTTTCGCAGATGTCCGCTTTTTTTTTTTTGTTTTTATTCCTCGATTCTCAGAAAATGAATCCTCTAAGCTTCCCGGAAGAAGGTAATTGTCGCATATGAAGGGGGGATTTGTTCGAGGAGAAAATGTTTGACTAAGCAATTCCCCCGTTTAGTGAAAAGGGATGAAATCTCAGGAAGTGCAGTTGGGACCGTTAACATCAACAAATCGAAGCAGCGGAAGAAATTTAGCGAAGGAAAACTCGTTGTTCCATCCTCAAATCCTTATTATACAAGGGTCGGGGATTTCCTCAGCTTTTTATGAAGACTAGCGGTTGGAAATTTCGTTTATAAATCGCTCATGATGTGGGAATATTAAGGAATATGAGGGAGATATTTGATGGGGGGATAAAAAAAAAGTTTTTTTTTTTTTTTGGAAATCTCAAATATAACAAGCACTTTAAGTTTTTATGTACAAGGGAATAAAAAATGAAAAGTTGTTTTAAGAAAGTTTCAAGGCGAGTCTCAAATCTCATTCAAAATAAATGAGACTTCCCTACTTGTTTGGTGACCTGAACATTGATATCATCTGCAAAACGTTATTTTTAGCAGTCGACAAATTTCCCGACACTTTTTTAAATGGAATTCGGTGGAATAATATTTTTTACATTTTTATCGCGATATGAATCGGTTCGCTAATTAGAGACTTGAAGAAAACTCAAAAGAAAATAATAACTTCTTTCTGTTATTATTTTTTTTAAAATAGGGCCCTATTTAAGAAAATGAGAAAGTTGCGGGTCTTGCTTGGTGGCCCCAAGACAAAGGCGGCCCAATTCAGTTTCCAATTTTTTTAAGCACTTAGAAGTTATAATTTTAACTGACTCACTCTCACCAACCATGCATCAACTTCAATTTTTAATTTACTCTTTATCTGCTCCCTTGGCCCTTCACTCGAGTTACGCTAATTGAGTAAGTTGCGGCACGAAAGATGGCTAAATTGCGCCACTATATTTAAAATTAGAAAAATTAAAAGTCTTTTTGCCTCCCATCTGGAGTAGGGCGCGGGGGGCCAAATACCCGCCCGCCTAAATCCTTTTTCAAAATTGAGATTCCGAGACCAAAGAAACGGAGCGGATCCAAACGACGACGATTCATCCTAAGAAAAAGGACTTTGATTTGCGGAGCACATGGAATGTGAGGAGTCTCAACAGCCCAGGAGCGGTTCAGGGGCTACCCGCGACGCTTAAGAAATACCGGATCTAACTTGTGGCCCTGCAAGAGATGAGATTGCCCGGGAAAGGAAAGCCAAATCCTCTGGCTTCACGCACTTCTATAGTCGCCATGACACGGCACGCGAGTTGGGCACCAGGTTTTCGGTGCAGGATGATCTCCTGCCAAGTGTCCTGGAAGCTAGGACGCATCTGACTTGTTTACAACAGTTTACCTTTTTTCTTGTCACAATTCGACATAATTTTTTATCGCGCTACGTATCCTTTTTTATAATTGGCCAACAGTGGAGCAACTCGTACACCTCTCCTCATGTCTAGCTCGTACCTCTCCTCATGTCTAGCTCGTACCTCTCCTCATGTCTAGCTCGTATCCGAGCTTAGATCATCATTTGCAAAGCTCATCAGAGTCCAAACCGGTCCCAATTCCTCAAGTTGCTCATTTACAAAATTATTTCTCAACCAAAGGAAAAAGAACGAAAACCTTCGAACCTAAAAAATTTATTTCTCACAATCCTATAAGTGTTAATAAAAAAATTGAATAAACCAAAACAAGAAACCTCCTTAAAACTCACTCATCCCTAAACATATCGAATTAAGTCAAAACTCTTAAACTGTTTACGGGTCGCTAATCGCATTGCGTACAAAGAACAACGGGGGGAAAAAAAACCGCCCATCCATTCTCCCGAACTTACGCCTTATGTCAATTTGACGTAAAGCAACACGCTCCATTGTAAAATATATATAATCTCCCTCAAAGTAATGAGATTTTCGACTGCAATCTTGTTACAATGACTTTAATACCCTTAAGCGTATCTTCCACCCCTTCAACAAAACTAACATTCTAAAACTCACCTAAAATCGAAAATCCGAGTTTAAAAAAATCCGATCTCCCAAAAATAGGATCGTTTTCAAAAAAAACCACCCAAATCACAATAATACACGATTGTTAGATCGTGTTCAAATCACTAATTATGTCACTCACTTCACTTTCTTTTAAATTTTTTCTTCAAACCTGCAGCAAAAAAATTTTTTTTTTTACTGATTTTAAGCTCTTTTGGAAAACTGCCAAGATGCATTAAGACTATATGCCTCATCAAAAAAATTAGTGGGAATGAATTTTCAAACAGGTTAATACGTTGATTGATGTAACATAAAAATTTTGGCTAATGGCCATAAGAAATCGAAAAAAAAAAAAAAAGGGATACGACTTATCCCCATGGAAAACCTTTAGCGATAAATTACATCCCCGACTTTTTTTTAACCGCTTGAAAATTTTCCCGGAGGCGGTGTGACCGGCCGGGGTTTAACCACGTGGGTTTCCACAATGTGAAAATAAAAAAAAATCGGAGTTAAATGATGGTTGCGGTCATTGAAAAATTGCAGAAAAAAACTGGAATTTTTAATCGAAAGTTTGAGGTTAAAAAAAATACACACGGATCTCTCTTCAGTTTTTTTTTTTTTAAACTGAATTCTTAATTTAGATTTAAAAAATTTCGGCACGGAAAAAAATAAAAATTTTTAAATTTCTCTCTCGCTATAAATATCTTTTAAAATAATAACAGACTCTTCAAAAATGTCAAAGTGCACCCCATTAAGCATTTTTCGGATCTTAATCCAACGGCAGGCAATTTTCCCATAAACACGAAACCCAACACTTACTGATTACTAAATTACTTAATACAGTAAGTATCTGAATTTCATAGGAAAAAAAAATCTAAGCCACATTTCTTTTTTAATTTTTTTAATCCCGACACGATCTACCTATTATTTCTCATCACCTTTCCCCGCTGCAATTCAAACTCATAACGTATTTTCCAATAAAAAATTCGTATTCCAAATTTCCATCAAAAAGCTCATAATTCACCAACACACCCGGTTTAATTACAAAAATTATTAAGTCTTAACGGGGAAGAAATTTTCCAAATTAATTTTTTTTTTTTTAAATGTGAAATTCTCTCACGTATATCCAAATTTACGGGAGAAAAGCGCGTAACGAAAAAAGTTGTTCAACGGAAACGGAAAAGTCAAACTTTCCTGCCGTTAGACGTTAACCGAACTGCCAAACTCCAGGGCTATGCAGTCGCACCAACGTCTGCGTTTAAATTCACGCAGTTAAAGCAACAAGGGTGGAGGAACAGCTTTTTATATCTTTATCTTACTCGTTGCAGTCGAGATTAAAATATGAGATGTTCCTCACGTTGGATGTTGGCCTACATAATCATCTTCCTTGAAACTTTTGCTTTTCGATTTTCGGGGAAAGGAAAAAAGAAGAAGAGAAGAAAAAAAAGCTTTCTTGGAAATTATGCAAACCTTTTTCTCTCTTCTGATAAATTTTGTTTTTGCTGGATTTTGATGATTATGTAAGCTTTGTTTAACGAAGGCATAATTTGGTCGAAAAATTTCAAGGTCACGGGTAAAGCTCCTTTTATCATTAGGCTAAAATTATTAAAACGCAAACTAAGACCAATTAATGGATTTTAAATTGAAAAAGATGTCAAAAGCGGAGATATTTTGCAAGTCTGAACATGTTGAACATTGCAGAAACTTGTCTATCAGTTGCAGCGCGTTGACATTTGACAGTGAAATGGTTTTTTTCGAAGTCGCACAACTGCCCATCCATTAAGTTACTGCCATCAAGCTAAAGATTCGAAAAAGATCCAGACTAGGTTGGGCCAAGAGCAAGGCACCCGACAGAACGTGCCTTATTTTTATGAACTGCCCATTAAAAGATCTACAAACTTTCCTTAATAATTATTATTAATTTTTTTAAATATAATTAATTACCTGAAATAATATAAAAAATTGATTTAACTAACGGAAATGAGTTCATCGCTCATCCATCAACTTTGTCCTTGTTGCTGTAGGTTCGCTCAATATTCTCACGTTAGTTTCAATTGACTACCAGCGGTTGACAGATAAATAGGTAAGTACGATTTCACTATCAAAACATTTTTTTTTTTTAAAAACTATTAGAATTTAAAATAGATATTAACCATTTGATATTTTTGCAGACCATAAAAAAGGTTACAAACATTCAAATTTTACAAAACCAAATTTAAAATGTGGCGGGGAATAATTTTATCCGCACAAAATTTGCATTAAGAATCATTTAATCACACTTTTAACAAAACCAATACTATCCCTCACTTAATTTTAAAATTTTGGTGGTAACCAAGCCAAAATTAGAGCAGCAAAGAAAAAGATCATGCGGCTTGATCAATATTATATTCATATTACGCAATGTTACATTAATACACTGTCGCCAAAGATTAGTGCAATAGATCTTCAACAACTTTGACAAGTAGCTGGATCTCCGCTCACTATGGAAAATCTCTATAAACAAAATTGCCAAAAATATGACTGACCGAATTTACTGCAAAAAAATTGTCCATCCTTTGCCAAGACCAAAGAGCTGAAACTCTTCTAATATTATAAGTTTTTACCCCTCTTGACTAGTAATTGCAAAATTTTGACACTAATTTGCAGGCATGAAATTAAATAGAGATAGGAAGATTTTTGGCTCTAATAAAAAATACTTAACTTCCTTCTATAGAAAATTTTGATTTTTAAATGTAGTCTCAAATCATTTTTTTTATATTTACAAAATTTCTCATTGCAGAATTACCGCAAAAAAAAAACCGCATCAACAATCATGGGCCCTACCACAAGGACCATACACGCTATATTGCATTTAGCAATGATATCATCATTTGGTAAATAAGTTTATTTTATCCTTAAAAATTTATTTTTCCCCATCTTCATTAATTAAAAATTTGAAGGCCAAAAATTTAACAAAAGCTCACGATATTCTATGATTTACAATGCGTGCTTTAAATTTTTTTGTAGTTGTGTCCAACACGACGGAAAATTACATAGATTCATCACCTGACAATATGGTGGATGAGAATGTTACAGAATCAAATGACACAACAGAGCCCACAGCAACCTCGTCATTTACTACAGTCTGGAATTATTACGGATCCACAAATGAATCGGATTCTGCAACAGCTACACCTACGACTTATACACCATCAACTTCAACCCCTTCACATCATTCTACGGGATACCCATACACTACAAGTAGAACCCATTATGAATTAAACAAGACAAAATCATATAATTACACCACAACACCATATCCGTTTACCACTCCATATCCATATTCCACTCCATACCCATATTCCACTCCATATCCATATTCCACTCCATATCCATATACCACTCCATATCCATATACCACTCCATATCCATATACAACATCTTACCCATACATGAGGACTTCTTACTATTATCAACCGACTAGTCCAAGATATTACAACCCATATCACACTTCTCCACATTATGTCAGGCCTACTCCTCCAATGTATCCGTACATGCCTCCACATGAAATAGGAAGAGCTGCAAGTCCTCCTTATATGTCACCACCTAAATCTCAAACAAATTTCATTGGACACAATCACAATGCTCCGGTCGTATATAAAATCTGTGTGAACTGCACTTTTCATAATTGGGGATCTCATGAAGAGAAAATTGATTTTGGAAAAAACAACACTGAAGACAAAAATGACAATTCTCATAATTCAACACACGAGGGAATGAGTGATCATGTATGGTGAATAATTAATTTGATTTGTGAATTGAAAATGCTGCAAAATTATCATTCGATGAATTTTTTAATTCAACTCTGTTAAGTCTCTAGAATCAGATAATTACAAATTGATAGCAAAACTAAAATTGTTTCTTCTATTATAATCATAACCTCTAAGATAAAAAAATAACAAGATTACATTACGAGATGAGATGAAAATCTACTGGATTTAAAAAAAAATCACTTTAAATCATTTTTCATGTCATAAGCTTGAGTTTTAATGACAAGGGGAACTCATAACCTCAATTTCATTACATGAAGCCTATAAATTACTTGCGTTATATCAAAAGTCAAAAATAATAAACCCCTGATTCAGTTTTAATGCTCCATAAATCAGCATCCAAGAGAAATGCTTGATTCAAGCATACTATTATTAATCACAGATCACAAGGTTGAAAAAGCTACCTTAATCCAGAATGTAATCCATTTTCTACAATAAAACAAATCAGGGCATGTACACAACATGTAACGTCAAGAGTTGTTCATAACCTCAAAATTTGGTTGCACTGCATTGCATTCCGTTAACCCACAAATCACTTATCACATTTATGATTGATAACACACAATTGTGGTCAAAAATAATAAACCATCGGTTCCATTGTAATGCTAAAAAATTTGCCTCTTTATAACTGATGTTACAATTTCCAGCAAGTGACAACTAGTATCAAATCAAGGAAAAAAAATTCATCAATCGGTACTTGTTGTGTAATTTAATTCCAATGCTTTTAATGAACAAAAATCTAATTAAATTAAGTTATTAGCCAAACCATAACGCACCTCATACCATTAACTGTTAAAAACAGGTAAAAGGAAAAATAATCAGCACTATTTTCTGGTAAAACAACTGCACATTCAAAACAAAATGATATGGTGGTGGAGCTACATAAATCACTATTTTACTGAATTTTCTTGTTTATTAACCTTATTTTGTTCTGGAGATTTATTAAAATTAAATTTTTTGAATGCCCTTATTTTACCTACACTAAAAAAATTCAAAAATATTGAAAAATTGACTCACCAAAAGACGATGAATTGAAGAACACATGTGGAGAAAAACGTCCGCCATTACCGTATGCGATGGACTCCTCGTTGATTTTCCAATTTACACAACACGAACACATTAACACTTTCATTATTAATTAAATAAATTCACAGTAAAATTATAAATCACTCGCGTTTAAAGATCTGTAAGCATGAATGTTTACGAAAACCCGACCGCGAAAACCGTATACTCACCGTTAAGAAATAACGGCAGATGCAAACGTGATGCATCTTGTCCTCCTTCTTCTTCAAAAACTTGCAGGACGCCAACTGTTGAATCTTAAAAGTCCCTAAATTATGCACTTGATAAATTTAAATTAAAAACGAATTTCGTTTACAGTTTTTGCTTTTATAATAATTAAAATACGAAATTGGATTGTTTATTAAAAAATGATTCGATATTTACTTTATATCAAGGGCGAATTCGTTCGGATTTCACAGGTAAACCATGGGTAAACGAATCGATGACGTCACAGTACCACTCAAATAAATATGGCGACTTTTTTTTTTGGACAAAAAGTTTTTTTACAGGAATCTCATATGCAGGGAAGAATGGTATATTTAAATAAGAAAAAATCTTTTTTTTTGGCTGCATAGTGCCAGCAGCCATGATGCGATGATGAAACAAGTCCTTTGGCTTTGAAACAATCAGCAGGTTCTTTTACAGGGTAATTTCTAATAAGGAATGATATCTATGAATAACGACGACAATTGATTTTGTTACATAATATATTAGTTATGACCATTTATAATTATATTCATTATATAAATACATTCATTGAAAACTTAACATATAAACATGGATGAATAAAACAATTAACTATTGTAGAGATTGCAAAAATTACACAATAGTCTGCACCCTAAAATATATAAATAACTGGTGCGTTTATGGCACATGGACTACATTCTTTTAAAATTGCCTATGGCCACGATTATGGACTGGTTAATTTAATTCTAATTAAAATTAACGATTTCACATTTAAAATTAAAAATAATTAGTCAGTGGCCTTATGCCTAAACACAAGCGGCCTAATAAAATTTTTTAAGTTAACAAATTAAAAAAATGACTTAAAAATCTAAAGTATTAGTAGGTATACGATTTTTTTTGGAGAATTGTAAAAAATAAAAAAAATATTTAGGTGGTAATAATGAAAGAACGTAAAAAAATGGCACATGCGTTTTCGCATAGGAACCCTTTACATAACAAGGAACATTTAAACAGAAACAAAATTGACTCAAGAAATAATAATAGCTACACCATGATTTTAAGGCCATTTTTGAATTTATACCTGGAGGGCGAAAAAATTATGGTTTTAGTAAAATAAAGTACTTGACGATTAAGTTAACTTACATTTAAATTTTTTTTATTACCAATTCATTTCATATTTGCCACAAAATAAAATTGAGCAATTAAAATTCGGTAACGGTTGTAGGAATTTTCAAGTTGCAAATGGAATTTAGGCTAAAATTAAATTCAAAATAAAAAATAGATAAAATTAGTCTTAAGTTTTTCTTCAAGAACTTTTTTGAATAAGTTTTGATTTTTAACAAAACAAAATTGAAAGAAAAGTGCCATTTTAAAACTATAAAAATTCTACATGGCAAATCTGATATGACTTAGCTTTTATAAAAATGGCGAAGAAATTCGTCTTCGTAGCAATTTGCAACGGTTTGAATTGACTATAAAATTTTTTTTGAGAAAAAAATAAAATTAAAACAGAAATCTGAGATCTTTTAGATAACCAATGCAAATCACTTTTTTTTTTTGACTAAGTTTATTCGTTAGTAAAATTAACGGCGAGCGGAACGACTGAATCGTACAAAACAAACGCTTCTTCGTTGTTGGTCATATAATTTTAAGAGATCTATATACCACTTTTTTGAAGCGCTTTTATTTAAAAAAAGTACAAATCAGTCGGCGCTCGCCGGACTGATCACAAATTATTGCCGTTTTCCGAGGATTCTCTCCTTCCAACAGTAAAAACTCTGTTGTATTTTGCTTTTAAATCCTTTGTGAATTCTTCTTTTAGAATTTCTAAACACCTAAAAATAGAATGATAATTAATAAAAATTCATTTTAAAAGTAGGCTCCTGCAGGCTGAGGGGAACAATTTAATATCTTACTTTCTGTAAACAGCAGAACTTCTAAATTTAGCAATATCGAATGATGGAGCATGTGGCATATGAACCATGAAAGCGTTTGGTAACACGATAAATTCGTAGCCTTTAGCTTCCAGTTCCATAATATGAGCTACTTTGTTCCATCCGAAACCGACGAAACGAGTATCGTACATTGGAATATCTTTTTTTACTACGATGTAAGGCTCGTAATCGGGTTCCCATAAAACTTTGTAAGGACTAGTTGCAGTTCTCCACTTCGTGTAGTTGGTTGGAGCGTGACCTTTAGGCCACACGTGATATCGAAATGTGAATAAAGAACCCATATCCAGCATACGAAGGAGGTCGGCTTTGCTTCTTGGAAATGTGATTCGATATCTTTGAGTTTCGAAAGCAGGAACCACCAAAGCCTAAAAATAAATATCTAGTTAGTTCAAAGTGAAGGGTCGAACTTGAAAGAGTCTTTCTTGTCGAACAAAATATTTCAGAATTTTTTCTTGTTGTAATTCTTAAATTTTGATTTAAGATTTTACAAACCCTCTTTCAGAAATTATTTATACAGCTCACGATCAATCTCTCCTTAAATTTCTATTACCTTATGAGAACTTTCTAAATCCAAGATCATAACACACGTTTTCAAATATTCATACAGCCCAAACATTGGCAAAAAATCTATATCCGTTAAGAATACATAAGGCGTTTTCACTTGCTGCAAAGCTACGTTCCTCAATAAATTAACTGGATAGAAATTCTGAAACAAAAAAAAACTTCCTTAAAAAAGTTCTTTCAAAATTTTCAAAACACTAAAAAAAAATCTCTTACCCCTTCTTTATAAACAATATGATACCCAATATTTTTCCTGCTGCTAAGAATTTCAGAGCTAAGAGCATAACTTAAAAATTGTTGAGCTTCTGCATCAGACATATACAAAGTAAGGCTAATAGGTCCTTCCCAATGTTTTAAAAGATTCTCAACCATTTGAAGCCTATCCATAGATAACTGAGCTACCAAAGTCACATCAGCTCCGTCTATAGACGGTTCGTAATCGTAATCTAAAAAATATAAATGAGTACGCAGGCTAGACACTCTAGCCCGGCGAAATTCATAACATTGATCTTCTTCGTTAAGCTGCCGAAGTTCTTGCTGCGCCACGGATGGTTTAGTCATATTGCAACCGAATAATTCACGCCGCAATAAATTTCCATCGTATTCAAGGAAGGTCAGATATAAATTTCGAAAAAACTCAACGTGTTTGTTTTGAACTTTTAGTTTTTTAGGCGAGTTCCAATGGATAACCTAAAAAAACCAAATAAAGTAAAAATTATTTTCAAAAAATTTAAAATAATTTTTTTTAAAAATACCTTTAAGTCAGTAACTTCGGTGTAGCAAAGCTCGCTACGAGTATTATCACTAAGTTGCACATTCCACTGACACGGCAGTTTATAAACGAGTTCAGGATATTGCTTTATAATGGCATTTAAAATATCTTGATCGGCGAGACTAGTTGAATACATTGTGATTAAATCTCGTTCTGCAATGAAGCGCCAAAGATGAGCCCATTTTAAACGACGTAGACGTTTCATGTGAAGCAAGATGACTCCAGTGTTATAGCTAAAAATAAAAAATTAAAAATCAGAATTCAGTAAATCAATTTATCAAAAATAAATTTCTTACCCTCTGCCTAACGCAGGCCAAGGACGATGATTCTTCCATAATTTTCCCAAATACCAATCACTTTGATTCTCCACCAAACCAAACGCTTGTTTATCAGACATTTTAGACATTAACTTCCATAATTCAGCAATATCAGTTGCAAATGTGACATCAGTATCGAGTACAACTACTCTTGAGAGATTTCTAGGGAGTATTTTTGGAAGCGTAAGTTTCATAAGACCATAAACACCTGAATAATGTTTGTTTGGTATCCATGATACATCAGGGACAACTCTATCAGCTGGATAAAATTTTACTTCAACTAAAAAAATAATGAAAAAAATTAATTACTTGTATAAAACAATACAATCTAATAAAATTTATTTTTTCAAACCTTGAGGAACAGTCCATGTTTTGAAAAGAGTCTCGAGAATATGCTGAGCAACAGAATCTGCGATGAAATGAAAATGTAATGGGTTTCTTCGATAAAACAAAATAGATTTGATGAGAGTTACTACAGATCGAGATGCATTATATCCAGCACAGACGATGGCAACATGAATTACTTCACATTTCGGAACTTCCGCCTCCTGAAATAATTCAAATTTTTAATGAGTGAATCAAAAATTTTACAAGAAATGCTTTACTGACCTTGGTGCATTTAAAATATGTGGGTGATTCAGTCGTGTGATTAAGAACTGCTTGCTTCATTGCTTGAACCAACTGTCCTTGACTTAAACTCAGCTGATGCCTTAATAAGTAATTTTGCTCTTCCATCTCTCTAACTCTACCTGCCAATTGAGCCTCTCGACCAGTAAATCCAAGCATATTATCACCTGCAACTATAAAAAAATGTAAGTGCAAACTAATTAAATAAAAAATTCTCAACAATAACATTTAATTCTTACCATGTTGTTCTAATCGTATTGTGCAAAAAAGCAAAATAGAAGCCGCTATTGCTCCAAGTATAAAAGCACCCATCCAGTGTCTACCCATATTATTCCATAATCCATTGTAACTCCTTCTACGAGCTATTTTCACTCAAAGACTAAACACTTTTTCAATTTTTTTATAAGGTATTAAATTCATTGAATATAATATGAATATTATTGCACCTGTTTAAAAAAAATAAAAATGATTTCAACCAATTAAAATTGATAACTGACGATTTTTTTCCAACAGCTGAATAATCTAAAATACTTACAATGTAACTTTATCCTTGTTTAAAAATATTTGCCGGCATCCGGCGTTATATTACTGATAATGAATTTTTTTTCATCCATGAAAAATGTAAATGTCAGGTGCTTAACGCAATTTCGATTGTAAATATTCAACGAAAACTCTTATAAATCCTTCATGAAAACTGTTTGGCAGTTATGGAATCTAAACTTGAATATCACAGCTACCAGAAATGTAAATTTTTAATCGCCTAATTGTTTGAACAATTAAATTTTAATTCAATGCACTTTACTTTGTTTATTTACTGCCAGTTTTTTGATCTAAAAGTAAAACTTCGGTGATTTACAGTCTGCCAACCTAAAAACACAAAATTCTCCCATTAATTCGCCAACGTAACAACGAAAAAACACTCAAAACCATTGCCAACTTTACATTAAAACGTGCAATGCTATTTGCCGATCCATATTTTTTTTTCGCCGATTTTGTGTATTTATTTAATGCGGCGTGTTGTGATTTAAAGAGATATTCTAGTAGTTTCATTAATTAATTACGTGACAACGACTTCAAATATGGTAGAACAAAGAGAGATTGAGAGTAATGTCGTTGAAATTTCTAAAATATCAACACGGCGAGTACAGTGTGTTGGACCATGTTTTTTAAGATATTACAAACGACTTCAGGGGCATTCAGGTTTAGACGAATCAAACGATGAAATAAATGAAGAGGTTGAAGATACCGGGCCTATCGATTTTGAAGATGACGTTGAGTTCCTACGAAGTTTGGATCCTAAAGATTGGAAAAATCAAGATCATTATGCTGTTTTGGGTATTAAGTGGCTTCGCCATAAAGCAAGTGAAGATGTTATAAAAAGAGCGTATCGGGCGAAGGTTTTGAAGCATCATCCGGATAAAAGAAAAGCAGCAGGTGAAGAAGTGCGCCAGGATGATGATTATTTCACGTGTATCAGTAAAGCTTGGGAAATACTTGGGAATAAAGAAAAGAGAAGATCATATGATTCTGTAGATCCGTTATTTAATGATGATGTCCCTTCGAGTAATGAGAATTCTAGAAAAAACTTTTTTGAAGTGTTTGGACCTGTTTTTGATAGAAATGCAAGGTGGTCTGAGAGAAAACCTGTTCCGAAATTGGGTGGGATTGATTGCGCAAGAGAACAGGTTGAAAAATTTTATAATTTCTGGTATGATTTTGAATCGTGGAGAGAATATTCGTATTTAGATGAGGATGAAAAGGATAAAGGACAAGATAGGGATGAAAGGCGGTATATTGATAAACAAAATAAAGCAGCTAGAGCTAAACTGAAAAAAGAAGAAATGGCAAGGATTCGTAGTTTGGTTGACACTGCTTATGATATAGATCCTAGAATTGCTAAATTTAGAAATGATGATAAGGAAAAGAAATTAGCATACAAAAGAGCAAAACAGGAAGCTGCAAAAGCTAAACAAGAAGAACAAGAAAGGTTATTAAAGGAAGCAGAGGAGAAAGCAAGGAGAGAAAAGGAAGCAGCTGAGGCTGAAGAGAAAGCTAAGCAAGAAGCATTGAAACAAGAACGAGATGCACTAAAACGCCAAATGAAGCAGAAGAAAAAAGTTTTACGAGATCTATGCAAAACTAATAATTATTACATATCTGAAGAACGAGAATTAGTGAATCATATGACTGGTGTTGAGAAAATTTGCGAAACATTTCAACTTGCTGAAATAACGGAGTTGATAGATAAAATCAAAATTAGTGGAAGAGAAGCTCTTGTGAAATCAATAGCTAACATGGAAAAAAAATTGGAGGAAGAAAGGGTAGCTCATTTAAAAACCAGTAGTTCAAGTAAAGGTGATAATGGTAGTGGAAAAAAAGGATCAGAATGGACGATTGAAAGTTTGCAATTATTAATAAAGGCTGTGAATTTATTTCCTGCTGGAACTAATCAACGATGGGAGGTTGTGGCTGAATTTATTAATCAACACAGTACAAATGGAAATAAGCATACAGCAAAAGAAGTTTTGGCTAAGGCAAAAGATTTAAAAAATGACGATTTTTCAAGGAATGTATTGAAAGAGACGGCTAATAAAAAAGCATTTGATAATTTTGAAAAAGAGAAAAAGGTAGCTAAGAGCTTGGAGGCTGTAGGGGATGATAGTAAGACTTCGGAGAGGTTTGATACACCAGCGGAGCAACAGGGTTTGGCACCATGGACGGCTAATGAGCAGCAATTGTTAGAGCAAGCATTAAGGTTTGTTTTTTTAACAATTTGAAAGTAAGAAAAATGGCAGTGTTGTAATTTTTTTGTTTTTTGCAGAACTTATGGGCCTAATACACCGGAGAGATGGGATCAGATTGCAAAATGCGTCCCTGGCCGTTCGAAAAAAGACTGTATGAGGAGATACAAAGAATTAGCTGAAATGGTGCGAGCTAAAAAAGCCGCCCAAGCTGCTGCCAGTAAATAACATAATTGACTTTTAGAACTTATAAAAATTGAATTTTTGTTTTGTAAATGATTAATTTTTTTCAGTTTTAATTATAAAACTTAATTGAAGCTCTTAATTCAGTTTAAATTTATTTTTCCTCATACAAAAATGTCAGTAAATTGAAGCAAATAATTTTCTGAAAAAGAAGCCCGTGCTTTCTCTTTTAGTATCTTGAATCTAACTAAGATCTGTTCATTGTGAAGACGCTCTGAAGTCTTGAGAGTTTTGCATAATAATTTTACAGCACAAAAGTGGGGACTTAAAAATATTAAAAATTATGTGATTAATCTCTGCTCAATTCCCTTATCTGCTAAACTTTTGATAAAACCTTAAGAATTAGCCCTACCCAGATTCTTAAGAGCCCAAAAATGTAAAATCCTGGAATGTTAACATATTTCCGTACATTTTACCTATTTTTTTAAGATACGATTTGAAAGAAGTTTCACTTCAAAAAATTATGTGAATTAAACAACTGATTTATTGAAAAATAAAATAAGTAGATATCATTATAGACAAGAAAAATAATGATCGTTTTTTAAAATTTGATGTGGGATTTGTAATTCAGGTGTATATTAAAATCAACAAATGACTTTTTCAGTTATTTTATCGACTTAATCAGATTAAACTCAAATCTCATACTTTTAATTGGTTAAAATTTAAATTAAACTAAATCTTCAATATCTTCTTTTTCCTTTCATAACCTCCCACTTTAAAAGCATTTAGTAAAGATCCTACTTGACAAACAAAAAATTTTTAAATAATTAATATCTAAAAATATCAAATAAGTCGTTTGATTTATAATTTCAAAATAAAATAAAAAAATACAAGAAAAAATTAAAAACGGTCATGTTCTATAGATCCTGAACATAACGGTAAAAAATTTTTTTTAACTATCATACTTTTTAAAGTACTTAAATATTTACATTCTCGACACGATACAATTAACTTTCGAAATAAAATTCACAAATAAAAAACGTAACAAATTATTTACACAGCTCTGCTGATGGTTAAATCGTAATAAAATGATATTTTTCGTACTACTATCATATTACTTGCTTCTGATTTTATTAAACATCTTGTATCGAAGATGTTTTGCATTGAGCAAAGTAAACAAACGATTACATGGAAAACTTACCACCAGGCGTAATTATAAAATTTATTACATTCAAAATTAAACCGGACGAATAATATTTTTATACATTACAACACATAATATTTTCACATTAAATAAAAGAAAAATTAATTATCGAAATTGTATCACACACAGCTAAAATGCTCTTCCGACATTTTGATTTGACGTCAGTGTTGCCAACCAAACAACTTTCCCTAAAAATCAAAATGGCGATGATGTTTTGATTTTATTTAATGGAATTTAAGTACCACAACCGTGATAGAGAAAAGGCATTGATAAATGGTGTGACTATTTAAATTGACGACTGTTTTTAAAATTTAATTGTAATTACAATCTCGGAAATGGCAATAACATTTTCATTTTATATAATTATATACGTTGGTACGTAAGATAAGTGTATTTCCAATTTTTTTCTATCAGTCTTAAAACTACAAGGAAAATACGTGTCCTTTCCAATTTCGTAAACACCCTGCGTATGAGAATCATTTTTAATTACATATTTTTTTATATTATTTTTACAATAGAACATTCAAGATATGCTATAGCACCTTTTCTGAGAATAATTTTATATTGCATGCTAATAACTTTGATAAATGACTTTCACAACATGAAAAAAGGCGAATGAATGTGATAGAATATAAGAACCTTTCGTAATAGACTGTACATTTCGATGCATTCCTAATAGAGCCGTCATTAAATTATATCAACTAAAAATATAAAAAGTTCACAACATCTCGAGTATCACTCAGAAATTATAAATCTGCTCTTTAGTATAATTTTTTTTTAAGGCTTTAAATGAGCATTTAGAACTTAAAATTTTAAATTGTGATAAGTGCTGCAATGTTGAGTAACAAGATATTCATGGATTTTTTTTTCCAGATATATTGGAAGAACAAAATGATTATGGATTTTGTTGGAAGAAATCGTTCAATTAAATAAAAATGGGTTAAAGGAAGATCTTAAATTGTGATGAAATGAAAGTGTAAAAGAGGTTGGAGTAAACACTATACATGGCAGCAAGTTGTAAACAAACTCAGCAATGGGTGTTGCTTCAAAAGGAAGAATTTAGCTAAAAAATGGCAAATAAAGTAAAAGCGATTAGTAGGGGATTTCATATCCCTCAACTTCTTGCCAGTTTCCAATTAATGCCAGATAAAAACGTCAGTTTTTTGTATTGAGCCAATCAGTTGGTCAACAACCAACCAAAAAATTTTTTAATTACTATTAATGTAGAAAGGAAAAAAATCTTGCTACCATAAAAATGATTATCTTGTCAATTCGCAAACATTTACAGCTAAACGCATTAAATTTTTGAAAACAACAGTAGAAAAGTAAAGTTCTAACAAAAAATTATTGACAAACCACAAAATATATCTCAAAAATTAATACTCGTTAAAAAAGAAAACATTATCCTTAATTTTTTAAATAGTTCACATTCTGTATGTGAAAAATAAATTTTTTTCTATCAAAATAAAAAAATAAATGCGCAGATTATGGCAAAAAGTCACAGTTGATTGTTTTTTTTTTTTTTTTTAAATTTTGGGTAACTTTAACAACGAATTGGAGATATTTAAGCTATCTAATAATAATAACTACCTCCACCTTTTTTTGATATGGCGTTTTTTTTTAAAAGGACTAGACTACAAAATCGCTCTGAATTTTTTAAGGAAACTTGAAAAATTCAGAGCAATTAAATTGAAGAAAATTTAAAACATCACGATCGTTTATATCTCTTTCTCAGCTAGTAGGTGAAGTGTGGCAACATTTGGGACAGGAAAAACAGCACTGGTGCTATCTTTTAGAATTCCTTTCGGATTGTTGTAGGTCCTCTAGGTTTGAGATTTTATCTAATAGTTTTTTCTTATTCTCCAGTAAACTGTCAATCCGACTTTCAGCGACGTTTAATTTCGATCGCATGGCCTGAAATAAATTGGTCTATGTTAATAAAATTTGAGAAGGGATTTAAGAGGTATAGCACGAAATGATTTTTTTTTTTTTCGTGTGATGCAAAAAGTGTAAAGTTTGAAAAAAATTTTTTTATAAAAACGAATTATGCAAAACTATGCAAAAGCTGTAATAAATTTTGTTTGCAGTATAATGCTTGAAATTTTTAAAATGTTGGGTAGCTATAAGAGATTTTTGCATCTAACATGCTAAATATACAAACCATCGTTCATGAAATCATTAACCAGAAAATGTTTTCGTATCATTAACGCCCGGGATTTCAGGATTTAAAAAAAAAAAATCATGCAGAGGATTTGATTAGCAGAAAGAAGAGGGTAAGTTTAATAATACAGTTGTCTTGATCTTAAATTTCACTATTTATCCTGATATAACTCTTTAGTTTGAGGAGGGACGTCGACGTGTTCTTCTTTAGTTTGTCCAATGGCCGTTGGAGAGCGCTAATGTCGTATTAGTTCGTAAAATGGCCATTAACAGTGAGCTGGTGTCACTTTAGTTTATGTAGTGGCCGCTGATAGTGCGCTAGCGTCGTTTAAGTTTGCAAAATGGTCGTTAGCAGTGTTTAAGTTTGTAAAATAGCATTTTCGGCCATGCACTAGTGTTATTTTGGTTTCTGACATTGCCACGGCGAAGCGCTGGTGTTGTTTTAGTTAATAATATGACCGTTAGAGCGCTCATGTCCTTTTAGTTTGAGAAACTGTTATCGTGAAACTCTCATGTTATTTCAGTTTGTAAAATAGTTGTTAAGAGTGCGCTAGTGTCGCTTTGGTTTTGTAAAAAGGCCGTTGGAAAGTGTCGGTTTCATCACAGTCTAAGTAATAGTCATTAAAATCACGCTAAAGGTTTTTTGTCTGTAAACAACTGCTGGAAAATGCGTGTTGCCTTTTCAGTTTTTCAAATTGCATTCCAGGGTGCGCTAGTGTCACTTTAGTTCGTAAAATCGTCATTGGGAGAGAACTAGTGCTGTTACGGTATGTAAAATAGTAGTTAAAAAGTGATAGTGATGTTTTAGTTTATAAAATTGTCCTTAAAAATGAGACCTTGTCTCACTCTGAGTCCCCAACTGAGGCGGGGAGCTAATAAATACAAATTTTTTAAAAAAATTTTCGAAAATTTTCTTTTAAATTGTGAAAAAAGTGAGAAATTAAAATAAAATAGCCGCAATGTAAACCTTTACCAAAAATGAATCATTAAAATAAAGTTCAACGCCTGCCAAATTGTGATTAGGCAAACGTGCTATTTGCTGCACATATAAAGAAAATATGCAATAATTGCGACTTCGCAAAAGCTTTTCCCATGCGTGTAGATTTAAAAAAAATAACCTGTCGAGTTTAGATTTTTTAAATGAAACGCTAAATTAACTTTACTGGTTTTAGGCAACGCCCTAATATTGTCATGGCTATCTAGACTACACTAATTTCCAAATGCATCTAAAAGGCACCGCGTGTAAATAAACATTAAAAAAGTCAATCAAAAGAACAAAAAACTATTTTTCGCCCAAAAAAAAAAAAAATGAAAGAGATGTGTAAGCAAGTTTTAAATATTTTTACTTTTTCAAGAAATCCCGAGTTGTATTTCTGACTTCAGCGTATTATGGCACGTCGCTGAAAAAAACACATTTAATTTAAATAAAAAAAAATTGACGATTTTAATTTCTTATTAAGAAAAGCTCGATTGGTGACTGCAGCCAGTTTATTTAAAAAAAAAAAAAAGATTATAGCGAGTGCAATGGAAAACAGAAAAATAAGAAGAGAGAAAATAATATAAAAGTGCTTTTTAAATTAAACGCACATCGACTTATTAAATCAAAAATTAAATTTAAAAAAAAAAAAATTCATACCTCGACTTCTTGAAGCTGTTTTTTCAAACGATAATTCTCTTCAGCGAGACCTTCTAAAGCCGCTAATCGCCGCCGGAGCTCTTCGTTTTCGAGGAGAAGACGTTTATTTAAAGTAGCATCGGAATTTTCATTATTTTCACTAAAAAAAAAAAAAATAATGAGTAAAACTTTTTTGCCTGCACCAAAAACTTAATTTTTTCAGAGTTGAAGAAATCAATTTTACCTTTTATCGAACCCTATAGTCTTTGGCGGATGAATTTCGATAACGCCAGACTCTGTTCTATAAATAAAAAAACTAGAAATCGAAATATCCAAAGGAACCGGACCTGGAGATGTAATATTGCAAGGAGGTCTATCTTCATTTATATGAATTTTAATATCTTCTAAATATACCTTGAAATAAAAACACAAAGAATTAAAAAAATTTACAACTGATAATGCAAAAAAGAAAGCAGAAGCAAAACTGTATCGCTAGCATCGCTCTAGTTTCTAAGATAGTCGCTAAGAAGCGCTGCTGTCGTTTAAGTTTGTAAAATAGCCGCTGGAAAGCGGTGATGTCGTTTTAGTTCCTAAAATGGCCGTTGGGAGTGATTCAATGTTCTGTGCATACTTATAGCGACTCTAGCGGCGTAGTTTTGCATTTCCCAATATCAAAATTACTTACTGAAACTGGCAATGCTGTCGGGTACACTTCATCCTCTACTAAATCAATCATTCCAGTTACGGTACTTGCATTTATCGCTAAGTTAATATTTTGCACTTGAACTCTAATATCGTTTTCGAACCATTTTAAAACCGTCATCCGATCAACTAACTCCGAATCCTGGACAAATCCGCAATTCTGTTTAAGGTAATGGTTTAATCTCAATTTTATTTTTGGATGAACCCCAGCGTCGAATGGCACTTTCATCCAATCTCTCGATCTGGCGCTAAATTTAGTCTGCAGAAAAAAAATAAAACAAAAAAATTGGTTATCGTTTGAAAAAGTTAACAATAATTTCTTTAAAAAACATTTTTGTAGAAATTTTTGTTTTTTTCGCGTCGAGTAAATTTGTGCAAACAAGCTATTCACAAGTCATGCTTTTATTGCAATAATTTTTAGTCGTTTTTAATTTTTTTTTAAAAATGTTTTTTTTTACTACTGATCTACTGTCTCTAATATTCGGCTAGAGACAATCTATTTAATTCTACAGCTAAACCCGCAGTCTAATTCAGATTTTTAAAAACTAATTCTAGATTCTCTTGAACGTTGGAAGAATCCTAGCTTAAGTAAACGCTGGGTCTAAGAAACACATGTAATAGTTTCGAATTGGCCGCTAGATGGCGTCAGGGGCGCTGGGAAAGAAATAATAATTCTGGCTTTGTAGCTAGATGGCTCTTGCGTTATAAGCTAAAGCCGCTTGTTACTCAAGCGCCATCTAGCAGTCATTTTCTGAACTAATATTCTACTCCAGCGGCAGTAGCGTCATCTAGCTGCTCATAATCGCTTCCGGCCTTAATTTCTTCATCCTTTTTAAACAGAGGTGACCAGCATGAAGAAGAGAAAGGGAAATAGGAAAGAAAAAATTTTGGTAACTTGGATAAAAATCGAACCGATATTTTTTTGGGTTTCGCCCCTTGAGTCTAAATTGTACCTTTAAGCTATTTTGGTACCTACTTCCTCAGTTTCGTCTTGATCCTTTTTAAAACTTTAATACAGAGAACCCTATGCTAAGCTACATTTAGTGTCATGCTAATGATTAAAAATTTACCTTTATGATAACCTGAAACGCAGCAAACAAACAAACAAAACAACAATCAGACTGAAAAAAAGAACAATCATTCCGCAGCAAAGGCATGCCATAGATAGAAAACATTTAGAATTTTAATAGAATATAAAAAAAATATTCAAAGATTAAAAATTGCTTTCAAAAAATAAAAAATAAATATTTCAGCAATATAATATTTTTGCCAAAGATTTTAAAATTAAGCTTGTTCAAAAATTTATAATAATTTAAAAACCGAAAAAAATTAATATTGTTATTCTTTATTTTTACAGGCGCCCACTTTAATAATTTCATTATTCTCTCATTACTCTAAAATTTTTAAATTTCCGGCTTAATTAATTTAATAAAGTTGCGGCACTTGATCCATTAAATAAGCGGAAATTGCTCTTTCATTTTTTTTCGCTCTTCATCATAAAAGTTAACTTTTTATTTTGAAATTTAGTGCCAAGTGATAAGCGGGGTCGGTGAATCAGCGAAATGAAAAAATTTTTACATCATTTAAGAAGTAAATATTCAATTCATGCAACATATTTTTGATTTTGTTACATTTATTTGTTATAAACTACAAACTAGAAAGTTTATAGAGCCTGACTTTGTATACTTACTATACAGTAAAATTTTTATTTTATTTTATTTTTTAATAGAGAGATAGAAATGTGGGCAGCAGACGCATAAACTGTTTATTATTTTTACGGCGGTTAATTTTGAAAATTTAAAAAAAAAAAACCTACAAATACGTTAATGAAAGAATAGAAAATATACAATAAGCAAAAATGCTGTTTTTATTACCTCTTGAGTCTTCAATTTTTTAAAGACTTTTTAAAATTTAAAGTAAAAAATTAACGAAGATAATTTTTTCTCACCTGGAATTCATCCCAAGGTATAGACGAACATTCCTCGAGACCGAGATTTGAAACTTGTAATTTAATAGCGGATGACAAACCTTCTGATTGTTGAAGAAATTCGACTTTGCCAAGTTTAAACGTGGAGACGGAAACCTGGAAATAATTAATAATTATTATAGAGCTAAGCGCCGAAAAATAGAAATGACAAACATTTTCTTACCAAATCTCTTCTTTTGCAGTAACTAGCAAAGGAATCTCTTTCGCTAGGTGAAGTTAATGTATTTTCTTCTTCGATTACTTCAGTAGCTACTTCCACCGGATTACTTAAGACTTCTGCTTGACCTCCTGTTCCTACTCTAAACATAGCTTCTAGATAATCAGTAAATTTTCCCACAGAACCTCCAGAGCAATCGTTAGGAACCTGAAAACGAATCAGTTTTTTTAATCGAAGGGATCGATCGAATTTCTCCAAAATTTTAAAAAAGCTTTTGGACTTTCGCAAATTTTTTCTTGACAAACATTTTTTTTAGATTTTTTTTTGTTTTTTGTCGAAGAGTTTACTACCCACTTTTGGCCTAGCTCTGTCAAAAATGTTCAGGTAGACCTCGTAAAGAATGTGTTGTTCTTTTTAAACTTCGACAACGCTTAATTTTATTCATTAAGCGCAAGCGGGGATTTTATAGATTGTTTACTTACTATGAAAAAATTTTCGCTATCAGAACTAGCGTCACTTCTAATTGATAGAGTATCACATTGCTCTTCTGGACTGTTTTTATTTCCGAAATCCAACGACTGAGACACGAAATGGTCTACATTTTTAAATATCGATTTAAACGAGAACTAAAACACAAACAAAAAAATTTAAGATTTTCATTCAGAAAATTTTTTATCATTATAAAGAAAAACTTACAGTATTATCTGAGCGCTGCAGCGGTGGTTGTATATTTAAATTTAACTGCATTCCTGATTTTGCATTCCCATTCGCTGTTTTTGAGGGAATCGGAGCTGGTGGAACGTAATCATTAATCGCACCCGGGTGAGCGTCGATTGAAAGTTCACTAACCGAAGTTCTGCATTTTTCAAGCTAAAATAAAAGTAAAAAAATTTACAAATACGGTCCAGTTCTCTATAATAAACCCAGATACACTTGAAGATAAAATCGGGTGTGTAGCAAAAACCCAGAATCAAGATTTAAAGAGTAGCTAATAACAAAAAAATCGATTATTTTGCCTTTATTTGCCAAATTTTACACTATGAAATTTTGGCCGTGCCTTAATTCTCCCTTAAATCTCTCTCTAATACCATGGTCTAGACAAGCTTACCGGAGCAAAACTAGGATTCATCACACTATTGCTAGATTGCCAATTTCCAGTGGCAGTAACATCATCCTGTAAACTTGAAGAATCTGGGATGACACTTTCAACATCACCGCCAGAGGATTCTTTTCCAGGAGACTGTGAAGGCATAACTAAGGTGAGCTCTAATTGAGGTAACACAGTACCGATGACTAGCGATCTAGCAGTCGATTTCTAAAAGAATCAAAAACATATTTTTAATGAAAAAAAAAATTACATGACACTTGGGATTTACCCGACTGTCCAGATAGGACTGGAAATGCCATCTTTAGTCCAAACTACCAAGAAATAAATTTTTACTTATTTCTTTTTCTATTTTCCGATAGGATTCTTCACCGTGATTTCAAGTGCAGGAAATTAATTTTTAAAGTAATCTTCTCTGGCAGAAAGGACGGTCGGGTAATTCCCTAGTCCCAAATTAAAATTCTACCTTGACTATGCGAGCTGAATCAATCGCTAAATACGCAGCTAATTCTTGAGCTTCTTCAGACAGTCTCAAAAGAAATAAATATTGATAATGATTTATCTGAACCGAGACGAGAGTTGAGATATGAGCTAATACGTGAATATCCGCTTCCTTTACATCGTTGCTAACTGATGATCTTTCACCGAATTTTGGCATTTTGAGGTAAACCTGCAAAGAAAACAGAAAGTGGTCAAAATTAGTAAGAGACAATCCGCCAAACGCTCGACAAAGTAATTAATTTGCAATTTTTTCATCGTACATACCCACAGAGTTAACGGAAAAGCATCTAAGAACGGCAAAGCGTGGTCTTTGCCAACAGCCCGCGTTCCATAAAAATCCCCCCAAACTGGATCTAGATGCACGCACCAAACATCTTTCGCTTCAGTCCACAGCAAATCCGGCCGGAATTGACTTTTTAATTCCGGGATACTGCTAGTATTTAATCTGGTTGGTGTAGTTCTCACATTATCAGAACCTAAAAAATAAAAAATTAATAAATATTTCAAAAAAAAATTTTTTTCTTTTAAATTTCTCTTACCCGTAACGTGATTAATAAATTTTTGAGGGACTAATGGCATATCCGTCGATAATGATGGAAAATCTCCGTTAAAAAATAAAGAACACAACTGAAAGGAATCTATACATTTTTCTAAATTCGCCCGAGAGCTTTGATCATTGCTCCGGACGTTACTAATAAAAACTCTTGAGACTTGAAGGTGTAACGATCTCGGCCTGTCTTTTTGGCCAGGATGATCTATTGCGCTTTCGAAAACTACCTAAAAAAAAAAAAGATGCGTTAGTTTTCATTTTAAAATTATTTTCATTAAAAATTTAGAAGCTTACTTTCGGTAAAATGGCTTCTATTTTAACATCGAAGTACATAAGGCCTGAATCTGTTACATCTTGACCCGTAGCAGTCTGAAGTAGAGACTGATGAAGATTTAAAAGAAATGAATTAAGCCAGAGAAGCGTGATGACCTCAAAATGTATTTCAATCGGATTGACTTGTACGTAGAACTTCGGCGTTGGCACTGAAAATTTATTTTCGATTAAATATTTTCCCAAAATTAAAAAAAAAAAATTACGCGTACTTACAGGGGAAGGGATCATCTCCAGGGAAGTAATAATATGTAAACTCAGCATGAAGAACCGCTTTATTTTTAAGAAAACTATAATTTTCTTTGTCACCTGAAAAGAAAAAAATAAAAAGAGATAAAAAAAATTTTAATTTTAATTAAGACATGAATGTTTTTTCAAATTAGAGTTTTTTAATAAGACATCTAAGGAATTCTACGGGAGTAACAAGAAAAACCGAGACTGGTAGAGTCTTAGACAGGTTATCTGAAAGTAGATTCGGGCCATAAGCCGACCCGTGTAGGACTCTAGAGACCGGTAAAATTTTAGTTACGTGAAAAACTTTAACTTTCAAAATCTCGGCTTTTTCTATTCCACTACTTTTATTTTTTTTTTAGCACGATACCTTGTCCCTGAGTGTTTGCCTTCCTCTTTCGTTGGGCTACGAAAAACAACAATTAATTATTAAATATCAATCAAGCCTGTAAAAAAATATTTTTAAAATAAACAAAAAAAAAATCTTTTTTGAATTAAAAAAAAAATTTTCCCGAAAAATTTTATAACAAATAAAAGCGCAGACGATAAATTTAATTACAAATAATAATACAGGATGTCCTTTTTACTGTACTTGCTCAAAATACTTTTAACAACAAAGCGAGAATCAGAGGCGTGCCAGACGTAAGCGAAATCTTTTTTTATCGTTGGCTCAAAAAATTCTGGCACGTCACTGGGAAAAATTTTTGACATCCCAATAAAGCTTTAAACTTAGAACATTAAAAAAATTTTTGAACATTGAAAAATTTAAGTGCGTAAGAAATATTTCGTGAATGGAACACACATGCGATGTATTTTTTTTTAATTTCTTCAACTCACCGAAAATAAATTTTTTCAAATCTTCCTTTTTTGATCCTGTTGTAGTAACTTGATGCAAATTAAAATCTAGCATTCGTATTATTAAGCAGGAAGTCATTAATTTATTCATCTGACGAGATATATAAGTCTTCACTAAGTTTCCTTGAACAGGTGACGATGCCGTGCTGACATTCTGAAAAATTAAAAAAAATTAATTTCCGAATTTAAAAAAAGGGGGAAAAAAATTAAAAAAGTAAAATTACCGTTCCATCGGAATTTAAATAAGCAGTTGTTTCAGTTTCATGGTCTAAGTCCACTGATTCCCCCGCCCTTGAAAATTGAGGTGATCTATCGTTCTGATATGGTTTGTTGCCCATAGATGTCCTTGACAAACGTGGATGTTTTACTTCTTCCACTAAGTTAAGTAACGAACTGGTGAATGACGATTGTGCTTCTTTTAGCCAATCAGTGTGAGGAATATCCGATTCTTTGTAAGTTGGCCAATGCCGCCTATCACCAATTGCCAGATGATAAGGGTAGTAGTCGACTCGAAAGGAATCGAGGCTGACTTGGAAAGCACCCCCATTTTTTAATTCTGGATGGCAAGATCTTCCAGCTACAAAAAAAAAAAAAAAAAAAAAAATAATTATTGGATTAATTTAAAAAATATTTCTCATAGTTCTGCAAGCGCCGAACTGGTCTCGGTTTCAAATTTCAGTTTTAATCTATTTTTACAGACTTCATCTTAAAAAAATTTTTTTTTAATTTTTTTGGACTCAGAAAAAATTTTGAAATTTGTTTTTAAAAATTTTTTGAACCTAGACCGTCAGTTCCTGATCCTGACACGTGCAGACCTTCGTTTATTGTTAAATACGTACGTCCTGGATCATCTGAAAAATGAAGATTAATTTTTTCTGCTACAAAATGGTAACTAGTTTCTATCACATCGCATTTCCCAAAAATCGTTGAAGGCGCTGTAGGTGTATCTTTCGTCCTAGCAGATTGCGTCTGCTGAGCTTGATACTCAGGAAGCACCTAAAAAAAAGAAACAAATCCATCTTCATCTCGATTCAAAAACATTTCATTCATTTAAAAATTTCATCAACCTCTAATTTTCTCGCTGCTTTCGTTTTCCTCGTCTCCTCCGTTGCTTTTTGAATCAAACCAGCCAACGAGTCTAAGAAATGCAAAGCAGCTTTCAATTGTGAATCAGTCAAAACCCATAATAAATCTTCTAAAACGAGTGCCAGTCTTGATCCAAGGATAAACGAATCTATAATCAGCAATTAAAAAATATTTTTCACACAATCCTGTATATTGATGGCGTTGTGCCAAGTATTAAAACATTACCTGAAGTTCTTTTTTTCAAAGTAATTCTACAACTAGCTTGATTTGTTAACAGTCGAAGAGGAGTCAAATTTGGATCTTTTGTTGACTTTGCTTCGATTCTAACATTTTGCCATATTAATTCTTTGAATAACAGAACTTGCCCTTGTCCCTTAATTCTAGTTTTTCCTAATTCGGCTTTTTTCCAATCCGGCGATTTGGATTCGACTAATATTCTAGATAACTGAAATTAAAAATAAATTGATAAGATATCCTTGAAAACATCAAAAGGAATTTTGCATAAATAAATAACTTACTTCGACACTAGCAGTAAAAGCGTAACTAATGAATGTTATATTAACAGTATTTATATGAACTGTTATACCATCGATTACTTTATGTATAAAAGTATATTTCGCTGCACCAGCATATGAAGATAATCCCTGAAGTTCACTGGTTGCCCGCAATTCACTACATGTTTCTACTCTAATTGTAACAGAATCTAAATTCTAAAAAAAAATTCAATGCTTTTATTATTTCATTTTAAAATGATTAAAGATGACTCAGTAAGGGCGTGCTTTAATTAACCCTTCACAGAAGCTCTTATAAAAATTGAACTTACAAGTTGAATAGGGACAGACTTAAGGTGTGCCCATTGCACTCGAAAAGTAACTCTATTACATGTCGCACTTGTTAGCTTCAGCCAAGAAGGAAGTTCTAGTAAATCTGTCAAGACTGTTTCATCTAATTCTAAATCTGATAATTCACCTTCCCCTTTAAAAGTGCTTAAATTGATTTTATCTGTTGATAAATTTTTTGTAAACCTAAAAAAAAAAGCAAAGCATTATTGCATATTAGCATGAGAATTTGTTGAATTAATGAATTGGGTTGACAAATAATTTCCTTTATTTACTTTTTTACACGAGCTAGATGACTAATACAAAGTGTCAGAGGCTTTATGTTGACGGGTCAAATTTTAATTTTTATCACGTCAAAAGAAGGTTACGCTATTTATACAACAGCAATATATAATTTCCTAAAGATAAAAAGTAATAAAGATAAAAACGTCGACCTATTAATCCACGTCAATATAGCTTGTCTTTTATAATGATTTATTGAATAAAATAAAAAACGGTTACATTAATTCATAATCGAATTTGTTTTGGCGAGCCGATCCGTCAGATTTAATCTTGGATTTTTCACGGGGAACGAATGAGAAATAAAGAATGAATTAAAAGAGATATTAAAAGTTAATAATTATTTACCTGGATAAATGCTTTAATATTTGATTTTTAATAATAGAAACCATCGTTTAAGCACTTATAACTCTAAATAACAATAAAAATCGATAAAAATTTCTTCGACTTCAACACTTGTCAAAAAACATGGCTCGTTTGAGAAGTTTCACATGCAACAGTTGGTTAACCTGTTTTTTGAAACCGCCATTGATTTTTGAATAATGGCGGATAAATATCCAGATTTTATTATTCTCAATTTGTTCTTCATGATAGACCCGAACATTTTCAAGTATTACTTGCTCATAATTATTCTAAAATAGATTTGATTTATTTAAGCAAGCTATTAGTGCGAAACCGATAATCAAATTTAAGAAATGTGCCGTTAATTGCCGGATATTTATACGGATAAATATACGAGGAAATTAAATGAGCTATATAAAAATAAATTTCTCCGGCATGGATAGTAGATTTCGTAAACAAATTAATAAAAAATGACTTCAATTCCTTCAATTAAAAAATTAGATGAAACTGTCATTAACAGGATTGCAGCTGGGGAGGTAATTCAACGTCCTGCCAACGCATTGAAAGAATTAATCGAAAACAGCTTAGACGCTAAATCTACCAAAATTCAAATATTCGTCAAGCAAGGTGGTTTGAAGTTTTTACAAATTCAAGACAATGGAATAGGGATTCGTAAAGAAGACCTAGGGATAGTCTGTGAGCGGTTCACTACGTCTAAATTAACGAAATTCGAGGACTTATCGAAAATATCGACGTATGGATTCAGAGGGGAAGCTTTGGCTAGCATCTCACATGTTGCACATTTGACAATTGTAACCAAAACTGCTGATAGTCAAGTTGGGTATGAAGCAAGTTATGTAGATAGCAAACTGAAAGGTATTCCAAAAGCTCGTGCAGCTACGCAAGGGACACAAATCACAGTTCAGGATTTATTTTATAATATTGCTACGAGACGAAAAGCTTTAAAGAATCCAAACGAAGAACATGCTAAAATTGTGGACGTTGTTAGTAAATATGCAGTGCATAATTCAGGAGTTGGTTTTTCACTGAAAAAAAAAGGAGAAGGCTCAGCAGATGTGTCTGATGTGAAAACAAATGAAAATTCAACAGTTGTAGATAATATTCGAACAATTTACGGAAATTCAGTTGCTAAAGAGTTATTAGAGATCAAGAGTGAGGATGATACTTTACAATTTCAGTTGTATGGACAAATAACAAATGTCAATTATTCAAATAAGAAATTAATATTCTTATTATTTATTAATAATCGATTAGTGGATTCTTCAGGGCTGCGAAAAATCATTGAGCAGATTTATAGCACTTACTTGCCAAAAAATAGTCATCCGTTTATTTATTTAAGTATTAATTTAGATCCTCAAAATGTAGATGTGAATGTTCATCCTACGAAATTTGAAGTTCATTTTTTACACGAAGAAGCGATTACAGAAAAAGTTAAAACTGTGATAGAAACTAAACTTGTGGGTTCAAATTCATCGAGAGTATTTTTTACACAAGCTAAATTGCCAGTTACATTTACAGGGGAGTTTGAGAATAAAGTGGAGGAAAAAAGTGCAGAGAAGAAAGTTTATGCTCATAAAACAGTAAGAACTGATAGTGCAGAGCAAAAATTGGATAAATTTTTTAAAGAACCTGAAATAAACATTCAAAGTCAAAGCCAAGAAACTAAACCAGAAAAAAGTGATGAACTGGTGAAAGAGAAACGTGAATTCAATTACAATAGTTTAATTCAATTAAGAACTGATATTCAAAACAATCTTCACAACGGATTATTTGAAATAGTTAAAAATTTCACAGTAGTTGGATTTATTAACCCTTCGCAGTGTTTGCTTCAACATGATACAAAATTGTATTTATGCAACTCTGAAAAATTGTTCGAAGAATTATTCCACCAAATTTTATTATTCGAATTTGGGAATTTTGGAATAATTAGATTTTCAGCACCGTTATCAATCACCGAATTATCATTAATTTATTTAAATTCAGAAGATTCAGGTTGGACGGAAACTGATGGCCCAAAGGAAGAATTAGCTAAATCGATGAAGGAATTATTTGTTGAAAAATCAGCGATGTTGGATGATTATTTTTCAATAGAAGTTGATACTGAAGGGAATTTATGTACGTTGCCTTTGGTGATTGATAAATATATGCCAAATGTGGCTTTGTTGCCGAGTTTTGTGGTTAGGATGTGTACGGAAGTTGATTGGAATTTGGAGAAACCATGTTTCGATGGGATCTGTAGAGAGATAGCGAGATTTTATTCGAGATTAGCAGCGGTGGATGATGATGATGAATCTGGGAATGTTTCGAATACGAATTGGAAATGGACGAGTGAACATGTTTTGCTTTCAATGGTTAAAAGTACTTTGATACCACCTGGAAAATTCGCGAAAGATGGGACAATACTTCAAATTGCGAATTTACCGGATTTGTATAAAGTTTTTGAAAGATGCTAAATTTGCCTGAAACCATACTTTTGACATTAAAAAATTATTTTTGGCAAAAGGATGATTTCCATTTTTTTGTTTTAACTGAAATCCTTGAAAAAGAAGAAAACAAATTTATTCAAACTAAATCGGAAAAAAAATCAGACATGTTTTTCATTTTCGAAGACGGTAAATTATTCTCTAAATCTTTCTTCTTTTTCACTTTGTTACTTTTTTGTTTCCTTACATGAACATCTTCAAAATATTTAATATTCCAAAACTTAACTATGTGGTCTAATCCTGAAGACGCGATAAATTCGCCGTCGTGCGAAATATCCATAGCTTCAACTGACACTTCGTGTTGTCCGACAACCCCGAGAAAACGATGAGGGAATAAATTAACAGCTCCTATTTTTCCATCACCGTAAGCTACTAAGGCAATATTATCAGTAACAGCTAAAATCGAATTTATAGCTTGTTTCGATCCTATATATTCGTCACTGTGCTTTCCAAATTCACCCCAGTTAAATAAATACATTTTTCCTTTTGAGGTCCCAGTTAATAATTTAGTATCTTGTCTGAATAATTTTATGCAATTGAATTCAACGTCATATTCCTCACTCTAAATCCAAAATTAAAAAATTACAATGATTGCCTGAAAAAAATTTTTTTGTAACATAATTGCAATTACCTGAACGTAAAGCTTCCTTGCAGTTAAATTATATGTGGTAATTGATCCATCACCACTTGCACAAACTAAATATTTCTTAGCTTCATTAGTCACCATGTCACTAACAAAATCCTCCATTTCTTTGAATGAAACTACAGGCGTATCCTGACGAATATCCCAAACTTGAACAAAGATTCAATATTAATGCTGCATTCATCTTAATTAAAATTCAGAAACACTTACTTTTCACTGTGCCATTTTCATCTCCTGTACAAAATATATTTTCCTTTAAAACGTACAAACTATACAATGGATCTCTGCAATAGACAAAAAAAACATTCAGTAACTTTGCAAATTTTTTTCCAATTAAAAATTAAATTCCTTACTCATGAGCATTATCATAAAACTTTCTTAATTTTCCTGTTGGGCAATCAGTCAACATAATACTCTTATCCTTCCCACAAGAATAAAGTATCGAACCATCTTCACTAAATTCGATGTCCCTACAAGCCTTTGTATGTAATTCTAATGTTTCTAACAATTCGTTATTTTCATTTGAGTACCTATACCTGTAAGATTAAAATAAATCCTCCTATGATTTTAATATTCAATTATCCTCAATTAACATAGCTGCTTTTATACTTACAAAAATACATCTCCAGTAATTGAAGCTGCGCCTAAAATATTCTCATCAGGATGAAATGAAACATCAATTATTAAATCCTCAAAACTAATATCTGGTGGGTGCTCTTTATTTTTTTCTCTTGCTGCTTTAATAGCTTTTACAAGTTCGTCATCTTCTTCCTCGTCCTCCCTGCCTTCTGTTGGGTCCCTTTGTGATGACGACGGTATATTGACATTTATTTCCTCCTCACTTGATTCATCACTTGAATCAGTCATACTTATATCACTATCTTCTGGAGAATCATTCTCTTCTTCGCTGCTTGTCATTTCTAAAAATCAAATATGAAATCCAACGTTAAAAAAGATGAACATGTGGATTGAAACAAACTGTGAATAGCAATACTCACTTTCTACTTTACACATTTGGAGCTAAAATTTGAAAGATAATAAACGAAATATATTATATAATTAGCACGTAATAATCTTTAGTAAGAATAATAATGAATCTTTTTCTGGCGGGTAATCACTGACACGATATGGAATACACAGCAAATTAAAAAAAATTATTCAATGTACTCGTATTCCGGCGACGAAAATAACACGGCAGCCATCTTTGTCAATGCTGCCAACTTTTCTAACCGATTTCCTAAATTCCCTAAACTCGGAGATGTTTTTGTGTTGTGACTCATCCCATCCTTTATTTTTTATTTAAATTATTTTAATTATTTATTGTATTATAACGAATTAGAATGAAGTTTTACATATATGTTCTCGCGCTATTCTCCCCGATATTATTAGTAAACGGTAAGCTAACGAGAACTTGGATTTAATGATAAAAAATCACTTCGTAACGGGGGTGTGGCTTTTGTTTACACCGAGCAAACGCATTTTTTTCTATTTAATTTTCGCGAAGAAAACCCATTAATAAAAGAAAATTAATCTGTCTTTTCTTTTCTAGCATATAGTTTCACCAAAATATGGTGTTACCGATGCGTATCAACGCACCCCGGATGTGGAGAAAATTTTAATTGGTGGTGGTGGTGGTCACAGCAGTGCCCAGAAGAAAATGATAAATGTGTAAAGATCATAGAACGCAAAGGAGGTAAGGAATTGAAATCTTAATAGTTATGACTGTTCAAAACAAAGATAACATTAAAATCTCAAATTTATTATCATTGCAGCTGACACCATAATCACAAGAGATTGCCTTAGCTCACTTAGAAGTTTCCGAACAGACATTCCTGCTGATCATTACGAAGGATGCCGTCCAGCTGCTGCAGATGTTAGACTTGCACATTATGTCAACAATTCAATTGTTGAACTCGATATTAAAAGAGATTACTATGACTTTACAACATGGTGCTTTTGCTTTTTCGACAACAGATGTAACAGCAGTTCCAGTATTTATGCATCCACATTTTTAATTTTAGCCATAACCCTTTTTAGGGTATTTATATCATGATAACTAGTCATGGTAAAGTAAATCCGTCCAATTTTTGAATCTCAATTTTGCATTTAAGAAATGCAGTCATTAAAAATTGTAATTCCAGTCTATTAAAAAAAAATCACAAGGCTTCTAATTACCAAAGATGGTTTATATTAAGCATTCTAATCGAATTGAAATCTTTCCGTCCGCATTTTTTGTGTAAATATCTTTTTATATTCTTGAACTTTAGATTGTAGAATTTTGTTTGTCAGTACCTAGAATAGCAATTATTTTTTTATGAAAGTGCCTTAAATCAAATGAGTATGTATGAAATGATTTTTAAAAAATTCACTTTTACAAAATAAAACTTCAGAAGCAAAAATATATTGAATCCTTTTTTTAAAAAAATTGTTCCTTTCGAATTAAAATAAATATTGCCTGCGATTAAAATTCAGGCTGTGAATTTAAAGAGCAGCAATGGCAATATTTATAATAATTCACTTATCCTTAACCTCTAAAGAAATGCATTTGTTCATTGTCAACGCATGGGTGCCTTAAAACAACTACTAAAAAAAATTGGCCCTAACTGTTTTGATTTCACTGAAAAAAAGCTAAGTACAACGAATTCGATATATCCTATTTAAAAAAGGCGACTAAACTTTTAGTAGGCAAATCTCATTTTATTATCAAATCCAAGTTTGTCTAAGTTTGGACTGCAAGCAAAATTAATCATGGGTGGAGGCCCACACATAAGGACTATTGTATCACTGGCAGCTGGGAATAAATGCTCTGATATCATATCAGCATTAACGAAACCTGTACTGTATTTCCAACCTGAAAAATTAAAAAAGTAAAATTTTAGGCAGAACTGAGCCTTGACAACATCACTATAATTTTGCACTCCTAAATACCTTCACTGGCAGTATCAACAGTATACCACAATTTAAATTGTCCTGGATGTTCATTAGCCACCTCTTCCAATTCTTTCCTTACTAAAATATCCCTTTCAGTCTGATTTGCAAATAACAATGCTAACTGAGTATTATCTTTTTTGTCTTTTGATATGTGACGAATAAGCTGCAACATAGGCGTGATTCCAGTTCCACCTAGAAAATTAATTTACCTTATGAAATTTTAATTAGTAAAAGATTAAGCATTTTCAAGCTTTGCCCATTAATTATATTTCAGATTGGTCTGCCAGGTGAAGATTAAAAATGTAATTTCCTCTAATTGAAAAAAAATTTGAACAATATCCAAGACGAAAATAAATAAATATTTTTAAAAAGGGTTATTGAGGTTATGAATATTGTCTGGTCTCAATATTAAATAATGAACACTGCCAAATAATTCTTGGCTGTGTTTACCTTATGAATCATAATTCAAAAATTTTTTCGTGATTTTTACGGAAAGCAATTAAATTTTTCAAGATCAATGTCTCACCTGCAATCATGTTAACTTTTTTTACTTTAATAATGCTTGGGGGTTCCTTTCTCATGTTTTTAATTGAAAACGTTCCGTTTCCTAAATATTGAAGTCTTCCAGAGGGTCCTCTTACATCAATTGTATCTCCTATTTTCAGACTTTCCAAATACTGACTCATTTTACCGCCATCTGGGAATTTAGGATGAGTATTTTTCATATAAACCTGAAAAAATTTTCGTTTTATAAATATCTTCTAAAATTAATCAAAAAAAATCTTGTACTTACTTTCACAACTAAATCAACATAACCTAAATCATCATCACTTGAGACAGGTGTGTAGCTTCTAATAACAAGCTCGTTATTAATTTGAGCGCTTAATGTAATATGCTGCCCAATCGGTAAGCCTAAGACATGCTTGTCGCTTGGTAGCTTAAACCTTGAAATTGAAATTATTCGATTAAATGATAAATTATTTATCTTCTAAAGAATCAGTGAACTTACCTAAACCTTCTAGTATCATGACTGATATCTTCTTTTTCTATGAGAGGTAGAGGATATTTTGATTGCGGATCAATTAGTGTTTTCGGAGGGGATTTTCCTCCTTTTGTTTTCTTGAATATAAAATGTAGTGTGATGGCTGCTGCTACTATCAGCACAGCAGCTTCCACAATTGGAAATGACTGAAAATTTTAAAAAAACAACCATTTTATTTCACATAATTGCATTTGTTAAATTCCATAGTCATCATGATGAAAAAAAAGAAGGAAGCAATAAAAATATTATATAAAAGCCTTTAGGTTAATCCTTCTGAAAATTCTTTTTCCCCATTAAATCTGGATTAAATAATCAAAATTCTACAGTACCTCCCACATTTTTCTGAGTCCAGGAACCCTCTAACAAGGAATTATGTGATTTACATAAACTTCCTAGATATTATGTATTTCAACTTTTTTAATTACAGTTTGAATGCAAGAAGCAATGGAATGACCTTCGTCTATTCAAGTCACTAGTCCAATAAGGGAATCAAGTTACCATTTTAGAGTACCGGACATAAGCTTAACATGATCAGGTAGTATGAAGTCCTTGAAATGTTATCTTCGAGTATTATTTATAATCACGTGGTGGTAAATTTTATCATCTTTTTTTTTAGATTATGATAAAAGGTTACTATATGAATTGACACATAATGTTAACTTACCACATTTCTACCGAGTATTTTCGATGAAAACATTTCACTAATTAAATTAATTGATCACATTCAAATTAATTATGATTTCGGTGAGGAAATTCTTCGGTTAAAAAATTTAGAAGCAGCCGCTATGACGCCATTTTTATTTAATGTTTCGTTGTTGCCAACCGAACGACGCTGCCGTCTGCATGTTGATTTATAAAAGCCTCCGCCATCGCTTGTTCTTCTTAATTTGATTGAATAAATGAAACTATTGTTATTTCTAGATAAGATTGAGGATTTTATAGAATCTCCAGAAGGCGACGGGAATTCTAAGATGAATTCCCGTCAACAGAGGGGCTAAAAAATTTGATTTTTCTTCGGCCAAACCTCGATTGAGCAAATAATTTAATTCTTACGACGCCATCTTATTTTTAATGGCGAAGGGGGGTCGAAAATGTTTGAAAAAATTATGACAAAATATGCTGATAGTCCCCTAGTGGCAAGAAAAAAAGACATATAAGCAACACTGAAAGATAAATAAGTTTATATTTTTCAAATTGATAAAAACCGTGTGATTTGTAATGGCAACTTCATTATGTTAGTGTACGTATGGGGCTTAATCAGGAATGCCATTTTTCCCGGAAAATACAGAGTCGGGGCTCGGGCACCCCGATGGGAAAACCCGGGAAACATCCCTAGTCTTAACCATTTTTTTTAAAAACTAATTAAAGCGCTAATTTTTTTAAGTACTCCTTCACATGGTTTGACACATCATCGTCATCTAAAAAAAAAAGAAACGGAAATTAAAATTTTTCTTAACATTTTTGCAGTTTGAGTTTTAAATTTTAATAATTACTTGTACTTGCTCCTTTCGACTCCAACAATTGCTTCGACATTTCTCTAGCTATATGCTTAAACTGCTCCTTATTCGTTATTATTTTCCTATGCTTATACGTTGGCATTAAATGCTTTATAACTAAATCACTAACCCTGACTTTTTCTTTCGATGAAATTTTTTCTTTAAATATTTTCTCTTGTTTTTTGTGATGTACCTTCTTCTCATTAATATTTTTATGCTGATTACTGGGGCGTCTTTTTTCTTTATCAACTTTAACTTTATGATGATTCGTCACTGTATCATTTCCAGTAATTTCATCATCACCGAAAAGATCAATTATTTTTGATTTAATTTTTTCCGGAGATTCCTTTGGTTTCTTTGCTGCATTCTCATTAATTTCCTCATCTTCCATTTTTCTTTTAAAATTATTTTTAAGTGTGATGTCATTGGTTGCCATAACTTCTTCCTTCGCAATTTCCTTTTCTTCGTTTTTATTATTAAACATATTCAACAATTTTTTTTGTAATTCTAAATCTTTAGGACTAATTTCATCGATATCAAAATTTTCAGGCTCATCGATAATAGTAGCATCGCTGTCTGAATTATTAATGACATCAGTTTCGGGTGTCGCGTCTTCTGAGGAACTTTTCGAAATCGGTTTAAAATATTCAGAAACAGGCTTCTGATTCATAAGATTTTTCCTAATGCTAAATTTATCTTTTAAACTGATCCTCTTCTTTTTAACATGAGTCGAATTTTCTGTCTTTTCTAACTGGCTAAATAAATCGCTGGCTTTTTTGAACTCGTTCTTAGTCCCGTCGTTTGAACTTGATGTTTCACTAGCGTAATCTAAAAGAGTTCCTTTTTTCGTTTTCCCGCATCCTTTAAATTCTTTTAAAAATTCATAGAGTTTATTTTCTTCTGTACATTTTTTAATTTCATTAATCTGGAATTTTAAAAAAAATATTAGTGCGTGAAATCAAAGTAAAAAATTTAATAAGAAAAAATATTTACGGATTTTATGATAGCGCGACGATACAAGCTAACAACTTTAGATGATGAAAAGGATTTATATTCTAATTCCTTTCCACATTCCTCACAATCTTCCTTGGATATTGCTAATTCTTTGTCAGGATCACATTTGAGCAAATTTTTTAATAATGCATCAGTAGCTATTGCTAGGAATCCTTCGCGTGCCTATAAAAAAATATTTTTACAGACTGTGGATGGCAAGAGGTTCAAATAAATCAAACTTACGACTATTTTCAGTCCGTTCACTTTAGTCGACGTTGATTCAGCTGCTTTAACTCTAGCGAATTTAGCAGTGACCGTCTCATTTTCAGGTTCCCGCTCGCTTCCTTTTCTAGCTTGGAATTGCTTTTTAATTAAAGACTGCAATTCATGTTTAGCTTTGCTTTCACTCCTCCCATTCTCAGACTCCGAATAATATTCTTTTTCCTGCACGAGCCCTTTCCTGCCTCCGCCGTATAGTTCCTCATCGTCTCCTCCTCCCATCTTTAAAACTGTGCTATACCTCACTGATTTAACTTGAAACGATTCAATTTCTTGCCGAACGTACGCGGCATCTTTACAAACATCACACTGAGTTTTACAGGGCGGAGTATCATCTCCAAAAAATTCAGCGAAAACGCCGTGGCGGCAACTAGCTTCCTCACAGTAACGAACCATCCTTTCGTAGCTTTTATATGCCTGTCTAGCCTTCTCTAGCTTATCCTCAGTTTTCGCTTTCCTTGCTTCCATTTTTAAAATAAAATCCATTTTATCCCTTTCACTTCTAGAATAGTATATTCGACATTTCGCAGGAAGACCATCTCTACCAGCTCGACCTGATTCTTGATAATAAGCAGCTACACTTTGAGGCATCCCCCAATGAACAACAAATCGAACTGATGATTTATCAATCCCCATTCCAAAACTGACAGTTGCGCTGATAACTGGATATTTTTCATCCATCCAATCATCCTGAACTCTGATTCTTTCCTTATCAGACAAACCAGCATGATAAGCTTTAATCTGAACTCCTTTTTTTGATAATTGATTTGCTATTTCTTCGGTCGAGTCTCTTGTTCTACAATATATAATTCCACAGCCTTTCGAAACCTAAAAAAATTTTTTTTAATACTCTTGAAAACTTCATGCCAAGATAATTTAAACTTACCGGTTTCTTTGATTTAGAACTAACACCAATTTGCAAACAATCATTAATAAATCGTTTCAAATCCTCAATTTCATCTTGTATTGTTTCCTTAAATACAACATCGTAATATAAATTTGATCGAAAACAGGGCACCTTAAATTTCCCTAAATTTGCATTCAATTTTAAATTCTTAATAATGTCTTTTTCTACCTAAAAAAAATACAGAAGAAATAATCGAGTATTCTTAAAAAAAATCAAAATATTGAACTCACACTTACTTCTTTACTTGCAGTTGCCGTCAATGCAATCCAAGGTATTCCAGGATATTTAACTTTAAGCGAACCTAATTTTAAATAGTCTGACCTAAAATCATGACCCCATTGACTCACACAATGAGCCTCATCCACAACAATATATGAAATCATTTGTCTTTTATAAAGATGATTTATGATGGAATTAAAAGTTTCCGTTTTCACTTGTTCTGGTGCTACATACAATAACCGAATATCACATTTCACTGCTTTTAAACCACTAATAACAGCTGATCTTTCCTTTTCACTCATTTTGGAATTAATCGTAGCTGCTTTAATTTTTTGATCCATTAAATGATCAATTTGATCCTATGAAAAAAATTTTAAATTTGAATTTGAAAACTCACAAGATCACACAGTGAAAACTAACCTTCATCAAAGCAATCAAAGGTGAAAAAACAATGGCAACTTTATTTTCCTCAAGTATGGCTGGCAATTGAAAGCATAAAGATTTTCCAGAGCCTGTTGGCATCGAAACATAGACATCTCGATCTCCTGTTGAAAAAAAAAATTGATGAGTTCACGTTTTTTTTTCTCTCAACAAAACAATAAAATTCAAACGCGATCCGATTCGATTTTTATTGTAATGTACCGTAATAAATAATACGCTTACTTTTTAGTATGGCTTTGATAGCTCTTTCCTGAGTTTCGCTTCTAAATTTTGAATGTCCGAAATATTTTTTCAAATGACCCAAAATCGTGCTCGTTGACGAAGACATTATTATCCTTAGTTTTCTCGATGATTCATAAAGTAAATTGAGTATTTCGAAAGGCACTTATATTGCGAGCAAATTCTACAACAGTCCATCACGAAAAAAGTCGAAGAAACCATCTAAAAATAACATTTTAAATCAATATGATGATTTTTTCACATAACCAAAAAACAACTTCCGAATTTGTTGTTTACACGTGGAAGCAGAAAGGCGCCAACTGTCGCGAAACGGAAAACGCGTGGAAGAAGACGAAAATTGAAGTTGGCAGTAATCCTTTTCCAAACAAGTGCCATCTTGAAGCTTGTTTCTTGATTTTCTTTCCTGAAATGAATAAAACTGAAGGAACGAGATGGAAGTATTGAAAAAAGGTAATTTAATAAACGTAAAAATTATTTTATGAGATCTTTATTCCTTTTAACATGCCACAAAATCTTGAAAAACAAATAAAATGACGTCACCCGAAAGTTTTTATCGGACCTTTCTTTTTTTTATTGCTGCTAGTGATTTTTTTATCTTAAACACTAATAATGGCGTAATTAAAACGTAGCGAGAGGATGAAATTATAAGTATTTACATTGACTTTAAAGCGGCGATGCTTAAAACAAGATTGTTTTCTGTGGGACTGCTGTTTATTATTTAATTTGAATGAATTAAAATTTTTTTGGGTTAATTTTTTTAATGACATTTAGTAGGCCTTATCGAAAGCGTTTTTGTTCACTATTCCTGATGTCAAGTTATTTGAGCAAAACGAATAATCGTTCGATATTTAAAAACGCTGCTCAAGGTAGTTTGGAATTTGAATTACGCTCTTGAAATATTATTTTCAAACCAAACTGAAGCCTTTTATCGAACACGTTTTTGTCTGGATTGTCTTTATTTAGTTTCATAATTATTTTTCAATGACTTCTGTATGTGTATCGATGGATAAAAATTCTTTTCGGGTCTTCTAACAAATATTGAGATTCTTGCCCAGAAATTCTTTTGAAGTCATTGTAAAGCTTATGAAAATGATCACATTAATATAATGTTACATATACAAGCATCGTTTCTTTACAACTAATAGGGCTTTACATATTTGAAATTCAAAACGTGTTTATGGTCATTTAGGCCTGTTTAAAAAAAAAAATTTGTTTGATAATTCTGTGGCAAATTTCAAGAATTATTTTATGATTCTAAATTTATTTCTCCAATTCAAGTTTAACAAATATTTATTGCACCATTTTATAAATAAATAAATTATTTACACGACCGATTATTAAATTCTGACAAATCTAAACATAAAAATAGAATTGCTGTAATTTTAATTTTTTTAATAATAATTACTAATTGTCATGATAAACACCATCTTTGATCGGCGTTGAAATCAATAGAGAAAATTTTAAAATAAAAAAACTTTTTATAATTTTTTAAATGCAAGGAGATTACAACAGTGATATATATAAAATTTATATTTTTTTATTTAAAATATGATTTTTTTTCTTTTGGATGAATTTATATTTAAAAATGATTCCAAGGCATATGAGTGATCAAAGAATCATAATATATTTATACAGTCCTCGAAGAAAAATGAACAATTAAAGAAAATTACAAAACAAAAGAAATATAGCAGCCTTTGAGAAATTAGGCCCTTAACAAGCATCAATCAATTTTTTATTATCATTTATTTTATTTAATGAGTAGTGCAAAAATGAAAACTATAAAAATCGACGGGGCTCACGCCGAAATTCTAGCTGGATATTCCTCAAATGAAACTATCGTCATATTTTTTTGAAATATTCCCCAATCAGAATGAACTTAAATTTTTTTTTAAAAAAAATGGAACGATCGCTTCAATTGAGGCCATTAATCATTTAGCACCACGTATTAAATATTTATTTTTTTACACATTGTGTTTCCATAATATAATCTAAAAGAAGATTTACATATCAAGATCTCGAGAGATTACTGGGCACAAAATAAAGACAACTTGTTTTACCGATCAATTTTGTTTTAAAAGGAAAAACAAAATCGAGCATTAAACCTAATCATGCGCTGTCTTTTTTAATTAAAAAACAATTTTTTCTATTCATACGTTTAAAAACATTATTGTTTTCTTTTTTATTAATTTTTTAACGGTTTTTTTTAGGACTGACAGTGCGAAGGCAAAATATACAAACATTTAAAGTGAACTAACAAAGTCTAAAATATTTAAAAACTAAGAGTGATGGTAATATCTTTTCATTAAGTCAATATACAGCTAAATGATTACATCAATCAAGGTAAAAAAGATATTGTACCTATATATATATAAAGATATTCATATAATTATATTACAGCTCTTATCTAGACTCAAAAAAATTTTTTTTTTCTTTTTTTTTCCTTTTTTTTTGGATTGGTGTCATAATTTTTCGTCAAATTTTTTTAAAGATAAAGAAATGGAACTAGACTAAGTTTTTTTTTAAATATATTAAAATAATTTGACTAACTACTGTACAAGTATCACTGAAAAACTTAAAGGAAGTAATCGATTTAAAAATTTTTTTTTTCTTTTCATAGTTGGCAAGATTTGAAAAATACACTAACTTACGTCTAAAACATTTATCCGAAATCGTTGGAGAAATAAAATAAATATAATTTAATTAAAAGAAATTGGAAAGCGCTAAGTAGAAATTATCTGCCCGACTTAAAAATTTTTTTTAAAATAAAAATTAAAGTACTTTTAGATTAAAAATAAATTAAGAAAAGTCACTGGTAAGTGCGTTAAAGAAGTACAGTCGGAAGCAGTCGGGAGATTATTAGAAGGCATAAATATGAAGATTGTCCCCACATTGTAGACTATAAAGGTGATCCATTTATTAGCCATTGAGAATAGAAATTCAAACTACTGTTTCTAAATCCTCGGAAACTACTAGTTGAAAATGTTCTTGACCTAAAATTATAAAGATTTAATAATTTAAGATAAAGACCATGCTGACTTAATTCGCTTCAGGGCCTTTTTTTACTGACAGAGAACTTTACTTTCTGCAACCCGCTTGCGCCTGTAGCATTACAGAAGCAACACGCGTGTTTATTTAAAATTCCACTCCCTGATCTTTATAGTTCAAATCTGACATCCTCACTTACTTTCTAAATAAGCTGCCAGCTCAAGGTCTTCTGCTTGTAAGGCAAGTTGACGAGGAGTTTGGCCACTGTGATCTTTTAAAGTTAACGATGCTCCTCTAGCTACTAGCATGGCACAAATACTTCTGTGTTTGTTCGCTGCTGCTAAATGTAAAGCCGTTCGGCCCCTGAAATTATTTTCAATAAAATATCTTCGTCCAGTATATTTTTTCTTTTTGAAAATGAAAGACAAATGTACCTCTCATTTTCAGCCATGTTGAGTATTGTAGTTGGTGCGCAAGCCAATAAAAATTTAACAATATCCTTGTGACCACATCTGGCTGCATAGTGAAGGGCAGTTTGACCTGTTGCATCGATTGAGAGTAAAGAATACTGTTGGCTGTTTAGTTCTCTTAGCTACAGCAACAAAATAAATGTTAATGCTGCGAACGGTGAGGAATTTTGTTAATAACATTTAAGGTAATTACCAATTTCAAATCGCCCATTTTAGCAGCTTTGATGACTTGGTCTGTTGTTTTTTCCAAAATGGTGCTGCAAGAAGAAAGTTTAATTTTTGATTCATATAAAATAAATCATTAAAAGCAAAAAATAGTTAGAGCTTTATACGCAAAGAATGATGGATTTTAGGGAAGAATTTTCCTTTGTGGCTGACATGGCGTTAACTCCCAATAGGAAGCCATTTTGGTCATAAGCCACTCAAGAAAAAGAAACAGGCGCTAACTTCTCGCTTTGGAGCTAATTAGGGATATTGACGGATAAGTCCAGATTAGCATTTTTTCAAAAATGGGCGTTTCCTTTGGCGCGTTACTATAAAAAATAGATGCTGGAGTTAATCTTGCTTGAGCTCATGATTTTTAAAAATAGACGCTAAATTAGCTTCTGCTGTAGCGCGTTATTATCAAAAATGGACGCTTAAGTCAATATTGCTTCAGCGCGTGATTTTCAAAAATGGACGCTAAGTCAATATTGCTTTAGTGCGTGATCTACTGATTTTCAAAAATGGACGCTTAGGTTAATTTTGCTTAAGCGCGTTATTATCAAAAAATGGACGCTTAAGTCAATATTGCTTCAGCGCGTGATTTTCAAAAATGGACGCTTAAGTTAATTTTGCTTAAGTGCGTTATTATCAAAAAATGGGCGCTAAAGCCAATATTGCTTAAGCGCGTGATTTTAAAAAATGGACGCTCGAACCTCGTTCATCTGTTACTTATTTTGAGTAACAGCTGATTACAAATCAAATTAAATTTGCGATTCTCTCCCTTCAGGCTCTTTAGACAATTACGTACACTCACATGATTGAATTTAGCGTCAGCCATCCTTATTGTATGAAAACATATTTATACAGTATACACTTACCGGCATGCAAATGTAAACGTTCCAAGACCAAGCAATCTATCATGAACACTAACGCATGCAAACACATTCAAAGAAAAACTGTTATTATTGTGTGTTAGTTAAAACGTTATAAATTAATTTTAATTAATTTCTCCGATTTATAAAAAAAAATATCAAACGACTAACAAATGAAATATCATTTTCTGCTGAAAATATGAAATCTCTGTACAAATAAGGAAACTAATTAAAAACCGAATCTTCCAGGTATTATTACTCCGAAAACATTTACTTGAAATATTATTAAGGCACATCAAACATAAGCATTAAACAAAAGGGTATAAAGCAAAAAATATTACAACGAAGAATCCTTTATTTTCTTTGCTACAATGAAATATACAAAACAAAACGGAGACTCTGCTTATCAAGCTAATTATTAATTTTGCTACTGTGATGTCTTTTATGCAGGGCAAAAAAAAATATATGCTGTAACAACGACTGAATATAATTATTTTTCTCCGGGGGTTGTTTTTTTTTAGAAAGCCTTAGGATGCGGATGTATATGAGGAAAATGACATGAACACGGGGGGCCGTCTCAAAGAACAAAAAATATATATAACAAGACGACACTGATGATTTGAATACATATGAGCCGAGCTACGTCAACAAGGCATATTATTATTTTGTATATGTGTTTTCCCTTCGTACCTAATAGCTGTCCCTGCAGATGGCGACTTAATAATTCTCGATTTCTGGGATGATTTATTTTTCTCCTCATATTTGTTACGAGATGCAATCCCTTCGGCCGATTTACTTCTGCAGATGACGTCGTCTTTAGATTTTTCAGCAAATGTTTTCTTGTCTTCATCGACTGGAGTAGAAATGATCGGCACGCGGGATTTTATCTTCGGGGCTCCGTTTGATCGAGGTTTCACGTTCCATTCCTCGTCACTTTGTTTTATATTATAAAAATTTATATTAAATTTGATGGCGCGGGGTCGACGTGTTTGATTTTGTTTTTTTGGATAATTTAAGTGCAGTGCATTGTAAAAAAAAAAATTTGAAAACTACCACAACCTTTGAAAAAGTTTGATAAATATCGTGTAAGAAGAATTTATTAATAATTGTTTTTCTGCTTTCGAAATGAAGTTAAGAAAGCGTGAGCAAGTGTTTTTTAAAATGCATAACAAGAGTATTGTTTTTGAAAACTACTTCTAGATTAAACAAATATATAAAATTGCAAAAGAATTTATGCAGTCGAAAATTTAATGGAATGAGAAGGAAGATGCAAAACCCAATGGGAAATTCGGAAGGGAGTTAGATTCGGAAAATTCGGAAAATGGGGAGTTAGATGTCCGCATACCCATTAGTTTTAGTCGGTGGGCCACAAGTTTCGCCGGTTATTCTATGAACACCATAGCGACCCTAGTGGTAAAATTTTGCATTTTTCCTTCCCTATTATCCATTAAAATAATTCGACAGTGTAGTGAATCATGAAAATATAAGATTTCAGATTATGAAAGAGTGAAATAATTTCTATGAGAAACTATCATCGCCCAATGGCCAAATTTTTATTCAATTAGAAAAACACTTTGGAAGTTATAAGCAGAATTTTTGAATATTTCGCTTTTTTTGCACTCACCTTAACTCTGGGCCGGTAATACTGGCAGGTGAAGCCGTATTAGACGTTGTTTGGAAATCATCATCAGACGCATTGGTAAACCCCTCCGGGTCGAGGATGAATAATGTCTCACTGGCAATGTCTGTTACGTAATGAAGATGTTCTTGAGCTCTATCTACTCGGAAGAATCTTTCAGCTGTACAAGCTGGAATGAAAGATCGCAGGAATTAGGATGCGGGAGATCCACGAGTGTGGAAAAGGAGGAACTAGTAAACCTTTAGAGTTAAAGTAAGGTCACGGCATAGTACCAAAATTAAATTTGGTGGATAACAGAAAGGCCCCAGGCTCTATAGGTGCTGGCCGTTGGCAACAGAATATGGCGCATAAAAGGATTGGGGAACTATATTGAATAATATAACAAGGGTCCCAATCCCAAAATTCTTTAATACTTTATTTAAATCCCTTTGATGGCAAATTGCCATTTTGAAAACCCAGTTACAAATTTCTTGAGCCTTAAAACAAAATTACAACACACACGAACACAACGGAGAAGATACTTACAATCAATAAAGCACCAATCTGGAGCAATTTTCGTTCCAGAAGTTTCTTCTAACATTTGATTGATTAAATTGCGAACTTGCTCTAGATCCGCCCCTGGAGAAACCTCTAAAACACCCACTTCGATAGCAGCCTGAGCGAGGAGATCTTTATCGTAGTGATGTTGTTCGTAATCAGACATCCCAATCTTCTGAACGGAAACTTTGACTTGCTCAAGTGTTGCTTGACTAAAAAATAATAATTTTAAGTTAATTATCGGGTATAGCTGACTTAAATTTTGCGGAAATGAAATTATGATCTACTTACGGAAATGCACTTTGGCCACCTTTTCGTTTAACAAGCATTGAAGCTTTATTGAGCAATGATAATGTTATTATAGAAGGCGAAAGTCGGCAAGCTTCCCCATCCACTTGCATAGGAATGGTCTTTGTCGTTACAATCCTAGCCGCTCTACATTGAGTAATACAGGTCCCGTGACCTCCTGCTTGAAGTAAAGGCTAAAAAAATTCCAAAAATTTTCATTGTAGTGTGCTCAGAACGAAGAAGGATGAAGGATTGAAGGATTTTTGTTAAACACTTACAAGCTGATATGTCGTAAGGCCAATGACCTCGATAAGGCCATCGTCAGTGGCAGGATCAACAGCACCAGCCGCTCTATTCCAAGGACGAGTACCTCCCCCATAGCTTGGAATGTTTAAAAAAACAATAGCGTGAACTTTAAGTTCCTTCAATTTAGATGTCAAATCCTTCCCATCACATTCAAGCTTCACAAATTCAGACAAGTCTTTCCATTTCCTTTTGAGCAAATCTTTACCTCCCATCTGACCGTAAAACATTTTATTTCTCAAACGAGAATTAAATCTTTCGGGATGAGCCTCTGTTTAAAAAAAAACAAACATTAGCTTTTTTAAATTTTCCGAGTACATTTGACATTTCCAACTTTACCTCTGGCCTCGTGAAATTCTAAAGCGATATGAGCATCTACACCAAGTGAAAAATAATTATTGACTACATTCAGCGGAAGATTTTCTTTACCATCTTCGCCTGATTCCGCATCTAAATTTTTCTCAACCTTGAGCTCCCATCTGTCTAACATTACTACTTCGCTGTCAGCAACATTGCTTAATATCTTCCCGATTGGTTCGTCTGTATAACCCTGGAAAATTAATGGATTTAGGACGTGAACACTCATTATACCAAAACTCTTGCTATGAATTATATTAGACATTTAGGAAGAAGAGAACATTAAAATCAAGAATATAATTTCAAGAAGAAACTATTCAACGATAATGAGTTTCATTTGTTTACTCTGATTAGTTCTATTTCTCTTCATTTTGCAAGAGCGATCCATTTGTTCCCTGTCAGGCGACTTATCCTTTGTTATTAGTCCAAGAGCTCTCAATTATTTTTTTTTTATTAAAAAAAACGGGAGTTTGATTATTGAGTTTTCAACTTACGCCTCCCCATCCTAACGCTCTTGCCAGATCGTTTCCGGTCCCGAGCGGAAGAACACCGACAGCAGGCGGTGGATGGAATTTGATTTGATCCAATACTGACAGCACCCAACCAACGGTCCCGTCACCTCCACATGCTAATATGCGAAGGTTTAATACTTTCCGAAACATTTCTAGCCTGAAATAAAATACATAACAATCATATTGCTACCGGGGAACTAGGTTAAGAGTTCATCGTAGTTTGCTCTTGATTTTTGTAGCACAATAAAAAAGTATATTACTTAACTTTTCAAATTATGCAAGTTTATGGTAACGGATTATAATGATTAAGCAATTTATTTTTCAAATATAAACGTTTGCTGCTTTTATATAATTGTTTGATTTCTTTTTCAAGATAGATTGAGAATTATATTAAAATCCTAAAGGCAATTAAAGCTTGGGAACTATGAAGAATATCCAGCTATTGTTGCTTAGCAACAAAAAGATGCGTCAGCATATAAGTTTTGCCTCAAAACATAATTGGCATTCACTACTCCACTTACCCCATTTTCGGTCCTCCCTGAGTAAGATCAAACACTTGTCTTGGATTTAACAACCACTGGAACTTTTGCATAAGTTTCACCCCCTGATTACCCCCGGATTTCGGATTAATAAATACTATCACAGGTTTAACAGAAGCCGTAGGAATCGGCTTTATCACAAATGTCCGGCAATCTTTTTCAATTTTTTCTTTCGACCTTTTTTTACTCGCTTGCTTTTTCTTTGGCGATTTTCTAAGGCTGGATTTAAAGCTGCCCTTCCTGGGCAACTTAACTATCCAAGACGGTGGAACGATAATCTGCTGATGATGCCCTGCAGCAGGAAAAAAGAAACCGTAAAAAATATTACAAACAATAAAACATCAGTTACATTATTTCGTTAAAGGAAATAAAATATAAGAAATGAAAAGCCATTGAATATATCGAAGATAATATTTTTCTTTTTTGAAATTTGAAATCTTCCACTTAGAAATAACTGTTATAGAGAGTCATAAAAAATAAGTTTTATAGAATTTATCATATTATGAATGTTTGTATATGCTATAAAAAGAAGGATCCTATTTAAAAGGGGATGGGTTTGGCGTCTGGAGTTGTGTAGAGTATCACAAAGGCACAAAAAATTAAAACTTACCCAAAGTACATTCTTCTCCTATTTTCTGTATATTAAAACAAGTTTCCTTATTGTGATACGCAGTCTTACACCATGAGCAACTAAGTGCAACTATTTCTTTAGAACTGAAACTCAGCTTCGATTGGAATGACTTTCCGCATTGTCTACACTTCCCTTTTTGTGATCTGGAAAAAAATAAATGCTCAGCATCTGAGGAAGGTAAAGGAGGAACTTCAACGTCTCCGCATAGATTTCCCTCAAAAAAAGTTGTTGATTTGCAGGTCAGGCAGTGGCGTAAAAAGTGCACCTGTAGCTATTTTCTTGCGGAGAAAGCGGGGAGCACAATTCGGGTTAGGTGCAGTTCGGTTAAGGGGTCCCCCGAAGGTTCTGGAGACCTTTCTTAGAGACGAAAGTCTTTTCTTGGACGACGTACCCAAAAAAGGCAAAGGAAAGGGGGGTTGAAAATATTGTTACTCCACTGTGGTCAGCCAAGTTTCTGGTTCTCTGATATAATAGATCCTTATAATTCTAGTTTCGCAAATCAATAACATGCCCTCGTATCTATATTTATTTTTTCGAATTCGAATCACAGATTTGCAAATCGATCGCCCAAGTAGCGCAAGTACATCCATGGGATGTCCTTAGGATATCAATGTTTGGCTTTGCGATATCCTATGGATGTCTGATTTCTCTTTTAAATATTTTATTGCTACCTTCTTCTACAATCGTGTTTTGTTCAAGATTTTCCATTCCATATATTTGTTTTTTTTCCTCTTGCGGATTCGGTTCTCGGGTCACCAGTAGAGAGGTAAGCACGCACTAATAGACGAAAAACTCTTGCGATAAAATAAAGAGCTTTCTAGCCGAAAAGCTAGAGGTTTTGCAACAATTTCAAGGCGGAAGCGAATATACTTTTCTGGTTGGTTTTAGACCATAGGTCTGCTTCATCTGTAAAGCCAATGATAGATATCCTTGGGATATACTTTTAAGACTTTAAAGAGAAAAAATTCAATGGACAAAATAAGATGTACAATGGCAAGTAGTTCTGCTGCGCGCCCTAAGTTAAAAGTAGAAAAGTATATACCCTGGAAAACCAGTTCTGTTGATATGGTTGCCGGTACATATTTCCAAATGTGGATATCTCGCATGGATATTTTTCCGAGGCTCTGAAAATGCTTCGCAACCGAAAGGGTGCAAAAGGATAAAACTTTGCCCTAGGCCCGCCAAAGAATTAACCAGATATTACCGCAGCCAAAAACTTTAAAAAATGGCTATATCCAGTCATTCATTTCCTTAAGAAAAATATATCCAATTTTTCGCAGCTTTACATTTCATGCAATATCTTTCTATAACTTTCCTTTTGAAAATTAATAACAGGTTATAGCCCCAATTTGGATATTTCTTTCTATAAATCTGCCGGGCCTAGGGAACTGATGAAAAAATAAATATCGAAAAGTGTTACTTTTCATTAAAAGCAATCATTGCCTCAATCCTCATACCTTCTATGAACCCAATGGTGATGGATGGAAGTTTGTTCCCTATATTGACGAACTCCAACGTCACGGAACGTCGGTTTACAATAAAACTTCATTCGATCCATTAAAATAGGGATGCAGGAAGTGTGAGCGATGATTTTGCAAGCCGCACATTTCATCCTGGGTCCGTGTTTCTGCAAAAAAAAACGAAAAAAAAGTTAAATTAGAAATGACGTCAAAAACAAAAAGGCAAAAACAGATAAGATTAAACCTTTTGGAAACAAAAAAAGATTTGTTGTCGTTCTGTGTGTAGGTTATTACACTTTTCCCGGATATCCCTGGATTCGGGAAAATAGAAGCCTTTTCTCATTTTGAGGGTACATAATACCGTCAAACTGTCAATATACGTCCCTTAATTCAATTTCCCACTTCTCCCTTCATTTACTCACATTACCGGTTGCCTTGCTTTAAATTATGCAAATTCGCCCAGATTAGTAGGTTTCGATGACAACTTGTCAACACATAGTAATCTTTCCCGCCGACTGACAATCTATCCCTTGATTCATGATGGCTAGATTTAATTTTTTCCACCACTCAGTGTTTTATAATTAGAAATGAAATCGGCTAATTTTGTGCACGAATAAATATTTAAATTGGGAAATCGTGGGCGAGTTTTTTTTTTTTTTATCAGAAAACTCAACTTTGGGAATTTTGGGATTATTATATTAGAAAAGGTTTATTATTTAAAATGAAATTTTTTTTTGTTTTATAAAATGAAAACTCGAGGTAGAGAAAATGGATATTTCCTACCATTGTTATCAGTAAAAAGAGATTATTTGTGAGAGGAAAAGGATTGCGTTAAATGAAAATTATTTAAATTCTAAGATAGAATCGCTTTCTAATGGTTTTCGTTTAAGGTGTAAAAACATGAATTCCATTTTAATGGACTTACGAGATATTTTAAGTGCGGGGATTTTTATTTTTTTAAAAAAATATTGTTTTTGTATTTAAGAAAAACACGGCGGAGATCATTTACGGAAAGGCAATAAATTACGATTGAAAATGAGAATGAGAACCCTTGCGCTTGGCAGATTAGTCGTTTAGAGCCACAGTCTAAAGTTATAATTTACAGAGAACCTCTGTTTAATAAAGTCCGGCAATTTAATCTTGTTCTTTGTTTCTTATATAAGATCAGCTTAATATTTTAGCAGTGGAAGTGGGAAGTGGGCACTGGGTTTTTCGGACGAAAGGGAACTAAGGGGTTTATACCGTAATTCAGGGTAGCATCATACGTAAGGTCAATAAGAAATCAGCAAGGAGGACACGGAAGTTTTGTAGCAAAACAAGAATATTTGATATAAAAAAATGTTGGAAACATTTTAGTGGCGAAAAAAATGTTGGGAAAAAATGTTGGCAACATTTTAATATTGGGGAAAAAATGTTGGCAACATTTTAATGTTGGGGAAAAAATGTTGGCAACATTTTAATGTTGGGGAAAAAATGTTGGCAACAATTTAATGTTGGGGAAAAAATGTTGGCAACAATTTAATGTTGGGGAAAAAATGTTGGCAACAATTTAATGTTGGGGAAAAAATGTTGAAAAATATTTTTCTGGATGAGACAAAAATCTTGAAAACTCTTTTGGAAAGAGCAATTTTAAGGCGAGGAACTTTCTTAACCTCAAAAGGCCGTTTTAACATTCCCCCGTAAATTACAAAAAATTCTCTTAGAACGATGCTATGATAAAAAAGGGGGGAGCATTACTCAAAAGTCACAGATGGCGCGAGGTTAAATTAATTCCCGCAGCTTTGGGAATAACCTGGAAAATTATTTTTAAAGCGTTATAATATTTCAAAATTTTAATCCTTGAAATTGCAAAAAAAAAATAAACAATTTTTTTATGACCAAATGACATTTCATTTCGCTTATTTCCAATCGACTACGCTTTTAGCTCACTGAACTTTAGCTCGATAACCTTAGTCTCTATATCGGAAATGATTAAATATAAAATCGAAGAACCCTTCCCTACTTCCGCTATTCCGGTTAAGGGATGCAAGGTCAGATTAATCCCGCTTGAGCTAAGATTCGACCTGTAACACGTTTTATACCGGAGACACGAATGTTGTGGTGAATGCTAACTAGAAAGATAAACGGGCGAAGGGTGAATTTTTTAATTCCGATTTGAAATATTGTGACAGTTTACAAAAAAAAATGTCTGGAAGGGGATTCGCTGACGATAAAGCGATTACACAGTATATTTAATGTTGATAAAAAAAAAACGTTTTTAGGAAGAAGACATAAAAATTCTTTTGAAATTAAGAACGAAAGAATGAACTAAAAAAAAAAAAAAAACGGTTACTCAATTAGTTTTTAGTAATTAATTTCTTAGACATCTTAATCTATTTTAATGTTTCTCTTTGCTTTTCCCCTCCGGTTTTTATGACTTCGTATTTAATTTCTTTTTTCCGTTGACGACGCCAGAATTTTTTTTTTCCGCTGACGCGATTTGATTAATTATTGGCTCGTTACGCTTCCAATTTATTTGGTGAATATTTCGAAATGTTAAATTCTTGGACGTTGTCCCCGCGCTTGACTGGACAATGATAATGATTTAAGCTTTCGCTTGTGAATAATTAAATGGAATAAGCGAGTACACGGGGACTTTAACGAGGAAACAAACGAGGGTATTAATCGATGTTATCTTTGCTTCGCCATATAGCCTAACTCCATTTTCTTGGTAAACATTTCAGGCTTGTAATTTATCACGGCTCTTGTGCAACCTGTTGAATAATAGATTTGGCAGATATGTTTGCATAAAAATTATTGATGTGCCCTTTATTATCGGAATTATTAATAGAATGCTTTTAAAGAATTTTTTTTTCGAAAAGCTTTTCCCTCCAGTTTTTCATTAAAAGCAAATGTTTCGTGAATGAAATTCTAACCCGATTGATGACACTTTGGAAAATGAAAAACAGGCCTGGAAATTTAGTGAAGGTCAGTTCCTCAAAATGGCCACAGCCCGCCTGATTTTAAGAAGGAAAGAATAACACGTCAAAAGATTTCAGAATCGTTTCCCAAACTTTTCCTCTCCTAAATCGTATAATATATTATAATGCGCATTACTTTAAAACTTTACTCTTCTGCTAAAGCAAAAAGATTTTCAAGCACTTTCGAAAACATTCAACTTCAGAAAAGGATTTCCTCTTCCTTTTTTTCCCCTTTAATCAAACTCTGTAATTGATTTTAGCATTCTTAGCCATATCTATATTCCGCTCGATGAAAGCTTTTCCTTTTCCTTCGCTGTCTGCAATTCAACTCCCCGTCTTCCATTGACGCTTTGTAAAACGATACACTTTAACAAAACATGATTTTAAACCGTGAGAGGGAGAGAGAGAAAGCTTTCATTTCAAAACGTTTTTCATTTTATCAGATCCCGAAAAACAAAACCTACGACACAACTTCTGAAATCCGATCGATAACTTTCTCTTTCATTGCACTTTTAATTATTTTACCGAAGACACTAACTACAACTTGCCGCGACGAGATCAAAGTTTTCCCGCACTTTTCAAAGTTTTACCAGGATTTTTAATTTATTATAAGTCAACGTAATTAAAATACAGATTAACCAGCGGTTGTGTTTTGGCTAGGCGCACGGATTAACAGCCTCGTGTACGCGAGTTAACGAATTTGCTATAATTTTCCCCCCACGTTGATGCAACCCGCTAATGAAGACGACCCGATTACGTTTACAAAGGAGTACGAGAATTACATGATTACGTGCAAATGATTATTAACGACCAAATGAGCCAGACGATGAACCTCAATGTGAGACTAAATTCATTTTCGTGTCCTCTTATTACTCTCTGCCATTTTAGATCTTTGATATTGGTCGGAAATCAAATTGTTTATGATTTTGACTATGATTTTTTTAAATTAAATTTGGTAAAATGGATGTTACGTTCATGGTGACCGCTGCCACCAGTTTTACTAGGAAGCGAAATTGATGGATCCAGGTTGGCTTTCGATTATCACATCAACAAATTTTAATCCCTCGTTGACATAACCCTATTTTCTTGGGTACTTTCACACTAGAGGTAAGCAAGAGACAAAAACTTAATTTTTTCCAGATTCTAATTTTTTGGTTAAAATTTTCGGCCAGCACTAAAAGCATTGACTTAAGCACCTTATATCATTACCAACACTTATATATTTTTCTCACAATCCAAAAACATCCGACGGAAACTAATCGTAGCTTCAAACAAACTTAAGAAAATTCCAGTTTGAAAAAGTTTCCACTTTAACTCTCCCTTTTTCAAAACAAAGTCTTTGAGACTTGAATAAAGTAAATAACTCCTTTTAGCTATCTCGTCTCGAGTCTTGACATCTTTTAATGAGTTCTTTTCCCGTTTACTTTATTGAATAAATTGTAAAATCATATTTAAATAATCGCAAATTGTTTATTTTTTTAATAAAAAAAAAAACGAGGATTTTCCGTGCTTGATCAGCGAAAAAATCCGCACAAATTTACACGAACGAGTTTCTTAAAAGTAAAAAAAAAAACTTTCACGGAAAGAGCATCCGCAAAAGAAATCAAGATAAAAGAAACAAAATAAAAAAGAAATCCGAAATCCTTCAACAACATTAACATTCACTTTTTACAATAACAGCACAAGACATCTTACTTCCGGTGTAAAAGCCTTTTTCACAGATTTTCAAAAAAAAAAAAAAAAAGATTTAGAAGGGGAAAAAAACGATTTGAAAAATTCATTATAAGAAAAACAGCTTTTTAAAAGATAAAAGATTTCCCTTTATGGTCACGTTGAGTGGAATACCAATCCGGTTGCTTATCCTCATTTTTAAAATATCAGATTTCCCAAGCTAAAAAACTCTTGAGCTTATGTAATTAACCCGCAGGAACCGGAGACCTTTTAATTTTAAAACCGGCTAATGAAAAAACTTTTATAGTGATTAAACCATTTTCCGAACTTCGTTTTCTTCTATTATAAAAAAGAATGGTTATTGGCCAAGCTTAAAGCGATTTAAATATATTTTTTTTTGAGACACGTGTCGTGAGGGAAGGGGGAAAAAATCAATCGATATCGGTCAGTTTGTGAAAAAGGATATTAGCCATAAAAATGTGATGCCCTCAAGACAGCCGAAAGTGTAATAAAAATTGAAAAACTTCAATTCGAAAACGAAGATTATATCAACGTTTAAAAACCCATTACGTCCCGAGCTGAACGGAAATAAAATATCCCTAACGGAGGATTCGTAGAATATAGCGACTCTTATATTTTCATTTTCGTGGCCTATACGTCTGGAGGTTATTTTTTTTATATTTTTCACGGTAACGGGAACTTTAGAAAAACGGGGGTTACGGAGGAAATTTATCCGTTGAACTAACACAGAAACCTTGGTATAAAGTTTAAACAAAGGAAAAACACAAAGAAGTAATCCTTACATTATAAATTATTCCCAACCTCTCAGTGGTGCAATAAGATATAAAATATTGTAAAATGCTGGTACAACACTTTTTTTTATCCTCTATCCTTTCAATATACTATATATCCTGGAATTTCTTCGATGATCCCCCAAAGTTTTTGTCTTCCATATATTTTCGCTTGGATATTAGGAAATTGTTTTATGTTTTACCTGCGTGTCGGATTTTCATCGAATAATTTTTGAGTCTTCAATCAGATTTTGTTTTATCGATGGATGGCTGTCAAAAAGAAACCCTCAGTCCCCAAAATAAACTTTATGCTGGACCGGAAACCTGAGCAAGCTCCATATTACAGCTGACCTTAGCTCAAACCAGAAAAAAAGCTCTCTAAACTACACCCAAGGCCTCCCTTAAAATCTTCTTAAAAAAACTTCTTACCTAGCTTATTAAGCTTTGCTACCCATTGTTTGTTCAATATTATAACGTGTTAAGGTTTGAAATATCCTCTGAAAACGGGGACTACCACAGCTGATAACGACTCTTTGACTATAAAGGCTGAGGAAAAATCAAAGTTTTGACCACCAATTTATCCTGTACATTAAAGTGACTTGCTTTTGCTATGATAAGCGGAGGGGATATTTTCAATAGAATTTTCACTTTGTCAAAAGAAAATCAATTAATCCAAATCGAAACTTTTACGCTTGGTTGGAAATAGAGAATCGTAAATAGTTTCATGGAAGCGGGTTGCTAATACAAAGTCGTTGTAAATACCGATATTGACTTAAAAGGTGGTTTTCATCAGATTACATTTAAAGATTTTACTTCACGAGCAAGAATGTTATTCAATGCCATTGCAAAAACCTAAAATCCTATAAATGAAACTTCGATGCAATAAATCGACTATTTTGAAATAATTTTTAAGTGCAGTCATATTGCGTGGCTAACAGAAGTAGAATTTAGCTGTTGGAGCCCGAAAACGACACCGGACCTTCAAACTGGGTAGGACACTGGGACCAAAATTGGTCAGCGGACACAGGCTTTCGCCTGTTTTATTCCTATTCTTCTCCTTTCCCAGACGTGGACGTCTGCATACCTTCCATCTCATGGGAGGTCTGTCTAGGGACCTCCTGGTTGCTGGCTTCAATTGGCAAACTCTTTTCGCCAATCGATGGACTTCCGTCCGATCCATCTGCTGGTGCCACTCTTTCCTTCTGGATTTCGCAAAGCGGTTGATGTCATTGATTCCTGCAAAACTTCTCAGCTCGTCGTTTGGGATGCGACGAGCTTTCCCTTGCACAGTTCTTATTATCCGCATCTACCTTTCTCATAAGCTGAACGGTGTGCGAGGAGTCAGAACTCTTAAAGACAAATTGCAGCCTGAGAATTAAAAAACGTAAATCTCTGTTTTTGAACTGCCATTTGCCGATCTAGCACTCCTAGGAGAGTCCAGGGAGGAAGTTCGCCGGCTGTGCGCGCCTCTGCTTGCTATGGCTAGCCAACTAGGTCTGCAGGTGAACGCCGGGAAGATGGAGTACCTTATGATGTCCAGGAATAGGAGGGACGGCATCGACGACGAAGCTCTGAGAGTCGGGGATTGGGAGTTTAAGAGTGAGGCCAACTTCAAGTACCTTGACAACGTAGTAACCGCGATGTCCGAAACCTCACTGAGCAGTCGTGGATAACGAGCGTCGGTTGCAGCGGGCAGATCATGTGGTGCGAGCGCCGGCTGAGCGGGCTATTGTCGCAGCGATGAATGGGAGGATGAATGCTGTGCGACCAATGGGGCGGCCTAGGAAACGGTGGTCGGACAACGTAAGGGAGGATGCCCAAAGCCTGGGGGTAGGAGATTGGCAGAGGGTGGCTCTCAATCGAGTTGAATGGAAGGCGGCGGTAACTGCGGCAGTAGGACTCCAAGTCCTGTAGAGCCATCAGAGTAAGAGTAAGAGTAAGAGTAAGAGTAAGTATTTGCCACCCATGTTCAACAAGAGTAATACTCCATTAATTTCAAACCAGAGACAGAACTCTTTAATCCTCAGAAGGTCACAAAATAAGTCTGGAGGCAGCGGTTAGCGGGACATGTTGCAAAAGTACCACGTGCTATGGTGGCTTTTGGAAGGGCTCTGTACAACCGTCCAACTAGTCCCAGACTCTACTGCACACCTCTGGAAGGAGGAAGGCAACGTGCAGTTCATGCGGAGGTGGAGAATTTTAGGGCGGAGGCTCAAAATAGGCCCCTTAGCATCGCAAATGCGATGCGGCTTCAGCTTTAAGTCCTATAATACCAGGATTAAAAAAATCGTATGCAATTGGGAATTTCCCATACTCTCGATAACTTATGAAATTGCTTTTTCCTCAGCAATATTTCTTAATTCTTAATGTATTACTTCCATGCTATTCCTTAGGGCTGTCATTATATCTGTCAGGTCCATGGCACTGCAAAATATGATACTTAACGTTCCGGGGCTGAAAAGCATAAAAAACAAAAGACGACATAAAACTTTTTATGGAATTATCAAAATTTTTTTATTATCTTTTCTTCCTTTATATTCGAAAAATGAAGTGTGTCTTTTTAATTCGTGTCAAGGTCCCTAAAAACGATAGAAAACCATACCCGCACAAAAAATGGAAAGGAAAAAAAAAACGAAGAAATTATAAAACGGGAAGAAAAAAAAACTCACGTTGAAAAAGTGACAAACTGTAGCTGAGCAAGCTGAGAAACTTGTTCAATTATGTACAATGGTGTGAATAACTTTAGATAAAACTTTTCAAGGAGCTGGCACGATGAGAGAGGAGGAAAAGTTATTACAAACGTTTCCATCTCTGTCACCGACATCGAGAATATGAAAGCGTTTCTCAAATATTTGGCTAACGGAATTGCTATTCTACGTTAGAAGGAGATCATTTAACGGTTATTGCCTAGGGATACGGAAACCAGTTCAAATATTCCTTGTTGATAGAAACCGTTGAACTGGTTTCTGTTGTTTTTAGAAAGTCGGTTTCAGTCCGGCAAGAAGCAAAATATTTTAATGCGATCCACGAAAGTTAAAGTGCGAGCTGCACTAATTTTTTTTTGTCTTATAATGACGGTGCATTATTTCATAATATGATCTATCACGATCAGATAACAAAACCTGACGTGATTAAATCTTTTTTATGCAATTCTAATTTTTTAGCTAAACATAATTTATCTCTTTGAAAAAAAAAGGTTTGACGTATGTAGGGTCGAACCGAAAAAAAAAACACGTATTTTCACTTCCAACAGCGCCCTGCTGACAGAATTATTAATTAATTTTCGCAATAGAGAGCTTATAGATGAACAGTTATTACATACAAAGTAGCCGTTTTAATTAAAAAAATTAGCCGCAAGCTTTTATATATTAAGCGCTAATATGAAAAAAAAATACAGTCGGGATATTTGAAATTTTGAATATTTTTGCATGACCCGCAAAAACCTCATGGATGAAAGGGTTTCCCTTATTGTGAAAGTGGGGAAAAAGATTTAATTTAAAACCGCCTATACATGCTCATGTTACAAGTTCAATAAGAATATTGATGAGGAAATAAAATATGAAAATTCAATTTGGAATGAAATTTAACAGCCGAGCTCAAGTCATTGTAATCCCGACGCGTGTTAGGTTAGGACCGAACTTTTCGACTCACTTAAAGTGAAAAGTTTGCGGGGGGGATAGAAAGTAGAATGGTAAGTTCCTTTGTTGGTGGGAGTTACAAAAACCAATGGAAGGAAGGAGAGAAAATTTAAAGTGGTCGTTGCTTTTGAGACTTTTGTGGTTTGGCTTTTTTCGAAGTATCAAAATCTGGGATTAGTTGGTTGTTTGGAGTGGTGGAAGAGTCCTTGAAAATTGAAAAAAAATTCGGATAGGTAGAGGCAGAACTGACAATAAGCAACAGATAAAGTTGTACGGGTTCTTTTAACCGTTTACGTGTCATGTTTTGGATCTACCTAAGCTCCTTCAACTGCCCAATTCAAGTACATTCTTTAGCGCCTGCGAAAGTTCGATAATGAGCCGTAGAAGAAAAGCTGCCCTCCACCAGAGATGTTTAATGATCTCCCGGTTGAGTACCTGGATAAAAATCCAGGTTTGTTGTTCGCAGTCATCCCTACGCCCCGGACCTTTTTACCTCTACTAAATCATTAAGAAAACCTTTCACTAAAAGCTTGAAAGGAGCAAAATCAGAAATGAAAATCGAGAATAATTTCCCTGTAACGTCAGATGTTCCCGACGTTCCGCGAGAAATGACAAATGAAATGGAAATAACGTTAGCAATATGAATCACATCAAGAAAATCTGTCGGAAGCGGAATCTCCGGTCAAACGAAGATTTTCTCAAGAAATGCACGTCGCAATTTCTTTCCAAAATATTTTTCCTTTAAATTAAAAGCATAGAAACTCAATCTACTCTTCTTCTTCTTAAATTAGGCCTGAGGCCTGTATTTTCCAAATTATTCCTGGGATGTGGAGGTCCAGCTATCGACCAATCTTTTTGGTGGTATTAGGCTTGTTATGTCGGGCGATGCGCGGAAGCCGGTCATTCCCCATTCGGTCAACATGCTCGTTCCAGCCCCGTCTTCGCTGCCTCGTCCAGTGCACCACATTTTCACAGCGAGTCTCTGCCTGAGGTCGTCGCTTCGCATTGGGCGACTACGTAGCACCCTCATTGCGCTTGATGGTTTGGTGGCTTTCGTATCCGACCGAGTTTCCGCAGTGTAAATCATTATCGGTCGAACACAGGTCTTATACACTTTCACTTTTGCTTCCTCAGAGAGAAATCGGTTCCGTCAAATAATATTTTGGAGGCAGCCCGAGGCGACAGCGGCTTTGGTCGCTTGAGCTGTAACTTCTTTCAGTAGCTGTTTGTCGCTTGTTACTTGGATGCCGAGGTATTTGAACTCCATGCCCTGTTCTACGGTTTTATCAATCTACTCGATCAAATAAAATAACAGAAAAGACAAAACCAGAAAGGATTTATAAAATTCAAATTTTCTTCTTAAAGGGATGAAACTTAAAACCGTAAAGTGCGTGATTTCGACGAGCGTATTAATCAGAGTAAACAACACCCCCACGCACATATGTCCTCCTAAAATAATGATTTATTCAAAACATCATAAATGACGAATCGATATCATTAATTATTTGAAAATCCCGATCGCCGCGGACTGATCACCTTTTGCATTATTTATCATCGGGAAAGGTTTTCCACAATTAAATAACAAGGAAAATAAAATGAAAATTTTAAAAGGTCTACTCGGAATTTTCCCCATTCGAAAAACTTACCGTGCAATCGTTTTCTCCGACGTAGCAAAAATCCCCGGAAGCGGAAGTGGCACCCCATAGATGATCTCCGTTGAGTGCCATTTCTGACCAGTCGGGGGTTGCCCGCAGCGACCTTTCCCCTGTAGCCTCATTCCCTGATACTATTTTTCTGCAACAAACAAAAAAAAAACAAAATTAACAAGCGGAAAATTTGAAAAGTGTTTAGGAAGAAGAGCGAGTATTACGCATAAATTCGACCCGCCATTACGAAAAAAAAAAAAGGTTAAAAAGAAAAATTATATCCTTGACAGCACGCGACACCGCCTCTGTTTTTAGAGGCTCATTATTTATTAAGGAACAATTCCGTCGAGGCATGTACACATTAGTGCACATATACAAACAATAGTTGAATAGGGAAAGGAAGAAGAAAAAAAAAGGAATAAAAAGTTTGTCGTTGCTGATGAAGCTGTGTATAAAGTCGACTGGGAACACATACGGAAATATAAAAAAAAAACAGCAAGGAATTTTTTCCCGTCATCCCTCGAGATTTTCCTCGCTATTACGAATACTTATTTTTACAAAAAACGGAAATGTAAGCTCCTTAAAAGGAATTTCATTTCCCATAGTAATCTCCCCGTTATAATAACAGTAATGAAGGTTTCCCTACCTAACATTTTACTAATGACACAGCGGCCAAACGCGTGTTGATAAATTAAAAAGTTTCTGTTTTTTTTTTTTTTTTTTTGATAGTATTTTGAAGAAGTCATGATTCTGTTAATGCAAAAGGGATTATTTTATTAAAAAGAAAAGTTTTGCTCGGGGAGATAATCAACTCTCGTTTTTTTCCTTGTTTTATAAAGCTTAGAATTAAATGTGAAAAATAAAGGTTCTAGGTAGGGTTGTTTTTTACTTTGAAAAATCATCGACTACGTTTCCACGTTGAATTTTTTATGATTTCATTCGACTTCTTAATTTTTTAAGCTAAGAGTTAAGGGTTGGCTCACGAGAAAGGAAGCTGATAATTTTTTCAGTGGAAGTTTATTGTCGGAATGATTTTCTAATGGGATTTTAAGAGCTGCCAGCGTTCTTCAGCAGTAATTTAACATTTTCAAACTTTTTTTCAAATTCCTCTCTCTTTTACAAAAGAAGAGATTTAAAGGAAGTGCTAGTTTCAAACTGATGGGCAAAATGTTTAAGTTCGATTTTTTTATCTTGCGCAAGTCGTGTTAATTTGGATGAGTGCACACCTGACGATTTATGTGTGGGAGATTGATTGCAAACTCTCAAACATGAAATCTGCTTGAGGCTGCATTTTAAAAACATTGAACAATATTGGTTTTCCAAGACTGAAAATCCTGTGGCACAATATAATTGAGCCCAGGTCTAGACCGGCTTAGAACTAGAAAAAAAATCAGTTTGGTCTTGAGAACTTGTCCAGCGCATTAAAAAATTTAATATAAACATAAAAGTTCTATTCCTGGATCGAATTTATAACAATCAAGTCCCACGACAATAATAATTTTTGACGTCACAATACCTTCACGCTTTAAGTTAAAAATAAATATTAAATTACATTAACAAATCAAAAAATTAAACCGTGAAAATATTCTCCCCAAAGGACTGTCAAAACTTATTATCCAAGAAAACCACAAACTGTTTTAACATCGTTAAGTTGACTCCTTGAGTCATTAAAAAATAAAAAAGCACCCCCAAAGAACTTAAGGAGCTCTTCAACAGCGCTAATCTGGAAAACTTACCTTTTCTGTGAATGCCTGTATTTCCTATAAATTTGCCGGCAAGAATTATTGTATTTTTCTAATGCTTTTTTCTCGGCAATGCGCAGATCGTAAAACCTGCGACAAAACGGCCACTCAAAAGTCAGCATTTATTTCAATTTTGATTATTATCATTTTATTAAACGTCACTGAAATTTTATCATCACATTAAATATTATTTGTTGTTCCAAAAAAATAAAGACTACATCTTCTCTTGGAAAATATTATTTCGACCACGTGTCAGTGATGCAACCCGCACGAAAACCACACCCTGCAGATTATAAATAGGCAACCCCGACTCACTAATAGCATTTGCCCATTAAACGAAAATGTTTTTAGAAAAATATTCGGGTAGAAATATTCAAAGTAATAAGTTTCATCCTTAATAATCGTTGGAAAGGAATCCGGCTTAGTTTTTTCCGGTCACCATGGCAACCCCCGACGAAAATTTGGGTAATTAATAATTCGACAAATGAAGTATTTTGTACTAATGCATTGGTTAATTAACTGGAATATGAATATTTTGATATGGGACATCAAAACGTAATGATTTTTCAATACGGCGGTGTTTTTATGACACATCCAACTGTAGTCGTAACCTTAGAGCCTTGTTTCAATGTTAATAACCGTAATAATGGTTATTTTAACAATATTTAATTAGAGGGAAAATATGAGATGTTTTATTAGCGCCCCGGGAGCTTTGCAAGAATGTGTTAAGTTTTTTTTCAGAATGAAGTCGTAAAATTATTTTGAAATAAAAAGAAATGTGAAAGAAATAAATTTTTATGTTGTTTTTTTTTTTTTTTGCTTACGTACATATTTTACGCAGGTTTAACGAGGAAAAATGTGAGTAGGGAGTGACCTAACGGAGGTATGATTCTTCTTTTGGACGTTGCAGAATGATTGAAGTTGACAATTGGAGGATTGTGGCCCAAAGGTTTATCGGACCCAAAGACCCAAAGGAAAGTATCTCCTTCTGCAGCTGGTGATGGAGGGGAAGATTGAGGGCAGGCGTAGACCGGGTCATCAATGCTTGGTATCAGCCTACGGGACCGCTTTCGCAATGAAGAAATAAGGATGCGGACTAGGGTCGATGATGTTGCGCACAGCTAAGTGGCAATGGGCAGGTCATGTCGCAAGGAAAGATCCGGATAGGTGGACGGCACGGGCGGTAAGATGGAGACCTCAAGCGTCGAAAAGAAGCGTGGGTAGGCCACAGAAGAGATGGTACGACGACATTAAGAGGGTTTGCGGGACTGAAATGGTTGCAAAGAGCCCAAGACAAGAAGGCGTGGCAAGGTTTGAGAGAGACCTTCGTTCAGGAGTGGACGGGCATAGGTTGAGAGAAGAAGAAGAAGACACGCATGGCATTAGCAACACCCTTCCTGAACTTTCATTCGCAAACAGAAACAATTGCTGATAGCTCTAGCACGGTTCAACAGTTTTTGGAGATCGTCAGCATTTCCGCATCTGTATTGCTAAGAAAAGGGTCGCGGCTTCTCATATCCGCTAAGATGCTCTTACACTCAATCTCGATTCAACCCTCATCCTTTCCAAAAATAGAACTATGTTTCTATTTCTGCCTACTTCAATAAAACCCATCTTTTTTTTTGAACTTATTCAAAAACTCGCGGAAACGAATAAAAAAAATAATTCGGGATTTGTGGGAGGAAAAAAAAGAGCCATAAGAAACATTTGACAGACAACAAGGAGGTTGAAAAAAAACACAAGAAGACATCAAAGGAAAAACTTTTTAAAAAAAGGTAACGTTTTTCAATCTTCATATTTTTCTCCTCTTATTATTTTTCATCCTCCTTCCCCATTCTTTTTTGTTACGTGTTTTGTCTTCCCTTTTCCTTTTTTTTCACCCTCGTCTTTCGAATCTTTTAAACGAGGATATTTTTAAAACGAAGATATCACTCCATTTGGATAACATATCGCTTGTTTCGCCTCCTTATCCTTCCCTTATTTTTACTGCGTAGGGAGGTTTGTAATGGCTTCCGAGGGATGAGCCAAAAACAAGAAGACAAAAAAAAAGGTGTAAAGTTACAAAAAAAAAAACCTTTAACTCGTAGAAAATCTTTAAAAGCTTTTAAATTGTCTCGAATGGCGTACGTAAAGGTTTTGTTTAACAATCGGCCTTATAATTAAAATTCTTTATTTATTATTTTCCCCCGTGCGGAACGGTTCAATGTCATCGCATGCAAACCATGAAAATTAACCATAGAAAAAGATACTGACAATAAAAACCCTCACACGAAAACAAATAAAATGGGCTTCGATGGGGGTTTTTTTATTCGAGAAAATTTGAAACAATTGTTAATTCATGAATTTTTTTCTTAATCGTTTTTCCGTGACGCGTTCCCCTCGTATTTTTTTAGATTATTTATGTCCGGGACGTGAAAATCGTTTTTAACGTGTCATAAGAAGTAAAACGGCTTCCGGGGGGCTCAAAGGATATATTTCCAGGGAAATCGAGTTCTTGATATTTGTCATTTAAATTTTGAATGAGGGTTCCATATCGAGATTTTTTCAATCTGTCAACCCCGACCATAGGGGCAAACGTCATTTTTTTTCCAGCGTGGCTTACATTCCCCTTTTGGGATTTCCCGATGGGGTTTTTTTTTTTCGATTTTATTGAGAAGTGTATTAAATATTTTATGGTCGGGATCGCGTCACTCACTTGATGAAAAACGTATAAAATATAAAAATATCAATTATACTGGAGGAGCGTGTCATTAAAGAACGATTACAAGGCCGTGAACGGGTATAATTATGTTTGATATGTCATTATCAATTGAATAGGAGAACGTTTTTATCTCTGACTGAAGAGTACAAACGAATTTGAAACGGTAGGAATTCGAGAAGATGAAGAAAACCAAATGGGCGCGGTGGGAATGAGAAAAATATGACGAATCTAAAACTAGCCACACTTAGTTGAATAGAAACCGACCTATTTTCATATTTAAATTAACGATTTCGCAGCTAAAAATATCAACTATGCAGGTTTGCATCTCTGTCTGCCTGGTGTGCTTAAAGCCAAGAGGGTTGAAAGGGATTTCTTTTCCCTCCTAAAAAGTTATCTTATTGCGCAAGAGTATTATAGTGTGGGGGAGTTCATCGACAAACCTGGAAGTTGCCGGTGAATAGTACTTGAAGGAACCTTGGTGCCTCGCTTCTTTTGTTGACTATATTCGATAACATTTAATTGTTTTATGAACAAATGTAAATAAATAAATAAAAATTAAATTTGCACCAGTTGGTCATTCATAAAATTTAGTTTCAAGCAGTGTATTAAAGATCTGGCTTGGTTTTGCAACCGCTTCTGTAATCCTGAATTTTTGTAGACCGTATGGTTCCACAAATTTGTGTGGATCTAACTTTTATAACTGAAATTCGCCAATCTAGAAAGGCAGAGAATTATTTTAGACTCGATTTTTTTCAGTAATAAACTGGATTTCCCCAGAGTAATTTTTAAAAAATATTTTACGAAATAGTATATTACATATCTAGGAAAGCAAACGACAAAATTGCCCGTCGAGACCGAGTTTGATGCCCGAGCCGAAGGCGAGGGCTCCAAAAAGGTCGTAAGATATTTTACATAACGAATAGCCACGGAAAGTAAAAACTGCCTAGGGTGGAAAATTTCCTTTCCGTGCATGAGTTATGTAAACTATTATAAGTATCTATAGACTGCTTCCCAATATCCCGCATTTCGAATCATACAACGCGAAACTACCACTCAGTACTTCCCAAGATACAAGCAAGCACAAACACGAGCTATTATAAAAGAAGCAATCTGGGAATAACCAAAGGCCAATATTACGAGGAAGAAAAAAATGAAGCGCAAAAAAAAAATGAATAAAAAAAGAAGAAAAAGTGGGCGATGAACGATATTTTTTTTTAATCTTGATCCAACCACAGAGCAGCTTAGTATATTTAAATGCGAGGTAGGGTTTTTTAAAGGAAAATAGCCGGAAACGGAAAATATTCAAATTCACGTTTAGAACCCTTTAATTCAAGTGAAAGGGAAGGCTCTCAAACCATAGGAATATAGAGCAGAAGGCATAATTTTCCGGCTTACTTATTAGAAATTTTACTTAGGATAGCAAAGGTCGAACTAGAGGAATTTATTTATTTTATTCATTCGTTTTCCTTTTCATTTATTTTATTTGCTCTTCCCGACATTTTTTTAAAAATATCTTTCTCAAGGGGCCAAACAGGGGTGATGAAGTGCTAGTGCAAGCTGGATTAGGACAATAGGAAAAGCCAAGCTCGAGTGAAACGAAAGCATAACATTTAAAAAAAACACGAAAATCAAAATATAAGGGGGGGCATAGTAACGGTTTCTTACATTATAATAGTTCTCTTTGGCTGTTATCAGACCCTATTGATACTAGCCCCGTACCTCAACATCATTAACCGTAACATTGTCCAATTCTTAAAAAATTACCAAACCCAACAAAATAATAAAAAAAACTATTAAACCGAATTACATAAAATTTCCCTGACTTCAAAGAATAAGAAAAGATTTTCCTTTGCAATTGTTAAAATCAAACGTGGCTATAAAATTCCCATCCGAAAAAAAAACCAAATCCTCTCCAAGAATTGCTACAAAGCCAGACCTTCGAAAAAAGATTTTTATGAAAAATCCTCAAGCTATGAAACTCCAAATCTTCCATTCTCCTCAATCATTTTCTTTTTTTTTTTTTGGAAATAAACCAAACTTCATTCATATCCTATTTGAAAAGGGCTTGTCCATAACATTCCCTTCTCTTTTATCCCTTCAAAACCAAGTTATTTTCCCAAACATTTGATTTTTCATCATTGACTTCAAAAACTCGGGATTCATTAATCATTCTTATAATTAACTTTTCAAGCGCAAAATAATTACGAGTTGTAAAACGACTAGTAAACGAAAAGTGTTACGGTTTCATAAACAGAAAAGAGCGTTAAATTTTGTGAAAAATCAATATAGCCAAGCTATAATGAGTCATGAATTTTTGAATAACAAGTGGAATACCACTTTTGTTTATTATTGCTCGTTCATTATCGTTCGAAGGTAAATATGAGCACACGAGGGAAGTTTTCTCCAGTCTTCCAAAAGGCAATTTTTTTTTTTTTTTTTTTGGAAAATGTTTGCCATTCGTTAAAAAATTGATTTTTATCTCTGATTTATTGCCAAACGATGTAACCCCCTAGAGTTTATTCTTTTTCACTTTTTTATGAGGAAAGGAAATATAAACGGGCCTCGAGTTTTCCCTGAATGAAACATGTTTTATCTTTTCCTTTTGCGAAAAATTTTAAAAGCGAATATTCTCAATTAGCATTTAACTGAATTCTAAGATGATGACCTTATGCAGAGAAAAAGTGATAAAAATCATCATAAGGTCACACCTACATATTGATTCATGCGTCATCGTCATCTCACGAGAGCACAGACCTTATTCAGGTGTATTATGCTTTTTCATGATGTCATCATTTAAATGGCAAATATGCGGTCACTTGATTTCTTTTTTTAAAAAATCAAGTCACCTTAAAAATTTTAATTTCACAAAATAAAGGAAAAATATTCATGTTAACTTTAATATTTTTATTAATTAGTCACCGGACGATCATCAACCTGACAGGACATTAATTCACTTGTCATTCTCTTACAAACGCGTAATTAATCATAAGGCTACTATAATTTTAAGCGACTTAAATAGATTCGCAAGAAAAAAAAAATATAAAATTCCCTCCTTCGTTTTAATATTGAGAAAAATCGGATTTTTTATTAAAAAAGAAGGAAATATGCTTCCGCTCCTAACTTAAAGTGGCTCACCTTGAGAATTTAATTAGTTTACGTATAAATTCTTGATTCTATTGAAGACTAGGTCAATGTAAACAATATAGATTCATCTCGTTGAACAATTTAATCCGATTTATAAAAACGTTTCATTTCAAAAAAAAAAAAAAAAAAAAAAAAACGAACCTGGAATTTAATAATTTTCTGAAGATAACTTCATACAGGAATAAACATTTTTCAACCATGTTACCAATTACACTGAGGCCTTTAAAAAAAAATTTTAAAACAAAACAAAAACAAAAAAATGCGAGTGTCACGTTTACATTGTAAAATGATGCGCTCGACTAACTTTTTAATGACTTTCAAAGAGAGGAACTTATCAACATTTTAATTCCGGTAACTGTGTTTACATTACAAGCCAGCCTACCTATTTGTTTATCAAATTCTCGGTGCATATAATAAACGATTAAAGAATAATTGTTCAAATAAAAAGGATCCGTCAAATTTTGTAACAGTGGAAACATAAAAAATGGTATTTTTATTCGACTGTAAAGAATTTTTTTATTATCAATTCGATGAATAGAAATTGACGCTTTGAATTTTTTTTGCAAAAATTTCCTTTACGTGGGAAATTAAAGAATCATTTAAAAAATATGGTTTAATCTCTTTAGTTAAAAAATGGCTTTTTTTTTAATTTTAAAGAAATGAGCAAATCAGATTTTTTCAGTATAAGAAAAAATACCATGCAAAAAGCAATTATTTTTTTAAAGATAAAAAAAGTAGTTTGTTGGCCTGAAATCCATGAATCGTTATTTTGTCTGAAAAGACTTTGCTTTGTATGATGTTATTAAATGTATTTGAAATGTGAAAAAGAGTAAATGTGAAAAAACACAGTAAAACCAAGTCAGGAAAATGCTTAAAACGAAACGGATATTTTTGAATTAATTTCTCATTGCGTCGGACTCCATTCAATCAATCCTTCAATCCTTTCTTTTCTATTCTAATCAAATGAAGCTATTTAATAATGAATAAACAAAACCTCAATTCTCAAAGGCCAAGACACTCAGTCTCGCCAAACGAATAAATCGTATCCAATCCCAATATAAATCAAAATAATGTATTGCTATTTTTGAACGGGCTATCCAAATGAAAATATCAATTTAATCCATTTACGAATTTACAAACACATCCCACCCGTTTATTTTTAGCAAAATTCCAGCGAAATTCTCTATCGCCAAAAATAATAAAAGTCTCCTCGCACTTAATTTCACTCAAATAAAAATAACTTTCCCGAAACACAAATAATCACTTTTCTTTTTTTTTGCTATTTCAATTAAAATAAATCTACCGTAATAGATGGGTGATCAATCTTAACAACTGTCAAGACATGTATGAATAACGACGAAAGCGGGAAAAAACCATTAAGCTTTCTTATCCTAAATCAAAGCACAAACCAGATCAAAATCAAAACGATCAAATTAATGAAGGTAATTCATGGGAAGAAGGAAAAAAAAGGTATTTTTCGTGTTTCTCTCATTCGCGTGATTATTTCCGGATGAATTTTTTCCCCTCTTTCCTTTTGCACGGCCCGGTTAAACCACTAATGACACCAGAACCTCATATTTATCTCCCGCGTCACCCTTTTTGGTTGGTTTAAGGAACAACAGAATCCGGGAAATAACAATTAAAATAAAAACCTTAACAGTGACACATTGCACTTGAAATTACGAAATTTCAAAACTCGTACCGGAATATCACGAAAACAACTGGCTAAATGTTGAGAGACGAGTTAGTTTATACATAGCTCAATGCCAACTGGTTCAGTTTGTTGTGTTCCGCCAGGTTTGCCGGTATGATCATTATGTCATACTTAACCGATCACAGACTATATCTGCAACGTTGAGAAATTTTTTTTCTCATTCGCAGAGTATGAGATATTTATTTTTTTTGATAGGAAATTTTATTTGTAATCCTGCATGGATTGGTTTTTCTAAAGGGCGGAAGCGGAAAACCCAAAAACAGCGGTACAAAACTTCCCTTATTTTAAAGATTAAATTTTCATTAAAAGAAAAATTTACTTATAGTTTAAGAAGACGGGGCAAGCTATAGATTACGCTATAAGAGCTCCGTCTTTTTAAAATGCGTATAGATTTTTTACTATTTAAAAATTGCAATTCATATTTTCGCTAGCTCAAGCAATTATCTGATTCTGAGGGCTTTAGCAGAAAAACTGAACCGCACAACAGAATGAGAACTCCTTTTGCCATTTTGATTTACATTGTAAAACTAGGGGAATAGCAGTCCGGGAAGGACTACTCACTTTCTCGTTCAGTCGGGGTATAGTTTCATTCGATTAAGGCATCATTGGGGACTTGGGAGGTCGGATGGTGGCTTGAAATCAGAAAACGGACCGAAAATTTTAAATCCTTAACTATTAATTAGTCGAAATCGAGTCCCATATCACCGCTATGTGTAAAACTTCAGATTTTCGGTTTTTCAGGATTTTTCGGAAAGGCCAAATTTTTACGAAAAATTGCTAAAGGCAAAAATTGTTCCTTATAGGGTCAGGTATCTTCACACAAAAAATAAAAAAAATCGTTAGAACCGTTTCCGAGAAAATCTTTGAAAATTCATTGTTTGGTTTTTTTGGACCTGCCAAACCCGTAAATTTGGCCGGATGGCCTTGATGATGGAATAACAGTTTTCCCTCTTCTTGAGGAAGGCGGTTGCCAATTTTCGTTGCTCTGGTTCTTTCGGTTTCGGAAACACAGGCAAAAAACGAAAGTGCACGAACAGACGAACGTGTTACGCCTCTATCGACAATCCATCGATAGATGCCTAACATGGCTGACTCATTCTTCGTCAACAATCTCGATCAATACTTAAACAACTAAAATAATCGGAAATAAAAAGACACCGTTTCCGAAGTAAAAGGCAATAAATATTTACACCCTTCCAAATTAATTCAATCATGTCGATTTGTCCCCTTTCCACAGAAAATGATCTTGTCAAGACGACCAGTTGTCACATTTGCAATGTCATAAATCACAGCAAATAAAAAGTGCATTTACGTAAGCTAAACAAGTCAAATTTCCGAAAGTTTAGCGCAAGTTCATAAATCACAATCGTTGAAAGGCGCCGGGAAACCGCCTCGAAAAAATAGATAAAATTTTATTATCTTCTCATTAAGAAAACCATAAAGAAATACCTCACACCCCTCGGTTAAAAAAGCCATCAGCCAATCCGCGCTCGAGAAAACCAATATGCGCAAGTTAAAGATTTCAAAAAAATCCAAGTTGTAATGGGAAGCTACGGAAAAATCCAAGCTCAGATTCGGCTTTCCATCGGACTGAAACGGTTGTTCTCATAGAAAAAAAAAGTTAAAGAAAGAAAGCTTAACTTACCTTTAATAGGTGGTAAGAAAAGAATAGTAAAATTAATATTTAGAGTCTAGAGATTGTTTGTGTATTCAGTGTGAATCTTGTCTTATAGATATTCAATTTAAGTTATTAAAGAAAGTAAAATTTAAAGAGAATTTGTTAAGTAAAAAGTGAAGCGTCATTCTAAATTTAAGAAAAAAGTATAGAAAGAAGTAACCAGTGTGAAAAAATAAAAGCCCAGTCCGAGTATTCAATAAAAGCTTCGACCGATAGTGATAAATTTAGCAGCAACGTCAGGATCCGACCATCCGAAGAGACCATCTACGAAATACATCAAGCACCACATCACTACACAAAGGCCGTAGGGTCTTTCCGTACAGCTCAACATAAAAGCCACGAGGCTTTTCGTTCGATACTCCAACTTTAAAAGGAAACGCTACCATCATTACAACAAACCACGGAATAAATGTATCACTAGATAAGTACTTAATTGTTTAGGCTAAGTTTTATTTAATATAAAACATCTTTGTGTCTCATTTAAAACGGTCTTACTCAATTTATTTTAAATCCATCGTAACAAATTTGGTGGCAGCGGTGGGATTGCTGCAAAACCAGATGGATGAAAATTGAGTGGGGCACTAAAATAAGACCAAAAGGATGCACTAGCTTATAATAACTCTATCTAGGCCAGGATTTTAGCTGAAATATCGAATTCGGAATTTTAGACCGAATTTGAGTACGCTCAAAATTTTTTTTTTTTTACTGAGTTTTGAACGAGGTCCTTGACAAGAAATAGTATTTAAGTTTGACCAGATATGTTAGCCTTAATCTACGATACCATAAACTGTACGATTTTATAGAGCACTTCCTGTATGTTTTATATCGAGCTGATAGATACACAAAATTTTGATGGCGATTTTAATTGTTTTGTATTTACCTATGGATTAATTACGCGCGCTTAATGGGCAATGAACATGATACAAGAGCTTACGAGAAAATTTTGCAAAAGTACTTTCGAGCACAAAATATAACTTTGTGCGATCAAAGTTTAGAGAATCAAAATCTAGTGAAAAAATTATACGACGATTTTAAACAATTTTCTGATAACATCCCAGACCATGCCGAACAATTTTTGCAATTAATTATACCACCCACTGCTATTATTCTTACAAAATATCTGGATAATTCACTTAATTTACAGTTATACCGTGTTGAAGTAGACAAGAAAGCGAAAATTATCGAGGATAAAACAAAACAGTTGACACAGAACACATTGCTCAGTAAGGAATAGCAAACGCGAATTTCAATATTACAAGATAAAATTAAATCTCTAGATCCTTCCTTTGATTTAGAATCTTTGAACGGGGAACAATCCCCTTTAGACCAGTCACTCGACGACCCGATTATTGACGTTGGTAGTGATAACGGTACGAAACAAGCGAATATTCTGAACGAACTTACAAAAACTCGAGATCAATTACAATTACATCTAATAGAACAAGAACAGCTAAAAGTTCACATACAATATTTGAATACTAATTTACAACAAGCCGAATCTCACATCCTTTCTTTAGAGAAAGACTTAGAATTTTATAAAACCCAAGAAAGTAAAGAAGAAAAGTCTCCAGTAAATCGAAGCCCTCTCTCTCTTCTTTCTCCACCGTTATCACTGCTCGATACCCCCAACCCCACAAATTTAACGCCCTTGAAGCAAATTCCCACTAAGAACAAGACAATTCAAGTTGATATGTCTTCAGCAGAGCCCAATTTATTATTTTTCATTCCTATTTATACAGGGGACCAGTCGGTCCTAACAATAAAGCAACATTTAGCCAATGTAGAATCTCATGCACCTTTGGCTAACTGGAAAGACGATATGAAGATTAAAGTGGCAAAAGCCCGCTCTTCAGGGCAGCCAAATAAGATTTTCCTTAACGATCCTGATTTTCAAACAGTTGCCACATGGTCCGATTTTAAGAAGTTAGCGATAGAAAGATTTCATCCGTATAAGACCGCTGCAGATAAAGCACTCGAGCTGGTGCAGTGTACGCAAGGATTAGAAGAAGACGTAGGAACTTATATTAATAGATTTTTATTAAAAGCGGATAAAGTATTTCCCAAATCATCCGACCCTACGGAACAAAAGGTTTTAGCAACTCATTACGAACAAAATAAAATAGATCATTTTATAAACGGGCTAACGTCAACCCTTAAATCTTGTCTTATCATTAATAAACCAAAGACTTTAACGGCAGCAATACAATTAGCACGAGATTATGGACAACATTTTTCTACCACAAAAGGCAGACCTCTTTCTCTACCCGTGGATTTAGTGGAAAACGAAAGACCACAACGACCCCTTTCGAACATAGGAGCCTGTCTCGAAGCTCTTTCTGAAGAGATTCACAATTTACAATCTGCGAACCCGTCATCTAGGACAAGGCCTATTATGGCATATACAACAATTAATGATAGGGCAGGTCCTTCTAGAAACCGTTTTTATCCCGTCGAACACGAAGTATCTTTCCAACTTTCCCCCAGAGTCAGTACTCCGAATAGCTATCATTCCACTTTAGAAAGAGAAGATTATTCGAGAAATTCTCCCTCCCCCGAGCATAATCAAACCGGTAATAATGATTTTGGAGACAATCAATCAATTTCGGACCTATTTTGTAGTCTTCTTTCACGCGTTATACAGTTAGAACGAACAAATTTCAATAGAAATCAGTTCCGCGAAAGGCGCTGTTATAATTGTGGAAGTCCTACTCATATCGCTAGAGAATGTCTACAGTCTATACTTCCTCCCGAGGAACAAGTCGTTAGACCATTTCGGACCTCCTCTCTTCCCGATCTGACTTGGCATGATTCTGAAACTTCTTCACGAGAGAGTGAACAATAGTTTAACCCCAAGAGCTCTACCTAGAGAGACCGGAGAGCTAATTCAGAAGAGTAACGCTTAATGAAAAAGATATTATTCTCATAAAAGAAAATCTGTACTTTCCTTCCGGACCCCCCCCCCCCCCCCCCAATGAAGAGACACCTTGCATCTAAATATTTATACTTCTCCTTACATGGCCCATGCAGGACATCAAAGAATGCACAATTACATGAAGAAACTATTTTATATTAGACAACTATCCAAAAAGATTAAACAGGTTATATCGCTGTGCGACAATTGCTGTAGGAATAAACAGAATAATAATCCTACTCATGCTGAATTGCAATTGTATCGCCAGACCCAAAAACCTATGTCTGAAATAAACATAGATTGTATGGGACCCACTCATGATGCCTATAATCCTAAAGGCTTCCGTTATGGCCTGATAATTGTTTGAAGATTTACCCATTGGCCTGAGGTGTATCCTATCCCAAACCTCACGGCCCAAGCCCTAACCGACGTATTTATGGATTTCTATATCCCTACCCATGGATTGCCGGATCGCATAATATCTGACCGAGGATCGAATTTTAAATCTGAAGAATTTATTCGTTTTTGCGATCAATTACATATAACTTTCCGTACCACGACCGCTTATAGACCCTGTAGTAAAGGAATGGCCGAGCGTACAGTCGGCCGAGTTAAGTCATCTATTACCTCAATGATTACTGATTACCCTTCAGTCTCGTGGTATAAGTTTCTTCCCTATTCTTTAATTTCGATAAGAAATACAGTTAATTCAGCTACGGGATATTCTCCCTTCGAATTGTTATATGGCCGTCTGATGAAAACCCCCTTATCTGCCCAGTTACAATTTAGCCGATATACGCTGGACGATGACAATATCGACCAGAGATTTGCTCTCTGGAAAATTGTTCTCGATAAGGCCGCGTCAAATATCGAACACTACCAAGAATCGTATCAAAACCGCAAAAAAAAAAAAAAAAAGCGCGTTCTACACGAGTAGTGCCCGATCAAAAGGTCTATTTAAAACGTATGGCTTATAACCCCACTAAATCCAAAATTTTCCAAAATCGATTCGACGGCCCTTTTATTGTCCTCGACGTAAAGGGTACCACTGTAACTATTAGAAATGTGAAAACAAAGAAAACGCAGACCGTTCATATTGACTGTTTAAAAGTGATTCCGTACGGAACTTCTATGTCTTCATCCGAAGCCCTTTCAGGGTCTGCTCCAGAATTACGAGAAACATATAAACCCCTAGAAAATTCTCCTAGTTCATCCCCTTCTCCGAAAATAGCGAGAAAGGACATCCCTGAATACTCCCCTGTGCATGCACCCCTCTTTCCCCCGACCATTAGTTCCCCCTTGCTCGAGCATCCGTTTCAGTTTATTGATAAATTTAAGGTGTTGCGAATTCCTGTTATGCAATCCCATTTTATATTTTATATTTTATGGATCTTGTATCATTGATTCGTTGTCCATGCATTTTGAAATACGCGTACTCTAGTTGTCCATTGCATACGGTGCTACAACTAGCTCGTATACTGTATTTGATTTTAATATTGTATGTTTCTGACTATAGTCCGACGTTTAAATTTTGTACATTTCTACTCACAGACGTCTTTAATTTCGTATCTAACGCACTTATCTGTTCGCTACTAAACTTTAGTTTAACTTATTACTTATCTGTGTATCATTATCTAACCATTAGTATATGTACTCATAATAGATCGCAATCTCATACTCAATAAGTACCTATTCATCTCTATTTCTTGTAGTTTTAAGTCTAGTGTAGTCTGTGATTACATTCCCATTATTTGTCTTTCCGTAAATTTTGGCCACTGCTGCGCTTTGTACAGTACATGGTCCACATGTCTTTTCAACACTATTGGCTGTCTCACGGTTCTGATCTGTCTTTACGTACTGAATATCGTTCATTATTTGCATTTATTTGCTGTTTGCGTTTTAGCTATCGTTGTTCTTTTTTTTCTCTCTCTGTACTCCGTTTTAAAGACTGGTCGTCTTTGGGCCGCGGTAATATGTTACGCCTCTATCGACAATCCATCGATAGATGCCTAACATGGCTGACTCATTCTTCGTCAACAATCTCGATCAATACTTAAACAACTAAAATAATCGGAAATAAAAAGACACCGTTTCCGAAGTAAAAGGCAATAAATATTTACACCCTTCCAAATTAATTCAATCATGTCGATTTGTCCCCTTTCCACAGAAAATGATCTTGTCAAGACGACCAGTTGTCACATTTGCAATGTCATAAATCACAGCAAATAAAAAGTGCATTTACGTAAGCTAAACAAGTCAAATTTCCGAAAGTTTAGCGCAAGTTCATAAATCACAATCGTTGAAAGGCGCCGGGAAACCGCCTCGAAAAAATAGATAAAATTTTATTATCTTCTCATTAAGAAAACCATAAAGAAATACCTCACACCCCTCGGTTAAAAAAGCCATCAGCCAATCCGCGCTCGAGAAAACCAATATGCGCAAGTTAAAGATTTCAAAAAAATCCAAGTTGTAATGGGAAGCTACGGAAAAATCCAAGCTCAGATTCGGCTTTCCATCGGACTGAAACGGTTGTTCTCATAGAAAAAAAAAGTTAAAGAAAGAAAGCTTAACTTACCTTTAATAGGTGGTAAGAAAAGAATAGTAAAATTAATATTTAGAGTCTAGAGATTGTTTGTGTATTCAGTGTGAATCTTGTCTTATAGATATTCAATTTAAGTTATTAAAGAAAGTAAAATTTAAAGAGAATTTGTTAAGTAAAAAGTGAAGCGTCATTCTAAATTTAAGAAAAAAGTATAGAAAGAAGTAACCAGTGTGAAAAAATAAAAGCCCAGTCCGAGTATTCAATAAAAGCTTCGACCGATAGTGATAAATTTAGCAGCAACGTCAGGATCCGACCATCCGAAGAGACCATCTACGAAATACATCAAGCACCACATCACTACACAAAGGCCGTAGGGTCTTTCCGTACAGCTCAACATAAAAGCCACGAGGCTTTTCGTTCGATACTCCAACTTTAAAAGGAAACGCTACCATCATTACAACAAACCACGGAATAAATGTATCACTAGATAAGTACTTAATTGTTTAGGCTAAGTTTTATTTAATATAAAACATCTTTGTGTCTCATTTAAAACGGTCTTACTCAATTTATTTTAAATCCATCGTAACAAACGAACGAACGGACGGACGGACAGACGGACGTCAGCCCAAAAACCATTTTCCCGGTCATTTCTCGCCATTTCACGGCAAAATACGCAGTTTGGCGAAATCTCATTTTTGACACGACCGCAGTACTTCCTCACTCTAGGGAGCTCGAAAGTAAAAAATTCACTCACATTCTAAGAAGATCGGGCGAACTACATATCAGTCCATAAGCGTTCAATCTTCTTAAGGGCGCAACATAATTTGCCCGGTAGCCTGGTGGGCCAATCCGGGGCTGCTTGTAATAAAAAATTTCAAAAATCCTTCTTCCCTGATCAAAATTTTTATTTGATGATTTTTCCCTTAGACAAAATTTCCCATTGGCTAGAACTGCCCATCTTGTTTGAACACTTAAATTCACACATAAAAACGTTAATTGGACTCAACGCTTTGCTACTGATTGCGTGCCCAAAAAAAAAAAATTAATGTGATTTTAATAAAGGCAAGAAGAATTCTTCCGTATAATCATTTGTGCATTCAACTTTCCCATTTAACCGATTTAACGATCTAATTAATTTCACCCAGAGTCCATATCATAAAAGATGCCATAAGCTTGTGAACTAGTTTTCCCCTTTCATAAATTCATTTGAAAATCCCCGTTTTTCGTTTGACAAAAAGAGGAATTCTCATCTCTCTAAACCCCGAAAATTCACTGAGCATTATTGAAAATCTTTTCTCGAATTGTTCCCAACGCAAATGCTTTCCAAAAGAGAATTAATTAAGCCGTTTTCTGGGTTCGCGACTTTGTTTTGTTGTCGAACTCCGGTTTTTATCACTTACCCGATTCACTGAATCCCTTTCCCTTTTATAGAATAAATTCCTCTTTTTAAAAAAAAAAAAATACAGAGGGGGAAGAATGACGAAGGTAGCTTTTTTGATGTCTTTTGCCTCTAAGACTTCGATGGGTAAATCATGGCTGACTACGATTAACTTTAAATAGAGGGAGGAGAAAATTGTATCGCGAGCAATTATAATTTCTCCTTCAATATATTTAAGTTAACGACGTACCAGGTTTCCGATTTTCCACTTGCCTTTCTAATATACCTTCCAGGAAACGTCTTAATATAACGGGTTAATTACGTATGGGTTGGCTCTTAGCTCTTGTCTCGAGGATGAGAATTAAATGTCTAATTATTGTCTTTAATAATCTTTAGTTATAATGGGATTTAGTATTTTTTTCAAGGTTAAATTTTTTTTCATTTTAGTTTCGCTTCAGTGGCTGCAAAATTTTAAATCATTTTCAGAATTCTGCTAATGGTTTTTTTTAAAAAATGAATAACGTTTTCCAAAAAAAAAAATGAGAACTCTTATTCATGCCCACGTTGAGTCCTGTGAGAATTAATCTGCGTTTCCCGGCCGAAAGACCGGATGCCTTATTCTTTTGCTAAAAAAAAAAAAATCCTCCCAACGGAAATCCTAGCTTTAAATAACTGAACAAAATGATTAATTATTCACACGCGCTCCTGTTGGATGCTACTCGGAATTATCTCGAGTAATGAGTTAGGTTGACCTTCCGTGTCCCGATGAAAACTCCGTATTAAAGGAGAGTCATTTTAATACGATTAACCGATAGCCGAAACGTAATCTATCAAAACCTCTGTCATTTTCCGCCGACACGATCAACCCCCCCTTTTGCGTTTAACTCGTTTAAACAAAAATTAAGCCTTAGAAGGAATCGTCTCCTATTTTTACAAACGCGGTATGAATTTTTCCGTATTTTCATACATTGCTAATTAATGCTATTCTTGACTTGTTAATTCATCTAAGAGAACTGTTATTTGAATGCCTATACGTCATAAACCATGTCGTTTTCGACTTAGATATGGGATTTATTTAAAATACCACATGTGGAAACGTTACGTATTTATAAAGTAATCCTGGTGCTTTATAATTGTCATTCTTCTCCCGTGATATCAATTTGTTTGGATTTTAAACACGAGGAAGGTATAAAGTTAGCAATCCTGAATGAAAGCTTTATTGATGGTTTAGTGCAGTCGAACGCAGGAGCGTCGAAAGTCTGGCAGAAAAAGGTAGATAATAGAAAACTCTCCCAAGCAACCAATCTGACCAAAAAACGTCTTTTAGACGTCGAAATGACGTTTCCTAGACGTCGCAGACGTCATTTCAACGTCTAAAAGACGTTTTTTCGTTGCAGACGTCATTTCGACGTTTAAAAGACGTTTTTTCGTCGCAGACGTCATTTCGACGTCTAAAAGAAGTTTTTTCATCGCTGACGTCATTTCGACGTCTGAAAGACGTTTTTTCGGTCAGATTGGTTGCTTGGGCTGTCCGAGGGAAAAATATACTCTTACTTAAGCTGAACAATCATTTGCATTTACGTTTCCAAACACAAAACTTGCGCGCCCCCTCCCCAAACTCACCGATTATTTTTCCTCCGTAAAAAATTTCCCCAACTTATTACACATTCAATCCTCCCTCAAGATTACTGCAGTGAAATTCTTCCTACCACAATAAACACACAAGTTTTATTAAGCATTAAATTGAAGAAATAAAAAAACTTTCTTCTCTCTCTTAAAAAAAAAACTAGTAGAAAATAAGAGTTAACTGAAGCGGCGAAAATCATGTTATTTTAGCCTCACCTCACGAAGAGGAAAACTCAACCACAATACGAAAACCTCTTTAAATTTTTTCTCGGCGGTTTATCACGAGCCGGAATTTCGCATTGGGGAGAGAGAGAGAGGAAAAAAAAAGACTAGCTTTACGCCTTGATAACATTTAATCTACGACGGATAACTAACCTACATTTCACCTTTAGCTCCATTACAAATGAGGCTTAACAGGAAATTCCGACTTGGATAATCATCATTTATAATTACGTAAAAAGAAACAAAAATAATGGAGGTGATCCTATAAAGGTAACTTTGCTAATTGGCGTAATTAATATCGTAAATATTTAAAGGCTTAATAGGGGTTTCTAACTCATTAGAAAGGATAAAAGAAATAATTCACGAATGATCGTTATTGTCCTAATTTATTTCCGATGGAAAAAAAGGGGGGGGGGGGGGAAAGAATTTTCCCTAAAAAGAGAAAAATTTAGAAATTTTCATCGATATTTTTAAAATAAATATTTTCAAGAGAAAATTTTCCATGTCGAAGAATTTTAACGGGACATTTATTAAAACAAATTTCTACCTTTCACCGTGATAATTTTTATTCCAAGAAGAATTTTCCCGGTTAAAAACTTGAGTATTAAAGGAAACATTTTGCACGGCGACTATACGGCCCACGGTAGGGGAAAACCCAGCGACCGCGGGATTCACTTTAAACACAAAATTACGTTTAAAAATATTCTACAACTTTCGACCGTGGAGACCGCACAGAATGAAGAACTTCGTATAATAACAAATATCTGTAATAAATAAAGGGAGTCGGGAAACGTTTGAGTTTTGAAAGCGGAGAGAATTCAAATAATTCCATGACAACTAGCAATGGGGTAAAACAACCGCCGAAACTTTCGAGAAATTTAATTCCCAACGTTTATTTTCGCGATTTTCACCTGAAACTGAAACGAAGCTTGTTTAGGAGGATAGAGAGGTTAAGTCAGGGATTGATAAGATAAGGGAAAGGTGGGCTCATCTGGTAGTAAACAACGTGTACCACGCCTAAACTGAGCGTAAGAAATCTAGAAGCTTTTATGGCTACAGAAAAAATCCAAGCTCGAACTTGAAATAGACCATGGAGCTGCAATAAAATAGAACTAGAGCTCGCAGAGTGCTCTAAGACGAAAGTGGTAGCCCCAAAGCTAGTATAGCTTAAGTTCTGAGTGAGCATAAGTTGAGTGCATTCGCTTTTAAGGAGGAATCACATATGAATAAACGTCGCGACCTCTAGTTCGGTTTTTAAATGATCGGTTTGTTTCTTGACTACTTCTGTCGGTTAGTTTAGTTCATTAAACGATATTCCCTCACTATCCTATGTGGAGCAACGTTAATATCTCGTTTATCGAAGCCTTGCTAAGCTTTCTGCCAGGTCCAGATGACCAAGATACCATCTGGGCCTCTTGATCCAAAAGGTGCGGGCTAATGGCGATTTAGAGCTCAGCCTGTCAATTACACTGGAACTCAGCCAAAGCCTAGCCCAAAAATCAGGCTGGGCTTAGCCATGCAGCAGCCTAGAGCCATCAGAGACAAAGGCTGAGGCCCATGAAGTCATGTTAAGCTGAATTTTGTTTTTGACCTGTCCTCAGCCCGATTAATTCTAAAAAAACCTCAAAGACTTTACTCCCATGTTAAAAAAAATCTGATGCATCAACCTTTTACTAAACCCTTCTTTTATCCATGAAAACGGATATGACATTGATAAGAGCCACATATAAAAAAATTAGGAAAATCAATCAAATAATCTCAATGAAAATCATGTGACACGCTTTTCATCTCCTTGGAAAAAACATCTGTTTTTCAACGGTATTTAACCACGATATCAGTTATCCCTCATTAACCTCTCTTTCCCCTTTTTAATAAATTATTTTAATCGCTCTTAAAAATAATTAATCATTCGTCTTATTTTTTTTTAAAAAAAAGATATATAAAGACGTCAGCGCAAGGCATAGATAGAATCAAAGTATATAATAAACTACAAAACGCACAAACAAAGATCGTTTTCAGCAAATGCTAATCCCCTGGAGGGAATAAAATAAGAACGTAAATGTTACTTACGTTTTACGAAAACAAGACTTAAGTAATTTCATATGTGATAACAGAAAACGATAGAAAATAACAATATAAAGTAATAGGAAACACGATTCAAAGGAAGTTGTTTAAGAAAATGGCATTTCTTCAAAGCGGATAAAAATATTTAGAATTAATGTTGTTGTTGGGATTACGCGTCGCAGGCCATTTTGTAATTTATTATGTAAACATTATTCTAAAAGAAACATTTCAGAAAAAAGAACAAGAACAAAGTGGGTTTAATTTTTTTAAGTTTGAGCAAAAAAAAAAAATACTTTAAGGGTTTTGAGCCAAGCCAAGATTAGTGGGCGGTCGATTTTGAGATTAAGCGACATTGAATAAAATATTTTGAACAAACCTAACTCTAACCCTTCTTTTTCCGAAATAACTCTTTAACAAAACTGGACTTCAGATTCCAGGAGAATCAAAAAAATTGCCGCTACAAACGAAATTCTACTGATTATTAACCATGCTCTTGAGCAACACGAATGCAATGAAACGCCTAGCGGCCTTCCCCAAAACTGTCACGAGCGCCATCTAAAAGCCATAACCGAAACTAGCTGCGCCATTAGCACCCTCTAACGGCCATTTCCGAATCTCGGAAGACTAGGAATCTTTGGCAGCAATTCTAACGATTCCCCCTCCTATAGCTTCAACTGGCGCTGTCTACGGATGATCCTCGAACTTTTATTTCATTCTCGAATACCTGAGTCCCATTTCGTCTCGTGCCTTGTCAAGTCATTCAAAAAAAAATTTCTCAATATCGAAACTTATTATGTTTTCCGACTAAAAAAATTCTAAATCGAAAGCCAATAATTCGATCTGATTAAAAATCTAATTGCATAAAATTTCAAAGAAATCAATTTCTTTTTTAAAAAAAAAATTTTGTAATATACGGATGAATGAAAAGTTTCGATATGCAGATTTCTTTTTTCCCTTTTTATTTTTTTCTTCGGCGGAAAAAACCGTTTTTATTTATTTAAGAGAAATTTATATTTAAAAAAAAAAAGCTTAGAATAATTAAGTGGTCGTCTGTGTTAGAAATCGATTTATTGATTTCTAGTGCTTTTTCCCGATACGGAATAGAGAGAAAATATCTCAATTAATGAATTCTTTTTCCTTTTGTCTGAGATTGAACAAAAGAGAAAAAAAATTCCTCGGGAGGAAGGAAAAAAAACACCTAGTCGTTTGTTTTTATTCTTTTTTTTTTTTTTTTGTAAGATGTAAAATTTTCTCAAGTGAAGTTATGTAAATCTGGTGTGTAAATACAGGAAGCGAGAGGAAACATCGAGTTGAAAGAAAAGCGTCGGATTTTGATGTCGATAGTTGTCAGAAAACTTTCTTTGAATTTTTTTGTCGATCAAAAAAAAATTTTCCTTTTAAGAGAATGGGAAGAAGTCTAAATTTAGAAAATTTCAGTAGTTATGAGAGGATCGTTGTAGTGTAGGTTTTAGAAAAATCCTCTAGGGGCGTTAGACGTGGTTTAGTAAACGACTACTGGAGAGCGCTGGCGTTGGACTGTCACGATCGTGAGATAGATGGCGGTACTAATAACCACTTTGATTAAAAAGATGACAGCTTGGGTGAGCTAATCTCGCTTTCTCTGATTAAATAAATGTCTAAGAGCGCTAGTGTCGCCGTATTTGAAATTTGAAATTTAAACTCTAAAAAGCCTGTCAAGTACAACCGTATGCCATGTGGAGCTAATGACGTCATAACTAAGTTAAACTCTTCTATTTCTTTGGCTAATTTTTTTGGTGCGACGATTTGCTTTACTTATTGATCGAATGATTAATAATAACAATAAATTTGAGATTTTAATATTTATGCAAGTTGTTCTTACAGAAGACCTTAGCTAAATAACGATTCACCCAACAAGATAAAAACTTTTCTTATGCACAACAAAAATACAGAAAAAAACTTTTTGCTGCCTTATTGTCAAAATGGCATGCTTAGAAACGATTGAACGGGGGACCATCGACACGAAATCGCTCTTAACTTAATAAAAATCCGAAAACTTTTACTTTCTAACCTTGGGATTTAGCTGACATTAAAAAAAACCACTTTCTATTTCCGTGATCTCCCTTACCAATTCATCAAAAGAGCAGCAAAAAAAATAAAGATTCCTCTACAAAAAACAAACACTTACCCTCGAACCGGAGCTCTGGTAACATGAGCCATAGCAAGGGCTTTATACCTCGCTTGCTCATCAGTCGGTAGAACAATATCAACGGAACGTGACCTAAGTGCCACATTCCCAGGAACTTCCAACGAATCCCCGACCACCTCCTCCGCTTTCCCGCTTTGAGAAACTTTAGTAAAACACGAATCCACAGACGCGGCGCGATCTCTTTTTAATTCAGGTACTTGAAGGAATATGTCTTTTACATAACTAGTTGATTGTTGAACGTCGCCGTCCGATCCACCGAGTTTTGGTTCTTTTATCACAATTTCATCGAATGGCTCATCAATTTTCAGATCGACCGTGAAACCCGCGCAGCTAAAATTAAAATAATTGCTATCTTCATCACTCCCTTCGGTCCGTATCGAAACACCGTGTTTACTGAGATCATTATCACTTCCCTCAGATGGTACGTCGGAAACGTTTTCCAATGAGTTATTTTTTTCAACAACAACGAAAGCAGCTTGCCTCGACAGCTTAGGGGATGTAATAGATCGACGCCTTCCTTGATTCGTATACAACATCACTTCACCGGAAGTCATTTCATCGCTGATATTTTCCATCGACGGTGAGCTCGGTGAATTAGGTGATAACGTTACTTTAATGCTACACGGCTGAACAACTTGACTTTCATTTTCTTCAACGTTTTCCTCTAATTCCTCACCTTTATCTTCTTCCGAAGAATATAAACTATCGCTGCTCCCCAATAAGGACGAAAGGGATTCCAACGATAAATTCGAATCGACCGATTCATCCTCGACTGATATGCTCTGATGAAATTTAGCAATATCATCGATGTACTGACAATGAACACAAAATATAGGAACTTTATCCCCGGAGGATCTTCTTCGAACGTATCTTCTCGGTACTTCCAGGTACATCGCGCTGTCTTCACTCGTTCCAGCATCCATGCTTTTACTTCTCTGGCTATTAGCAGGTACTTTTAATAACGATTCGGTTTGTTGTAGCGCTTCTTGATTCCTTTTCGCTTCTAGCTGCATTTCGTCGAAGGAAGCAGACCTAACTTGCTTTGGTACTTCCAAACTGCTCTGGGTTTTCATTTCCGCCCCTGTCGGTGTTCTCGAACGTTTAAACGTCGTCCTCAACCTCTGCATAATCACGGATTATCTGATGATTTTGGCATTTTCCTAATTATTGTTATTTTTTTTTAAAAAAAAATTTTAATAGTGCCTTTGGTTTATCGTTGTACTAATTATTACTAACGTCAGTTTTTATTTGCGATCATTTTACACTTTTTACAATTTAAAATTATTTACATTTTGAACCAAACAAACGTTCTTATTCTTCGTTGGTTGTCTTTTATTTATTTGATTTATTTTATTATTCGTTATAACATAACAAATCACGTAGACTACATAGGTCGTCAGCACTTCTATTTCGTAACGTTATGATATGTATCCTATTTATTACAATGTTATACATTTTTTTGTATACGATCGATCCTCGTATACACGGAAGACAATCCCGATTCGAAAAATGGTCCCAATGCATATTTAAATACACAACTTCAACTTTTTTTTTTTTTACATCGAACTTGACGAAGCCATTTACGTGGTTATTGATGTTGAAGTAAGCATAGTGATTAACGAAAAATAATATTTTATAATATTGTTTGATTGACGGGGCCCCTTCGCGAGGGGCCCCAAAGTTTCACGTAAGAACTAATTATATCACAACTCGATGGATTTCCCGTATATTTTTATTAATTTTTCCTTTGTCGTCATCGTCATCGGAGTCTTCTTCTTGACTCATATAAAATGATTATTTACATACACCAGTAATTAGTTTTTTTTATTTTTTTTGCTTGGCTGAACAATCACTTTTTGCAATGTTTTAGAAATGACTGAAATAAAATAATTTTTTGTAGTAATAATTTTTTTTTTTTTTTTTTTTTGAAAAATGGAAGCATGATGCTTTTTGAAAAAATTAGTGTGGCGATTAGGATGAAACCACAGATTTTTGAAAAATCTTTCGCATTGTAAGATGTCGGATTTTTTCGTACAAGTTCAAGGTATGTAAGCATTTAGTTACATTTTTTCTTCTTTTTTCTTCGGTTTTTTAAAAAATTGCAAACACCGCTCCTAGCGGATGGGTGCAGGACTTTCCAAAAAACGTGTCACATTAATAACAAAGGATCCGTTTATCTGTATAATCTGTGATAAAACTGAATTCTTGATATTTTAACGAAGAATCAAGTCCAATTCTACCCATGTTTTTTTTTGTTTTTGTTTTTAATAAAAAATTTCTAAATCTAAAACTCAAACTTATTGCTTGAGCAGGGCTTGAAATTTTTGACTCTACCTCATCCTTTGTTTTCTTTCTCAACCACAGCAGCTGCACGTTTCCTCACCTTAAAAATACCAATCCATGAAAGAAAATATTTTCACAAAATTCCACACAATGATTAATGTTCCTTAGCACACACCAAACTATGAATCCTTCTAAAAATAATACAACGCCTGCAAACTGATGTTTAGATTTTCATGCTTCTTGTTTTGAACAAAAATTCTTTATGAAGCCATAAAACGATCAACTAAACAACCAATCTCAGTTCAATAGACTTTTTATTCTTAAAAAAAAAAAAAAAATTCGAAAGTAAATTTAAGAAGACCTTAAACCTGAATGTTAAAAAACAACGGGGAGAAAACATAAAAACTAAATCCCAAAACAACATAAAAATCGTATAATACACTGACCCAGTGAGTTTTTCTTTGGGTTTGCACATCCGTACCCTTTAACTTATGTTCGACATCGTTAGTTTTTATTATCAACCTCCTTATATTTTTCTCTTTCTTTAAAGCATAAGGGCCGTGCGATTTGGAAGATGCCAAAGAACCAGTCGCACTGATTTACAGGTGTAAGAAGATAAAAAGGAAAAAAAAACCTAAAGGGATTTTTATTTTTCCTTTCCCCGCGTAAATCACGGAGAACAAGAGCAAGCCTGAGATAAAACTAATCTTTACATTTCAGTGCATCAGCTTTTGTAAATCGAAATCAATTAGGAATGACGTTAATTGACGGTACTGGAAAGCTTTATGTTGAATTCGTGACGGATTTAATATCAAATTCATTTAACACGCGAGAAAAGTCATACCCTAAATCAAAAAATAAAATCGTTTTTTTTTCCCGACAAATCCGTTTAATTAAAAACGTTTAAGGATTAAAGTGTCGTGAAGTTTTATTTCACTCGGAAGGTTTCTTCTAGAATTTCAGGATTAGTATTACCCCCAACATTGATGTCAAGCTAATCCGAAGGGAGAACATGATCTGTAAAATATTACAACTATATTTTTTGCCTGTTGGCAAAAAACCGAAAATTAAAATTTTATAAATTTCTGTGAAGCTTTTGCAATTTCACTAGCAATCACGTCAAAGCTCAAAGAGATCAATGAATATGAAATTCACTTAATATTTTTTTTTTTCAACCGATTTGACCTTTTTTAAGCATCGCTAAACCGCGTGTAATGATTTTTTTTTTAAATCCGGATATTTAAACTGCGTTAGAAAAAAAATCCTTTTGGCAAAAAGGTTTCTGATTAGGAAAAAGGAAAAAAAGTTTTTTCATTATACATGCAACGAAAGTACCCTTTTCCTCGGACTTTTTAAGTATCGAAACTAGGTCTTTTTAGACCTGCTTATTCTAGCAGAAGACAGCATGTAACGTCATCACTTTTCCTCCCGGCGGGAGGAAAAACATTTTTTCCTCCCGCTCGACTTGTTGCCTTGGCTAAACTTCAGAACGCACCCATGTAAACAACAATGGCCGACTATGAAATGGATAACTTTAAATCGTTAATTAGTGTGTGTTCGTGTACATTTCGTTGCATATAATGAAAAATATCTTACAAATGTAAGATTCGAAAGTGAGTTTCAAGCCTCGTGCGGGTTGCTCCCCTCGCTTCGCTCGGGTCGCAAACTCCCGCCCTCAGCTTGAAAACCCTCACTTTCGAACCTTAATATGTAATATACTATTCCTAACTCAGTGAGGAAAAGTCCATTTTTCCTCACGGTGAAGTTTTTTTAAAACGGTTTCTTCGTGAGAAAAAATATCTTACTATACAAGAAATGCAAAAAACTTGCCCGTCTCGACCTTTTTAAGGCCCGAGCCGAGCCGCAAACCCGGTCTCAACGGGCAATTTGTCTTTTGCTTCACTTGTAAAGTAATATACTACAACTTTTTTTTTCTTTTGATTGGAAAAAAAAGAATGAATGCAAATATGTTTAAGTAAAATGAAGTTTTCGTCATCGGTTTGAAGAAAAGAGGAAAAAAAAACTTTGAAGGGAAAGCAAAACGCTTTTCCGGAAATAAAGTTACTTGATTTGTTCTTCGTGCTTTCTTTTCCCTTTTTATTTGTGTTTGAGTGTATTTGCCAGCGTTCGCTTCTTTTAACCAGTGTTTGAACATGCTCACATCGTGATCAAATCAATCCTTTTTCCTTTTCGCTTCGATTAGAAATGACTTCCGTAAAAAAGTTTTGAAAAGGATTTCCACCTAAGTTCAAAACTTTTTAAAATTCGGGTTTTGATCATCTGGGTCACCAATGGAAGAACTCGCTGGTTCACTAACTAAAGAACGAGCTGATACCATCTGAAAAAACTGATAGAGCTTTGAAAGGTTGGTTTGAGTATAATTCAAAGGACCAACTGATGAACCAAATCTACCAGAAGTACGACCAAGAATTTTGGAGATTAATAGTTTGGCCTAAAGATCTCAAGTCGGGTGCAATGGAACTCTTTCTAATTTCGACCAAGCTCACACTGCATAAAAAATTCCAAAAAACTTTTCCTCGCATTTTCAACTCTCCAATTCAACGATTTTTTCCCCACTTATATGAAATCCAATTCTCGGAAAAACTTCTCAAATTTCTATGGGCCACCAAAAACGTTCGGATAAAAAAAAATGAAAATACCGTCGAGTTTAATGAAAGCGCATTCTAGGATGACGTAATCGTTATAACTTAGCAACGGCTTTTTTCAACCCACGCATCTCTTTCGTGAGAGGAAATGTGGCGAAGCTCCACTCTGAAATATTTACCTAGACTCAAACTATCAAAGTGTATATTTTTCATACCATTGTTACATTAAATTAATGACATCTTTAAAGAAGAGAGAGAAGGAAAAAAAAATAATTCGCAATCGCACAAAGAGGTGGAAGGTTATGTGTTTTATCTCTGTCGCGTTGCACCTTTTACATCGTGAAAATTAATTAAATGAAATTCGAAATTCGAAATTCTTCTCTTAAGTCGAGTAAACAACGCTATCGCTGACATAGTTACGTCTGCATATTTTCAAAGTCGTCGTATGTACTTAGTCAGTCAAATAGGAGAATATTTAAGCAATAAGTAGCGTTTATTCTTATTTTTCCTTCGGTGGGAAAAATGGTGGCAGCGGTCAAATGGTTACCACAAACTTCGGATATCTCTTAACCTCATCGTGTTCCCGACTCTCGTAATTTTTGTTCACTGGTGGCAGCGGTGGCAACGTGGAATGAAAAGGGAATAAGTGGAAAACTGCTTCCCATTTTTTTCCTACACCATCTGAGCGAAAGGGAAAAACCGAGCAAATACATTTCAACATGCCCTGTAACCACAAATTTTTCGAAATTTTGGGGAAACGTTAACAACGATTTGGAAGGATAGCTATGAGACAAAACGAACTATGTCGAGATTGCTTTAGGTTTTGGGAGGATCATAAGAACTAAAGATTCCCAATCACCATGTTGGCGACAGCGTTGGCAAAAGTAATATATTTCCCATAAAATTTCAAAATCACTTTTCCAAAATATTTTTAAAAAAGTTTTAATTAAAAAGGAATCCTCCAACCCTAAACACGAAAAACGTCCTAAAATCTGCAAACCCTCATTAGTCTTGACGGAACTCGTTCTGAGCAAACTTCACCAAACAAAAGCAACTCAAAACTTTACCATAATAATGATTTTCCCTTGCATATAAAAACATCTAGAGGCATCATTAATATTTCGCTCTGCTGCTATATTCGGTTTATGGTGTTCGCCAAAACGAGAGCAACTTTCTTAGACCGACTTTCATCGTGAAAAAGGTAACACTAAAAAGTAAATAATGTTTCCCATCTTTCAAAAGCGGGGAAATACTTTAATTTTTAACGGAATCCTTTAAATTGTTCAAAACATCTGATGCTCTTGTCTGGCAAGGAGGCGGGAGAGTCGGGAAAAATTTTCCTAAAAAACAAAAAAAAAACTTCGAATTATTTATTTTTGCTTTTAATTTATTACGGCGTCGCATTTTTTTCTTTAAAAATAAAAGAAGCCGTGAATTCTTTACCGTCTCGGGGAAAAATTAAATGAGTTAAATTATCCAATACATTGCTTAATTTAAAAAAAACAAGTAAACAATTCGCAAAAACACAAAAGATGAATTTTTTCCCCTGTTTGTCAAATTTTCCTGGAATCCGGTTCGTATTTGTCCGAATGGGAATAAAGCGAAAACCTCACGTATGGCATTGTCAGGGGGAAATATTTATATTTCCTTTGGAAAAAAGGAAATAAAAGAAATTATTTACCCGTCGGCGAGCTTTTTCCGATTCATTCGTTTTTTTTGAATGAAATAATTGAAGCATCAAAATTCAAATGAGATCGCAGCCGAATGACTGTTATCTTAAAAGTAAAAATTCTCTTTTACTTTTTACCCTCTGGTGTAATTCTGACTGTTTTCCGTGCTTTTCATTAAAAAGTTTTCTTTAGTTAAATGACGTACGGGAATGAAGTTATAAATATTCATCATTTTCAAAAACTAATACGTCTTCCAAATGACAAAAAATTCATTTGACACGTTTCTGGGCTTTTCCGGCGTTTTTACGTGAAAAAGGATTTTTCTTTGATGTTTTGGGTCTGTTGGGAGTACTGCAAGGATTAATTATAAATTTATCGCAGCAGCAAACTCAGATATCTCTTAGTCTAGAACTATGACTTAACTCAGTCAAATTTAGCCCTTTAAGCATTCTCCACACATGAATCGCCCACACTGAATGATTCCAGTCGTCATTCTCATTAAAATATCAACTAACCAGTTCAGACGTTCAAACAAAGCTTCAGCAAACCACGCTACAGCTCTTAATCCAATGAAATATCAAATTTTAATAAATCACCATTCCGTGTATTCAATTTGGTTCACGACCATTTTTGCTAATTTTTTTTTCCTAAAACCAAATTTGCTAATTTCTTTTTTCCTAAAATTTTTTTTCCTAATATAAACTTTACTAAAGACAAAATTGCTAAAACTTTTATTTCCAAATTTTTTTTATAAAAAGTTTTTTTTCGAAAAATTATTTATTGTCAAATGTTAGTATTGTGAAAGAACGCCAGACGTAATGAAACTAACTGAAAATCTGGTTACATTAGATAGTCAACCTAAGGTCGCCGACAGTGGCGTAGCAACCACCCCCGTGATCGCGGAGGGGCCCCCGATCTTTTATCAGGAAGGTAATTTTGCACTAGATAAAGAGCTGTAAAAAATTAAGGAAGGGGCCTTGAAAAAACAGTTTTGCGGGGGGGGGGCTCTCCTAACATTGCTACGCTACTGGTTGGCAAATCTCACTGAACAAGGGCGGTAGAAGAAAAACTTGGACAACTGTGGATTAAATGATGGCAGAATTATTTAAGAAAGATGTTTTCAACCGGCAACCAAGGGGTGATCTTATGCTCTACTGCGGATAGATATGATATTAGATAAAGTTGCCATCTTAATACAGCCTCAGCGTGCTACTTTATTCTGCAATCGTCCTTCCCATATTTTCTGGTTTAAGTAAAAAGTAAAGTTATTAGAAAAAAAATCTGATTAGAAAATTTTATTTTAGCAATTTCGTTATTAGTAAAATAAAAAATTAGCAATATTGTATTAGGAAAAAAGGAGTTCGCAAATTTAGTTTTATAAAAAAAAATATTAGCAAATTTTATTTTAGGAAAAAAAAATTAGCAAAAATGGTAGTGAATCATAAAATGTAATACAAGGAAATAAATTTTTTATGAATATTATTCATCCCTTTTTATATTCACAAAAAATAAAATGATTAATAGGAACAATACTAAATTCAAAAGGTCAAAGGGTAATCCCTGTTATGCATTATTTATTGAATAAACTAAAACTTCTCCAAAAAGTTTTAATAGGGAAAATTAAAGTTAAATGTCGTGTCACCCGGGCAGAAAAGTTGAAGGCCTTGTAGTATGGTTTATTCTTCAAACGAAAAATATTTATAATAAAACGTCTTTAATTGTAAAGAACCCCATTAATCTTTTTCAATCACGCATTGTTATGAATTTCAAATTTTCCTTTTACAAAATTTTCAAAAGGGGGCTATTTTTCATGCGAAAACGTGCAATTAAAGGTGTAAAAAAAAATGAGAGGGAGCGCGTGATTAAAAGAGCTTATCGACGCTAACATATTTAAAATATAATGAGATCTCTGAAGTAGTGCCCCGACGGGGAAACCGAGTCATCTTCTAGTTTCGCATTACACTCATCCGCAGAAGTTACCGCACCGAATGAACTCCGGTAGAGAGTAATCAGCTCCGCGGTTTCCCTTCATATATAATTTTTCCCGGGAAAGGTTTCCGCGAAAGATGAGCCTAATCATCTTGTTTTTTTAAATTGTTAGCTTCACTTTTTCTTTTCACGGTAATCTGTCTGCTTCGTTCCCCGACTAATTGAGTTACATTTCAATTAAAGGAGATTAGATCGATTTCGAAAGAATTTTTTACTTTCACTTTCTCTTTCATAAAGTTAGAATGAGATTCGGAAAAAGTTGACAATAAAAATTGAATTAATAGGTGGAGTAGTGAAATTTGACTCGTGAGTAAAAATCGATTTTCTCAATCAAGAGATTGAGAAAATTATGCAATTAATTAATAAAAATCATCAAAATGAATCGGTTTAATAATTTGTAAACAAATCAAATTTATTCTTTCGTTGATTCTGATTTGACCAAGTTCTAACTCGGTCAAACGCTGTTAGTTTTGGAACGAAATCTAAGCTCGGCCATCTTGAGAATTTTAATATCGAATATCGAATTTTTATTTCAAACTTAACAACTCCAGTTCCCTTCTTCCGCTCTCGCATAATCAAAAAATAAATCCGAAAAAATAGTTGTAAAATTTTCAATTTTCATGCTTGACTGCTAAAACTCCCTTAAAAGATATCAAGGTAATTCCAGATCATTCAAGTAAAGTATCTTAAACTCAACCCGAACTTAAAACAATAAAAGTCGACTAGCTTTAAAATTTTCAAATGTTTAATACTTAAACTTTTCGGTTTGGGGATGACGACGCCCTTAATTTCAAAAGTTCTCAAGCAAGCTGACAGGGTAATATACCTATTCATCACCTCAACTTGTCACAAGTTGTTGCTCACGTGAAAAACTTTCTTTTGTTTAAACGTTAAAAGCGGCCTGTGAATTGAACAAACAAAAAAAAATTTACACAAACCGCTTCAAACAATTTTTCGAGACCAACTCGTGGAAGAATATTTTTTTTTCAGTAAAAAAAAAAAAAAAACACGGTCGGGTAATTAACCTGAAATATTCCTTTTATCTGTTTGACGTTGGAGAGTTGAATAAAAGAAAGGACAAAAGTAATCATGCATAGATCTGGAAAAAAAAGCCCCAACTTTTTTTTTACTTCTCGGGAGAACAAAAGCTTTTTGTCATGGCTCTACTTTGTAATTGGTATGCCTTTCATTTGCAGTTCTTTGTTTTTACGTCGGGAGAAATCCTGGAGACTGTGCCTTTCAGAATAAAAAATAAAAAGGTAAATAATGTAACTCAGGTCGACTTTAGAAATGCAGTTTGATTTGATAATCAAAGTCTTGCACGATATATTGCCTTGGAACGTTAAAGGAAAGGTCCTTTTCAAGCAGTACAATGAAAGCGGTTGCGGTGGAACAAAAGTCTGGAAGCATTATTACTACTGGAGAGATCAAAGGAAAATGCATGGATTCAGACCTGAAGGGCTAACAATTTCCACTTGTGAGGTTTAAGACAACACTTTAAAAGCGAAACCGGTCTGGTTATTGTGCAGTGTTTGGGAGGTGTAAATACATATAATTTATATATAAAACATATATAATTTGTATATAAATTATATATAAACTTCTGTTCACGCTCCAGGACCTAAGGCCCCGGGAGATTCAGGCCCGGTGGATTTTTTCTTTTAAATCACGCTGCCGCCATCCCAGAGCACTGTTCACGCTCCTGGACTTGCATCAGCCGACCAGGTTAGATAAACCTTAGACTGAGTTTGGCTTAGGGTAGGTCCAGGGCCTTAAGTCCAGAAGCGTAAACAGTGTTCAAGGATGGCTGGGATGTTCGGGAATGAATTGAAGACAAATGAAAATGTTGTTGTCATCTGCTAATAAAATTTCCATTTCTAATTATCTTTGTAATTAATTAAATATTATTCTAAACTAAAGATGACAACTACAGGAGCTGAAAACCATTAAGAGGCCCTTTTTAGGTCAGCAGCAGAGCCGTTTGCAATCACAACTAAGTCAGAAACGATGCAGGCACCTTTTGCTTCCTCTATTTCAGATTTGTTTTCCTGTCAATAGCCCAAAAGTATCATTTAGCCGTGATTCAAGGTGACAGGCACCAGCTCGACTTCTTTGCCGCCAACTGATAACTGAACATCAACCCCCTTTGAATCCATTGTAAAATCAAAATTAAGGCCGTTAGTGCTGATTGGGCTGGATAGTGTTGTTAGTTAAAGGAAAAGTTGAGTTCATTAAGGGGTTTCATATCGCCCACATCACCCCCTCTCCGATTCCTCCTATGATACAATCCAATGAGTAATGATGTTCTGACAACAGTTGTGTGCAACGAATCGATCCCGCATGTTTATATCATTTACCCATTTATATCAGTTTTTTATCTGGCCGTGACTGACGTCATTGTTCATTAATTATTTACGAATCGTTTTATTTACATTTTCTTCTCTTTTTAATGTCCGACTCTCGAGACGGCGAATTTAATCCGATGGGAAATTAGAAAGTAAAATAAAAACACGTTGGGTATCGTACACACAGTCTCCCCGTCAAATAAACTAAATTAAACGGCGGGGAAAATAAACGATTTTTAGATTAGAGAAAAAAAATTAATTAAAAAAAGTTAAATCAATCGGAAAAGTTTTTTTTTTTTTTTTTTTTTTTTTTTGGAAGAGATCTGCTTCTTATATACGGTGACAGCTTGTTGTAACGCAATCAATCTCTTGAAAACTGTAAAATGAACGATTGTTTGTTTAACGACTTTTAAAAATTCGTTTTTAACAGATTAATATTGAGTTTTAATGTTGGTTTTAACGATTTTATGCAAATAGTGTAAAGTAAGTTTATAAATATTCGAGCTTTTGATAGTAAATTTAGTTGTGAATGATAAACTTGGCAAAACATTCGGGATTAGATAAGGGATCTTGATGGGTACGTTAAATTAGAGGTAAGGGGTCGGTTTAAGGTCAGCCAAAACGTGACTAATTCCGTGTATGTTAGGTTAAAGTAATAAATTCAAAGATTACAGTCGGAATGAATTTGATTTTGTTAAGTTTTGTTTTAAAGTCAGGAATTAGAAAAAAAACTTTGACAAAGTGATGTGCAAGTCTGCTTTTTTCTGGATTTTTGGTGGGGATAAAATGACAGAATCAGGTAGATCTCAACAAGAGAACAATGATTTTTTCTGGCTTATCAAAAACATTAGTTTCCCATTCCTATTCTTTATAAAACAAACTCAAGTAAAATCGAAAAACTAATCAGGATTGCTTCTAGCGAAATTTTTCATCCCTCAATCTATTACTTTGCGATTCCCTGAAAGCCGCAAGACAAACTTATTCACTGTCACCAACTATTTTCTTCATAAACTTCCCCATCCTTTGAGATAAGTCAAAGTTTGTCGTTCAATTTCCTTCCTTTCTCGTCTAGATCTGAAAATGTCTCGCTTCTCCTTCATCAGATATCACTTAGGTGACGCAATAAAATGTAAACACTTAGTTTATAACTCATTCATTTGCTTTTCCTTTTCTCCCCCTCATTATTCCGCAAAATAAATAACTTCGGCTTTGAGGAGATTCCATCCGTTCCGGAATAGTTGCACGGAAAGGGAACAAAAATTCGATGAATAAAACAACGTTTTCATTAAGAATTTCATAACGATTCCAATGAACGAAGATTAAAAAATGTAATCTTCGAAACTGCAGGGGAAGAGGGAAAATTCTAATTTTCCCACAAATAAATAATAATACTTTTGATGTATTATTAAAAACAAACAAATCCAATAAGTCTATCCGCCATTTTTATTTTTTAATGTAGCACGCGGTTGACCGTTATGCCTCATTACAAATGCATGCGTTTTAGAAAAGGAGGCCTTCGCTTGTTGTGCAGTGTTTGGGAGGTGTAAATATATATAATTTATATAAAAATTATATCTATGAAAATTTTATCCAGTCTTGGGTATGTCTTCACAACTTTTACGGTTAGCCAAACATGGATAAGTCCACAATCACCACCCGATCCCCTCTTTTAACGGTTTCCTACTTGTCCCTAAATAATTTTGTTCTCTTTGTCGAGAGGTATTCTTGAACCAACTTTGGCCCAGCAAGCTCAGTCGGTAGAGCAAGAGACTTGATTTCAGGGTCGGGTCGTGAACTTGAGCTCCAAGTCCACGTGAATCGCCAGGTAATAATTCTTTTTAAATAATCTGTACTCCGCCGCTGCTTATGCACAATTCAAAATAATATTCTCATTTGACAAAAAAAAAAATTTCAACCTAAAAGTTTCAATTTGAAATTCAAAAAGTTTCAAAATTGAAACTTTTTTTGTAAATAGTTTCATGAAAGTATCATTTGAAACTCGTTTACATTCAATTTGAAACCGAAAAGGTTTTATCCCCCAGTGAAACCTAAAAGTTTCAGCTTTTCTCAAATATTTTGAACTGTGTGGCTAGCGTAATAAAAACTTCAAACACTCTAATCTATTTTTACAAACAAACCGCAGGTATGGTAAACCACACCCCATTCGAAACCCTTTTGGGACCCAAACAAACAAGAGAAAAACAACCCTCGCCGAATAATTTCCATGATCGCTTCTAATTCCCCTCGTTATCATTAATTTCCCTTGACCATCATTGATTTTGAATTCAATTTCCCGCGCTAAAAAGGTATAAATGTAAAGGGAAAGAAAAAGATCGAATTACACGGTGAAATGGTAAAAAGATAAATTTCTAAAGTGTTAGCCTGAAAAGCAGCAGATGTTTACGAGGACGGAAAGAGTAGGAACATGAAGGTTAGACATGAAAAGTGTGGCGTAACGAGGTTGGAGAGAATATCCCTTAAGAAGCATCCCCCCCCCCCCATTTTATTTTATTATCTCTAAGATACCGCGCTTTTGTTTAATTGTCTGCTGTGAAGAATCTCTTTAAAAGCAGGAAGTTAAAATTAACGAGCTCATTCGTGGAGTTTATTCGTAAAAAGAATTTAATTCTGGTCAGTTTATTTTTCATTCACAAATAAAAAATTGATCAATAATTAAGAATGACGACTAAAAATAGACATTTTTTTCAATAAAGGATTCTTGACGATTGAAACATTTTTTTTTATTTTGTTATCGAACGACTGATTCATGGTTCGAAAGTTTTATTAACCTCCCTGGTGCTCCTTGATAATGTTACAAAAAAAATACACGTCAGCAACGTCGCGAGATCCCGGAAATTTTTTATTTAGTCTTTTTCTCTCTCGAGGGTTTTTTTTTTTTTGGTATTTTGGAAAGGAATTTACAAGGGTGCTTTTAATCAATCATCCCCCCGTTTTTTTTTCGGTTTGGTAACGATTGCCGAAGAGGATTTTTAGAGTTTTTATTTGATATAATTGGAAAAACCAGAGTTTTTAATAAAAAAAAAAAATAAAAAAAAAAAAAAAAAAAAAAAAGCTGCTGAATGGTAGAAGAATTTATTTGCAGAAGAGCCAGATTGAAAATAAAATTAGTCGCTGGTAAAAATTGGAAAGTAGGTGAAAAGGGATTGAGCGTAGGAAGTCCGCGTGTTGGCGGAAGTTTCATGTTGTGACATGTAACTGAAATTCTGACAGCTTATAAAGAGTTTCATAAATACCCAACCAAAATTCCAATATGAACACCAAATTTAGAGAACAACGCTCGATTTCAAGCCCCATTACAGTGAAAAAAGGGACATCCGACAACTTCTCACAAACAGAGGGATGGTTACATTTAACAAAACTTGTGTTGCAGATGATGGAAAAGAAGAGTTCCTCTGCAAATGAAATGATTAAGTAAAATCTTGAAATTCTAACTTCCCAGGATAATCTTATTTTCTATGCTAGAGGTATGTTAAAGACGCAAGCTTCGAGGTTGGTGGCGCGAGGTTTAGAAACGCTGGCGCAAGCTTGCACCGTAAAATGATAAAGTCAGAATGCCGAAAATACAACTTCCCAGGATGAGCTTTTTTGAAAGCTCTTTAACTTTTGTGTTTACGGTGGCTAAAGCTCGGGACTTTTTGGGCGCATGGTCGAGCTTTCAAAAGTCACAGGTTAATGTTATTCACCTGCTTTGCTCACAAAAACCAACTACAGTTTTCATAAATACCAATGCTTCAACAAACCAAAACCCGCAATTCCCAATTCATTTCTCAAGAAACTGCTTGACATCAAAACTAAATCAATCAAGCTAAATTAAGCAAAACATTTCTTAAACTTCAATTTCAATAATCCCAACATCTGTTTTACAACCTAAAAACAAATTAAATTTTAAAACCTATTATTAACATTGAACAAACTGGAATACCAATCAATTAGGTTAACAAGATTTTAAAATTGTGACAAATTAACTCCCGAGATTTTAAACGATTACTTAATTTCTAAAATCCACCGGGAGTTTTAAATAAATAAAGAAAGTAAAAAAAAAAAACTGTTAAAGTTTGACGAGATAAAATTTATGATTGAAGTTTATTATTCGCTTGTAAAACTTTCTTTAAAAACTTTTCAAAGAGTTGCGTGGAACGCTTTCGATCAAACTTAAAAATTCTTCTACGCTCCAGAATATCTCCCCCATTCGATTACATCCTCCGGAAACCTCAAATTTCCCATCCGCACAAAAAAAAATTTCATTCCGGAAAAAATCGACTTTTGTTTTCAAGATTTATTAAATCTTTTTTCCCTTCCAAGAAAATTTTTTTTTTTTATCAAAAAGTAACAAACCTTTTTAAGTAATCAAAGTTGAATCGACTTGGAAGGAACCCAAACCCCCTCGAGAAAAAGGTAAAATAAATGATGGCCGATGTACCGGACACGAAATTGATAAAGTGGAAGGCAATGACTGATGTTATACGCGGAATTCTAAAAACTCTCGCGTGGGCGCCCCATTGGAGATTATCCAGTCCGTTGACGTTTGACGCACTGCACTATATATCAATTATATTTCTCCATAAATGTCATTAATTTATAAAGTATTCGTTTGATTCGATGATATTTCATTTAGGATAAACCCCAAACGCAAGCCTAATCGATAACACAGACCGGACGAAAAAATTTAACAGAAAAATAAGGTTAAGCTCGTTTTTTTTTGGAAAAAATGGAAAGTTTGATTGTTAACGAATTGTTACGTGTTTGAAACCAACAAAAAAAATTAAGGAAAGACTTGAAAAGTATTCAAGTTTAAAAACAATTAAATCGTTTTTTTTCAGTTTTTATTCTTTTTTTGTAGCTTCGCAGAAGTTTTAATTGAATCTTCCGTCTTTTTTGAGAATCATCCGCTCCATCAAACAAGTATTATGAAAAGAATTATTTTTTAAAACAAGATTATAATGTAGAATGTAAGGGAGTTTGAGAAGAATGAAATTTTTAACATGGTTAGAGTTCAAGGGTATATAAGAAATGTGAAAAGTAACTGATGAGATAGATTTTTATAAGGCAGAAGTGGAAGCCATAGAATTTAAATTCAACAACGCGCTAGAACAATAAAAGATCTAAACGACATGGAAAAAAGATGAAGGGTAGGATGAAAATTTTTTAAATTTTGGTATGGAGCAATCAGAAATTCTCAACAGTGAACTATCCCAAGCAACCAATCCGACCAAATGACGTCTAAAAGACGTCTTTCTGACGTCTCGTGTCCTCAAAAGACGTCTAAATGACGTCTCGTGTCCTCAAAAGACGTCTAAATGACGTCTCGTGTCCTCAAAGGACGTCTAAATAACGTCTTTTAGACGTCATTTTGGTCGGATTGGTTGCTTGGGATCGACTTTCCCAGTGAAAAATTTTTATATCTTTTAGAAATTTTATATCATTTGAATATGAAAAAAAGATAGAAATTTTCGACTATCTTTTTTTCATACGAATATGAACTTCATTTTATACGAATCTGAACTTTATTTTATACAAATCTGAACTTTATTTCATACGACACGAAATGATATAAATATTAAGACATCATTAAATAATAATTGATTTGTATTGAAATGATGATTTCAATATTCATTTAATTTCGTTTTCGTATAAAAACAAGATAGTCGAAAATTTATATCCCTTTTTCATATTCAAATGATATAAGAATGTATAAGAAAAGGTATAAAAATTTTTCACTGGGTTACTGGGTGCAGACGCAAATTAAAACATCAGGTGAAGGAACTTGTAAAGAAATTCAACGAAAATTTCAATTTCTTTCATGATTGCCATGATAGTGAACTTGCAGATTCATATATGAAAATAGGAACTTTCACAGGCATCATGGCTACCGAATATTCTTCTTGTGGAAATCTCCATGATACCTAGTATGACAGTTTGCCAGTCTATTTTAATTAAGGGTCTCAACAAAGATCTACATCTTTGAAATTTTGGTCTTAGTCAATCAGAATTCCTAAATACTGAGATCCCCAGATGATTTTCCTACATTATTTGCTGCAGCTCGGAATCCAGAAATCGCTTTGTATAGTCACACACATGTTTGATTAGTTAAGACGCGAGAAACAAATACAGGAGAGGATGATATCACCAGAGAAGCAAACACTAGAGGATTTAACAGGAGGAGCTTCGTACGAAGCGTTTTGGGCAGAAACCGGCGCCACATAGACTCACAAAAACAGGTAATGCAAAAATATTCTGGACTAAGTCCAACTCATAAAACATTTTCTACCTGCATTTTTACATTTCTCCCTCCCTAAAATTTATTCTTTCAAAACTGAAACGAAAACAATTTTTATACTTTGAATTTCTAAAATCAAAAACCACGTGCTAAAATTTAAAAAAAAAATCCTTGTTTTTTTCCTTCTGCTCATTTTCCTTTCTGCGGTCTCACGTTTTAGGGAAATAAGAGGAAGTATTCCCAAAGATTTACGATCTTCCCATATCGAAGTGATAAATCTTTTTTTTAAAATATACCGCTCACCAAGAAATTTTCTTCGTTTTTTTAAAATGTTAAACTGAAACCGTCATGTACACATAATTTACAGTTCTACGAGATTTCATTGTCTTTAAACAATCTCTCCAAGAATTTCAAAAAAATCCATCGCGGAATTTTCTCGCTTAATCATGGCCATGTTCGAATAACAACGTGACGATTCCTTCGTTTCCTGTCGTGTTCTCGAGCTCTTTGTTTTAAATTTCATATTCCTCCGTAACCATATTTAGGTAATAAATCTTTTTTTCAAGCCACAAGGGGGAGGAAGCTCAGCTTTTGTCTGTGCCGTTATGAATAATTGAAATCTTTTTAATGCCTTTTATTTTTCCTCCTTCGAGGATTGATCGATTTTCTTTTGATCCCGTTTATTGTTCGAATACTATCACGTCTTGCAATAACATAGCTTCAGGTTAGATGTTTTTCTTTTCAAACTTTATCAAAGATAGCCCGTTTTTCTTCCTTCCCCCCCCCCCCCCCCCCCCCCCGTCTCAATTTTTCAATTTCTTCCAGTATTATTCTTTCTCCTCGAAGGATGTTCTTCCATATTCTCATTCCGTTTGAAAGGTTCTTTGTTAACATTGTTTTATATCACGGATTTTAATAAATGAAAAAGTTTTACAATATGCGAAAATTCAGTTGGGCAAAAGAAAATAAATACTCGTCATCTTCATTAGTTTCCCATTGAAAAAGTTTCTAAAAATTTTACACTCAAAGTGAAAATTCAGCAAGTTTGAAACCGTCCGAGCATGGTAGTTTTCACCCATGAAAGCGACAATTGACCTCAATATAATTATGCCAGCCGGAGAAAGGAAAATAAAAATTCAGCCTTTTTTTCCCATAAAATTGCGTTGGTTTTTAATGAATATTATTCAATCTCTAAAGCGCGAAATCAGCAAAACGGTTTTTAGTAGAAACGTCAAAAGCGTTCACTTTTAGGGGTGTCACATTTTACATGAGAAGTTTTATGTCAAACTGTCTCCTTTGTCGTAAAATAAACTAAAAAACAAATTAAGCAATCCGATTCCGCTCCGGAAAATTTGGAAATTAATGTCTTTATTCGAGAGGTAAAAAAATTTTTTTTTCCCAAAACTTTAGCTTTGTTTCTGAGCAAAATGGGGAAAAAAATAAATTGAAAGAAAATCGAATGTGATGCTCGTCATTAAAGCGAACCGACCATCTTCAAACAATTTTCATTTGGTGTTTCACCGAGAAAACATGTCATCATTGCTTTTTTTGTAAACTTTTGTTCAAGCTAAAATCCCTTTAGGGTTGTTGTTGGCAGAATCATTTTCCTTCTCTTTTTTTTTCCGTTCGCTCTGAGGCATGTTTTCTACACGTGGCTAAGACTGTCATATCCTATTTACAAGAGACGAATAACATGAATTACGAATTTTATCATTCCCAGCAACATTGCGACAAAGCTAAAGGGCAATCCTGATTTCCTTGTTGGGATAAAAAGAGAAATAAATATATCTCTCGGGTATGGATTTAAAATTTTCATGCGAGTAGCTTCTGCTAAATGGCTTGAAATAGGATTGGAAGAATTATTGTGATCTCAAATATCTCTGCTTATTCAAAATATAGTTTCGGTAGAGTTACTCATAGCAGTTGAAGAAAGATTTATTTAAATCGAGGTCGTCAACAAGCTTCGTGGTTCACTAAATCTCTTTTTTAAGCGCCATTGACTTTAGACGGTGATTGTATACGATGTAGTCGGTCTTGCCCCTTCAGTGGTTCCATTCTCATCTCCTGCGAGGAATCTATTCATCTAAATCTTTCCTGCCACATTGTTTGCTGACTTCTTCATTCAGTATACAATAAAGTTAGTTCGGTTTCCTGGCCCCAACATAATAACAGCTTTTGGTGAAGAGAATTTTGGTGAATATAAGGCCAAAGAAATAAACTAGCATAATATATTAAAAAAAACGTCTTTCTTTTGTCGTTTCACCAAAAATCAATATCTCCCAAAATTCGTTTCGTCCAAATAAAATTCCCATAAGCGTTTTGAAATACATTTAAGTTACCAGTTTGAGGATCCAGCTGAATAACATCTTGCACAGCATTCCATTAAAACTTCTGTATCCGTCAAAAAAAAAAAGTTAAAACTTTTCCGACAAAGTAATATTTTTTTCGAATTTTTCATAAGAATAAGGTAAAAAAATATTTTTTAGTTTTTTAGCTTTGTTTCATTTTTTGTTCCGGTTATAAAATTTCGCTTTCTCTTTTTTGATTTCATATTTCAGAACGCAAGCCAGAATCAGGATTTAACCTTTGGCAGAGCACAGACCCATTGTTCCAGAGCCCCTCAAAAACGCGATGGCTGTCCAAAAAAATTACTTCTGATTTTTCTCCCAACCTTTCAAAATTCGCAATCAACTTAGCTCTCACTAAGAAATATTTTCCTGGAAGCAACCTTAAAAAAAAATATTCTTCAATTACTCACAGCAGTTAAGAAATTAAATTACAACAACAACAAAATTTCTCTTAAGCTTTCATACACTTTTCCCTGTTTGCTTTTCTTTTTTTTTTTCATAAAAACGTAAACAACCTCCCACACGCCCTCTAATCTCCGCTGGAGAGCGGAGATCATCTCTGATGATACATAATTACTCCGCCGCAGAAACACAATAGATGACTCAATTTAAACTCAACAATTTGAATTGCTGAGTTCTTATGTAAACAGAAACATCGGGTAATTACGTAATGGGATAACAGAAGCGATTGTAAACATGTGCCGTTGTTTTAGACGTAACGATCTTGGATGATAAATCACTCTACAACTAATTCTAAATTATACAAGGCTCTACTTCAACGGAGGAGGTGGGTATACTTAACCCAGGAACCCTAAAACACATCTTTCCTTCCTAAACTTATCAAACAAGATTTTTCATCGATCGACCCTTCCGGGTGTTTATTATACAAGACATTTTCCTTTTAATAGGAAAACCTCGGATCATTAAGTTAATGAAAGCGAAGATTTTAGGTTAAATAGCCCTGCCGGGGTAATCGGGTCTAGCCTCATTAATTTAAACCGGATATTTAAATATTAAAAAAACATTAACGATCAATATTTTAAAATTACAAACATTTCAAAAAAAAAGAAGAAGCAGACATCATGTCAAAATTAATATCACCGCAGAAAAATGCGGCGAACGTCATCGTCCCGTCAGAAAAAAAAATTCTGAGAACATTGACGAGACGATCCGTGCCATAAAGTTAAACCACAAAACCCCAGATCATTTTTTTTTTTTTTTGACTAATGAAATACGAAATCATCATTTATTTTAAAATCAACAGTGCGTTTTCAACCGTATGACCCGTAAATAAACAGTCGAATTAAATTATTAATGAACGTACGAGCAAAAAAAAAATCAGACATGATGAATTTCAAGAAATTTCAAAATCTGCTGTAATGGAAGTTTGGTGGGTGCGAGTGAGCGATTCCTAAATGTAATTGCTTTGACTCGCGCGGATCAATTTAACGCGTGTAAATCCGGTTTAAGGTCTAGGAGAGATGATGGAATATGAATGGCGTTGGAATCGGAAATCCCAAGTCAAATCCAATAGTTAAAGCTTGCGATCATGCTGTAAAATTTTGGGAAGAGAAAAGGTGTGTTTCGGGTGAAGCAATATGTCAATATTTTCTTATTGATCTTTGATGCGGCCGGATGTCTCTTCCCAAAGCAAAGTTTGCACCTTGAAAAGAATTTTACCCGTTTTTATGTTTCGACAGTTTCTTGTTGCAAAAGAGAATTGTAGTGTTTGTGCAGTTTTGTTTTGTGATGAAAAAAATTATAGCGTTGGTAAACGATTTTATAATGAAATGAAATAAGAATGAAAATGAAACGAGAATGGAAATGAAATGAAACGAGAATGGAAATGAAATGAAACTAGAATGGAAATGAAATGAAACGAGAATGGAATGAAATGAAACGAGACTGGAATGAAATGAAACGAGAATGGAAATGAAATGAAACGAGAATGGAAATAAAATGAAACGAGACTGGAATGAAATGAAACGAGAATGGAATGAAATGAAACGAGAATGGAATGAAATGAAACGAGACTGGAATGAAATGAAACGAGAATGGAAATGAAATGAAACGAGAATGGAAATAAAATGAAACGAGACTGGAATGAAATGAAACGAGAATGGAATGAAATGAAACGAGAATGGAAATGAAATGAAACGAGAATGGAAATGAAATGAAACGAGACTGGAATGAAATGAAGCGAGAATGGAATGAAATGAAACGAGACTGGAATGAAGTGAAACGAAAATGGAATGAAATGAAACGAGAATGGAATGAAATGAAATGAGAATAAAATGAAATAAAATAAAATAAAATGTAACATGAATATAAGCTGAAATGAATTCGAATGAAATGAAATCGTCTTGTGTTGAAAAAATTGTAGTATTGGTAAACGCTTTTGATTGCGATGAAAAAGTTTTAGTGCTGGTGAGCGTTTTGGGCCAGCTTGTCAGAATTCTAAGGAAAGAGTCCGAACAGGAGGTGCGATCTCGATACCAGGTCGACTATCGACGTCGTCGTAGGCAAATCATTCAGGTAACAACTGAGCTACCACCGCTTATTTTTTCTGTCCGTGTTCGATCATTTCACGGACTCGCAATTTCAATTGTTACTTTCTAAGGCAGTAAACTAAATCAGCTGTAGTGCCACTTTGGCGTTTAGCTCTATGCACAAATATAGCATAAAACCCAGAATCTCATGATATGCTCCTCAAATTTTTCAATCCACCTCCCTCTCCCTCTCCCAGAACTCTGCTCTATCTTCCCAATCTGCTCGCTTATTATTTAATAATTCTTCAGAAACGATCCTGTGCCAAAACCTGTCGCAACTTGCTACATCTGAACAAATAATAAAACGAAATATCTTTCCAAGTTTCGCGAAATCCACTTTCATCATAAAGTCTTTTCATAAACTTTCTTATCCGAGTGAGTGGGCTCTCGATTAAAATGATTATCTCGTGACATATTGAGCGTTTCCTCCCTTGCAGACGAACACGGTGCCATTTTTTAATAAAAAAAAGAAAAAGTATATGAAAGTAAGAAAAATGTGATTCACGTGTTGAAAAACAGCGCTCACAACTGACAACGATATTAAATTTTTTTTTGAAGCTAGCTCTATACACACAAAGTTATAATTTCAGTTTATTGTAAGAGAGAAAGGATTAAAAGTTAAGGACTCGGCTTTGGACTGGTAATCTCGGACGAAGATGCTTTCATTTTAGCTTGGATTATAACACCAGATTACACCGCTTCATATTTCAACAATAAACATTTCCTAATTTCTACTAAAAATTATTTTAAGCTTTAAAAAAAACACGAGCTTAAAGGTTACAACGCATGCGAGCTTTGATAATAAAAAAAAAAGAAGTAAATTCCTGATCGTGAACAGATCATCGAGCACAAAGGAAATGCGATCCGGAACCGTATCATTTTCAAAACCGTATAAATTCAGTTAATTTCAAAGCAAACCCGTCACACATCTGATATAACGCCCATTGTTATTTTCAAAATGGAAGTAACAGTATTTACGGGCCTTGGTTGTGGACATTCATTCATGTAAAATGTCTCAATTGGGGAATGCCCGGGGGCAGAAAACCGGAAACATAAACCCCCTCGAATCCAGACCACCGGGTAAAATCCCCTTATCCTGGACGTAGAATTAATGGTGTTCCTTTCTCGCACCCTTTAAATATTTATTTTACCACATTTTGTACGTGGGAACCGCACTTGTCTCAGTTAATAAAACTAATTTGAGCGGGAAACAGTAAAAGGAAAACACGAAATGCGGTCAATCAGTCATTAGGAAAAGTTTCGAGAGTTAGTTCCTTTGGGGGGAAAAAATCATTGGCGTAGCATAAGGAATCTAAATTAATTTACAAAGTTGCGTTACCTTGAGTTTCATATATGGTAACCAGCCTAAAACTGCGACAATAACGACAGCAGTAGCGGTGCAAATAGCTCAAAAAAAGCTGAGGATGAGGTCGCTGTGGTGGTTGCATCGCAGTCGCAAATTTTAAGCCAGTAAAACCTTTTCATTCAGCCCTAGTTCCCCCTAAGCTCTAGTGCTAATTGCGCTACTGGTAATATTCTCCACTGTTACCCTTAAGAATCAAAAGTTCTATATTTCTTAATTAACCTAATTACACGAGAAAAATATCAAAATAACCCCAGAAAATTTCCCCTTTAAAAAAAAACTACAAAACGAAAAATGAGATTTCCTGAGAAATGGGATTGATAATGGATTTCCAAATGAAGACTACAAGCGAGGTTTTGAGTCCTTGAAATCCGAATAATAGGCCTCCCGTACTTTTCATATCTTCTCCTGATGTAATGGAATATTGAAGATCGATATCTCCGATAAATGTTCGAAGTAAGGAAAACGTCTGATATAAACTTTTGTGGGTTGTAGTAAGATTTAACCCCGAAGGGGGTTTTTGCGAAAGTTAAGTATTTCGAAATGCCTGACCGTTTTATAATAGATGGGCCCGGGAAGTGAATTCAACTGAGATTGAAAGCCGATTTTCAGGTATTTTCCCTTGTCGTACACTTAACCTTGCCGAGTATTAAAGTAATTCGACGGAAGATTGAAAATAAAGAGAGGATTTTATTAAAGTATAATGAGTTCATGCTATTTCAATATGATTTTCGGGGACGAATATAGTGAAGAAGGTTTTTTTTCGATAACAAGCGAAGCTGTTGCCATGACTAATTTTAATGTAGGCTCCAAAGCACTAAGGTAGCATTTACGAAAAGAGAGAGCAAGGTAAATATTTACATGTGTCTGATGATATAAGTTAATGTTTGGTTCAAATACTCCTCTTACTTTCACAGTTATCTTAATGAACTCATGAATTTGACGGTGAAAAAAAGAACAGTGGCATAGATCGCATTCGATAGACGACTTTGATGGAAATTTCAAACCTTGCAAAACCAACAGAGTCGTCATAATAATAACTTAAGCCATTTTCTCTCACGAGAAAAACACAAAGCTTAATATAATTCAACAACACAATTTTTTTTTCTACCAAACTCCCCCTTTAATAAAAGAAAAGAAGTCGAGAAAAAAGCTTTTATCGCATATTACAAAAAAATAATTTTCTGCTTTTCGAAAAAAAAACCCAAAATAACAGGAAAGAGAATTAAATTCTAAAACGTTTTTTTTTTTTGCAAATTTTATTTCAAACATTTTATATGACATATCCACCTCATTAAAACTAAACAAAGAAAAATCCTTTTTCCCACATCCTTGTTTTATTTAATAAACCATTCTCACATTTCCTTCAGGGAAAAAAAGGCTTAGTAGAGTGTTCCTTATAAGACCAATCCTAATTAAAAGAGCTTTCTTACTTTTTCCTTTTCAAGCTAGAGAGGATCAGATAATAGAACGTAATTAACACGACGTCATTCGTTTTGCTTTTATAAACTCAAACCCTAAAAAAAAAAAAATCGGTGGGAATTGAAAAATTGACTTTTTTGCGAGTTTATGCTTTTTAAAATTTATTTAATATTACATCGCGGTGAGGGGCCACTTTCCCAGCTCGTTTTCCCTTTTACGTTTTTTCCCCCCCCGAATGAGGCAAAATGTAAATGAGTTTTGAACGGATTTCATGATGAATGATGGATTTCCTAGCGCGGTTTGGCTTGGGAGATGTTATTTTGTTTATAAAACAAGGAATAACGAAAACCGCATTTATTCCCCCCCAAAGCGAACGCCCCGCAGGTAATGTAATTTTCATTATTAAGCGATGTATGTATATTTGGGAATTTAACCCGAGATTCGTTTTGCAGTTTCGATATATCAAAAGTCCGCAAGGGCAAAACAATTTCTTGAAACAATATTTGTACAAATAAAAACACGCCGATGCTTTCTGAATATAAATTAACAGCTGATTTGGTAAATTAATAATTAAAACGAAAACGAATGATCGATGGAGCAAAACAAATCTGGCGTGCATTGCTGATTCGAATAAATTTTTAATCATCCTCACTAATTACTCTCTCTCCCGACTGCGTGTGAGCTTCCCGTAATTATCTTCCCTGGACTTCATCCTCCCGGTAAAAATTTTCCTCGTTCTGGGGGGGAGGGAGAAACTTTAGGATTATTAAAAGCTTCCAAGAGAGAACGAAAAGAGATTTTCCTTATTTTCTCTCATTACTTAATGAGTTTCACAGACCTGACGCCTCATCAACAGCTTGAATGCAAGATGTTATGCTCGTTAATTAATATAACATCCCCGGCGAGCATAATAAAATACAAAAAAAAAAAAAAACTGCTCTTTGTATTTTGACTTAAGAAAAACTTTTTGTATTATTATTATTTTAGCCCGTAAATGTTTTGTTATTTCCTCGTTGCTTTATGTTCGGGATTCGTTATTTCCTCCCCAAGAAAAAACCTGTACGGGTCACCGATTTAAAAATCGTGCTATAAATTAAAAAATTTTTTTTTTAAAATGTTGATTTCTCGGGGGCCCGGATTGCATTTAATGACAGAAACCGAACGTTTTTTACTCGGGGAACAAGATTACACAAAATCGAATCATACGGCCCACGCTTCGCATCGCTTCATTTTAATTTTAGAAACCGTGTTGTTTGTGTGTAGATACATACGTGTAAATTTCTTTTTTTTCTTCTTTTTAATAGCACGTTCGGCTCTTTCCGACCCACATCTGCTTTTCGCTATTTTATCGCCGGAACTTTGAGAAACCTTGAGGAAAGCCCACAATCAAAGAAGGAGGAGAAAATTAAACGTTATGTGAGGGAAATATCTATTAGGATTTATCCTTGCGACCGGTGGGGGTGTAAATCCTCACGTGATAAAAATTTAGAATCAGTTTCTTGGGACCCGGTCGGTTTTCACTTTCTCTTTCCCAAGAAGGAAAACCCCCTTAACTTCGTTACAATCACAATTGCGCTCTCTTGCTAATTTTATTAACGAACATCGGGAAAACTGGAAATGCTAACAGGACTGGGATAGAATCACGACTGATACGAACTGATTCTCAGCGGGTAGGGAAAACTAAACACTAAAACATGGAAGCTCATCAAGGACCGAATAAACACGGAGAAAATGTAATCGAATAATTAAATTTTAGATTAATCATCTACGTCAATATTTTGATATCATATCGACGTCACGTGGTTTAAAATAGGAATTACTCGAGAATTCATTTCTACGAATTCTGGATGGAATCAAAATTTTGATGCAAAAAATTCGTACATTTTTATTTGAAATTACGGGAAGGAATGAATTAACCTGTTGGTTTATATTCGTTTTGAATTTTTTTTCCCTGCCTCAAACGAAATGAATATGCAGATTAAAATAATGAAAGCATATGTACGAAAAAAAAGGGTCGGCTAGCAAGGAAATGACGCAAAAGAGTTTTTTTTGTTTTTTCACTTTTTCTGGGTTGTATTTCAATTTTGTTTTCTTAAAGCTGGAAACGTTGCGCAATAATGAACATTGAAAATGGAGATTTTTTACAGCTGTATGACACATATTTTCCCATGGATGGCAACTTATGGTATCAGGACTAGATTCGTTCATGACTTAAAATTCACCTAAACCTATTTCAGCCTAAACAATCCCTCACGCTTATTAGAAAAATCCTATTTGGTCTTATTACGGAAGGAGATCGAAAGGCAAGACGTGAGAGTGAGGAAAGCGCGACGATCGAGAGGCAAGCCTATTGGGATAAGAGAGAGTTTCAAGAGGCGAGAATCTCAAGAAAAGAAGAGTGTGTCTAGAGCTAAGGAGCTGGGATTTGAAATGCGTGTGTAAATAAATCTTTCCTTGGGTAAGTTCGATGAATGAAATTGAGAATTTATTATGGATTGATAATAATTTTCTAAAATATTGATATATCTGCGATAGTTATTCGGGTTAATAAAGAATGAAACTGAAGTTTCCATTTGATTTTAATTGCTTACGTTTCAAAGTCTCGTCTCAGTCTCGATTTATTTTCTGAAGTCTCGTCTCAGTCTCGATTTCTTTTCTGAAGTCTCGTCTCAGTCTCGATTTCTTTTCTGAAGTCTCGTCTCAGTCTCGATTTCTTTTCTGAAGTCTCGTCTCAGTCTCGATTTCTTTTCTGAAGTCTCGTCTCAGTCCCGATTTCTTTTCTGAAGTCTCGTCTCAGTCTCGATTTCTTTTCTGAAGTCTCGTCTCAGTCTCGATTTCTTTTCTGAAGTCTCGTCTCAGTCTCGATTTTTTTCTCAAAATTTCGTCATAATCTCGATTTCTTTTCAGAAATCTTGAACTCTCGTCTAATCTCGATTTCTCTCTTGAACTCTCGTCTCAGTTTCGATTTATTTTCTGAAGTTTCATCTCAGAGTAGATTTTAATTCTCATCTCTAACGCAAATTGAATGAATTTGTTAAACAAAATAAAAGAAGTAATAAAAAGCATGAGTCTATCTAATAATAATAACAACCTATAATTATAACAAATTCAAATCTGAAAAATTTTAAACTTAAAAAACAAAACAAGATTGCTCACAAAATTAAAAGAAAAAAAAATTATCATATCCTCATGCATAAACCTAAAACCAGATAATCGATTCTGTAATCACGAAAGAAAAAGAACTGACATGAATCATTTATATCGTTCCACAAAAAAATCTCAAGATAACAAAACAAATCTCCAGTGAAGAGAAAAAAAATTGCAACGAAGAAAACATGCCAATATTTTTTATTTTTATTTTTTTTCATTCCGGGGGATTAATTTTTTTTTCAAGATACTGTAGACAGTAGGCTTTCATGTTTACGAAAAAACCCACAGCAGGATTGATGAATAAACCGCGAGAACCGCAGGGGAACTTCATTTATGATCCGATAAATGTTAATCTTGGGAAGCTGCAGTGCATGAAATCATCGGTGCGACGAGCTTAAAAAAAATACACAGTTCCTCAAAAATTAAAAGAATGAAACGGGAAAAAAAATCGAAGGGATTTCTTTTTTTAATTAGTCATGGAGATTTGCATTTTGATCAATGAACAATGAAGCCGTTTGACGAAAAAGAATCCTTTAAAACGAATTACAAAAAAAAAGAACTTTGACACAAACCGTTATTGATCGAAGGTCTTATATAATTAAGCTGAGTGGGCGAAAATAAATTTCCGCGAATCGTGTGAAGCTCCTTTGTTTTTTTTTTCTTGATATCTTTTCTCTCCTTGCCCGGTAATTGAGGAGACTCAAGTTTCTTTGTTTTGTTACGCTTTGAAACTTTTTCTCAAGTCCGAGTCAGAGATTCAGTTTCACCTGCCATCGTTAATGTTTATTACAAAAAAAAAATGGGCTCCGCCTGAGGGATGAAATTAGTAGCGTCGCCAGGAAATTTTATCAGGGAGAGAGTTGATAAAACTAAGAAAAGAGGGGAGGTTGGCGCAATAGAAAAACAGCAAAGGCCATCACTTGGGAAGTCCATAAGATTAGGCAAATACTAAGCAAGAGGCCCACGAGGTCGCCGGGCGACCAAGAAGTCAGGGAAGAATGTCCTGATGGACGCGACTTGATTAAGTGAGCCCGGGGGGGGGGGGGGGGTGCAGGGTATCAGGGGAGAGAGGGAGAGTCATGTATGATCGAGCACAGCTTGCCAATTGACATCAGGCAGACACAGAATGAGATAGGCTTGAGAAACTAGGACAGCGTCTACTTGGAAAACTATGGGCTGGAGGATTAAAACCCACAAGACCAATACAATTCCACAAGGTTTGTTTCACTTTAGAGTCGGCTCCAGCTTGTAATAATCTCATACAAGTAAAATCTTTACACCCTCGTGAATTAATTAATACAATAGGAACTTTAACAAAGATGATAAAAAAGGTTTACTTTTTTTTATACGCGGGTCGGAAAGAACCGGAAGGATAAATTCACTGATTACAGGCTTTTTCTCCGTTCATTTAACAAAGCTGAAAGGCTGATAAAAAAATATATAAAATAGCTTAGGCCAGGAGGTTTTCCATTTACTATATTATAATGCATTATGCTTATGTGAAAATGTAATTTTTATACATGAAAGGTGTAATCTATTAAAATGGCTCAGGTGAATAGATAATGCAACAATAGAGATAGAAAATTTACTTTTAAAAAAATGAAAAATGGATAAAATGATTATTATAAATGAATTTTCGGTAGGAAACAAAAATTCCGAGGTGAATTAACCGAAAATAAATATTTTAAATGTTGTAAAAAGAACAAAAATTGAGGGCGATTTTATAACATGTATCTGCGGATTTTCTTCTGTAAACGGGAATAAGGTTTCAAAGCAACATGTGTGTGGCAATGCGTTATGGTAATGAATGTTCGATATAAGTTCTTACAAAAATTTTCTAGTTTCCTAAAATTAGGATACCGCATATACATTGCAGAGCTTGAAAAGAAGGAATCAATAGCCGGTAGAAGGTCATGATAGTGAATAAAATATAACGCCACATCAAAGCACTGCTTTTATTTTAATGCTATATCTTAGGAAAAGGATATGAATTTTTTAGCCCTGTCAATTTATCGTCAAGCAATTTCTCACCATCTGTCTCCCATGGATTTAAAAACTCTAAAAGGACCAAACAGGCCCAGGCTCGGACTGGTCCTCACGGGGAATTCCAGTACTCCCTCAGACTAACACGCCCTCCTGTTTTCGAATTTTTCAATACAAAAAAAATATTTGCACTGTATGGAGTTCTCAGTAGTTCACCCAGTCTTCTTAGAAAGCAAGAGAATTTTTTTTCTTCAATGAAAATAAAAACTAAGAAAGTAGTTCTGCAGCACTGTTGTGCCCTTTTAAAAAGCCAAATAAGCCTAAATAGGCCTCTTTAAATCGCAGAGAATAATCGAGTTTGAAAGGCCAAAAACATGAAGCAAGGAATTTAAATCTGAAAATTTACAGCGATTCTGTGAAAAAATGATTCACAGCACAATTTTAAGTAACTAATTTTCTTCAAAAATAAAAGAACACACATCTCTAATATACTTTCTTTCAATCCCGAGAAAATTTCGAAAGAACAAATCATTTTCTGTAAAGCCGAGTAATAAACAAAAAAGCAAAATAAAAGATTTAAACTTTCTAAAACCGAAACTTTTATTATATTTTCATCTTCTTGCCCGGCACGAAAGAAAACGAATGATTTTTTAACAAAGAATGACATTAATAGTTTCGACTTGTCATTTTACTTTCCTCAGAAAAGTTTTGATTAGAAAATAATTTTATTACGAACATTTGAATATCTCAAAAAGAATTTCTTTTTTTTTAGTATTTTCCATTTTTTCCCCGCTGAAATATGAAATCGTTTTGGTTAAGAGAAAACGAGGGTGAACGAAAGGAAAACTTCCCCAATTTAAATTAAATGAATTAACTTCGTGAAACAATAGGATGAATAAAAAAAAGGGGGAAGAGCTTCATAATAAAAACTTTTTTCTTAAAACCGGGTTATGAAAAATCCGAGCTTAAACTTAACCGAACCAGAAATTCCAAGTATTAAAAAAAGGTAAATGAAAAATAAGGAAAGGAATCCAAAACCAACGATTAAGGATCGAGGGGAGAAGAAGGCAAATACCTTGACCTCAAGGCGAAATCGGTGAATGCCGGTAATTAAATGGTGACGTGCTCTCTTGCGGGGGTAGAGGACATTTTACAAAAGAATAATAAGCTTACTATTAACCTGCAACTCGTAGCCATGGCAACGCGTCAATTGAAACCCATTGATCGCCTCTCCACGATTCGATCAAATCATTCGGGTTTGTAGGTTTTTCGAATGTAACGATTTTTGAACGAAAAGGACAGAGCACAAAAAAAAAATCAGGAGTGATAACATTGAAGAGAGAAAATGTTGGCAATATTTCAGTGCATTGTGTGCACATCGTTCATCTCAACAAGAATCATTTTTAAAGAAAAAAAAAATTTATGGAGTGTGACGTGAATATTATGATATTAAACAAATAGACTTTGAGATTCTTCGTTGCTTCGGTTCGTTCGATTTAACGGTAAAAAATTTTAATCTTGTTTAAGAGGATTAAAATTTGTAAAGACTTGAACATCCTAAAAGGAGGAAGAAAATCGGGGTAGATGATGTTAACATTTTGAGTTAAGAACTTTAAGGCTGAACATGAAGAATCAAGGTTAAATCGATGGGGAATAAAACAGTGAAAAGGTTTGGCCTCCTACATGATTTTGCTTTGCAAGTTTTATTGCTGAACAATCACTGATATGTTATAAAAAGGAGGCGTAATGTATTTTATTTCAAGCTTTATTTAATCGACATTGGCCGAATACAGGTGAACATCCATCTTACCAAGTTAAGACCGATGGAAATGAACCGGCCTTTTTATTCAGCACTATTGTTTATGTTTATATTTCATATTATTTCCTTACAGCCATCAGGCCGCTTTGACATAGTTTATTAAAATGTCAAAATATAACGTATCATCACACGCTTTAGCTCGTGAACGATGTTCGTTAATAATTTCCAAATTTCCATTCCTTGATTGCTTCAATAATTGTCCCTATTGATTTCCAATTGTGCAGCAATTCAAACTTTTAGGTTTTGTAGAATAACGAACGTGAATTCAATGCATCCTAATTTTGTTTTACCAAGCTCCTTTGGCATCCCAATTTTGCTCGCTGCTTTGGACTGCTGAATTTTCACGACTTTATCAATATCGAATCCGAACCAGTCAATACATGCTATCCACCCTTTCCGGAAGTCGAAGAGCCCATTATCAACATAATCGCAGCCACAGATTCCAATTAACTCCCTGAGTAACTTCCCAGCATGTAAAGTAATTAAACCTAATATGAGATTTGCATTTAACAGAAGATATAACCCTTTAATATCCTCCACTTGCGGTCAAGGTTACAAGCAATCTTCGCGCCATTTATCAAAATAAAAAGACGCTTCTGACCCGCAATTCTTTTCCCAACTTCCATTTTCTGCATTAACCTTTGTTTTCAAAAAGGTTAAAAAAACCATTAGCAGGTAATGATATTTTGTAGAAAAACTCAAAACCGGCTAGATAAATCCAGCTGTTGTGCTTTCTAAAAATCTTATCCAGGTTTCCGGATTACGTCAGTGATAAACACATCAACCCCTCCAGCATTCCACAAGTCAAACTCCTAAACTCTCCACTTAAAACCCGCACAAATTACTTGTAACAAGTCAAGGGGGTTAAGACTAGTCGAAACTAAAACGAGCCATCAAATCCCATTACAAAATTCCTATGAGGAAACGCTTCACTTGAGAATATTATTTCTTTCAAAATTGGCGAAAAATCGGTATTATTTAAATAAAAACTTCCACTTTATGCAAATTCCCTTTTCATTTTTCCCAGAAAGCGCATTGAACGTCCAGGAATTTTTTTCCCATTTGCAGAAAAGATAGAAACAGAGGTTAGGTAAAAGGGAAAGGGAGACGAGGATGGCAGGGATCCAAATTGCCAAGACGCGTTGCCGTTTTGTCTAATTAATCGAGCTACGTTTCACATCACATTTCCCAGCCATTCATTATAAACTTCACTGATCTTGACAGACGAACACGGTATGTCTAATGGAGCCAAGTCCCCCCCCTCTCGAAAACCGGAAGCATCTTTTACTATTTACCCGATTGAAAATCGGTTATTCAAGCGTTTTTAATCGCCTTGTAACATGTTAATCGATTTCGTACGTTTTCGCATTCGCTTTTGTTCGTCAGTGCAAAAGGGGAAAAAAAATTAGGTCATACACACTATCAGGGAAATTTTGATTTCGGGAACTTTTTTTTCATCAATCAAGTGCTTGACCTTGCTCGACCTTGCTTGCAAGGACCTAACCTTGCTCCACTAAAATTAGGGGTTGCAGGGGGTGAAAATGATTTTTTTCCATTTTTTTCCATAAATCAAGTGCTTGACCTTGCTCGAGCTTGCTTGTAAAGTCCCAAGCTTGCTTCATCAAAAATAAGGATTCCAGACTTAAAATAAGGGTTGAAGGGGGTGAAAATGTTTTTCTTTCGTCATTCAAGTGCTTGACCTTGCTCGAGCTTGCTTGTAAAGTCCCAACCTTGCTTCATCAAAAATAAGGGTTGTAGAGGGTAAAATTGATTTTCTTTTAAAAATCAAGTGCTTGACCTTGCTCGAGCTTGCTTGTAAAGTCCCAACCTTGCTTCATCAAAAATAAGGATTCCAGGCTTGAAATAAGAATTGAAGGGGGTGAAAAAGTTTTTCTTTCGTCATTGAAGTGCTTGACCTTGCTCTAACTTGCTTGCCAAATCCCAAACTTGCTCCACCAAAAACAAGGGTTGTAGAGGGTGAAATTGATTTTCTTTTAAAAATCAAGTGCTTGATCTTGCTCGAACTTGCTCATGTACCTCTAAATAATTTTTTTAAATTTTTTTAATCATTAACTCGCTATAATGAGCTTGCTTGAGCTTGCTTAAGCTTGCTCATGTTTCTAATGAATTTTTTTCTCTTATTTTTGGTCATTAACTGCCTTTAGTGAGCTTGCTTAAGCTTGCTTACTAAAGGTAGTTAATGACTGAAAAAGATAAAAAAAAATTGTTTAGGGACATGAGCAAGCTTGAGCAAGCTTAAGCAAGCTCACTAAAGGGAGTTAACGATTTAAAAAAATCAAAAAAAAATTATTTAGAGACATGAGCAAGCTTGAGCAAGCTTAAGCAAGCTTCAGCAAGCTTAAGCAAGCTCAAGCAAGCTCAAGCAAGCTCATTATAGCGAGTTAATGATTAAAAAAATTTAAAAAAATTATTTAGAGGTACATGAGCAGGTTCGATCAAGATCAAGCACTTGATTTTTAAAAGAAAATCAATTTCACCCTCTACAACCCTTATTTTTGGTGGAGCAAGTTTGGGATTTGGCAAGCAAGTTAGAGCAAGGTCAAGCACTTCAATGACGAAAGAAAAACTTTTTCACCCCCTTCAATTCTTATTTCAAGCCTGGAATCCTTATTTTTGATGAAGCAAGGTTGGGACTTTACAAGCAAGCTCGAGCAAGGTCAAGCACTTGATTTTTAAAAGAAAATCAATTTTACCCTCTACAACCCTTATTTTTGATGAAGCAAGGTTGGGACTTTACAAGCAAGCTCGATCAAGATCAAGCACTTGATTTTTAAAAGAAAATCAATTTCACCCTCTACAACCCTTATTTTTGGTGGAGCAAGTTTGGGATTTGGCAAGCAAGTTAGAGCAAGGTCAAGCACTTCAATGACGAAAGAAAAACTTTTTCACCCCCTTCAATTCTTATTTCAAGCCTGGAATCCTTATTTTTGATGAAGCAAGGTTGGGACTTTACAAGCAAGCTCGAGCAAGGTCAAGCACTTGATTTTTAAAAGAAAATCAATTTTACCCTCTACAACCCTTATTTTTGATGAAGCAAGGTTGGGACTTTACAAGCAAGCTCGAGCAAGGTCAAGCACTTGATGTATGAAAAAAAAATCATTTTCACCCCCTGCAACCTCTAATTTTGGTGGAGCAAGGTTGGGATTTGGCAAGCAAGTTCGAGCAAGGTCAAGCACTTCAATGACGAAATAAAAACATTTTTACCCCTTTCAACCCTTATTTCAAGTCTAGAACCCTTATTTTTAATGAAGCAAGGTTGGGACTCTACAAGCAAGCTCGAGCAAGGTCAAGCACTTGATTTATGGAAAAAAATGGAAAAAAATCATTTTCACCCCCTGCAATCCCTAATTTTAGTGGAGCAAGGTTGGGTCCTTGCAAGCAAGGTCGAGCAAGGTCAAGCACTTGATTGATGAAAAAAAAGTTCCCGAAATCAAAATTTCCCTGATAGTGTGTATGACCTAAAAAAATTAACGGAGGAGAAATAAATTTAACGATCGCAGGAACGGGGATATAAATGTGTTTATCTGGTTTGATTAGTGATTGATCAATGGAAAAACTTGACTTTTCACTTTTCCTTTAATCAATCTTATTTTAGGAATAACTGCCAATGTCATTCAATTCTTCTTTTTTATAACCATTAGCCCTGGGGGTTTTTTTAAGAAAGGGAAAATTGAAATAATTCGTAAATAAATTTGAAAAGGGAAGAGGCAGGCAAGAAGGCGGCGTTATGGAGCCATAACTTTGCTTAACAAAGTGTCATGTCACTGAATGACAACGTTGTTACATACTCTGGAGTGGCAGCTTCTGAGATTGGTTTAGGGAGCCTAACTGGGAGTGGACATTTCAGCGAGTCGTGTGCTACATACTGGATCGCCATTTGCAATTGTGAAAGCTGCCATTTTCTCGAACTGGGAATTTTCATGATGACTTCTTCTTCTTTAAATGCCCGCTCCTCGTCGGAGATTGGCGATCATCATGGTTAACCATTGATGATTTTACTAGGAATATTAAATAATGTGGTGACTTTCCATAATCTTCCACATCGCAGTCCGAGAGCCATACCATTGATCCAACTCTGCCTCCCGGTATCTCAGCCTAGGCCTTGACAATTACTACCATCTTTAGTTCTAGGTCAGTATTAGCGAAGCTGCTGCCCTCCATTAACTCATAACCCTGAGAAGGGAGCTCACCACAGGACAAGGACGCCATTCCTTGAGCAAGACAAAACATGCCTTACCGGTTACCCGGTCATGATGACTACAACATGGCAACTCCCTTTTTGATGACACCTCTACTTTGCTAACGACCTCCAACTTCCAACATATTTGGGTAGGTAGCTGCCCGCTATTTCTATACGCTCTCAGATCTCTTCCTATCAGAGTCCTTCCACTGGGTTTTAATGAGCTGATTTTCTAGTTTAATTGCAATAGCCATAGTCTTTACACCGTATTTAAATACCAAAGCAACGCATGCGTTAAAGACATTTTCCCGGAGCAGTGCTGCCTCTTTAAAAAGAAACCTAACTACTACTAACCAACATTTTCGTGTTCAGCAAAAACTATCAACAAAGCCTCCTTTCCCACAACTCCAACTATCTCGTAAATTGTTTTCCTACAAGCAATTCGGATAAAAAATTTTACTCGAAGAAAAAAAAAACTACTCCGAGGATTTGAGAAGTATGTGTTGCAAAATTATTATCGTTAAGAGCATGTTTGAGAACTTAAGGGAAAAGTAATTTATAAAGAAGTTCCCAGATGGCGGTAGAAAACTTTTCTGTTTATAAAACTTTCCCCGTGCCGCTTTTGTATTTTTATTAAATTCACACGTGGATGATTTCCCGCCCCATTCATCATCGTGCTCCTTAAACAGGACCCTTCCACGCATAAACATCATCACATCCGACCCAATTCGAAAATCAAGGTCGCACGAATGAAGATTTATCGTCGATTTTCATGTTATACATCATCTCTTACCCAACTGATCCCGAAATAAATTAAGGTGATATAAACTCTTGGAATAAAGGGAAAGGCTTTCGCTGAAATAACTCATACATAATCAAGATGTCACCCCGTAAGGCGGGTTGGACTTAGGAAAAGGGAATAAAAAAAAAAACGGAAGGTCATTCCTTTCCTCTTCTCGCTCGTGTGTGTGTGGCTTCCGCTTAGGAAAAAAAAATATCGCATTTTTTCATATACTTTATTCGAATCTCATTTAAACTTTTTTTAAAAAAAGAAAATTTTCCTTAAGTTTGCAGGTTTCCTCTTATCGACTTTTCCAACGCTGTTGCTCTGGCGTAAAATGCGTGAGATAAAAAAATAAATAAGTTGCCTTTCACATATCGCATGTTCATTGTTATCGAATAACAATGTGATATCGTGATATTTTTTTCACCCTTAAGAGTTTAGCAAATACTTGTCAAACTTAAGTGTTTTCGTTCATTCCTTTACGGCTCATAAGCGTTGAATATCCGGCTTAAGAGTTTTCCTTTTAGATAAGGGAAAGTTTTAATACAGAGTTTTGTGGATAAAGCAAGATAGATTTTAAAAACGTGGCCGAAAATCAAAATTAATAAAAATTTTGAGTCGAAATTTAAAATTAATAAAAATGTTGAGTCGAAATTCAAAATTAATAAAAATTTTGAGTCGAAATTCAAAATTAATAAAAATGTTGAGTCAAAATTCAAAATTAACGACTATCTTTAGTCAAAATTTCACAACCGAAAGTTTTTAAGTTTTCGAATTCGAAATTAGTTTTCAAAGATTCAGTCAAAAAAAATGGAATCCAAGATTTGTGGTTAAGCGCCAACCATTTTTTGTTTCTCAAAAATCTTGAGAAATCCCTTTTTCACGAACCAGCAGACGGACAGACCAAGAAAAAGAGGCAGAAGTCTCAAGTACTTGATTAGAGCTTTATGGGAAACTGCTTAAAAGCTCGAAATTCGTCAAAACAAAAAAAATTAAATTTTCGCATGATTCCAACTTTAACAATTCTTAGGACGGCGTTAAAGCAAAAAATCAATTTGACGATGGTGGCCGAACTATTCAAGATTTTTGAATTCTGACTAGAAATTTTACTTCCATTTTTGACATTGCCGATTTATATGAATTTAATTTGTTCAAAATTCTAAATTTAGAAGATGGTGGACGCATTATTACAAAAGTAAACGAGCTCGGCCAAATTTTCGTGCCACTGGTACTAAACGTTGACCGCTGACCATTCATGATCTACTTTCGTTTCCCTTCGGCACCATCCCTGCCTTTCCTAATTATTCCCCCCCTCCCGTAATTTTAAAATATACATGAAATGAGATTTTGCTTTAAAATTCATCTTGAAGAGGGTAAAATTTGCATGGGATTTCATTAAACCAGTGAGAAAGTACCTTTTCGTCACAAAGGCTTCAAGTAAAGGATAACGGTATAAAATTCGAATATTACACCTTCGTTTAGGAATCCCTATAATTAAGGTATGCTAATATCCGTCGCGATGATGCTTCCGGTATAATAGAATTTAAGATAATTTAGGCGATTTTAATGCGTTTTCAGCTCAAGAGGTTTTCGGGGTGGGAACGGCGATCAGACGAAACCATAACGCCGTCTTTATTCGACATCGATTTTTTTCTTTCCAAAAGGAATTAATAAACCCCGAAGGTAAACATGATAATGGAGATTTTCTGAAGTGAAATTGCAAAAAAGATGAGAGATTGCCTTTAGCGGAGGATTTTGTTCCATTCGATGATGTTTCCAGATGAAATAAAGGAGAATAAAATTGTCTTCTCGACATGATTCCTCGGGGCTGATTTTGGTTTTTCAATTAGGGATGGATTTTAATTTTAAATCATGTTGCTTCGTTGAGAGAACGAACGAGGCTTTGTTATTAAGCAAGTACGATTCTGAATCAACGGAGGTTTTTTATTGAGAGAAGCCAGGGATGGTAAAAAGTTTTAGTAGCATTCAGGAACTCACGGGAAGGTTGCGGTCTCAGTGGGCAGCTGGTCGCGAAGGAAGCCATGTTGCAAATTCAGGATGCGGTACTTCTACAATCTTTCGGATTGCGAGAAAGTGAAAATGGATCACGTCCCGCAGAGAACTTCATATCTACCTTGTACTTCTATAAAAAAAAAACCTACTCCCTGCTGGAAAATTTATAAAAAACGAAACGAAAATTTTACAACTGGGAACTTGAATCCTCTTCCGTGCTCTCGAGCTTTCCCCATAAAAGTTATTCAAGATATGCGTAAGCCGATTTTTAAAATTATTCCAAATCAAAGAGGAGAAATATAATATTTTTTTTCCAGACATTTTTCCAAATTCCCTTAAGAACATACACAGACTCTGAAAAAAAAAAAAACACGTAGCGAAAATTCCTGCCCAGTTTTATTACAGAGGAAGGAAAAAAATATTCGAAGCGGCATGAAAGGCATCAACTATCTTCAAAGACATCAAGCCTTATTCAAAAGATTCTTAATCAATTCTCTTTTTTATAAAAATGAAAGCAATATTTTTCACATTTACAACATTTTATACAAAATAGTAAAGAGACAAGCGATTTAAAAATTAATTTAGAAAAATGTGTTCCGTGGGCGTGGTAATATTTTGTATTAAACCATGCACTACCACTCTTTATCATTTATTATAATTTGAGATGACGCGCTTCGTTAAGGAAATTTTTCCCTCATAGCTTGCAGTAGCTATAAGAAAATCAAGTTGCATGAACTATTCGCTGAATTTAACCAGGATCGGCGTCAGGTAAAAACTATAAAAAAGGCTAAAATGTTTGAAAAGAGCACAAACTTCAAAATTCCGCTCAACTCTAAACAAACTTGCCTCTTGATGGCGCATGAAGATTTGCCACTAAGTCACAGAAATTTTCTTCTTTTTCCTCTACTCAAAGAAGGCCAGGCGCCTCCTAGATACTAGCGGCCATGAAGCTGGCTTCAAACAGGAAGAAACCACAAGACAAAACAAAACGAACCTTTGGGAACATTCGCAAAAACAATCTACGGACAATGAAGTCGAATTTAACCTTAGCACCGCTCCTGAATTTAACTTTCTTGAATGTCAGAATTTCAAACGCTTGAACGGTCGGATTCATCACTTTGTACGGAATCGTTTTATACTCTTTGAAGGATTCTCAATACACAAGCCGTATCAAGTTTTAATTATGAATTAATATTCGATGAAAACGGGGTTAAACCCGAAAGCGCGGGAGCAGGTGAATGAAATATTAAGCCGATTTCCTCTTCTGTTTATTAAACTGTTGTATCCTAGTTAATCTTTAAAATGAATTTTTCTGAAGACTCCATTCAAAAATGATTAAGTAATATCCGAGTTTGTTTAGGATAAGAAAAGCGGTAAGAAAGGAACCGCAAGCACACAAAGATAACCCGACGGAAATGTAACGTAAGCAGATCGTTTACAGTTGGCGGGTTCAGGATAATGGGGTTTTACATTTTCTCGCACTATATTCTTCCATTTCATACACGCGTTTTGTTTTTCTTGAAGAATAAACGCATCCTTTCCCTTTTCCGTTTACTTAAAAATGGATCGTATTCATTTAAAATAACGTTTTGAATTTTTTTTTGGAAAAGTTTTTTTTTCAAAAAAGGAAAAGACGTAAATTCGACGACCTTTTAATTATTTACTTTTGTGACATCACTTTGTTAGGTCAACTCCGGCTGCGCTTTGCAAAGAGCTCACCTTTTGCAATGTTTTTTTTCTCTCCCCCTTTTTTCTCCTCTTCGCATTTTCAATTTTATGTTCGATGTTCTTCGAGTTATAAACAAATCATATAGAAAAAAAACAAATACCGGGGTAATAGAAGAGGAAAATCGAGTTGATTTTAGAGTATGGAAGTGATTTTATAGGTCACGTCGAGTTTCATCGCGCATTTTAAAAAAAGGGGGTTGGTTGTGTTTGAAAAAAAGACATGGAAGCCTTCGCATTTTTTAAAGTTACTATTTTATTTTCGAGCAGGAAGTAAAAATTAAACTCTTTGCTGCCTTTCATCCCATGCCGACTTTTTTGTGGTCAACAAATAATCAACGTGGCTCAGAAGTTAAATTCTACCACCAATCTTTCCGTATAGGAAGAAGATTCACCTGGTTTTTGACCAGATCAGGATTCTGACTGCTGAGCCTTTTTTAAAAGCCTCCTTGCATCCATTGCTAAACATAGACCTTTCTCAACTCATGCCACCTCTCTCGGTTCCCTGAAGCTTTCTTTGCTTGATCATGCCACCTAAAAGTCGGTACTGGTATTTAACCTCAATAACGATATAGTGCATCCTGCGACTCTTCCTTTAAATAATTTGTAACAGGTTATGGACCCAGTGTTATTAACCGTGCGTTTGCGACCGTAAAACGCAGGAAGTTGGAGTACCTTGGGCATATGTTGCGGGGACCCAAGTACAGGTTCCTGAAGACCATCACGCAGGGCAAGGTCGAGGGTAAAAGAAGACTTGGCCGTAAGAATCTCTTCTGGTTGCAGGATGTCCGGTATTGAACCGGGTTAACCAAAGAGGAGCTACTCCGCATGGCCGCCGACCTTGAAAGATTCAAGGAGCTCGTCGGATCAACCGTTTAAGCTCGTGTGCGAGCAGGGCACCCAAAGAAGTTAGTAACCGCGCGAACAATTCCGTTCTGGAATTTTTTTGTCTTTTGTTTCCTGTGTTTATCGTCATCGCTCTCAAATAATAATAACATTGCTCAAGAGCAACATTGCATTTTTGTTATTTAAAATAATCTCTGCTACACCCAGCACACCTCCACTGAAGACAGTCATTGCTCTCGGTCCTCCGCAGTTGTCTTGAGGTGATCATACCACTGAGTTCAACGATGCCCGCTGTTATCGCTACACTGAGTCTTTAATAAGCACTTAATTTTCGTTTTTTGCAAACTGTCCTCATCTCTACGTCAAGCTTTATAATCATGTTCTTTGACGCCTCTTAACTTCCTGCAAAAATGATTTCGACGAAGATGACTCAGGAATTCGCCGTTGATAATAACCAGTTCAAATCTTGAAAAATCCTTTCTGGCAATAACGGAAAAAGAGTCGGGGAGAAAAATTCCCCCTGCCCAAAATATTAGTAGCCGACTAGAGCTTTAACGCCAGCAAAAATTCCCAACCGCCCTCGAAAATCAAGAACCTGGTTTGAATCCTTCATTACAAAAAAAACTCACGGGAGGCTTCAATCACGGGCCTAACATTAACCTGATTTACAATCTCCATAAAATTAAATATTACCCCAAGATGTTGTCGAAAAAAAAAACAACGTTCGAACGAAAATCCCCTAATCACTAAACTTTCTTATAACGAAACTGCTGCATTACAATTTTGATTACCCAGCTCACGAACATGATTCAACAAACTCAAAATTCGAGATTGAAATGCAAAGCGGTGAAGTAGTACCGTTTATCCCAGACGCATCACGGAACATGTTTATTTAATGAAACCTCGCTTCTCCGAAATGGAAATTACCAGATTATTATTTTTATTTTATAAACGGGACGTTTTTTTTTTATATACGTGGACCCGAACCAAAAATCTGCATTTGACATCTGCAATGCACAGAACAACCCAGGCAAAAAAAGGAGGGGGGGGGGATGGAAAGAATGTAATCAGCATTAGAATCAAATGACGTATTAGAAAAAGGTGGCAAAGTGGGAAGAGGAGAAAAAAAAATATTATGATTTATGATCCTTGAAGAAAAATTAATAGCTGCAAGGAAAAGTTATCATTCGAGAGCTCCTTTTTCTTATTCTCTGAGAAATAATTCACCTCGGCAAGAGTCATTTAAATTTGTAATAAGAGTTCCCTAATCAAACTTGAAGAAATTTTCCTTGCTTTTTGATGAATTGCAAAAGTAATTTATGAATTTTAGATATTGTAATCATTATTATTTATGATTAATGATATGGTAATGCGAAAACGAGGGACGTAATCGGATTCGATGAAATTTTCACGAAAATGGATATAAGTTTCAAATGGAATGTTAAATTTAATTGGTTCGGAGAAGATTTTAAATCTGTTTCGCAATGCAGACGAAGAGAAGGATGGGTAGGTAAGGGGGGTCGATTTGAATTATATTTAGTCAGCCATGAAAAGTGAGTGAAGATAAAAATTTTCCGATGAACAAAATGAGTTTGGGAAAGTAAGAATGAAATGAATTCTCATAGGATACAAAAAATTAATTTTACTGTAATAATAAAGAAAATTTACTTTTCCGCTTCTTGAATAAAAAAAAAATTAAATATAAATCATATTAAGATAGCTGGAGGAATTAAAGGCATGCCTGAAGATTTTTTGCTTTCGTTAAAGTCCCTCAAGGTTTTAATCTAGGGCCACTGATGTTTCTTTATGTCAGTGATCATTTTAATCGAGTATTCGGAGATTTGGAAAATAAAAAGAGCAAAGAGCATCAGGTATTTGTGCTACAGAAAATGGAAATAAAAAAATTCTATAGCAAAAATTAAAATCAGGCTCGTTTTTTCAAAATATCTCCTAAACGTAGCATGCAATAAATTTAAATTTGAGGGCGAATCTGCACCACAATGTCAACTAAAAACGAAACATATTCACAATTTCAGAAGATTTAAAAATTTCGTGAAAAGATAACATCATAATCAAATATTATTAACGCTAAAACGTTTCTTATCAGAACCTTTCCTCAAATATTTAGCATTTCCCCTCATTTTCATAAATACTCAATCATATTTAATTCCTCATCGGCAAAACCGCAATCCAACGAAAACCTCCCACTCACGGAGAAAAATCATTAAAACCAACAACGGGTTTATTAGCTCCTCAATCCTATTATCACTAACCAAGATATTTCACAGATTCCGCTAATTATAAATATCCGTTTCACTTCACTCATCCGAATAAAAAAGATAAATACACAAACTTAACGTTCAACGTTTTCATATGACAATTTTCTTCGACATTTGTTTTCATACCCCCCGAAAGCTTGTTACGCTTCCGGCGTTACAAAATATATTAATTACATTTGATTTTCGCATGAAATATTAATTCGTTTTAAACGATTTAACCCCCGACAGTTTCGCTTTTATAAAGAAAAACGTTCTCCGCAGACATAATGATTCAAAATTTAATTTATTCACTTATTATTTAATATTCTAATGGCGCTTATACGCACCTGAGAGTTATCTCTCATTTTCAATGGATGTAATAAATCTCCGGGTACGATGTTTCCTTTTATATTACGATGCGGGTTGCATATGCCATTTTTAATATACGACTTAATCAAAAAAGCATCATGTTTCCATTAAAAAAAAATTATTCTACGGGAAAAAAATTATTTTTCGGGTTGTTTCATACCGGTTGTGGAATATTCCAATACAAATCCAGATGGAACAATTGAATCCCGAAAGACATCCATTACGTACAAAAACTAAAAGGGTAAGAAAATAAATAAGAGAAAAAAATAGGGAAACTAAAACGATGAATTTTTTAAACTCCCGGTTGTATCATTTTTTCGGAGATTTTTTTTTTATTATTAAATGCCCACGGGTTAAAAAAACTTAATCGTAAAGGATATAATCGAGACCGCGAAAAAAATTTCGATTCTTTAACACCGTCTGTGCCCGACATCTACGCGCAACCGACTGACGTTAACAGCACAGCTGAGGAGACGGCTGCTCACGGCGCGTGGCACACAATGTCGTAGACATATCAACGATTTATTTTTCCTTAACTGTTCCCGACCGTTTTTCTCAAAACAATTCTTTAAAATTTCTATAAATATCATTCTTTTTAAATTTTGTCCTAATTAGAAAGCGGCGCTGAGAAGAAAAATTTTAAACAGGGATTCGATATGGAGTCAAAAGGGGATTTTAATGAACATTTGGGCAGCTGACCTCTTGAAGGGCAAAGGGGGCGCACGATTTGGGCTCTAGTTAGGCCTCAAGAAGAATTTTTTATTAATGTAACAGCACAATCGTTGAGTTTTACAAAACTCAAAATCCCAAAAAACTCATTCAAAAATTTTTTGAAAAATCCCTAGCACTCCCTGATCCTCACTTCTTTTCTACGCCGATGAAAATAAATATGAAGAACTAACACAAAAAATATATAAATCAATTTGATAAAGAAAATCAAACGAAATCGGAAATTTGGAAAAAAACGGATTTTATCTCCCTAAAAGAGCTTCTTTTTTTTCTCTCTCTAGACATATTAATCTTGATTTTTTTTTTTTTTTAAAAAGTAATGGAAGGAGAAGAAGAAATAAGACGCGCCGATAATTTAGGATTAAAGAGAATTTGTTCAGTTATGCACGCTCTTGGATAAAGGCTTCCTTTCCCGTATAACATACATCAACGAGAAGATAATTTATTATGCATCCATCCATTTATCGACATGAAGAGCCTAAAACCCGATTGAGAATTCTATGCTGTCATTAGGAGGAAACGAAAAATAGTAATAATAAATCTTCTTGGGATGAATTTGTCGCCTTGATTTCCTCAAAAATAAGGATAAAAATTTTATTTTGAGTAATTGCTGTAATACGAAAATATTAGTCATTCGATGTGACATTATTTTTAAATGAGTGATTGCATGGCTGAAATGTATATTTCAATATGTCTGCCATTAATCCTACCACTAAAGAAATTATATTTCATGTCATGTCCAGAAAGCGGGCGCTAGTCGTCCAAAACAGGCGGACATAAATAAAACGAGGATGACGTGTATGCACCGAGAAAAAAAAACGGTAAATAAAAAAATATTTTCGCGCCTTGAAATGGTTTTTTTGTTGAAAAAAATCTGAATTTGACGTAAAATCGAATGGTAGCTTAGTGGTCGATACGCTATTCCAGGTTTGATTTCAAAAGACGATTCCTGGAAATATGCATGAAGAAACCGTGGGCGAATTTTCAGGCAAATAAAAGGGATTTCTTCGAAAGGAACAGCTAACTATTTTATTTTATCACAGAGAAAAAGAAGATGTGCTCAGGGAGATGAAATTTGTTTTTCAAGGAAAAAGATTTAACTTGCTTTATATACTGTATACTCTCAGTTCGAGCTGATAGCGCGATCTATTAGAAAATCTTTAGAAGTACGCTGAAATTATGGTTTTCAACTATGAGACTCTTGAACATATGAGACTCTCATAAGACGATTCTAGTCTTTCGTATTTCTCGAAATGGGTTCCCTGCTTTACCTTGTCATGCTTTCCTGGCGAGTCTAAATTTTTGCACCAAGGTTTGGAGTTTAATTGACATGCATTTTTCAAGAATCCAAATCTTTTCACCTGACTTTGGCTTTACCTCGACAAGTCTTCGTGGAGAGTCTAAAATCGTGCAGAATCGAAATTTTGCTTTTCCCAAACGTTTTTCAAACTGAGAAAAAAATTTAGGTTATGTAGATTCTCGTTCCTTGGTAATATTTATTGGAAGATCTCGGGATGGAGAACAAATTTAGACGACATATGATTTTTATGCCATGTTTCGACACATACATTGTCGAAACAAGAAAAAAATGTTGAGAAAAAAATGTTGAGAAAAAAATGTTTGAAATATTTTTGCCACAAGACAAATATTCTTGGCGCAAGAAAAATACTTTTGTCACAAGAATATTATTCTTAAAACAAAGATATTTTTCATCTTGACAAGAACTCGAGATTCTCACCTCGCCTCGAAGAAGAAGATTCGCAGGACTGCAGTTCTTCAGTTTTACTTAAAGCTAAAACTGTAATAAAAATGTTTCTTACCTGAAAAAAAAGAAAAAAACGAGGATTAATTACAATTTTACGATGCAGAATGCTAAAAAATTTAAAAAAAAATTTCGTTCGTCTATTCCCTAATGCTTATTCTTCGATGAAGATCAAATTTTGTAATATTGCAGCAGCAATATACGAACTTCAAAGAAAAATTAAATCATTTATGCCACTTTGCTATTCTTCTCAAATCCCATTTCCTTTGAAAAATTTTTACTTTGATAAAATTTAAATACACGAATCTCAGTAAAGCTTATTTCACCGTAACGCCGTATGAAATTTTCCAAGCTCCCAACAAATTAAAAAAAAAAAAACCTTTCCATACTGCAAATTCCCAAAGGAATTCCATAAATCGATCATGACGATGATGATGATTTAACTGTGACATGCAATAATATCAAGGATATGGCTATTTAATATTTATGAAAAAAAAGACTCGTAAAGATTTTTATCTCTCAACGATATTTTTCCCCCCCGCGAGTGAATTAATAATCAATTACTGCATTTGAAATGCGTTTCATGTAACTAGCCCAGAAAAGTATACAATGTAGCCCTTGTCGTATATTAACAGCGTAATTTTCAATATCGTGGGCGTTTTAATCTTACTCCCTATAGCCCGGTAATCTTGACAACATTGGGATTATGCTTTATTATAAATTTTACCTAGGAAATACTTTATAAGGCCGAGGGGAAAGTTAACAAACCGAAAGTCGGTGATGTTCGCTTTAATCAGTTCTGGTAATAAGCTTTTAATAGCGTTAAGCTACTTAAACTATCCGATTTGTTGTGCTTCTAGCCGGGAGTCATCTACTGGAAATAATCCAGCTAGGCACACATTAGATTTGAATTAGTCGCAGAAACTAAATTAAAAGAGAAATGCCTGTACAAAAATTTTCAATCATAAATAATTTAAGCCCGAGGAATTAATTTGTCTAAAAAATTTGAACATTTACAAGGGTTCAAAATCGAAGGCGTAAACGCAATAGTCTCCTCGTTTCTTCCATCAAGCTTAGTCTGGTGGAAAGGTCAAGTCTTCATCTAAAGCAAAGTCAGCATTATTTTTTTATTTTATTTTAAATAAAACAACCCATTCAATAATTTTTTCTTCGGATTCCGCTCTTTGATAAAACCTTATCATCTGTAAAAATTCTTTTGCACCCTGATCCTAATTTAATCCCTTTAAAAGGAATCGGGTGTAAAGGTAAAAGGAGAGGGAAAAGTCGTAAAACCCGAATATCAAGATAGATATCAAAAGATGTGGCTTAGAAATTCCTTGCTCGGGCGAGAATAGAGATGATAGAAAACGCTTTTCTAAAAGCTACTAAGGTGCTTCCATCACCTTATCAACTTTGACATCGTTTTGTTACAAGTAATATTCCAAGAGTTTAAACCTTGTCGATTGGCAATACTTTTACCGAAGTTGTTTAACTTTACTAAAGAGTAATTGGATCAGGTGAAACGACTTGAAAATATTCACGCTCTAATATCCAAAGATCGATGGCCCGAATGGTAATTTTCAAAGTGCTTGCTCACTTAAATATTAAAAAAAAAATTTGAATTAAAATCGATTCAATGTGACCATAAAAGGTGCCGCAGGGGTTTGAGAGGCGTTGCTCTATAAGAACTCGACAACTGAGGAGTTGAGTGCAACAAGGGCACTTTCGCTATAAGCTAAACATTACAAAAGTGCCCTTGTTGCACTTATTACCTCGACGGCCATCAAGGCTTAAGCTTTTAGTGAGACATCCAGCTGCAGCTTTACCCGCGACCAGTTAGAAGTTTCTATACCCCTTTTGCCTTTAGCGAAAATTAAGAAAATAAGCTTTTAATTTTGTCTTTAAATAGCGTAGATTGGTCATACGATCTAAAAATTGTTAAATTATAAACGTAAACACTGAAAGAATACAACCCTCATTTTGATTGCTTATTTTCACGTAGCTTTTGACCCAATTCACAATTAACCTCCCCTGGTGGGGGAAACTTTTCTTTCATGCCCTTTAATACCCTATTGGGCGTGATTTTATCATCTCGTGATAACACAGCTTAATTAATAAAAACCTTTAAAATATTAATTTAAAACAACCTTTTCCTTTCTTTCATTCCACGCGGCTGGATTTTATAAGGAAAAAAAAAAACAAAAAGTCATGTAATACCGAATAATAACAGAGAAATTCGATAAATCATCCATTAACAGAGGCCGCCCCCGACAGAAAGACGGGAGAGAATGCTGGAGAGAAGGATTGAATTTCTGAAGCTTTCATAATGTGTCACTTTTAACATATAAAGAAAAAAAAAAGTTTTCGAATGAAAGTAGAAAAAAAAAAGTAGGGGAGGAAAAAATGTTTCAATTGGATTTTCACTCGAAAGCACTATGGTTTTTTTTTCCCCGATTGCTCTCTGAAGATCGGTTACAACTCGGAAAAGAACCGAACCGCGATAAGCAATTATTACACTTCCTTAAATGATTTTATTTCCGGCTCACGATTTTTCCAATTCTCTAACGACCGTTTTTCTTTTAAGGTTGTTTTAAGAGATGGGTTTGCAATTTCGATGCTAATAAAAAGGAAAAAAAATTGAAATTCGAGTATTATGAAAAAGGGATTTGAAGAGTAGAACGTGACGCGACTAAATCATGCTACAAAAGTAGAAGGTTTTCATTTGGGTGATTAACAGTGGCGTTCTTCGGTTGGTGCCAAGGTGCCATGGGCACCGGGTTCCAAAAAATTCAAGATCTTCAACAAAGGAACGTTTTCCTATTCACATATAATCTTTCCCCGCGAAACTATTTCGAACCTTTCCCCTTCTTCCTGTTGACATAGTTCCCATGGCTACCCCCAGCAGCGCCACCGTCGCCCCCTATATAAATAAGAACCTCAGTCGTACTCGAAGTTCCAAAGCGTTCACATCGTTTAAAAATTTAACAATTAAGTAAGTTTTTTCATTCGATCATTTCTTAACATTAATTAGAATGTCTGCAGACGACGAGGATCAGACAGGATGTAATTCCTCTGGGGGTCGAAAACGGTATCTTGGATCTCTCATCACTAGCGACAATGATATCAGCAGAGAGGTCGCTGCCCGGGTACAGAGTGGAGATCGCTGTCTATTTGCTCTGGGCCATCTTCTCTGCAGCCGAGAGCTCTCGTGGCAAGCGAAGCTCACCGTAATGCAGTCATACTCCCAACGGTCACTTATGGCTGTGAGACATTGAATCTGTCCGTGGTTTTTGATCTTCGAAAATAATAAATTGCATCGAATATTGGGACCTAAGAGTGATCCGGTGACGGAATGCGCTCGAATGAGGAGATCCGAAGGCTCACGGGACAGCCGCTGATCAGTAGTATGATCAAGGCCCGTCGGCTTCAGTAGGTCAGACACGTAGCGCGGGCACCCCTGTCGCGGTCTAAGACAGACACTTGATAGACGCCCTACAAGCCCAAGACCTCAGAACAGAACGCGGCTTCGTTGGGAAGACAACGTATCTAGGTGGTTAGGAGTCCCCGATTGGCGAGCCACCTGCGTCACCCCGAGTGATACTAGACCACAAGTTATAAAAATAAACTTCTGAGTACTTTTAATATTTTCCAATCACTCATTCATTAAAATTTTTACGGTATTATTATTATTATTATTATTTGAAGGCTAAGTAAGTTGGCTGCGAGGGGTGGCTCACTCGATAAAAAAATGTACACCGAAATACAAATACACACAAATACACAGAAATACAAGTAATACAAGAGAAATACATGTAATACAAAAGAAATACAAGAAATACAGGAAGAAATACACGAAATTCAAAGTAATACAAGAAATACAAAGGAAATTCACGAAATTTAAAATTTAATTTTTTTAATCTAAATCAACTTTTAAAGCAATAATCTAGGTTAATTTAGAGAATTTATGAATGACTCTTTTTTTTAGATGCAGATTTGCAGTTGTAAAGTCACAAAATAATGCATTTTAAAGTCAAAATATTCTTTTTTAGCTCTACACCATTTTTAAGTCTGCAGTTATGTTACAAAACACATCTACCATATCTCTATTACTGATTAAATATTCAACCCCTTACATTCCATATAAATACTGCCCACAATTCTTTGCAAAATCCCAAATTATTTTATTTCATTTTCTGAAGTTACTTACTACACTTACTACTACACTTATAAACTTCATAAGTGAACCGAGCCATTTGCTCCATAAAAAAGAAAAATCAGGAGGACACATTTATACAGTAGCAAGACCGATTTTAGCCAAAATTTCGTTTCAATTAACCTAATTTCAATTTAAGAATAAATAAACAACCTAAAAAAAATGAGCAATGCAGACAAGTGCCTTCCTTAAAAAAATTTTTGTTTTGTTATTCCGCTGATGTGTAGCTTATGAGAGTCACAACCATTACACCCTGATAAAATATAAAAACCGTTCTATTGTTCCTTCACCCTTCTTATACCTGCATCACATTTAAGACCGAGCCGTTAGGCTATTAATGCAATGAATAGATACCACCATAAGTTTAACATATGAAAAATACAAATTTTTAGAAGAGGGTATAGTTTTTGGTTTCCACAAGTAAGGAAAGCCAATTATCCTATTATCACTGGGATGTTTGTACTATTTGGCCTCGTACCAAGGCTGGAAAAATTTTTGGCGTAAACGCAGAGACACGTGTCCTCTACTTTTATCAATACCACCACTTTAAGCCAAAATCCACTCTGCAGCTGCCATATTATTAGCCCTTTGGCAGATATCTCATATTCTTCGATAATTGGCCTCTTGTGAAGGCCGGAAAATTTTTTTGGCGTAAATACCGAAACACGTGTCGCCTACTTTCATCAGAACTATCACCTAAAGCCATAATCCATTCTGCAGATGCCATATTTTTAGCCCTGTGGTACTTATCTCATATTTTCCAATATTTCGCTTCATATGAAGGCTGCAAAATGTTTTTGGCTTAAACGACGAAACACGTGTCGTCTACTTTCATCAAAATTATCACCTAAAACCCTAATCCACTCTGCAGCTGCCATATTTTTAGCCCTTTGGCAGATATCTCATATTTTTCTATATTTGGCCTGGTATAAAGGCTAAAAATTTTTTTGGCGTTAACGCCGAAAAACGTGTCACTCACTTTCATCAGAACAATCACCTAAAGCCACAATTCACTCTGCAGATGCCATATTTTTAGCCCTTTGGCAGATATCTCATATTTTCAATATTTGGCCTCTTGTAAAGGCCGGAAAATTTTTTTGGCGTAAACACCGAAACACATGTCGCCTACTTTCATCAGAACTATCACCTAAAGCCATAACCCATTCTGCAGATGCCATATTTTTAGCCCTATGGTACTTATCTCACATTTTCCAATATTTCGCTTCATATGAAGGCTGAAAAATTTTTTTGGCTTAAACGACGAAACATGTGTCGCCTACTATCATCAAAATTATCACCTAAAACCATAATCCACTCTGCAGCTGCCATATTTTTAGCCCTGCGGCTAAAAATATCGCGAAATTTAGTTTTAATTTAAGTAAATACAAAAGTAATACAAGCGTAATACAAGCGAAATACATGGAATTCAAAAGTAATACACGTAATACAAATGTAATACATGTAATACAACTGAAATACAAGAAATACAAATGAAATACATGAAATACAACGTAATACAAGTAATACAAAAAGAATACAGAAGCCGATGTACACCGAAATACAGGAGTGAGCCACCCCTCGGTTGGCTGGCACCGGGTGGTAAATGGGCTTGGAACGCCACTGATGTTTACTAAGGCCTCTTCTTGATTTTCCAACGGATTAGGAGCTTGATGTTTCCCTCTCGACGCCCTTTTCTCTGCTGACATTAGCGAAACCGCAAAATTCATTGCCACGAACAGACAAAACCTTTCGCATCACCTTATTCCATAGCCCATCAACTTTCTCCCATAACATCATAACTTCCACATCCTCCTTTTATCTTCTTACATGGAAAATAAGTAATAACTCCTGAGCCGATTTAAAATTGCTTTTGTGAATAAAACCGGGAGGAAAATAACGTCATAAAATAACAATGAACACTGACAATAATATGAAAAGTAGTGTACACATTTACCTCACATTGAGACTCGCAAAATTGGTTTCTCATATTGAATAACCCGAGGAACCTACTATACACAGTAGTATATAGTTCACATAACCAGGGATATATTCCTTTGGGTCTTTTAATTTTCTTGTTTACATACGAAAACGTATAATCATTAATTAATATTAAATTTTGTAAAGGCAGAACAAAAGGGGGAGAGTTGAATCGCTGTCAGGCGAACCTTTTAACATTAATATAATTTATGACCTTTTGATGGATTTCTCCTTATTGTTTCCCGAGTAAATTACATAGGTGAGAAACGTTCAACACGAAATCTTGGATTGATGTAAATTCTTCCGCATAAAACTGAAACTTATTTTAAGAAAGGTAATTTAAATTAGCAATACAAAAGTTTAATAAATTTTTTTTTTTTGGGGGGGGGGGGCGAAAAAAGTTTTCAACGTTGCTGGAAAAATCTAATTACTTAAATCCTAAGATTCAAGAGCACTAAGCTTGGAAAAATTCTTCCTTTTAATTGAAAACACAACACGTCCTAAAAAAAAATCAAAATCTAGACGCAAGGTTCGGCCTTTACTCTCTGGAGTCTCGGGTCTCTACGGATTTCAGGAGGAGTAGGCATGCTATCTGGGTTCCATAAATCCATTAAGCCGGGAAGGATATCGAAAGCACGTATATATATATAGGTAGTAACGGGTGAGTTTGATTAATAGTGCACCAAACGCGACCGCCCCAAGGTGACTCAGATATATATATATAAAAGCTTATCGTTGCCCGAGTATGACGTCATTAAAAAGCTGCGATCCTTTTGCTTCTAACCCCGATTTAGAGATATACACAACTACAACTGCAATAACAATAACAACAACCAACCACCCCACTTGTTGATATTTACGTTTTCCAGTCACTCGAATTATTCCGCGAGTTTCAGATCTCGTCTTTGGGTTTCGAGCCTGAAATAAAATCGCAGAAAGAACGGACGTTTGTTTTCCCTACATCTCTTTGTTTATTTTACCGTTTGTTAAAATGTGAATAGCGTTCCCGGTGTTGTTTAAATTGAAACGAGACCTTTTCAATTAGGAATGTTTGAATCATTCGATTAATCTCCGAGTAGCTTAGGATGCATGGAGATTAAAGCGCGTTTATATATTTTTTTTTTAGTTTGGGGAAATCTGAGTTATCCCATGAGCACGAAAAACAATGTTTTTAAGCAAGATACTTTTTTTTTTTGGCTTAAGATGGCCAAAAGTTGCTTTATTTGTTTTTCGTGTTATATTTTATTTTCCCCAACGAGTCTTCATCTCAAAATTATCCAGTTTCTTTTCAATTGAAATATCACCGAATAAATCGAAAAGTTCCGTGCAACGTCACAACTAATGGTTATGTCATTCCGTAAGGCACTCCCGTGAAAAGATTTGCTGAAAGTGATTCATTTGAGGTTCGCGTGTTATCGGTTATCTCGTGTTTTTTGTCATCTTATGATGGATTTCGTTTCACCCGAACAATGGAAACGATTATGCCGCCTTTTTTACTTTTTACCGATTTTTTTTCTCGCAAATTGAAGGGGCGGACGTTAACGAGTTCTCTGTTTGTGTGAATTTTCCCGCATTTGAAGTAAGAAATATAATCTTTCCACATGCACAGCAAAAGCATTTGAGGAAAAGAAACCTGTCAGAGGATTTAGAAGCCGCTAGCTGTTTTTAAAAGACAAAAGGCTTTCGGTCAGTCTTAAAGAAAATAATTCTTGGAACGAAAGCTGCGCCCTAAAAAGCTAATTAACCATGAAAAATCAAACGTCACACTACCTGGCCTTATAAAATTTCAAGCGAACAAAACATTCAACGAGTCATTTTCTCAGCGCAGTAAGAATATCCATCTCTCTTTGTAATAAGACAATTGATCTTTGTTCCAGTTTGATAGAACATCAATCTCTCGGTAAGCAGTTGGCTGACTTGTCAACAGAGCGCACAACCTTAATTTTCTTTGAGATTTCTCTTATTAAAACTCTAAGAGCCGAGAGCAAAATTTCCTCTCCTTAGTTGAAGACGCGACAGATTATCTCCTTGTCACGATCAATAACAGAAGCATCGCATGTGTTGCCTTCCAATATTCACGCGAGATCTAACCCTTCTTCAACATGCCGCAGTCAATCAAAAGAGCTTCGCTGGGAAACCCAAACCGAACTTGCACATGACATGAACATTGCTCCAGTAAGATTTTAGGGAATCTGCGAAAAGTTATAAGCGTTCTTTAATCTCATTTTTAAGCGAACAGCTTCGCGTTCCTGTTCATCATTTCAACCTTCCATTTTTACAAAAGTTACACTATGCAGTCAATATGGCTTGTTCTTCTACTCTAAGTATAAACTCCTGCAAGCGCCCACAGTCATCAGATCTCTTAATGTCTCCGAATTCTCGATTCCCACTCTAGGGATTCCGTATCACAACCCAAGTTCGCTATTTTAAGTTACGATTTCTCAAACTTCAAATTAGTGGATTATCCGTATAGATCTAAGTCTTGCCACAAAGAAAATTCATGAACCGATCATAACTCGACTTTTTAAAAAAAAATACTTTCTCCTTTAATTATAACATTTCTTTTCCCTCCAACTGCAACCGAATGAAATATACCTTCATAAACTTCAACAGAATGCCCTTAACGTTCGAAATAAAAAGACGAATCCTTTGAGGGAAATGAACAGTATAAAGCGGAAAAATGAGTCATTTTTCTTCAAAACTGACGCTTTTAAAACGCACACAAAAATACCATTTATAAATGTCAAATAAGAATATTTATATTTTCATTCTTTTTTCATGTAAAATGTTAAAGGCGAGAAATGACGCAATAACGCGTGAAAAAGAATCTACTAGGCCAGAAAATGTACTCGAACACTTGACCGAAAAAGAATTGGTTCCGGGTAAATGCAAAATTTATGTCCTTTCCCATTCGTATTCAAACCGCGCTGAACATTTCTATCCGCAATGAACGTTTGTAAACGAGGAATGAAGTTGTATTGAGAATAGGTAAGAAAATATCGGAAACCGGAACGAAACTTGAATGGAAAAAGCACGTTTTCCGAGTCATTACTAAGTTTTCCGCGCCCATTGTGAAATAGAAGAATAAGGGGGGGAAAGCGGGAGTAACGTGTTTCGATTCTAAAAACGGGTTCTTAATGTCTGGCAATCTTTTAAGTCAAGACTTAAAAAAAGCAACATGAGAGCGGAATGGAATTCTAAATTTTAATTGAAAGGTCAGAGTTAAGGAATGATCATTTGCAATGGAAAGTTGTGATTCTCTAAAGTATTTTACAAGCGTCAGTAAATTTTACAGCTCTGAGCCACAGCGGCCAATCATGTATTCGAACATCTCGTCAAAGAGACAAAAATTCTCGTTAAACTGTTTTCACGATTCCTCGAACTGTACTCGCATCTCGTCAAATAATGAGATTTGTCGCAGCCATTCAACTCTTAAGATGAAGATCTGAAGACTAGGTCAAAAAAAGGACAATGACCATAATTCTGGTACTCCAACGTCACTGGCAGAATCTGACTGAAGATATTTTAATCGTCTGAAATATCTATGGGATGTAAAAATAAAGGAGAAAAATATGGGAATTACAGTGACTACAGAAAATAAGTTTGAGAGTAATGTGCAATTAGCTTTGACAGAAGTAAAAAAAACCGTTTAGAATATTGATTTCCAAAAAAGGCACTTCATGCAGAGTTCCCTATTCACATATACCCTTTTTGCAATAAGTTAATTCGAACATCCTTTAATCGCTTAAACTTTGATCGTATAAAAAGGTTTGAAACTAAGGTGCTATGGTAACATAGTCCCGGTCCTAGTCGCAGATTTAAGATTTAACTAAACTTTAATCGGCTGTAATAATTTTAGCCACGATCTCTAAGGATTTTAACACTTTCAGCTCTTGCCTACAACTCACACTTATCGTTTTTGGTGGCTTTTAGGAGTTCCATTCCGCCTCTGAATGCTGCGATGTTTTTTTTTCAAGCTTTACTTGCTTCCAAAACAACTGCAGCATTAAATTTTTTTTTTTGCTCACATCATTTAATCTCAACACCTCCGACATTCCCGAAGGCATTCACATCCTTTCAAATGCTCTGAAAAAACTTTTTATCTCTCGAATAACATGTAATTAAAATTACATTTTCTCTTTTAATAGGAAAACCTTTCCTTCGTGATGCCACGCTATCAATTTTTCAAATAAAGTCAGGCGATTAAAAAGAATGAATGATGAAAGTTTCGGGTAGGGAAAAACCGAAGGATTTCGATTAAAAAAAAAAAAAACGGGGAATCCATAATCCTCCCGAATCCCTGAGAAAAAAAATTACATCTTATTTCCACAGAGTTAAACCGCATCATGTACATCACGGGATTACCACAAAACGCCAAGATTTTTTAGCTAATTAATGACTCAAGCTCAACTTCTCTCTCGTTAAAAAAAAAAAAGTTGGCTTTGAGATTTTTCACGTAAAAAACCGAGCTGCATAATTAACGGAAAAGCTAGAAACGGTGTGGCACCCATCGATATTCATAGTTAATTCAAATCCCAACTTTCCTAAACAAACTTTTTTTTTTCTTTTCCTGGGACATTTGGTTGAGAAAAACTTTTCTTTAACAAGGAATAATAGACGGAAGTGTTCGAAAAGAAATTCGAGCTTTTCCCTATAACTTCCGGTTTTTTACTGGATGGAAAAAATAAGTTTGACGTCTAAAAGCTCACGTGAGCGGAAATTGCTTCTGGTGTATTGAGACCGTTGTTGTTCAAACGGCGATTACCCCGATGCCATTTTCGTGTATGTGTATCCGTACGTGGATTGGGTAATTATTTAGCAAACTCATTTAGGAAATCGATTAATCACCCTGTTCAAATGTTAAAAGCATTTCAAAGCACGTTTCTTTAAGGATCGTACTGGTCGAATCCACTCGACGTGAAAAGCATGTCGAGTCCTGCAAGGACTTCATTTGAGCATGTGGTCGAGCAGAAATCAAACTGAATTCTCCACTAGACAGGTTCAAACTTGTCTTGGATCTAAAACAAGAAAAACGTTTTATTTTTCCGGGCCGGGCCATTTTCAACAAGAACGCTTTATTTAGCTTGCTCAATATTCGGACGAATCACATAATTATTTTAAATAGAACAAAAGAATGCAATTTTGCAATTAACTCTTTGTTCCCTTTCTCATTAATTAACGATCTAAAATATATAAAACGTTTTTGAATTTCAATATCTTTTTCCTCATTATTTATTATTTATTTGAAATGTAAATTAATATACATGTCACCAATTTATTGATTTCTATTTATTGAAAATCTCTTTTTACAATTAATATTTCCAGAGGGTTTATTTTCATTTTAAATATTTTTTAAAAAAAAATTGCTTCGGCACGAATTTTACAAAGTAAACTCTGGAAAAAAAAATATAAGAGGAAAAAGAAGGGTTTCTTAAGATTTTTCTTTCCCCCGAGATGGAAAAAAAAACAGAATACGTTTTGGATTGTTAAAAAGGATCGTGTTATTCCATTTAAAACGTCACTCACGTACTCGAAACACTTTCCCCCGAAAGAAACGAGCTATGGTTTTCGATTCCCCCCGCTATTAACGTAATTCTAACCGAAAATCGTTTTACGTGAAATAGAACCGAAAACGATTTTGCGAATGTTTGAAAGCGATGTTTGTAATGTAGTGTTAAGCGTGGTTAACGAGGATTCTTGCTCAAAGAATGCGAGATGTGACATTTAGTTTACTGTAAAATTTATTTCATTGTTTCGAATTCAACATATTGAAAAGCGGTTATTTTTGTAGATAAATTAGTGTCTTTGAAGTTCTGTGATTAGATAATGGATAAGTTTTAAGAAAATTACGGATTGATTTATAAATTATGGATCAAGGCATAAAAAAAACAGGGATGGCACTTGTATGGCTGTTTTCTCACAATCAAACTGAGCGATGTCTGAATTTAATGACCGCCAATTTGGAAGTCATTATCAACAATTCTTGTTATACTGTATAGACGATACGGCCTTGATTGTTGGAAAGTAGGGAGCCCAGTAGGGAGTGGGGTGGACACTTCAATGAGTCGTCTGCTACATAGGAGAATGTCTTTGTTAAAAATGGAAGCTGCCATGATCTAGAATTTGACAGTCGACATTTTGCTCCAATACCTTTTTTAGAGCTGCCCCACAAGCCTCTGAACCCAATACGACCGAAATCCGTCCGTCCGTTCGCAAGTCATGATTTTGCCCTAAAAATGGCCAAAATAGGCGGATGCGCCAGATCTGAGCATTATTGAACATATTTTGATGACAAATAACACCTTCGATCAAAAAATTCGAAATTTTTTACATTTAGGCCAAAATTGGGCCTATTGCGGCCAAATTCGAATTTTGCCAGCCAAAGTTCATTGCCGTGTTCATTGTCACGGCCTCTAGTGTGGCTGTGCAAAATTTAAGAAAAATCGTTGGAGCCGTTTTCGAGAAAATCGGGACTTTGTGTACGGACGGACGGGCGGAGGGCCGACATCGGGACGGAACGACGGAACGACGGACGGACGGACGTTTGTTCTAGAACACCTCAAACGGATTTCCCAATTGAAAAAACTTGGAAAAACTTAAAATTACGGAAAGTCAATTTTTCGACGATTACAATACTTCCTTCACTCCTAGTGTCGCTCGAAAGTAAAAAAGATATTGGTATTTTTGGACTCCCCAAGCTCCAAAAATAAAGTTGAAATAATATTCAAAACAAAATAGGAGTCAGTTTTTTTTTTGCGAAAACAATGTTTTATCTACCTACGGTCGATAAAGCAAAAATCAGAAGTTGAGGAAAAATGCGACCACTGGTCGAAACAAAAGAAATAAATTTTTTTTTTAATCGATAGAGCAGATATTGGGGAACAATTTTTGTGAAGGACTGAAATGTGGCCGGTTGATTTTCATTGAGAATTTCTAAGTCGAAAAAATTTTGATTTTTCGATTCTGAAAATTGACGGAAATTTTGGAAAGTTTTACGAAATTTGCACAAATTTCTGGAAACTCACGGAACTGACAAAAGAGAAGAAAAAGAGAGGAGAGAGACACCTCAACGTACAAATTAGATAGATCGATGGATACAACAAACAAACCAAAAAAATATTGCAAAAAATCAAATATTATAATTTACCTTTGGTTTCCAGAGCATTACGAGATTTTCGTTACCCCCCACAACATTTATTTAATTTAACCAAAAATCCTAGACACGCAAAACGCATTACGCCCATTTCCAAATCATCAACTAAAATTTCAAAAACCCGCAAAACACATCAAAATCAAGTAAAAACAAACACATCCACCACATATGCTATCTTTATTAAAAACCCCACTCGATTTCATTGAAAAGAGGAAGGAAAAAAGGGGCGAAAAGGCGTGCGATACTCAGTTTAATGAGTTTGCATTTCATATAAAAACGAAAAATATACTGGAATCCTTCTATGGCTTTCACTGACTTTTCCTTACAAGGACGAACTAAATTATTGTTGCGACGGTTTTAATGAATTCAAAGGATTCGCAATCCCGTTTTAATTACGGATTCATAAAAGACGAGTACCATCGACCCTGAATATGTTTTATCTTATGCTCTAGGGGGACTACTATAACAACGGGGGTGAAGCCAGTATGAGAACGTTTCGTTCGCTAGACCCCCTGTGAATGAATAAAACCTCCCGCTAAAAAGCTTTCCCCGCTAAATATTTTCCAGAGAAGGGGTAAGAGAAACGTACGGCAGCGACACACCTCGGGACTTAAAACCCAGGGTGTGATAATAACAAACGCTTCTCCCCGTGATTGTTTTTAATACAATAACAACCGGTTTCTCTGAAAATTAAATCTATTTACATGACGTGATCATTTATTTTAAAATATTTGATTAAAATAGCAAAAAAATTCGCAGGAAAGAATCGAGGAAATTAAATAAAAGGGGGCTCTAAATTATCCTCGAGTATTCTCTTCCGGTTTGTATAAGACAGAGGACAGGCAGCCAATTTAAATGAGAGTAAATAATGCATAAAGAAGAGCTATTCGATTGAAGCACTCGTGACGTCACAGCATACACAGTAGCAGTTGCCATGGTGACGACCTGACACAAATAAACAGTGTAAAGTAAATCGGACGGAGGGAGGGGGGAATCCGAAAGACGTGATATTTTCCTCGCCTATCGAAAATTTGCCATTTCCGATTTTAGAGTTTCGCCGGGAAATTTATAGCACGATAAAAATCGCGTTGCACATATTGCACTTTTCCACTTAGTCCTTGCTAATTACTCCTTCGCTTTTCTCCCTTTGACAGAAACCTCTCAAAGACCTTAAGTAATATTACAAGCTTTTAACACCGAAAAGAAAGCTTCATAAACCGTTAACTTTTTTCTTTATCCTTTTTTTTTTTTTCGAAATGGTTATTTTATCGATTTTCCAGTGTAAGTCCACACCGTCGGTTAAAAATAACGGCATCCACTTCCTAGAAAATTAGCTGCAATTACCAATTTGTAAATCAAAACCTGAAAGGCAATTAAATAAAACACGAGCTTCTATTCAAGGGGGAGATTTTCAGAGGGAAGTAAAAAAAAAAAGGGAATGAAAAAAGAACCTTGGCAACTGGCGGCCGATCATCTCGGCTCATGCGCATCCCTTCATTCCGATTGATTCAGTGATTTGAAATGCGTTTTAGTGAATGAAATTAAAAATAACCATCGGTAAAAAGCAGGAGCGGGGAGGGTTCGGTCGCGGGTTTTCGGTTATAAATAGAATTGCAAACGCCTACGATTAAGGGCTTATGACGTCACGGCGCTTCCAGTTTGATGGTTCTCCAAAATTTATCAACAGTCATTAACTTAAGAGGTTTCCTTACGCCGCGTAACGCACGGGGGGTGCTGGATATAATTCGAGAAGACAATTAGGTTAATTATAAAGCCTGATGACCTAGTTATGGATGAGAATAAGCGAGTGAATTTTGAAGGAGCCTCTTTTCTGGGGCGGGAGTTTTTCTTTGAACATGAATGAATGAAATTACGTAATTTTTTTAGGGAATAAATTATCCAAGGAGAAGAAAATCAGAGAGTCATCTTTGAGAAAATAATTCTCGTGAAAACGTGAGCTACTATTATTGGGAAATAAAACTCACTAGCAGAACCTAAGGCTAATTTTGCATTGAATTATATTGTAGGTGAAGAGACTTTGCGAGATAAAGGCATGGTGAAGTAAATCAAATATTTTTGACGTATTGAAGCTTTTATAGAGTGCACGCCTTCTTGCTAATTTTAAATATTTTTATCCCATGTTGTTACACAAATTGAAAGATTCAAGTGCTTTTATAATCATCTGTCTAGTTATTCAATGGCGCCGTCGGCCATTTTTTAAGGATAGGATCTTCTAAACAGAGCGAGAAAGAGAGAGGTTTTTTAAAAAAACACTAGCAAAGGTTAAGACGGATAAATGTAGATAGAGTAGGACACTCTTAGACTAATGTGGACATGTAAGGGTGCAAAACATGTTCATTAACATGTTAGCTAAATGTTCGCTAACTTGTTTGGTCGCCATAACATGTTGGCGAACATGTTAGCGAACATGTTATCGAACATGTTAGAAACCGTAAAATGTTATCGAACATGTTAGGAACCGTAAAATGTTAGCGAACATGTTATCGAACATGTTAGGAACCGTAAAATGTTAGCGAACATGTTATCGAACATGTTAGGGACCGTAAAATGTTAGCGAACATGTTATCGAACATGTTAGGAACCGTAAAATGTTAGCGAACATGTTATCGAACATGTTAGGAACCGTAAAATGTTAGCGAACATGTTAGCTCATGTCATGTTAGCGAACTTGTTAGCGAACATGAACAGCCTCAGAGGACTAAATAATGAACATTACACCATTGCAGAGATCTATTACCAAGGATTTTACTAAAAGGGTAGATCAATCTTTCAGCAAAGCTTTAACCAAAACAGGCGGAGAATTGTTAGCTTATGGGGCTTCCAGTTTCCATCAAGGTAAAGAAAAAATATGACTAAAGAAACTAGGTCCGATTGATCTATCCTGTTAGTAAAATCCTTCATCCATTACTAGAAACTTTACCAGTTCAAAGCAACTAAATCTGGCTTGTGGCATAAAAAATTATAAGCAAATTGTTTGTGGTTTCATCTCGGGATACCAGATAATTTCCTGTTCAAAAAAGTATGACCAATATCTGAAGAGTCCACGGGAAGAACCGACAGATCACATATGGTTGACATTGTTTACATAAAAGGTTAACATAAGAGACAGTTGCCATCTTAGAGTTTTTTTCCCTATGTGATCTGTCGGTTCTTCCCGTGGACTCTTCATTTGAATGCCCTCCCCAAAGGTGATCTAATCAAAGAAAATGAAAGAAGGTAAAACTATTGATGAAAATGAAATGATCCCCCTGATTGAGGAGTTTAAACTCGTTGATACTGATAAAGGAAAAACTAAATCTGCTTATCCTGCATCTACCTGCTTAGAACTAAAACTCGACAATTTGCTTTTACTTTCTTAACAGAAGCAAAAACGAGCGCTATAAAATACCAGCAGCATTTTCTTTAGTCGACTAAAAACTTCGCCGATTGGGCCATTCACAAGCACGAACCAAATAGAACTTTGCCAAATTTCTACTCTTCACCTGGGCTCAGCGTCATCCCCATCACTTTCATCCGCCATTTTAATCAAACTAGCTTTCTGATACTGATCAGAGGGGTCAATATTATCCACCAAAATGCAATATAGTCACTTCCAAATACAATAACATGACATTTTTCAAATTTAAAAAAAAACAAACCAAAAACACTCTCCGATACCTTCCAAACAACTGAAAACTACTCGCCAGCGTAAAACTGGTCAAACATCGATAATAGGATCATCGTACACTCTAAGTCTTCCTAATCATTCACGACACCCAACTGAGCCATAAAAACCTTCTATTCAAATAGTGTATACTACACTAATGTCACCATTTTAAAATTAGATTAAAATGAGTACGCTAATTTAATTAGTGCTAAGGAAAGTGTGATTCGTCCATATTTCACAATCAAGTAGCATAAGTTTCTAGCCCCAATCCTCGAACGATATCAACATACTAGTCCACGACACGCAAAAAGCCTTGGCCATAATTTTACCGATAAGAGTGAATTTAAATATTTATAACACGTTTTAAATCAAAATCTAATATTAAAAGAAACGAAAACGAAAAAACTAATTACTACTTTCAACAATTTTTTTTTCCCAAAGGAAAACCAAACATCATGGCGGACTAAGAGGATTATGGCTTTTAAAGGGATTTAGCCATCTTCCCAACATTTTTTTCCCCCTTTACCGGACATATCAGTTTTCACGGAAACTCATCAATCAGTTCAAGTAGGTCAGATACGGGGTTTCCATTTTCAAAGATCCCAATTTTTTTCACCCAAAGGTAAAAAAAATCCATGAGCCACATACGTTTCATTTTTAATCCCAAAGCACGAAGTCCAATACGCCGAAAAAAAAAGGAATTATTCTTCCTCCCGACTTTCGAATTCCCAATTTTCGAGAACAAGACGCGGGAAAATGACACGGCTCATATTGATAACATCAAAACAGGAGACGAATGACATTTTCCGTACAGCGAATCCAACATCATTCACTCGTTCCTCCTTTTCAAAATTTTGAATCGAGCTTGACGTTTCATAATTAAATTTTCAGCGATTAGCCAAGGCTCGAGGTCAAACGCAAGAAGTGTCATTCAAAGGTGATGCCCATGCGAAATATCAATCAAAAAAACGACCGAGCCCGGAAGGCAAGAAAAAGGATGCATGCATATGGAGATGAAGATGATGATAATAATCAAGTTGAAAGCTGTGGGAGTCATAAAAACTTGGGAAAGCATCGCAACAGGATTTTAAGCTGAGGACCCGAAACGGTTCATAAAACCCGCAACTAACCGTAAAAACAGGTTCGAGAGTGACTTTCATTCGCGGCTCATTCAAATCACAACAATGGCAATAAAAGTCGAGATTTACTAATGGAAAAGCTTTTTAACGAGCCTTTCATGTACAAGTGTCCTCATTATGTTTTACGATGGCCAAAGAAACTAAGGAAATAAGGGGAAAGCGGTTTTTAACTTGAGGAGTTTTCATTCTTTTTTTTTTTCTAAAAAAAAAAAACCTTGTGATTTTTAAGTTTAAGTAACTTTTTCTTGACTCAGTTAAGTATCTTCAAGTTGAGGTAAATGGAAAAGCGAGATTAAATGAAGAGCTGAGGTATCAAATTACCTTTGTCGAAAAATGTAGCAAAAAAGTAAAAAGAAAGGTGTTAGCAGAGACTTTGAATATTTAAAATTCTAAAGTTGAACGTTTATTTTTTCAAAAACAACAAAAAAAAAATGCTAGAGCTACTGTCATTTTAGCAGCAGGAGAGCTAATAAATAACTATGTGGAATTTTTAGTTTATAGTTTTTTTATATTCAGAAATATTTTTCAAATATAAAAAAAAATATAAGTGGTGAAAATTCGCAGCTGGATTCATTCAAGGCAATAACAGCTCGTAGATAGCTATAAGTTCCTTAAATTGCTACCACATATCGTCCATGAATATTTCATTTCCTGAAGTATCTGCTAGCTACCACTAAAGCGCCATTTAGTTCGTTAAATAGCTGCTAGATAAATCAAATGACTACCAGACAGATCTTGTGCTTTATTCCATTCATCTGCAATACTTTCCAAAAAAATCATCTGAAGAAAAAAAATATCTCACAGAGTCAGTTACGCAAACTTCCGTGCTATCTATTTAAATTCATTCTTTCTTAAGGATTTAATGGCCAAACTTTTAAATCTCAAGCCCATTCAAACCAACTTTTAATAATCTAATAACGCAGCAAACTTTTCGCACTTCCTGGGCACAAAAAATTCTTCGCAGGCCTGAAGCAAAAACGCGCGGTTTCCTTTCTTTGCGTAGGAGGAAGAAGAGGATCATCTCATTCAGATCTTGTTTATTATTCAGGAAAAAAAAGGGGGGGAATAGACGAAACAATATATTAGCTGTCGGAACTCCCCAGCCTTTCGCTTTCTTTTTTAATGACACCGCTATCATGATTTCAGTTATCATCTTGAAAAAAAGGAAAAAATTAACGCGGGTTGAGCCGCTTAATTTTACACGAAGCAACAAAAAAAATATAAATAATGGGAGATTGTCATAGTCTCAGCTTTTTTTTCTCGCTTATTAATTTTTATTACGAGGAAGAAGACGGATTAATAATTTCCATGCGAAATGTGGATTTAAGTCCATTGTGGCTTCTTTTTTAAAATGGATTTCAAAATAATTAGTTCATTCATAATTCGACCATTTTACGTTGACAAGCAGAGATGAGAGTATTTTGATGAGGATGAATGCTGGCTTGCCCCGTTTGTCGAAGTCTTGTTTCGAAAAAATCCCATACAATAAGAAAATTTCCTGAGTTCCATGATTCTGGCAGAATCATGGAACTCGTTGTGGGCTGTGCACAGCTTATTCGACATTCCGCAGTTACATCTTATCTCAAATACCGACTAAAAAAGAAGTCAGATTAAATCTGTGCTAAGATTCATTCAATTCGACTCTCAATGAAAATTAAAGTTTTAAAACGAACCTGGCTACGCTTTTGAACTTCGAACCGCCTGCGAGGAGTACACCGGATGATCTAAAACCCCTGAAGCTAACTCAAACGAAAAAGAGGTAAACGAGTTGTAAAGTTCAAAATAATTTAACCTTCGGCAAAATCAAATAATTAAAACCATCAAATTTTTAAAATTAGAAATCGCCTCATTTTCATTAATTAAAAAATATTTCTTGTTCGCTACCAGAGCGAAATAATTAACAACAAGAAACCGGAAAAATTCGAAAAGATGGAAGCCAAATTCACAAGCATAGAAAGCTGTAACTATAGATTTTAAAATGCCATCATTTCACCGGGATAAATTTTAATAATTCTATATTTAGCTTTGTAACTTGCGGAGAAATCCTCAACCTCAAAGTCCCAGAAACCCCTTTCATCCCGAATAAAAATAATCTACACTTTGAACCGTTTTCCTAATTCAAAATTTATACTTAGAAAACTTTCCAAGCTTAGCAACTTTCGTTTTTGGAAATGACGTCCTCAGAGAAACGATTTCATCTTTATCAGTTAATGAGATTAATTCGAACCGCAATTGTTGTTATCTCCTCTTGCTCGGACAGCCTCCCACTTATTTTCTATCTATCCTTCTTTACTCCTCACCTCTTTTTCCGATCCTTTTGTTGTTATCCTCGCCCTTTTTACCGGATTGTCAGATACACGATTCCCCCGCTGCAAAATTTTCATTCACGGCGATTTCCTTGAAAAATCAAAAACCTTCAAAGAATTTCACGGTTGAAATCAATAAATAAAATGAAAATAAAAAATTTCAAACGCTGACTGATGTTTCTGATTATGAATCAAGGGGAAAAGTAAACAAAACAAAAAAAAAGAGGTTAGGCAAATAAAATTCCCTTTTACAAAAAAAGAAAAAAGGAATCCTTTGACTTATTAAGCTGCAGATGATTTCGTGCATAATTTCGAGTGGGAAAAAGAGAGAAGAAATAAAGCGAAGAGAATGCGATATTTAATATTGATCACTGACGATCATTCGCTTTCGTTCTTTTTTTTTTCTAAAGGTTAAGCAGCTTTTCTTTATAATGAGGCATTTTCAAAGCCATATGTAGAGTGGATTTTTTTTTTTTGAAAGGGAAATCATACTCCGCGAATTCGTAATGATCGCTTTTTTGAAGAAAAAAAAAATAGGGAGGTCTATTCAGCGGTTTTCACAGCTTTAAAAGGAGTTAGGCAACGATATTAAAAAATGTTCACAAATAGTAAGACTTACAGATTTTTTTAGAGGGAAAAATGTTTCCTCACAGAAATGTTGAGGTTTTAAATCGAAAATAGCCGGAAATATTGCTTTTATAAGTCTACTATAAAAAAATTAAGAAAAAAACTGCCAGTATTAGTTTTTTCCAGCCCTGCCATTTCCCCTTAAAAAAAAAAAAAAAAAAAAAAAAAAAAAAAAAAAAAAAAAACAACGATAGGTTCTTTTTTTTTTTTAGCCATTATTACAGAAAACGTGGAGGTGGAGATGTTTCCAGGTCCTAAAATGTTTGCCAACTTATAAAGATTCTAGTCGGACCACTGGACAAAGAACTTCCAATCTATGGTACTGATGGACGCCATTTTCTTTCTCAGTTTTGAAGGAACTGAAGAAACGGCTTGAGCCTACTTTAAGAGACAGCTTCTTGAATTCCTGATTAGCATTGGAACTAAACTTTAAAGATGGTCTAGAGACGATGACTTTAACTATCAGAAGTGCCCGTCGACTGAGCGCGGCGCAGCGCGCGATGGAGAGGTCCATTTTGGGCATAAGCCTGCGAGATCGAATCAGGAATGACATGATCCGTACGCAGACGAGGGTAAGGCGTCATGGGTAAGGCGTAATGGACGTGGTAAGGCGTGTTGCTGAGTTGAAGTGGCAGTGGGTAGGGCATGTGGCCAGGCAGGATCACGAGTGGTGGGCGGTAACATTAACCCGGTGGAGGCCGCGCTTAACATCTAGAAGTAGGGGAAGACCTCAAAAACGGTGGCGTCATTCAAACGCCAGGAAGGGGTTAGTACAGGAAAGCGGAGAACCGTTCGACATGGAAAAATTTGGTAGAGGCATAAATCCAGAAATGGATGCGAGCAGGCTGAAGAAGAAGAAGAGAAATTGGAACTATCCACATCGTCTGTTACTAGGATAATAGTCCAATCCTAGTTTTCCTCTTGTCGAATTCTATCCGATGACGTCATGTTGTCTCCACCGAAAATTCATAAAAAATACAAGTCCCAACTCCCGCTGGACGACTGCCACCCTCCAATCTGGTGCCACAACTCGACCCGCATCTTTCACGACGGTACGAACACGGCTTTCCTAATGGTACAGAGCTCTTTGCTCGGTTTCCCAGCACGCTCCTTATAGTCCTCGTAGATGGCGCACGTGTTATGTATCGCCCACCACAGCCACCATAATTTAATCACCCTTGTGATGAAAGGCTGGTTAGTGAGCCTTCAGATCTCGTTAGTTTTTAACACAGACACGGGAAACTATGCTAAGTAGAGAGAGATAGTGTCACCTCTTTTTAACACCGCCAATGATTTCCAAAGGTGGAAAACCTAGAGCTAAAAATGACCCCACCTAGCACAAAGCCCCCTTCCTAATCTTTCGAACCCGACACGGATCCCAGTCAGTTCTTTTCCCCATTTCAACTCTCCTACATAAATCCGAAGATAAAAATCGTTCAAAAATTCTGATAAACCAACAGAAATGCAAGAAAAAGCATCGCAACGACTCAATCGTTCCATCCGGTAAACTTCCGACTCGACCGTTTTACCGACAACACCCTCAACTACGGGAAACAACCGCAAGATGGAAGCAAAAGCTATTTCATTGAGATTTTCCACAATCAACCCACTTGTTGCTGTCTGAGTTGCGTGGGGGAAGGATTGATCGCAGAACCACGTGCGTGGGTTGTAAAAAAAACGCACCGAGAGTAACATTCGAGAAACCGTGCGGTTTTAACCCATGATTGACGAGTTTAATCCATGTAACGTTACATTATCAAAACTTTCAATGAAATCCTAATTTTAAACATCAAAAAACATGATAAAACAAGCGGAAAACTCATCGCAAATTAACTTTTAATGTTATCTCAAAAACTTGAAACTTGGATAATAATGAATTTCAAAGAAAATTATTCTTCAAAAACTCCCATATTTCATTCATTTAGCACAACATCAAGACGAGATGAAATATTTTCAATGAGTTTTTCCTGGTAAATCGAATTCCAGGCATTTGTTTTGAAAACAAAAGCTTCAAATTCAAGAGAGAAAAACAGGGCATAGGTGGACGCGTGGGCTTTTTTATCAAGATAATCATAAAAATATTTCTCGGCTCATTTTTTTGGGGCTTTTTGATCTTCAGGGTCTTGGTGATCTCTCGGGCTTTGCCTGCAACAACGCCGGCATTGTAGATTAAACGAACGAGAGAGAAAATTATAAAAAAACGCCTTTGCTTTTTTCTAAATATTGTTTAAGGTTTATCCTCAAGAGCTGTAATTAACCTTTCGCTTTAGATGACGTTATTAAAATGGGATTTATTTTTCATTCTTTTTCTTATCATGACGAATCAACAATTACATTTTTCAAATCCTTATTTTCTTTTCATTTCAAGTTCCATTCGAGAAATCTTTTCATGTCATAATTAAAATCGTAGGCGGTGCCAGATTTTTTTTTCATTAGGAGCTTAAAACAATGGGAGACTGGAAACTGTTGATGAGACCACTGATATCCTCAAAAGCTGGCAGGAGCTATGCCCACAAAAACAATACACTGACAAATGGCGCCACCTCCACAAAAAAATTCATGCTAAAATCTTCCACACTGCTGAGGATGCCAGGCAAGTTTAATATTGTTATCTCATCCATTCCTCATACGGTTTAAATTCCTGAGAATTGAATTACGGGTCGACAATAGGGAGGATTAATCCGATGAATAACGATAATGAATGATAATTTTGGAGAACGTAACCCGTTTCCGGCTTTGCCGCAGGAATTCTTTTGTGTATTTTGGATCGTTGCGCTTGGAAAAAATAAAAGGGAGGAAAAAGTCGAATGTTTGGAGATTACGTCGAAACACATATGGAGATTATGTCGGAAACTCTAATGCGATTCCCGTTAATAAGAAGGCGTTACATAGCATCAACGAGGAAAAGCGAGCGAGGAGAGCTCCTTAATTAGATTAATAATGGCAATGCATGAAAGAGACTAATTAGGAGACATAAGAGATTTAACAGATCTGTAATTCTATAAGCATCAAAGTAAAATAATTACGTTTCTATAATAAACAATTAGAATCGGGATTGTAAATACACACAGCGACTGTCAGCTCCACACATTATTTTATATTATGTAGACGGTTAGACGCCTTGAACTCAACAAGTTAATAGGTTAAGCCGAATTATTTCAGCTTGATTATTAGTGGCCTCGATCTTAAGAAGACTTAATTAGATGAAGAGTTAGTTGATTCGCCGCCATAATTTGTTACTTGAGCATCAGGTTCGACAAGTTGTTCAATAGCAACACGTCTAGGCCATCTGTAGCTCTTTTGCTGAGCTCTCGAGAACTTAAGATTCCACCCCCCTTTCACCCCAGTTCCTTCATTCTGTCCATCCTGCCCGTTCGCACTCTCCAACTAGTATAATACCCTTCGCAAACAGCTCAAGGCCAAACTTTCCCTTTAAATTTTATACCGGTCAAATTATAAAATATAAAATATTATATTCGAGAAACATGATCCTCCCTCAGAATCAATCTCGAAAACTTTTTAAACCGTAAAAGAACTCTACGGTTTCTTTAACCTTATAAAGTTATTTTAGATATTCATCTTTCATACAATGCTTTCCCTGAAAACCATTTCCCTTCACTTACTGGCTTCTTTTTTCCCTTCCCAATTTAGTTTGTATAACATTCCCGGGAAAATCGCCTTAAAAACCATCTCGGAACCGTTAAAGGGTTTCATACAAATTTTCCCTTTTCCACTTACCATCAATTAGTCAGGAGTAAATTCTGGATTTTGGGTTTCCCGTTAGAATGTGGGAACAGATGTCGATAGCTCCCATTCATTCTAAACTTTCCCCCCCGGTTCTTTTATAATTTCCCAAGCTTTCAACTCATCCAACTATAAAGCAATTGATCCCTATGAGACAATACCTTTTTAAAAGAGCAGCAGCTGATAAGGGCGGACCGATTAACGGTATAATAAAGCCTAGAGGAAATTATCAGATGAAATTTTCGAAAAAAAATCCGCTCACGCATTAATTTTCCAATATTTCAATCTTTTCGATAAATTTTTTTTTGAGCTGGGTAAAATAAAATAAAAAGTCGACGAGGTCGCTCTTGAATTCGATGATGGTCATTGTCAAAGTTTTTATGAAAAAGAAAGTTTTTCTTTTCTTTTAATGTTAAAGCTCACGCAAAAATTATTTTTTGGATCAATAAGCTATCAACCACTTGTAAATGTAAAAATAAATATACAAGTCTCTCGAAAAAAAATCTTTCAAACAGGGACGAAGTAAGGACATTTAAACAAGAGGAATGCAAAAAAAGCGCATAAGAAAAATATTTTCAGTAAAAATCGAAATCGATCCAGGTATTTCAGTAATATCATTTTGCCAAAAGCTTTAAGATTCACAATGAAGCCCAATAAAATGTCAAAGGTTTGTAGCTTCTTCATAGGAGAGAAATCTGCCAAAGACTTCAAGAACTGCAGACGAGAAAGACCGTTGGTCCTATTGTTCCTTCTAATTTTGGCGTCTGCTATTCTACTTTTCTGACTCAGTCTCCTCAATGCTCCTGCTTGGAAGACTCTGTCTCCTCAATGCTCCTTCTGCTTGGAAGACTCAGCCTCCTCAATGCTCCTTTTGCTTGGAAGACCATTGGACCTTATCCTCCTCCTGCTTGAAGATTATTGGTACTCCTGCTCCTTCTGGTTGAAAGACCATTAACCCTTCTGGTTTTTTCAGTTTTTCAGGGCGCTCACAGATTACTAACTCTCCAGGCACAAAATTAACAAGCGATTTGGGTGAGATTTTAAGCGAGGGCGCAACACGCTTTCCGCCATAGGACTTGTGTAGTTCGCCTTTTCCTTAAAGGGAAGCATTAGGTCTAAAAAGGAGTCAATTTTCTTTTTTATGAAACCCCGCTAACCAAATTTTCCCACACTACCCTCGTTTTCTTTACAACAAATCAAGATCTAATACATTTCGATTTGATTAGATCGCACTTTTTAATATCGAACTCACATTCTCACGGAATCGTACGTGGAATAAATATTTTTCAACAATCAGAATTCCCAGAATCAAATCAAAATAATGGAGTATTCTTCATATCGTTTTGCCCTTTTACGCTTCGTTGATTTTTTTCCAAAAAAAAAAAAAAACCTCTCATCGCAAACGTTGAAAATAATTTTTCTCTCCCAAAACGTTCCATAAACCGATATCGGTTTAATGACAAAAGCTCAAGGTTCAAGAAAGTTAACATAAAGTATGTTTTAATGATGATAAATTGATAGAACTTGCCCTAAAGTCAAAACACAAAAGTTTCCCATGAAAATTTTCCTTAACAATATTTCGCTCGGGCACTTGGCACTTTTCAAATATATTTTAAAATAATTAATTACGTTAATATTTCCCCAAGCTAAATATATTCATTCGTGCGGGCCGCCCGAAACCCTCATAACTCGATAATATGTTCCAGTGAAAATTCCTTTTTACTCGCCCGTCCGGTATTAAAACATTTTAATCAGTTTGAAATAATTTCGGATTAGGGCATTTCGATTGCCCGATTGAAATGGAAAAAAAGAATTAATGGTTTGAAATAAACTGTATCAGATGATAACGATTAATTACGTTTATCTCGGTCAGATACTGATCCAAAAAAAAAAAAAAAAATTCACAGCCACCGGTATAAAACGATATCGCTTTTATTAAAAAGTTTCGACTGTTTTTTTTTTTTTTTCAAGCGATTTATCGGACGTGGAGCTTTTTATATTTTCATAAATCGTTTCATTTGAATTTATGCCTGATAATAATCCTGGCGCCTTGAAACTGATCATAGTTTTCCGTTTCGTTGACCTGATCATATTTATGGGATGTGAATAAATTCTGTTTGAAATAAAAAATTTCAAATAGATTGGAATTTTTTAAAAGGACATGAATACTTTTATAGCTTATCAAAGGATTTTGCCATTTATTGTTTTTTTTTTTAAATTTTCAACGTCCACTACTAAACAAAGGTCTTTGAACCCTTTGGCCGCAATGAGCTTTAAGAGGAAAGACTAGTGCCAAGCAAAATTTATGCTCACTAGTTCTTGGTCTGCACTAAGTTTTTAGAAAATTTTAAGAGTATCGTGGTGACCGCGATACCCGAGATATCACCGCCCCGCCTCTAATCACTAGTGCGATCAAATGTAAGAGGCTGAGGTGGGCAGGACACGGAGTGCGGGAGCCTGTTGAGAGGGGCAGTTACAAGGCCCTGAACGGCCAAGCGGCTGGTCGACAGCCACGGGCAAACCCAGGGTGAAGTGGGTCGATAACGTTCATCAGGATGCCATCTGGATTGGCAGGTTACGACCTTGCATCGCGGCCGGTCAGTGGAGGAATTTGGTGGAGGAGGCGGTGGGGCTTCATGTTGATATTCTATTCAAGAAGTTTGAAATATTTGAAAAAGAAAAAAAAGAAGTTTAGTAGTGTTATGTTTTGTCTTGAATTTGTGTAGTCTGCATCTGCAGCAGCCTGCTAAAAGAAGACTTGATCGTAAGAATCTCTCCTGGTTGCGAAATATCCGGAATTGAACCGGGTTAACCGTAGAGGAGTTATTCCGCATGGCCCGCCGATCGTGAAAGATTTTAGGAGCTCGTTGGATCGATCGCCTAAGCTCGTGTCCGAGCAGGGCACCCAAAGAAGAAGTCTGCATCTCTTTGTCAACAGCCTTTGCATATTAAAGACCCAGAATTTACTTTTATGGCTATTTTCCAACATCTTTCAACGTACTAAACTGTTAAAACTTCAGGCCCGGAAGTGCCAGCGGAGTAAGAGTATTAGCATCACCTCTTCAAGACATTGAGAATCACTACTCAATTCTTACAGAATAAAGACACTATAGCACTAGATAACAGCAGCCTTAATTTTCATTTTTTTCAACTCCAGGACGTTGGTTTTTTTAAACTTCACATCCCTATTCATAAAAAAAATCGAAAAGAGCATCTAAACTAAAGCGTGGTAAGTGTCCACTTGATATTTTCTTGCTCTTTTCCTTCAACCATTGTTTTCCCGCGTACTTAATCCTCCCTTTGAAAGCAACAATAACCTAAAGCCTTCTTTTCTTTCACCTTTTATAATAATAGTAAAATTTTTATAACTTTACGTTTAGAACACAAGTATTAAAAACTGAACTTCTAGTTCATTCGTAATTTTGGCTGCAGCACATTGCTTCTCAGTTATAAGTAGTAGCAGGCAGCTACCTATTTAACTAGTTTTCCTTCCTCACTTATTTTACCAATGAATGTAGCCAGATCTCAAAAGTAGAATTAAATACCTTATGGCCAGGCACGATTTTTCGGCACCAGCCTCCGCTTCTGTAAACACTTTTCATAAAATCGATAAGATCGATTTGTTATTGTTTTGTCGCCATTTTAAATTATTTAAATTGCTCCAACATTTTGCAATGAATCGTTATCCCAGCAGCAAAGGTGATCAATTAAACGAGACTCGGCGAAGTGGAGGAGTCGGGTCGCAAGTTCAATCGGAGTTCAAAAGGGTAGCATCCCTAAGCTCCGATTCTAAGAATAAAGCAAACAGGAAATCGAAATCATAATCACCACGATGCTACAACGGGCTCAAATTAAACTAATGCTCAACATCTTCAGCTTTATTTTTAACCACACTAATTTACAACCAGCTCAAACATTCTAAACCGATTGAATCATCAGGAAAAAAAAATACGTCAGACATTTAACTCGAAAAAAAAAAAGCTCTAAACGTGAAAAATAAAACCTAGCAATATCGAAATCGAACCAAATTAACGACGTTCGTCAATTAAAAACTTTCCCTCGAAACTCTCAAATTATTCATCGATAAACAAGGCGTCCAACCCGTAGATTAAAATCCCAGAATGAGATTATTTCAATTTTTATTTTTCCTTTCCTCAGGGGCTTATTTCAAAATTCTAATTATTTTTAATTTAAAGTTTCTAATCATTGATAAGTCTTAAAACCGACGATTTCCTGTATAAAATTGATAAAAATATTTACCCGATAAAGAAAAATTCTAGCTCAATATCGGAGCGTTTACCCTGAAAAAAAAAGTCGTTCGAGTGTAATTTTCACGAAAGGTTTAACATAAATCACTTTGAATCGGAAATACCCATCCTTATCGGGGGAGTGAAAAAGGGTCTGTTACCGCCTCATTGATACAGGTTTCCCTTTTAAATGACCAAGCCATAAAAGTGAAAGTCTGAGTTTAATGTTGATCGGGGGAAAAAAAAACAGAATTGCTGAAAATTAAAGACCCGGAAAAATCTTTAAAAGAAAAACAAGAAAATTTGAGTTTCAAGCATTGATAAAACGCATGAATATCATTCCGGTTTGGAACCGCAAGGGAGTAATAAAAGTTACGCTTGAAAAAGTTCAAACGGAGAAAAGTAGTATTTCGCACATTCCTACTGGGAGCAAAAAAAAAGGAAAGTAAAAGGTCCAGTTTTAAAATTGCTAGTGGTCTTGTTTTTTCCCCCCTGTAAGTCGAAGTTAGATTTAAGAATGAGTTTCTTGGTTAGCCCGTATGAAAAAAAGTTTACGATTTGTAAAAATAAAAAGGTTTGAAACTTTAGAAATTGTTAAAATTTTTTGCAATGCTAAAAAATTTTAAAAATTTTCTTTGCCAGGAAAGTTTTCAAAAAATAATTTGATGATTCCTTATTAGTCCATGAAAATATTTTCATGTTTAATCATGTTCATTATTGTCATTATATGGGTCAACGGTTATCTGCAAAGCAATCTATAAGAAATAATTTCTTTTAACAAAGAAAAATAAAATATAAATAAAAAATGTCCTCTTTTTAAGAGAAATTCCAGAAAAATTTTTAATAAAAGAAATTGTTTTGTTACATTTTTGTCAAGTAATCAAGTTTCTCAAGTTCAAGTCCGAGGTTCTAAACGAGGATTTGCCTCGACCTTACGAAATGGCTTTCTTTAAGGATCTTTCCTTAATAGAAAAAATGGAGAAGCTGGACTAACTCTAGAGTATTTTATTTTTATAGTTTTTAAGCCATTACAAGTTTTGCAACTCCGACTTACGTGAACAATAATAATTTTTAGAAAGAAAGAAAAAGACATAATTTTAAAAAAAATGCTTAATTTTAAGAAAGTAATTAGTTCATTTTCAATTAATTTTAGAAACAAGAAAAGAAAAAAGAGAGAAAGAAAAAAAATTAAATTGACAAAAGTCAATTTAAAAAAACAATTGATATGATCAGGTACCCGGCTGACGAATCTAGAAATGTAATGGTTTTTTTGTCAAAGAAGAATTCTAAATAATTTTGTTTTGACAAGCAAAAACTTCGAAAATTTTCTTCAAAATAGGAAAATTCTTGTCAAGATATTTTTAAGCACAGACAATTGTCAAGAAAATCCCAAAAAATTTTCCTTGAAAATTTTTCAAAGAAAAATTTCTAACCAAGAAAACATTTTCCTACAACTTTTTTTGACCATTGAAGTTTTAAAACAAAAAATTTGCAAGAAAATCTAAAGACAGGAAAGGCGACTACTGCAAAGAAGAAACATGAAAATGTGGTCACTTCCACACGCGTTAACAAATCAACACCGACTGCAATTTACTCATGCAATCCTAACCGCATGACGATAATTCAATAATAATTATTTTCCATCATGACATTCCCGCCAATTTATTTCCCAACATTTAATCGCTTGCTAAGCACATTGCCGACACACCCAAAAAAAAAGAAATCGAAAAGAAATTCAATGATTTTTGTGCCAGGAACGGCGAATCTCACAAATCGAGTCTGACAAAATCCATTCATGCATAAATGATGTAAATCATTCCCTACATAAAAACAAATCAACCAAAGTGACAAAATACCCATAAAGATAAATGTATTTTCATTTTAAAATATTATTTACGGATGAGATCGTCCAAAATCGGACCCGAAGCTGACAGACGTGTCACTTAAAGGACGAATGGCAAAGGTCACGAGTTGCGCTTTGCTTTTAAATCTTTCAAAATGAAAACGGGGGGGAAAACCCCGTTTTAACAGGTGTTCGCTTCATAAGTTAATATCTGAAGCCAGACACTAGATAAATTTTCAAGTAATTGACTTTGCATTATTACTTTGCATTAGGAAGAGAGAAAACAAACTAAAGATTCTTATAGAATCGAAAAGGATTCATTATTTATGACATTTAAGTGATCCATCGGAGTAAGCAATAAAAAAAAGTCGATGTTTCAGCGAGAAAAACAATACAAGAGACGTAAACGGAAGAGTGGCCATAAAAAAAAAAGAACTTTGGATCAATTTGGAAAGTCTTCTTGTTTTTATCCAGTTTCCACGGTAATTATAGGTTGTTTTTATTTCATTTCCAAAATATTTAATACTCTATTTTCAGCATTAGAAGAAAATAGCAGATTTTTTTTAGAGTTTGAGAAAATGGCACATTTCTAGTTCAGGTTGGAAAGGAATCTGGAGGAGGGCTACAAATTTCATTTAAAACTTTTCTAGGATGCTAAGAAAGAAATGTAAGCGAAGCCAAAAAAAAATATCTGGGATGCTTGCTTTATTTTAGATCTTTTTTTAAAAAAAAAAGCTTCTATTATAAGAGAATAAATGGAGGGAAAAAAAATAATCCCGTGATTTTGACCTTATAAGTCGACTTATGAAAGGATTATTTGCCATGAAATCAGAAGTTTAAAAACGTGAAGAGAAAATCCATACTCTGTGTATATTCCACTTTGAAATTCTTGTCAAACTGTTTCGTTTGATTTATGAAAGTATTAGCAACTTCTCGTTTTGATTTTTAAATTAACTGTCAAGGTGAAAAATTTATATCACGTATGAAAGTCTATGAGGCATTAAGTCTTGATTTTATTTCTAGCCTGGTTTATGGAGAGATAGTTTTTCTTGATCTTAGGAAAAGAACATTCCATTCATTTTAGGTCATAAAATTAATTTTCTTTTTATTGTCGAATAAGCTTATTTCGGGCTTCACAGCATATTGCACATCTTGAAACAGAGTCTAGTCATGTAGTTACGTAGTTTGTTTTTATCGACTTTAATTTTTACCTCTATGTCGCTGAAGATGTGCTGGAGATGCTGCCGATATAGATAAAGTAGAATCATCCGCATAAAGTAACAAATTTCCTTGCAAAGGGACTTTAATCATATCATTAATGAAGATATTGAAAAGCATCGGACCAAGCATAGAGCACTGAGGGACAATTACAAGGCTTGACCAGCTGCCGCCATCATCATCAACAAACTGACACCTTCCAGTCAAATATGGCTGAAACCAATCCTGGGCAACTCAAAAAAATACCAATTGGATGGGGGTTTAAAGTCGTCTAAGGAAGAGGCCTCCGATCGTGAAAGATTCAAGGAGCTCGTCGGATCGATCGCCTAAGCTCGTGTGCGAGCAGGGCACCCGAACGAGAACAAGAAGGAAGAGAATGAAGGTAATATTAAAGGTTAATGCGGTCTCTAGGATCCATGTGAAAGTACCTCTTGCAGACGTAAAATTGGTCCATCAGAATATGCAATGTTTACGGGTTCAGAAGAGGATAAATTACTTTTGCTTGACGAAAAGCGATGCGATATTTTCTATCGATATTTTTGCTTGTGTTAATAATTCAGTATTTTGTCTGGGATATTACTATCAAGAAAATACATACACAAACAAAAGGTTAAACCACCTTAAACCATTAGGACAAAAAGATACACAAATGGCGGCTCTTGAAATCAGCGAAATAAAGGAAAAACTTGTGGTCATTACATTCAATGAAAAAATATTAGTCGCAACGTGGCCTGGGTTTAACGATATGTTAAAATGAATCCTGCCTTATTTATACATATACTCTAGTTTTCGCGTTGGAACTGTCGACATAGTCATCCACTGCTACTGCAACTGCAGCTTCTCTTACCACTAAAATAGCAGCAACGCCATACAGGAACCATTATCACCCTTCAATCCTTCTTTTTGAGAAAACTCTTGACAATGTTACCACTTGGCACCTCAGATTAATATAAACGAGTTGAAGAAGTTAAACTCTAAAAACACTTGAAATTCCATTTGTTCCCAAAGATCCAATTACGAGGAAAACAACACCAAGGGAATCAACTCCGAGAATTCCCCCCCGCCTGAAATCCTCTCTCATATTATTCCGAAAACGAAAATCAGGAAAATTATAACAGGAAATCATTTCACTTAAAAAAAAAAACAAAATCATTTTCTCCCGGCGCGTATTTATAATTTATATGGCTTGATGATGAAAAACAAACCTTGATTTATTTCCCGGTTTTAATTACTCGATCACTTCCTGTTTCGTGCCCCGCCTCTCGATCCCCCTCATTTTCTCGTAATGCTATCGGAATGTGGGCTGTCTTAAAACTTCGAAATTGCTTCCAGGTATTTTACGAGCTTTGTGTCTTCTCCTGCCTCACCCCACTCGCCAACCCCCCTTTGCGCTTAACTTTTATCGAAATAATTATCAAGACGACGACGTCATACAACTTCGCCCTAAAACTTTCTATTTGGTGTATGTAAAAGTTTACCCGGCATGTTGAAACCGATGTTGCAAAAGTCTTGTTTGTGCCCGCACGGGCAAGATTCACAAGTGATGTATCTGACATGAATATCTGAAGCCCCGTGTAGCCCCCAGTCTCCGTTTCCTGTTGAACACGGGAAAAAGCTTCCCGGAAAATCTGTTTAGCATATCAAACGCAATTATTAAATGAGGGGCGGAGGAAGGGGGGAGTTTTAATCGCCTCGACACGTTTCATTATCAAATTCCCGCTTTTCAATCTAAAGAAAAAGATTAATTATTGAATTAGTTTTGATTAATGGTGTGGTTTGGGGTGCTTCAATTTCAAATTAGCGCTATTTTATTTGTATTTGTTAACGAGATAAATTAAAGTCACGCGTCATAATTTATTTACAACTTTATTGAAAAGTCAAGCGGAAAATACAATATTCAATAGAATTTTTTTTAAAAGAATTTCTCATTAGGATGTTGAAACGACTGACCTTTTTTTTTCTTCTTCCTTCTCCGATATTTTGATTATGGATCAAAAGAAGAAATCGAATTTTGATATAATGAAATTTAAATTTTATTCATTTATTTTCCCTCGCTTTCAGGATTTCTTCTTAAAAACTTTGATTTTGTGACAGAGCTATGACGAAACGATGACAATGCAGAAATAATCGTCCATTCATTTTTTTATCTTGCTTCCTCGAAATGGATTTTGTCTCGTCTGAATTTTTTCGGGTTTGTTTTTAAGGGAAAGAATTAAAGGAAAATTTCCGTGTTACGTAAAGGCTTGAGGGCGATTCAGGTGCATGTGCGACCCGGTGACCCAATTCTAAGTTCCAACTGCAAATCTAATTTACAAAAAACAGTGAAGGAGAGTCTGACTACTTTACAGCGAACTTGGAGCGAACGGTTTTTTTCGAACTTTGTGTAGAGATCCCTGACCCTATTAGGAACAACTTTTCACTCCCCGGAAAATCCGGAAAACCCCAAAATTTTCAAGTTTTACCGGCAGCGCCGACATGGGACTCGACTTCGACTGAACAATGGTCGGGGATTTCAAATTTTCGGTCCGTTTTGTGATTTGAACGCCACCCTGCCAAGTTTACGGCTTTGGCTGGCCAAATAATGAGTTTTCCAAGTTTTTCTCAAAATTGGCTCTAAGGATTTTTGTTATTTTTTGTGTGAAGATACCTGACCTTATTAGGAACAACTTTTCCTTTGGCGATTTTCGTTAAAATTCGGCATTCCCAAAAAATCCGGGAAAATCGAAAATTTTGAAGTTTTAAGGATAGATCTGACATGGAATTTGAGTTCGACTAATTAATTATGGGGGGTTTTAAATTTTCGTTCCATTTTCTGATTTCAAGCCAACCCCCCCACCCCGCAAGTTCCCAATGATGCCTTAATCGATTGAAGCTACATCCAGACAGAGCGAAAAAGTGAGTAGTCTCCAATCTAGAATATTTTTTTGTGTGCACAAGGCAGACGTAATACTAATTTTCTTTTTAATGACAATGCAGGCAAGAAAACTATTATCAACCAGACTCTTCCTCCACAAAATCAAAAATTCAGGAAAATCGTAAAACGAAGTTTTCATAAATTGAAACCCGCAAGAAATTAAAAATAAAAGAAAATTACATAGAAATATTATCGGGAAAGGGGGGGGGGGGATGGCATGAATTGTTTGTTTTTGTAATATTACTAATTGAAATATTGACGTCAGCACAGAAGGAGTAACAACCGTGTTTTATGATTAATTATTTTTGCTAGCGGTAAAGATTGATTGTCGATTTGAAAAGTGAAAATTTAAGAGGAATGAATAAGGTTTTATCCGGAAAAATTTGCTTTTAAAACGGAAATCTGTATTTTCAAAGAAAAGAAGAAGGGTTCTAATGGACAAAAACTCTAGCGATGGACAGCGTTCACGCCTCTCGGGTGTCCAATGGAACTTGAACGATTTACTCTTAGACAATCGAATCAACTCGTTTAATCGACTCTAGTCCAGTTCCAACCTGTCAGATAGCCATCATTCCACACCCCTGACCTCATCAACCCAAAAATTCTCGACAAGCAACTTAAGAACAAAAAAAAGAAAAAAGATTAATGGTCGCATTGAAAACCCACTATAAAACGTGATAAAAATACAAAAGCCGAACAGACAAGAGAAACATGTTTAATTAATAACATAAATTAAAAGAAAAAAGGGAAGATAATGGACACGTTTTCCTCACGTCGATAAAAGAAAAAGGAAAACCTTAATGGGATATTGACGATCACATCACGAGTAAAAGAGTTTCCTCTTTAGAAAAACAAGAATATCATTTCATCAAGTCGAGGATTTTTCCTTTTTTAAAACCGTAATTCACTTCAACTATACTAATCATGCTAAGTGGAAGCGAAAAAGAGAAGCCCTTAAATAAATTTAGCTTTCTTCATAGCCAAATAAAAAGCGTGAAAGAGACAGAAATACGATTTCAAGGCAAAATTCCTCGCTTTGAAAAAACACCAAGGACGAAGCAGAGCCAAAGAAAAAGAAGAAGAAAACCTTAATTATATAAAATATACCCGACAGACTTCTAAATTTAGTAATCCCTTTAATACCTTTATTTTTCCTTTAAGTAGTGTCGCTTATTTCCGTATAAAAAGCTCGGCCGGATTTGAAATTTAATGATGCTTAAAATTTTTTCCCTTATCAGCCTCGGGTTTTCAGCTGTTTTTCTTTCTTTTTTTTTTTCTAAATAAAAAGCGTGAAACTTGTTTGATGAAAACTTTTCTGGTTTCAGGCCAAAGTCAAACGCAATATTTTATAAAAAAAAAAACTTTTTTTCCCCAGATTATAATGAGTTGATCTTTTTCTTTCGGCATTGTGGTGTTATTCGTCTCGCGCAAAATTAAAAAAAAAATTTTTTCGCGATCCCGTTCGAATTTTAAAAAACTTTGGAATTCCCTTAAAGCATTTTTTTATCATGTGGAATCAATAGAAAAAGTCAATTTTTCAATAAAGGAATAACTGGTGTAAAATTCCCGAGCACGTGCCTTCGATGTAAAAGTGGATTCACCGACCTTATTGTATAAGAGGAAACGAAGGGGAAAAAATATAGTATTTCAAACGCAAACATATTGTGGATGCTTTTTTTTTCTCTCCTGTCGTTTCGGGAAAATCTTCATCCATTTTTGAATTTCTTTTAAACTCAATATTTCTTTAGAATTCGAGTTAAACATGAAATGTTTGAAGGTGAAGAATATTAAATTTTTGTGAGTTGAGAAATTAAAATAAAATTTTTAAGCTTGCCAAATTCTTTCTTAAGCTAAAAAAAATTCTGGTAAAAATAAAGTTTTTGGTTATGGCAAATTTGGGAAATGTAACCAGTATCATTTTTAATAAAATATTCATTTTGTGATTTTCGGGATAAGTTTTATCCCAGGTCAGAAGGAATCTGTAGCTTATCAAGTTACGGCGCGCCTAAGCTAAAGCAAGACTGTCTAGATACAGTGCAAAGTTTAGCACCCGATGATGAGGACCCTACATTAAAAGAGACTGGCAAACTGTCAGCCATTACAAAAATTATCATGGCGGCTGCCACAAGAAGAATAATGCCAGACATAAGGTTGACAAGCTGCCGGACCACGAGTCTAGCTCCAGATGCAACAAAAATAAACGTTATCGGTGCTTGCCATAATCTGTATGCAACATTTCAGTTTTGTTTTCTAAGCACAACTACAAAAAAATCTACCAGCAAGGTCAATAAACAACCATCTTCACTTCTAACAACATATTTCGCATTCCAAACTTGCCCTTCATTTTGAAAAAAAAAATCCTCGCTCACGGTAAATTTTCAAATTAAATTAATCTCGTTTCCTCTTTTGTAGAAAAAAAAACCACCAACACAGGCGAGAAAGGTTAGCCAGCGCCAAGAGATTCCTCCCTAATTTTTTTTTCTCTCCCAAGTGCTATTCATATTTCCTTCCTATGCAAATTACAACATAATTCTCAAATTAATTATTTTGAATCTTTCGCAGCGATTTAATTACAAAAATATCATAAAATTTTATGCTAGCTCCTCTTGGCTAGATAAAAAGAGAAACCGATTAAAAACTCCCTTATAAAATATTTAAGAAGATATTTTAAGACGTCTCATCCCAAAGTGTTTTCTTGTTCATGTGTATGTGAAATCCACCTGCGCACCCTAAACGTAGGAGCTAAAACACAAAAACCTTATACGACAAAATTAACATGGCAAGTTTCCGCTTAATTACCCAACTCACACATTAGACGAAGGATACTTCACAAAACCTCTCAAAATCTACTCGATCAAATCTTGAAGCTCTCTCTCTCTCCAATGAATCACTTAGATTCTAAGAGAAATGATTACACGTTCAATACGAGAAACGTATCATTGGCAAGGATTTCCTAAGGGACACGAAAAAGCGTAAATTGGCTTTTTAGAACGAGCGAAATGTTTTTTTTTTCCTTCCCCCGATTTCTTTTCAATACTGATTTTCTAATAATTTCAATGGATGCGGCTTGAAATTTAGTTTCATTATTAGTTCCGTGAATTTGAAACATTTGAATACATCCAGTTATAATTTTAATTTTACATTGATCGCATTTTTCTGGGAATCGATAGTGCTGAGTTAAAAGCCTCGAGGTATTTTCCATTGGTTTGTATTCATCATGAGAAAAAGTTCGTTTTGACGTGCTATCTTGAACTTGTCAGGCAATCGACAATTCAATCGAGAAAAATGTATTAAGAGGAATTTTTTATTCGTTTTCTCGTCTGAAGGGGGGGTGAAGGAGCGGGGGAAAAAAGGCTCGCTTGTGTGGGGACAATAAAACTTTGAAGCATGACGTTGCGTCATCTGTTTTTAATGTAATGAAAATAGTACAGCAATATCCTTTTCAGGAAATTAAAATAGTATCAATAGCTGTCAGAGCGATGCGAGTGGAAAATATGGACGGTAATACTTTCAATATTTTCAGTTGATCGTTTTCTTGGAATTTTTTTGCGTCAGCATGTAATTTTCTTTTTATATTTAATGAAACCATATACAGATGCATGTGGCGTGCCGATCAAAATAACAAGTATCGCAGTTAGGAAGAAGTTCCTTAAACATTTTACAGATAGCGTAGGAAATAACATGGCACTGGTCGTGGTCAGGGTGTTTATGGTCGCGGTCTTTTCCAGGAATGACCGCTGGCTGGCGCTGTTAATTTTCAAAGCTCCATCAGTTCCGAATCCGAAGTGGCTGCTAGATGGCGCTAGAATTTTTACTGGTACCAAGGATTTCCGTTAAATGGTGCTATTATTTCTTTTAGTTCCAAGAATGGCCGCTAAATCGCACTAGTACCTCCTTTAGTTCCAAATATTGCCGCTAGATGGCATTAGTGTCTCTATTGGTACCAAGGATTTCCGCTAAATGGCGCTAGTGGTCTCTTTTAGTTCCAAGAATGGCCGCTGGATCGCACTAGTGTCTCCTTCAGTTCCAAAGTTTGCCGGTAGATGGCATTAGTGTGTCTATTGGTACCAAGGATTTCCACTAAATGGCGCTAGTGGTCTCTTTTAGTTTCAAAAATGGCCGCTAGATAGCACTAGTGTCTCTATTAGTTCCAACTATAACCACTAAATGGTCCTCACAAGGCTATTAGATCACAGGACAATCGACAGATGGCAAAAACACAACTAATAATTTGAAAGAAGGTTTCTAGTGCCTCTATTAGTGCCGAGAACGGCCGACAGATGTTTTCGTGAGGCTAATTTTTTTCCCCCAAGGGGTGCATGTATCTGTATACTGTATAGTACATCACATTTCTAATTTATACCACCTGCGGCAAGAAGCCAAAAGGGGTTGTCTGGCTAACATTGCCTACATGCAGTTGTCCATGCCTACATCTAATTTAGTAACAGTAATCTGCTACTGTACATCCCCGACAATAGTTTCCAAAATGTCCGATAGATGACGCTAGGATCGCTATTATCCTCAAAGTTGGCCGCTAGATTTCGCTAGTACTAGCTTCATAGATGGCGCTAGTGCCGCTATCATAGTGCCGGTAGATAGTGCTGTAGTGTTGGTGTTGGTTCCAACGATGACGGATGGATTGCGCTAGCGTCGCTATTAGTTCCTTATATAGCGGCTAGATGACCGAGTAGTAAATTTGTGCCTTATTTTGTTCCTAGAATGACTGCTGATTACGCAAGTCACTAGCACTATTGCGGACATCCTTCCACGGAGCAAGAATTCACATCAATCCCTTCCACATTTGCTCTTTCTTACTTGTGCACAAATTTTTCGAAATTTTCAGTCAACTCATTTCCTTTTTTATGCCGATTTCACCAACTAATTCGACTAGTTTAAGAGCTTTCAGTATGGGCAATTGATAAACTCCCAATCCACCAATAAATCAAGCTCCCATTTTACAACATTCGACTTAACAAAAAAATAAAATATGGCTAATCTTGAAACTAGCTTCAACGAAGATTGTAAATTATATCACTTAAGGGAGAAGGTTATAGAATATTTACTGTGGGAAGTTGGCCATGAATTAATCTCAAACACTCCTAAATTCCCCAAGAGACCGGAAGTGTCATCAAAGAAACTAATTACATGTTTACTCACTTTAACACGACTTTAAAACTTTCCACCTCATAATTTTGTTTTTTAAAAAAAATTAAAAATCAATTTCTCCCGACGAAATATTCACCACCCTTTAAAGTAGTCTAATTTTCATTCGATTCAAGCATTTAAATGTTGTAATATTGAAAAGGGTTATTAGTATTAACCATTAAATCCCTCACAGACCGAAATTCGATTAAACGGCAAACATCGGACAAATGCCAAGTAATCAGTGAACCAAGCAAAAGAGGATTAAAGGCATCGTTTGTTCATAAAACCTTTTCCAGGCGGTTTACAAGAAACGATTAAATCGGTACCCAATAAGATCCACAAACCTTTTCATTCAAACTTAAAATATGATGACCTCAATTAAAAGGAAAGACCTTTATCAAATTCCTGAAATGGCTACTGGAGGATTCTGCACAGTACAGTAACTTTCCATCTTGGCATACCAATTTTCTTGAGGAGATGATGTTCCAGTTAATGGAACTTAGACCTCAGAATATTAAAATATGTTGAAAACAAGACAAAACATGAATTGCGCTAACATGGCCGATAAAACAGATTCTAAAAATAAAATTAAATAAAAATTCTTACCTTAAATTTGGTCCGGCTTTTCTCCTCACAGCATAATGTCTCCTATTGTGAAATGGAGTACACGTGTACGAAGGCCTCCTCCCAGACGAATTCGTCGATAAACTGTTGCGATATCCGGGACTCCAACATTCGGAACTGGGTCTAGAACTATCGGAACCGTATCGAAACCGGCGAACCCGATTAAAATCCGACGGGGATTGCGAACCTAAACTCCGAAAACTTCCGCTTCTGCTGCAACTAGCAATTGCTAACATATTTCTATTTTCCCCGTTTTCATTTTCAAAACTTTCAGTCTCATTCTCGAATTCATTTTCTAATATATTATTGACTTCTATTTCGTAAATGCTTTCGTTAGGATTTTCATCTTCCCAAACGCTGACATGTTCTTCTAGCATTTCCGATAATTTTTCATCGTCCCTCATTCCGTAATCATCGGGAATCGGATTCTTTTCCTCGGCCGGACTTTTATCGGTCGTCGAATCCGATCCCGCGTCCAAAGAGGTATCATTGTCATTCGGGGATTGATCGACGATTATTTCGTCGTTGAAATTTGAAGTAGTCGACTCCAATGTCAATGTCGAGCTGCTTTTCTCGTCTCTTTTAGCCTCCGATAATTGGAATTCTTCTTTCAAGTCTTCGTTTACCATGGAGTCATTTGATATTCTTGAAGGATTAGTAGATAAAGCTTTGGAGAGACTATTTCCTAAATTATTTTCTGAATCCAGTGTGATTATTTATTCATTCTTCGATTTGTGTACTTAGGGTTGTTATCATGGATTATTTTAGGACTTTATGAGCTCTTTAAAACAGATGTCCTTACGTCGTGGCCATTTTCAGCTTTCGTTTTAATAAAGCGATGGTTGAATGTGGGCTTATGTCCGCAGCCTGAAAAAAAAAAAAGAAAAACGATTTAAAACAACGTCTAATAAAATTTAGAAACAAAGGAAAGCAGTAAATGAGAAAAATGTTGTTAATATTGATCATTTAGCGTAAGTTTTTCTATCCCAGCTACTCGATTTAACAACTTAAATGGACTAGACTTAGGCCTGTGCCTGTAATTGACCAGACGGCTTTGGAGTAGCCTTTAATGGCTCCAACTAGCTTTCTTTGGGCTTCAAGCGGCTGTAATAAGCAGCCTTCTGAGGCGTTTAACTGCTCCAATTAATTCTCTTAAGGTCTCTAGCGGCTTCAATGGAGTCTGCTGAGGGCTCTAACTGCTTTAACGTCTGCAATAAGCTTTACTTAGGCCTCCAAGGGTTTCAATGGTATTTACTTATGCCTCTAACCGTTCCAGTGGAGTCTGCTGAGGCCTCTAACGGCTCTAATGAACTTTGTTAGGCCTTCAACAGCTTGAATGGGTTTTACTTAGACTTCTAACGGCTTTAATAAAGTTTTTTTGAGGCATTTAACTGCTTCAATGGACTTTGCTCAGGTCTCTGACGGCTCCTAACAGCTCTGCTTAGCCCTCCAATGGCTTGAATGGAATTGGTCGAGGTCTGCAACTGCTCTAAGAGTTCCAACGGGCGTTGTTGAAGCTTCTAGAGACTCCAATGAGCTTGTCTTAGGCCTCCAAAGGCTCCGCTAGACTTTGCTTAGGCCTCTAACAGCTTCAATAAAATATGCTGAGGCCTGCAACTGTTCTAACGGTTCAAACGAGCCTTGTCAAACTTGTCTCCAATCTTGAGGCTCCGATGAGCTTCTCTTAAGCCTCCAACGGCTCCAGTGGGATTCGCTTGGGTCTCTGTGTGCTCTGCTTAGGCCTCCAATGGCTTCGATGGAATCTGCTGAGGCCTGCAACTGCTCTAACGGTTTCAACGGACCTTGTTGAAGCCTCTAGAGACTCCAATGAGCTTTTCTGAGGCCTCTAACGGCTCCTCTGGAATCTGCTTAGGTCTCTAACGGCTGCAAAGAAGTCTACTGAGGCCTGCAATTGCTCTAACGGTTCCAACGGGCCTTGTTGAAGCCTCTAACTGCTCCTCTGGAATCTGCTTAGGTCTCTAAAGGCTGCAATGAAGTCTACTGAGGCCTGTAACTGCTCTAGTGGTTCATCAAAGGCCTTGTAACAGTTCCAAAGGATTTTGCTCCGGCTTCTAGTGGCTCCAACAGCTTCACTCAGGTGTCAATTTTTTTTTCAGCTTTCCTCAGACCCTATATTCCTCTTTTTAAGTTCAGCACTTAGTTTTTGGCTCGATCGAGCTTAGTTCGTTCTTCGAAGTAATGTTTATAACTCTAGCCCAACTCGCTTAAACGTTTTCGATCCGCCACTGATAAAATAACGACGCTATTAAACCTTATTGAAATCAGATTAAGTTGTGTATGAGACCTAAAACACGCGTAAGCCGCTTTACTCGATGAAGGCAACAGCACGGAGTATTAGACTTCCGGAATGAAAGCAAACACATGTTTTATGAATGTAACTATCACTCCGTCAGATCCTACGCGCGAAATCATCAAGGAAACTTTGATTCTCTTTCTTCTTTTCACCGCGGGCTATTTTTATATACTTTTTAGAGCGGTTTGATTCAAGCGAGGAAAATCCCTTACCGATATTAAACTTTCTTTTTTTTTTTTTTACTTAAGAAGAAATATTTTTATCTTACTAGTGAAAAAGTTTTCAGGGGGAAGGAAAGATTTTTTTTTCCCTTTCCTCCTTTGAAACTCATTCAAAAGTAAGTTAAATATTCATGAGATAGCGTCTTTCCTATTATCTTTTACGTTGATCCAAAATAAACAATTTTCTCGCCTTGATCAGGGGAATTCGAATATAATACGTGTTTAATGGGCAAAGGCGTGAGGGCGCAGATCCGGAAAATATGGGTGGAAGGTGAGTAAAGTAGCAGAGGCAAGAAAGATATTTTGGGCGTGAATAAGAAACCATGGGACACCAGGGCCAGCAACAGCAGCAGAAGAAAAGAGGATATCCAAATTCTTTTTCCCAAGATTTTGGCACTTAAAACAATTAGAACATTAGACTTGAGCGAATTGCGGCCACAGAATAATGTCAAAGGCACCTGCAACTGGAATGCCAGGGCTAACAGGCATTCATTTAACAGACAAGTACTAAAGCAACTGCATTAAAAAACTTTAACAAGTATGAAAATCCAGACGAGCAATTCCGAAAAAATAAAATATCTTGCAACTCTAAAACTTTATAAAATAAAAGGGGCTTATCCTTTCAAAGTATTGATGATTTATTTCAAAGAAACTAAAACATAATTACAATATAATTCCATTCGCTGCTGCGAAAACGAGTGTGAAATAATATAGCGATATTAAACCAATAAAAAAAAGCCACGGCGAAGGCGAAAAAAAAAAAAATAAACGACTTTCAACTGACTCAACCCCATAAATTTTAATTTCTTCCTTTTATTTCATGGTAAGTAGGTAATCTTAAATTATCCATAACCCCGGAAAAAAACGTCAGATCCTTTTACACTGAATTACAGCTGAAGGATTAAAATAAAGTTCACCTGGATAATTAATTACCCTTGAAATTGATGACGTTTCTTATAAAAAAAAATCTTGTGATGACTAGTGCAAAACTATTTTATTTTATAATTCTCCTTTTTTCGAAAGCCAATGCCCTAAAAGCTTTTTTTAGAAATGATCTTTCTCAAACTTGTCAGCAAGGAAAAATATGAAATACGATTTCTTAAGACTTACAAAAATTCCTTCGAGCGAATAATAACTCGAAACGGGTTCAAAAGACGCACTGTGGGGAAAAGGGTAAGGGGGAAACTTTATTTATTTTTCAAAATCGGATTTTAGAAAATAATGTAACCCAATCTGCCAAAGAAATAAAAAAAAAATATATATATACCTTAAAAAAAGTTATCTTTTTTTTTTTATGCGATTACGGTTTAAGTCACATTTCGGTTTTTTTTAGTGTATTTATAAAAAAAAAATTGATTTTACATCAGGAGCGTTTTTTGATTTGACAGTGAAGAAAAAAGGAATTTGTAGCGTTGTTAAAAGGAAATGGGAAAAAATAAACAACTCAGTTAAGATAACAAAAAATCTGCTTATTTTCTTGTTTTTTCTTTTCGTCCAAAAGGCTTAGGCAGTTTGAGGATGGCTCTGTCTCATCTAAGCTTTATGAAGAAGCTTTACGTATTTATTCCAATTCCATTAGCTCTGCAGGACTTTTAAGTTTCGAACTCGTTTTTTTTCTGGTAATAAATTTCCAAACTGATCGCTAGCTATGCGCTTTTTAGGTCTAAAAAAATCTTTAAGCTTATAAAAACTCTTAACTCCTGCGACTAAGAAAATTAGATTCGTCGAATGAGCCCGAACTAAGAATTCTAGAGCTAAGAGAAAACTGAGCGAAGTCAAACAAAGATTGAAGCACCCAGGAAGACATTAAAAAACAAAGCCAACTTATCAGAAGAATCAGACCCGAGCCAAGTCGGCTGAAGCCAAGAGAATTTGAGACTATCGATCTCGGTAAGAGCCACAAATGAAACACTAGAGGTTCCAGCTTGGTCATTAGAGGCATTAGGCCAGATAATGCCATTTGATTTTTTCTTTTCTGTTATTTTTCCAAAGACTAAGTTCTAGCATCTGAACTCAAACAAAATATTGTCCTTCTTATTGTTCCGTTTCAGTCTCCCACTTTTCGGAGTCCATCCTAGTGTATTAAGCTGAAGCCCTTAGCATTTATTTTCAGCCTATTTACGTTTCATTAGCAGGTAAAAAAAAATCCGATAAAAAAATATTTTTCCAATATTGAAATCTATAAAATTTACAGTGTCTGGAATTAAATCCACAGGGATATAAATAAAAGTTTGAGTTCTTCCACCCTTTACCCCTCCCAGGCGAGCCGTTATACAGACTATTTGGATATTAATCTGTGACCCAGTTTAATTTTTATTACATACGCTCATAAAATTTGATCTCGTTCTGCTATGTTTGAAGCTCCTCATTTAATTTCCTGATTTTAACGAAGTCTATCGTTAAGCCCCGAGTATTCTTTCGTATTTTTCCAGTTTTATACACAATTTTATTTTTTCAAGGAATGAGAAAAAATCGCAAATCGATTCAATATTTATAAAGGGGTTATTCGCTGACATTTTTTTTTTCCATTTCTATAAGTAGATAATAATATTGAGTTTTTTCCCCGCAGTAAGTAAATAAAAAAAAAAAAAAAAAAAGGAAGACAATTTTTAGATGTTTATAAAGCTATAAAGTTCGTGTCTTTACCCCGCAACGTGTTTGAAATTGCGTATTTTTGTAGTTTTAAGGCCAACAAATCAACAAAATTAAATATTTCCATCCGGAGGCAGCTCTATATCTTTCGGAAATTGCGGGGGATGAAATTACGGTTTTCACAATGATAATATAAAGAAGAGTCTCGGTCTCAAAAGCAGTAAAAGCTGGTTGTAGAGGTTTTTGACGAGATTAGTTTTAAATGGTTGTTTGCAAGTTAAATGGGATTCAGGGCTTATGGCAAAGCACTTATACCTATTAAGAGTTTTCTGATTAGCTAGTTATTCCTTATCGAAACATGGTTGCGTGTTGCAATTTCACACGATCGAACTTTTTTTCTGGGTTCGTATGTTTCTGTTCCGGAGAAGATCGCGAGAGAGATAAAGCACACTCAAGGTGGAGGGTACTCTAGCATCAAAATCTAAACCTTCAACATGCTAAATAAGAGTATTGGGCATGAAGTGCTCACACTAAAAAATATAAGTGTAAGAAATGAGAAAATTGTTTAGTTGCCAGTTCAATAGCTGAAGGATGCTGTTCTAATTTATCAGGATGAGTTGAACCATTTGAATGAAAAAAATTTTGTCTCTGGGAACTGACCAAAATTTCAAGTTTTGTAAAAAAAATGGTCCTCAATTTTTACAAAATGCGATTTACAAAATTTTTGTACATAAATTATCATAAGGATTTATTTTTTCACTGACTAAAATGCGAGTACCTGGCACACTCAAATGAGGAAGCCGCCAGGTACTTGGTGTTGCTTTGAAAATCCGCCGATGAGAAAAAAATTTCAAGTTTGAACCTTCCACAAAAGTCTGATCAACAAAATTAAATTCCTGGATATAAAAATTTTCAGGAATCGGATAGAACTCTTTTTCAGTAAAAAAAAGACCTGCACTCGCCTCTCAACTCAAATCATAACCTTTAGAACACTCCCACTATTTCCATCATGCTGAAAGGTTTGACGAATCAAAAGAATCTCCTCACCCGTGCTTAGAAAATTAAATGAGCGGGAAATGCTCTCTCCAAATCGCCACGTAATCATAAACAAACAATCAAAACGAGAATAATAAATCAAAACAATGATAACTGCATAGCGGCACGCAAAACTCTAAAAATAACATCCCGGCAAGTCCGCTCGGCCAAGTAGACGACATGTTGGTGACTGTCCAACATATTTTCGTAATTATGTGAATCCTTTAAATTTTTCCCCCGTAATATTGTATAAAATTTACACCAGATACCCTCGAATTTTTTTTTATAGTTCTATAAAATGCACCAATCATTTTAGATTATTATTCCCCAAACTGCATGAAATATTATTCCAAGAAAACTCATCCTCATGTCTCACGCATGAAACATAAATTTCTTAGAAGTTTAATCAAGAGCTTTTTCTTTATTAGGTTACTCCAGGCTGATGTATGTTTTAAAGTAATAAAAGGCGTAATCATTGACAGGGAAAAACTTTTTTTTTGGATTATTTTATTCCGAGAAAAAGAATTTATTAGATGAGCTCTTACGGTTCACGGAAATCAAGACAAGAAAGATAAAGAAAATTAAGTAGAGTCATTTTTTTTTTTACGGAAGAAAGTAAACAGTGACATTTTTTATGAATGTCTACGGGCAAAAAATAGCAAATACGAACTAAAAAATACTAATGGCAGTAACAGTGAATTCAGGGTGAATGGCGAATTTTATAATTTTGGCAAGTTATCGGGTTTATATATTTAAGCTGGCCTTGAACTTACACGTGAAAATAATTAAAATTAGGAAGATATTTAGTAGATTTAAATTAAAAGTTTTCTTCTTAGTTTGGCAGTTTGCAAAAAGATGGAAGAACGTGCTTCTTAAGTTTTTCACCGAACAGCTAAAAAGAATTTCAGAAAGTCCGAACTTGCATGCTCAAAATCGAATCACCGATGGGTGAAGACCCTTTGAAACTACAGTGTTAACTCGGATTTGATTCTTATAACAAACAACACCTGCCCATCAATTGTTTGAAAAAGAAAATAGAACACTTCATACATTCTAGTGTAAAAATAACGGGAACATATGACATTGTGACTGACAGGATAATACAACGGAAGTCATTGGGTGGTCATTTCTTTTGAGCTTTCCTCTAGGATAGCGCAACCCGCTTCTAATTTAAGATTTCAGCCAGTGGCGGATTGGAAAAGCTGAAATTAGAGCTCAGGCTTACGTAGTCCTCAAGGAGGGAAATGTTCGGGTCGATTTAAAGGGGAGAAAATTGGTTTGGCGATGCCGAACTAAATTTTTACCGAGCTTCATGGCAATGAAATAGTTATTTTTAAAAAAGCGTTTGGCTGTAGTTACGCTCCTGCGGTTTTTTAAAACGTAAACAAAATTAAGGTTTTTGTTGCGGTTACATTATTCCAAAAGTTTTGAAAGCTAAATTACTGAGAAACATTGAAATGTGATAAGTACGAAGTGTCCGAGGGATGAAACATTCATGATTAATGACATCTTTCTCCCGCCGTGGTTACATTACTCCGAAATTCGGATAGAAAACCTTCAAAATTCTCAATCTATGCTCTGATAAGCTACAAAATTCTTCCTACATTTTAGAATTACCCATATGACGTCATATAGTTTATCATAAAACAGTGCAAATACCTTCGAATTAAACAGCCTAACAGCAAGCGTCTGCAATCCATGGTCGACTAGAGCTTTGGGTAGTTTACTTCTTCTGCTACATATTCATTAACGTATTCAAGGTCATAGGGCTTATAAGTTTGAGATTTATTCTTCTGCTAGTTCTACTGTCAGATATTCTTCAGCTTCTCTGATGAAGTTTTTCTCAAAACTTACCTGAAACAAAAAAAAAATATTATTAAAACAAATTATCATGATATTTTGGTAACAAATTCCATCTTAATGTTAGCAGCCATGAAAACCCTAAAAAAGCTTCCAATCCGCAACTGTTTCTTCCTATCGGCATTTCTCTTCAGAATTATGCCACAATTATTTTTTATCGTTTCACGACTATTTACGATATCGCTTGTTACCTTCAAGGCAACCACTTTTTATTCAACAAATTCCATCTTGCCCTTGGAATTAAATTGGAAACATTTCAAATCTCCAAATTTCGATTTTTACAAGATTAAAACCGATCGATCAATTTTTTTCCCTCACAAAAATTCAGTGCTCTTAAAAACACGAATTTTTTTTCGGGGCTTAAAGATCCATAACATCAAGAGCTTTAAAAAAAAAAAAAGATAAAAAAATGATTGATCACTCTTAACATATCGAAGCTAAGGATTTTTCATATCCTCCCGACTTAATGGAACGACCAAAATACATAAAAAAAAATAAAAAGTTTACCAGACGACCTTCCAGTTGAAAAAATTTCAAGTTGAAAAGAAAAAAAAATTCTCCGTCAAAGTTTAACCGATGTTTATTCAGTTCATTACACGGAAGATTTCCCGGTTAATGTTATGCGCGTTATTTGCTATTTTAAATTCTAAAAGTGTTTCGACCCCATTTGCAAAAAAAAAATTTCAACTCCGCGAAAATTCATTCCGAAAGTATCTAACCCTTTCACACCGCCACAATATTCAAATCAAAAGCCCACATACATTAAAGGAATAAGTCTACGACAGAAATGGCATAATTGTGAATGGCATAATGGCAAAGCGTGTTCGCTTTGAAATGCTAAAATAACTCAGTTATTACGCAACAGCGATCGGTTACGCTCAGTAGACAATTTGCTTTTGGATGCGCAACAATATTCATAATTGAAATCCCTACATTTGTATATTGACATTTATAACCTGGATATTCGTTACAAGTTTGACAACCTTTTCAAAATTAATTTTAAATTTTCCACTGGAAATATCATTTCTTCCAATTTTTTTTTTCCTTTTTGGTGCCCACGCTTTTTTCTTTTTTTATAACTTCCATCAATTTATGTTTACTTCCGGCGCGTTTTCTTATTTCCCTTCATTTTTCTTAATATCTCAATAGATTTAAAAAAAATAAAATAAAGGAAGAGAAAGGGGGGTTTTTTTTCCTGCGCAGTTGTTAGTTCAACAGGAAAGAACTTATTTCCTGCTTAGGTAAAACCTTACTCTTCCAACAAAGTAAAGTTTTCCACGGGAAATAGGAAGAAGGTTTTGAAAATTTAAGAAAACTTTTCCAAACTATTTGCGACACTTATCAAAGCCAAACTCTGCCACAAGTAGTTGATTTGATTTATATTCACTCCTGGAAGAATTTTCTCAACTTCCTGTAACCAATCTCTGGTATTATTAACCTTTTAAAAAAGTTTCGGCGTTGAAAAATTTTATAATAAGAAGCATCTTCGCTTTTGCTGTGTAAATTTTGGCAAAAAAACCAACAACCAGACGATAAATAACATCGTTTAAAAATTTAAGTCTTTCGTGTCAGTGAAAGATAATAAAAAACCCAGTTGTTTTCGTTTCATGCAGTTTTACATTAAAGTCCGGCTGCTTTGTTGCGGTTTAGTTAACTGTGGTCAGTTTAAAATGGTTTTGAATGAAACGCACTCGTGACTTTTGTTAAAATTTCTCGTTATTGTTCTTCTGTGAAAACGATTACAAGGATGTGGCTTCACTTTGATCTTTTATATCAATTAAGTACTTCTCTTCTCTAAAATTTGACAGCAAGAGAATGATTGGTTAAATAGCAAATATTGGTTCTAATCACTCAAAAATTGAACATCTTAGAGCTCAGGAACATTGTCACCAAAGCAAATTGCCGCTTAATGAACGGACCAAGGCTCCTTTTCTGTTGGAGCCTGCGAGCTTTTTAAGGCAATTTCAGAGTCTTCATCCCAATGGGAAATATACAATCGAAATATTTTTAAATCAATACTTTGAAATATTTTGAAAATATTTTAAAACATTTGTGAAATATTATACAAATATTTAGTGAAACCGAATCAAATATTAATATTTTGAAATATTTTGAAAAATTAATATTTTGAAATATTTTGAAAAATTAATATTTTGAAATATTTTGAAAATATTATGTAAATATTGTATCACTCAAATATTTGAAAGGGTTTCACCAAATATTTGTAAAATATTTTTATTAGGCATTCCCCATTGAAGTAGATTTCAACTGAGACCTAAAAAACGTCCTTGCTAAAATTAAAAACTTAATAAAAATTACCCAAAACTCCAATCCATCATCCAAAACGCGCCATAACCAAGAAACTCACCCGGGAAACCCGCGTTTTTTTTTTTTAAAAAAATTCACTTTTAAAATTTCTTGAGATATGCAAAACGCTAAACTTTCTAATATTACATTCACAATACATCAAAACTTTATGAAAAACTGTGATGTTTTGATATATCTCGACATTTCATTGTAACTTCCTGTTAAATAAATTCCAACACTCTTTCATCAACCTCAGCTTCTTTTTTTGACAAGCATTTTGGTTGAAAAATATTTCCAAGGAAAAAAAAAACCCCTAAAAATTGTATTTATTTTTCATCAGCAACTTAGTTTTTATAAATCAGAATCTTTTTTTCCTCTCCCTTTTAACTTTATCTCCGTCCTTTCTATATCCCAAGTCTTAAAAGCCAATCAAAACAGAAATGTCAACTAAGTTATACAATCGTTCGACCTTCTTTACAAGATCTTTTCAACTTTGATTGCCTTCAGTTGTAGCTTATATCCCGTACATTGTGATTAGCGGAAAAAACTTCACTAGCAGAGCTTTTTCCCGAAAAGTTACAAATTTTCTTATAAAGTTTTTCTTCTCTTCTCGCTCTGCTGACAATGAAATATTGCCCAAGCGTATCTTTGAAAACTATTCATGGCTGCGCCTCGTTACTTTTAAACGCCATCAACCCCCTTTTTGCCTTTTAACTCACCCGACCCAACTTTATCATCCTAACACGCGAATGTTTTCATATTCCCTATTGCATATTCAATCTCAAAAACCTTAACGCCTACAGTGTTCATCATTCCCTTCCGCCCCAATTCGAATGCAGAAAACTTTTCTTATATTCTCCCACTCGCGTCTACATCAACATGGCATTAAGTGATTCTCCAACATTGTCCTCTTTATCTATTTTTATCTCTCGAAATGACCCTTATTACTTCAAGACAAACGGAACAAACGATTCGTTCTTTCAACATAATCACAAAGTTCTTTTTTCTGCTGTAAATTTTCCGAATATATCCTGGGCTATCTCTAGCTCTCACTTCCTAAATTCATAACTCAGCGGATTCTCTCTAGGTCGAGACGTGATTTACCATGTCCGAGGGCCGATGAGTAATTACGGCAAAGTAGAGATAAGTCGTTAGTGAGATTATAAGCCTGATGATTGCCTTTTCCTAGAGTGGACAAGTAGATAATTAACGCGGTTACTATCTTATTGCTGGAATATTTCAAAAAGTCACGTAACGTTCATTATCCGCATGTAAAATATTTTTCCCCGGTTGAAAATAATCCCAAAGGGTCACGAGTTTGAGTTCAATTTGTTTTAAAAAAAAAAAAATAGGAAAAAATAAACAAACTTTGATTTTCCCTTCAACAAAATAAGATTTCAAAGAGACAGTATTTCCGAGAAGGTTTTCTCATCTTTTTTTTTTTCCTTCTAATTTTCTTACAATGAAAAATAAATTGCAAATCGAGTTTGAATTACATCGACTGACACGTATCACAGCTTCTAATTCGACGGGGAAATAATTGAAGAGCCCTTATTTTAAAATCCTTTTTTTTTACAAGAATAATTTAATAGGATAAATTGGAGATCTTTCATGTTAATAAGGACAATTAACTTGAAAAATGATTTGGTGTAGGAATCTAATTTTCCCGGAAATGATTGTTCTCAAAAGCGAGGGAAAAGTCTCAGGGTAGGACTGAATGAAAATAAACGACTTGTTTTTCGATTCCTGTTTCCATATTTTCAAATTATTCTTCTGGTTTTATGCGGCAGAGATTACGTCATAAGAATCGTCATCAATTGGCTCATTACGCAGTAAAAAAAATCAAATTCATCAAAAACCTAAAATTCCATATCACGTCTCGCAAGCTTAAAACCAGAGAAACATATTATCCATCAATCAAAACTCATCTTTATCCTCTCCCGTTAAATCTTCCGAGTCGTTGAAAAGCAAATAAAAAAAAGATCATGTTCCACGTTCCACGAAGCGTTTACATTCGCTACGCTAATTTTCCGACTGTCAAGTAATGCTTGTAAAGTGAAATAACTTTTACCGGGATATCCTATCTTGGATTTCAAGCCAAAAGTATCTGCGGAATCTTCTTTCTACCTTGTTGCCTTTGAATAATACAGTAGTTTAACAAAATTTTCAATCCCTTTACCTTTATTTTTTATTCACATTTTAAACATCAGGTGAAAATTTTGTATTCACGCTTGAAATTGCTTTTTCTGGTTAAGTGTGGTGGAAATTCAAGCTTCCACCTTCTATTTTTCAGAAAATAACTTCATAATTTTTTTTTATAAAATAATAATTATCTCTTTAAAAAAAAAAAAATGTAACAAGAGAAAATCCGGATTTTTTGTCTTTGTAAATCTGTGAAAATCGAGACTTAAAAAGAGAATCTTTTGTGCTTCGCATGTTCTTCAAAAGAGTTATTTTGAACTTTATTCCTTGAATATAAGGGATGAAAAAGTGAAAAAAGGCAGTGGGGGAAAAAAAATTGAATCATAATTGTTGATTGTGGGTTCGTTGTGTTATAAAAGTCAATACTTCCCTTCGGGGGGAAAATTATTTAACAAATTTGAAAACTGTTTATTAAAAATTAATTCCTGAACCGGGTAACTGCTTCGGAATTAAGGTCAGGGGAAAATCCAGGGATGTAAATTATGACGATAAAAAAAAAAGCTTTTATAAAAATAATTTTTTGCAGTTATTAAAAAGTTGGATTTATAATTTTTTTTTTTTTTTAAAGAAGCGAATTAAAAGAAAGAATACTTTGTAACCTTGAAAATTCATTGAAAAGAGTAATTAATACAAAGTGTTTTCATTTCATGCAAATGGATCTCAACTAATATTCATTAACGAGTTCACTTTTAATGGATAAATTTATTCTCAGGAAGAAGGAAAAAATGTTTATCTGAGGTTTAAGAAGATAATTAGGGGATCAAGTGGAGAAATATCTGGAGAGTAAGTTACGTGGCGCGAAACCAGGAAAGGAATGATCAGAAATCTCCAGATATAATCTCAAAATAGGAAGCAACAATCACACATAGGAAGTCTTTTTTTGGCCACTACATTCATTTATGAATTTTTCAAGACCAAAAACAATTGCCGGCCTCAGAACGTTCAGACTCAAACTGTATTTTTTAACCTTCTGGCTGAAACTCAACATTCCACACAAAACAGGAGATGAGTAAAGAACGACAAAAAATAAAGCCAACATTTCCAAACGAAAAGAAAAATATTAACGATTCAGAAAAACTCCCCACAACAATCTCACGCTCGATGATTTCTATTAAAAAGACAAGAGCAAAAAACCGAAAAATGACGAAAGTCAAGCAGGCGAGAAATTCTTCGATATTAGAATTCCGAATCACCTTTACCATTTAGATATTAATTTCTCCTCGATTAACCGTCACCCGGTTTCCCGGTTTTTTTTTTTTTACCCCACACTCGGAAAAATATTTCCTGCGTTAGTTTTCTATTTCAAGGAAAAGGAGATTTTACCTTTAGCACGGGATAAACATGTCCCATGTAGAAGGAAATAAAGGGGTTCTGATGGACAGACACTTGACACGATCGAAACCCGTCGGCTTTATTTTCGATAGCAGAGCTTTATCTGAAAGGGAAAACTTGGGGCATCTTCTGATAAATCGATGTTCGACATTTAGAGGACGATGTTTGTCACCTCAATTTGTCTCGCCTGATTTAGGCTTTCAGGAAGGAGAATAAAAAGCTTTTGTGGGTAAAATTGAGCTCCTGACATGGATTTCTTTTAGCACTATCATCAACTTACTTTCTCACACATGGAAAAACAACGTCTCATCCAAAGTTCAAGGCCGAAATCAATACGTATGCCGCAACAAATCTTTTAAAAAAAATTCATTTAAAAAAAACTTCTTATCTTAATCAAAACTCCATTTCAAAATTGATTTCGTATTCTTTTCCTGCCGCCTTTTCTTTGATTACTCTACAAAGTCCGACGAAGAAAGCTTCCTACCCCATTAAAAAAAGTTTTTTCCTTTGCGAATATATATTTAATGAAACGTTCAAAGAAACTGACTAATAACCATTGCTCAGATTTCTTAGATAGCACTCAAACGATTCATATCTTAATGGTTGTCACTAGGATAATGGCTGAAAGTTCCTCACTCGCCCTAGAAAAGAAAAAAACATTTTTTTTAAAGAAAAGGACGTGGGCGAGAGAGAAAGGAATAAAGACGTGAATTTTTTTTTCCTTTTCTGCGAAATTCAAATTTATTTTGAGATTACGTATATCTTCTTCCATTTTGACAAGAGTTTTCTTCATGAAATATTTAATGCATGAAGATGTAATATGAAGGTAACGTACGTGCTCTGTTTAGTATTTATCTTATCGCTTTCGTTTACCGAGAGGGAAAGAAAAATATATGTAATGATGTAATTTTATCGGTTTATACGGTCGGATTATTTCAACTGCCTCATTGATTTCGAATCAAAACCGAAATATCTTCCCCTTTATTCGAACATTCGTCCAAGATTTCAACATTTTCGCTTTAGCGAAATTATTAAAATAATTAACAATCTTTTCGTTATAAAACGATTTAGAAACAAGTTTATTATTGAATCAGTTTGCATAATGCTAAAATCATCATTATCATGATTCAATTTCTTCTTTCATCTTTATTGTCCCAAAAATAAATAAAAAAAATTTGAAATCAAAAAACGTGATTCTTAAAAAGTCTCTTCACGATTTCCATTTAATTTTTTCTTCAATCTCACAGGAAAAAATCACTGAATGTTTTATTAATTAAATTTCCTTGCCATGGATTTTTGTAACCTTCGAAAATTCGCGTTTAAAGTGTTATAAATTAATATTTAAAATTATAAAAATATTTTTTCCTGGTATTTTAATACGCTTTCATCAAAACTGTGAAATAACAAGAAGTTAATAAATCTGGCAGGATTCCAAACGTTCATTTATACATTAATCAAGATTATCATATTTATAACTGTTAAAAACTTTGGAAAAATATTTATTTTAAAAATCTAAACGGTATCTTTCATTCATTAAATATTGCTAAGAATTTTGAATTCGAGATAAATGGTTTACTTAAAGGAGGATAGTCATCTGAAAACCTGAATAGGTTTTTTTGAGAGATTATATCCAGACTTTAAAAAGATGAATTAAACAAAATTTGCAGATATTTATCTAATAAGGAAATGTCAAGACTCTCGGATTTATTCATTCACCGCCAGGAAAATAAAACGAACAAAAAGCAGTGGCACCAGAATCGCTAGAATAGCCCTAAAAGTCTCAATTGCAACGACTGAAAGGTTAAAGGAGGTCTCATTGCAGAAGTCTCCCCGTTACTAAAAGAGTCTGACTTAGAAATCTTAATCGACTTTTTCGACTGGCTCCTAGAGTTTCTTCTTTCAATAGCTCCTCAATGAGTAAAATCTGCAACTACTCATGGGTCCTAGAAGTTCCCATTAGGCTACTATTGATTTCTCAGCATTCTTCAGTTATTACTTATTGCCTGAGGAATTTTTTTCGCTGCTACTGGTTAACTCAGGAATTTCCGTTGCCACTGTCCATAGGCTGCAGTGCCCATTTCCCAATTACACTGCCTCCTGCATCAATGTAAGCAGTCAGAACAAATAACTTTACAGAGCCTGAAGCTTTACCGCCGCATCGCAGATTCCTTTGCAGACGGCTCTATCATGGCAGGTGGCCCGCCAGTCGGGGACCCGCATCCTTCGATACATTGTCCTCCCAACGAAGCCGCGGTCTACCCTGATGTCTTGGACTTGAAGGGTGTCGATCAAGGACCTGCCTTATCGTCCAGCTCGAGCTACATGTTCTGCTCACTGAAGCAGACGTACCTTGATCATACTAATGATCAGCAGCTGTCCCGTGAGCCTCTGGATCTCTTTATTCGAGCTCATCCTTAAAAGCTACATCACCGGGTCCCTCTTTGGCCCCAATTTAACACCTTATTTTCGAAGACCCACAACCTCTCCTGAGCGTCAGATTCCATGATTCACAGCCATAAATAATCGCTGGGCTTATGACTTCGTACCTCTTTTAACTAATCAGCTAAAATTGAAGATTTTTCAAGCTAAAACCTAAAATAATGTTTTCACTTTCCGCCAAAAAAAGAACACCCATCACATCCGATTTTACTATTCGCGAGACTAAAGCCCATTCCTCATAAAACAATGTCATTTTATATTATTATAAGTTAGATGGGTTATAAATAAACAAGGACACTAAAGGGAAAATCCTCTCGTGGGAAAATGCCATATAAATACATTTTCCATCGGATATTCTCTCGACTATTATACATTTCCAATAGCTAAAAAATTCACAACTGTCAGATTTTCCCAAACATAACATCTCGTTGAAAACAATTTTCTTTTTCCATGTAATTTCCTCATATCTTAAAAAAAAAAATTCACAATCCACGTGAATGAATGAATGAGAATGAAACGTGTAATAAAGAGAGAATGTTTTTTTCACTTCAAAGCATCTCATCCTTTTATTTTTTTCTGAATCAACGCTAACAAAAAATATCCGGGGAATCATGATGTATTAAAACGCTTTTCACATTATAGACTTAAGCTCAGGTCTTTTTTTTTTTCGAAAAAAAAAAAAATCCACCCACTTAATGAAAAAAAAAAAATATCTTTCAGAGGAAAGAAATAAATAAAAAAAAATATGATTGAACTCCAGTTCATTTTTCAAAATAATATCAACCTACGTGTACGCTTTATTCGAACTGACTGCTGCTGATTTGATATTTTCAAAAAGTTGGCAGTAAAAGCGAAAAATTACAAATGAAAACGAGCCGATGTCATATTGCTTTTTATCGACCTCTCAGTTCCCTTTTTACATATTTTGCCCACGGTATAGTTCCTTTGTTTTCATTTTTTTAATTTTAAAATATTCAATAATTAAAAGCTAAAAAAAATTATTTATAAAAAGAAAAACTCAATTTGAGCTAATCATTGGCTCAAACCACCAAAAAAAATTAATGTTATTTTATCTTTGAATTAATTGTGTTCGTTTTTTCCCATGAACAAATTCAATATTTACATTTCGTTAAATTGCAAAATAGAAAACATTATTTGAACTAATGCGCACATCATTTGCATAAAACTGAGTTCGGTCATTAAAATAATTTTCATTATCGAAAAGCATTCACGGCACTTTACACCCGACGCCATTTTTATTTCCACGATAACTCAAAACAAATATTTCAAGTCTCTTTATTTCACGGATATCTGAAACCGTCAAAAGAATGCAACACTGAGCAAGAATGACCGTACAAATGGATTCTCACTGAACCGAAAAGAACAATTTTAAAAAGCTTTTTGGGTTAATTTTAACAAACTTCCGATGAAAGCCGATTATTTGAAAAGAAATGTTTTCGTTTCGTTTCTTCTGGAAATGATAAAAAAAAAGGGGTATTCCACCGCAGAAGAAGATTACAGGATTGTACAGGATTTCAAATACAAAAAATGCAAATTTTTCTTTTAATGAAAAGGAAAGAAAATATTTAAAAAATTGAACAGAAACGAGGGTCAAACAAAATCTCAGCTCATGTTAAGATTATCCACTGGAAATTATCAATTTAAAGTTAAGAAGACAAGCGACCGCTATACCAGGTTTCTCGAGTTAGCAATGATGAAACTGAAACTTGTTAATTATAAAGTTTGTTTGGTTATGATATATCGGGCAGCAAAGATGTCGTTCGGTTTTCATTATTTCAAACGTAACTTTCGTTGTTATTGCGATGTAATAATTCAAAAAGTTGATGCGTGCTAAGGGGTAAAGTTGGAAGATGAGAGTTTCCAAGAAAGTGGAGTAGAGATTTGATAAAAATATCAACTAAGTTTTTTCTTTTTTTTAATTTTAATGAAGAAGCATATTGCTTGCTAAGGATGTTTTTAATGGAAATAGTATTTCAAGATAAGATTAAGTTCTAAATGCAGTAAGTAAAGTTCAAGGTTGCTAACTGAAAGGCCACCACGCTGATTTTTACAAGGCGCAGAAGGCAATCCGCAATCAGCCCCCGGACTAGTTATTGAGAAATAAGTATGAAGGGTCCAGAAAAGCAGGGGTAGTAAAAGATTGTCACAATTTTTGAGGGCTCAGTTTCTCCGGCGCAATCAGGGTAGGATTGTGTTGAGAGTGGGGCAGCGGAGGATCTGAATTGTTTGGACAACGGTGGCGCACAAAGTCTTTGTAAATAGGACTACTACCATTCGGGGTCTGTAAATTGCGCCAATGGTCAGATTTTTCCCGAACCCCACATGTAAATTGCGCCGATCAAAATTTGTTATTAAATTATTGCTATGTAAATTGCGCCGAGCGTCATTTGACCACCCCTTTAGTAAACAGGTATACATTGCGCCGTTACTAAATTAGGATTTTTCAATTTACAGATTTATTTACTTACATTTATTTATTAAGAATCACTGAATTTCACTGAATTGATAACATACAATTTTCACAAACTGAAGTCTGCTAATTTCCTTTTTGGATTACCGAAATTGATGAAGGCAAGTTTATAGTAGCGTTATTCTTGGATTTCCGGCGCGCTTTTGAGACAGTTAAAAGAGATTTATTACTCCAAAAGCTTCAGTACTTGGGCATTGAAGGAACGGTGATTAAATGGTTCAGCAGTTATCTTACAAATAGAAGGCAGCGAGTGCGTTTTGATGTGCTTTCCGATCTCGAAACAACGACCTATGGAGTGCCTCAAGGAGCAGTGTTGGGGCCTATGCTCTTTCTTATTTACATAAATGATATTTTATTATTTTACTCCGCAAGCGCAATTTACATGTTTACGATTTAAACATTAAAATGACCATCGGCGCAATTTACATGTGGGGGAAAAAGAAATTATTTTTAACCTGGACTAAAAGTGACCGTTCGGCGCAACTTACATACCATCCTACCATTCACCAAGACGCACGGCCAGCGTGGTGTCTTATGGCCAACAACCTCTCCTTCGCGCGAACGGAATAAACCAACCAAAAACAAACACACAAAGAAAAATAAATCGACTTAAGTCTAAAATTACATTAAAAAATGAACTGTCTCCATTTTTGTCTCGGCTTAATTACAAGATAAATTATCTTTGTTGTCCTCTTTTTTGCCTGTCGTTTAGAAGCGCTTGGGCACTTGTTAAAAAATTCTAACACGCATAATTGTCATGTGGTTATAATGGTTATGAGCTACGAAACAGTAAAACACAGAATTTTCACTTAATTAACAAAAGGAGAATGCGACGTTTTAAAACAACATATAACATCATCATTACTAATTCCACGAAATTTTCAAATTTCGCATTTTATCTTTCATTCGTTTCCTCCGTTTTTTATTATTTTCGTTTTTTTAAACACACAACCTCTTATCGATGAAATATTTTCTCGGGAAAAAAATATTCCGCAAGAAAGGTTTTGAATGACCTTGGCTCGATTTTATATCGGTTTTCAAATTCGATACGAATCAATGCCAATGCGTTTTGACAATAACTTGCTTTTTCCGCTCACGTGTTGAAAGGATTTTATGCTTTCCTTTCATTCTCCCGTCGAACACAAAAAAAAAAGAAAGTCTTTTGATGAAAAGCAGGACACTTTTACTGGTCAGCCATTCATACGAATCCAGCTGCAGTCAAAGGGATGAAAAATTGTAAGAATTTTTTTTTCTACCTTAACGTGACCTCTGCACACGCGACTCGACACTTCTCAAAAATGCTTTATTGCTACGTCTTTTTTCATTTTCACTTTTTATATATTTTTTTTATATTTTTTATTCCTTTTTATGATTCGGGAAGAAGAAAAGGGGAGATGTATACGGGCAATGAGCGATAAAGGTCTGTCAAATGACTCAAAAAAAAAAAAATCCAAATGTTTCGGGACATCGATTTCACGCGGAGTTGAAATTCTTTCAGTTGAATTCTTGTTTTTTTTTCTTTCCCCGGTGAAGTAATAAAATTCGTTATAAAAACGAGAGCGACAATAAAAGCGTTTAAAATAAGTGAATGATGTGCGGCGACATAGTAAACAAGTTATATACGGCCCACCCACTGATCCATCCCCAAGCCAAATCAAATCCTTGTATTATAAATAATTTAAAAAAAAAAATTGGAGAAAATATTAGAAAACAGGAAATAAAAATTTATTTTAAAAATTGTTGGGATAATAGTCGAATTTTGCGGATGGGAAAAAACTTCTGATGTTCGAAAAAGTCGTAAACCTCTCGGTGGCTTTGTTTTGAAAAATCAAAAGGGGTCGAGGAAAGTGATGAATGAAGAGATTGACGGTTTTAATAAATATTTTATGAAAATACTCTCTTGTTGGATGAAGTATCAGTTGGCCATTCAAAGTTTGAAGTTAGGTTATCCCGAATTGTATTTACGTATGCATAGCTTTTGCGTGGAGGGATATTCAGTTATGATTGAGATCCCTTATTTTGAAAGCCAATACAATGAATGAATGAAGCTTTGAAATATTCCAATTCATAATACGGATTTTCAGAAGAGAGGGTGGGCTTCTGTTTGTACCTGCGTTCAGGTGAGCGTTAGGAATGGCCTCGAGCCTACCAATGATTAAGGTACCACGTTTGTCCAATAAAAACTCAAATTACGCAGGGACCTCGACCATAAGCTAAACTAGTCATAAAGAATCCCAGAAATTCAAACCAGAATTAATCATCATGACAGAAAACAATGAGCTAAAGCTAAAATTTTACTAGACAAAGTTCAAAGTTTGCATGGTTCTTGTTCTTGTCTCGTCTTGCATTTTCTTGCTTCAGAAACAATGCAGAAGTGCAAGACTTTCCTCACATATTGCTTAAAAAAAAAGGTATTCTTATCTCGTATTACCAGAAAAAATCCAGTCTTGTTCTCGTCTTGCCTTGCCTTTGCAAGAAAAGGCAAGACGAGGCACATTCTCGCAATCTCGCCCGTCGACATAATAGATGGCTGTGACGTCATGGTGAGTTTACCTCTGAGCTACTGAATTTTAAAAATTTAAACAACTATCATTTATAAAATTATCAAAAGACATCAAAATAGATATTTTATTTTGATAATTTTAATATAAGTCTTTAGCTTCCCGCACGAAAGCGTTGATAATTATGTTCTGATCATTTATTAATCATTCATTAAAAATTAAATGAGCTATTATCGATTCTCTATTTATTTTTTTCTTTTAGTAAACCTGTTTAAAAATTAATTTCAAAACTACGCATTTCAACAGCATGCTAACAAGAATTTATTTAAGACAAGATAAGAGAGTGAGAAATTGGGGGATAAAGAGAATATAAGCGGTATTGACATTGCAAGCTTCGCGGGCCACAGCACCAGACATGTTTCGACATCTAAAGCGTGTAAAAAAAGGGTAGACACGAATCAAATTTTAAAAACCGTGGGTTGAACCCAATCCCACAGAAATTTTGCTTGTTTTTAAAATTGATTTAATGATTTGGATCAGAATTTTGCGTCCACTTCCAAACAATTATAGTAAGCAACAGCAAATTATTTTTTCCGGGAAGTTTTGTAAATTGAAGAGTGATATGTGCATGAATGCAAATCGGATTTCTTTTTTTCTAATTTTTTCCAGTCAATTTAATGCACCAGCTGTCAACCGACCACAAGCAATAATTAGATCGATTTCATGCCCAGCAGGGGGAATGCTTGTAACTCTCTTGCTTCGTCGTTTGGTATTTACAAGGTCCGAAGCCCGTGGCCGGTGATTTTTTTAAAAATTTACTTTAAATTGTCCGCTGACGTGCAGAGTAATGATGGTCATGGTCAAGCACGAGCAGCAATAAGGGGAGGCTACCGTCTTCTTAGATCGTCCGCCTAAAAGAAGGAAAGACTACTGGCAGACATTGTCCCAGGAACCCGGCACTTAATTCCTAAGACTGAAAGGTCTGAAAAGGCAGAAGAAGAAGTCTTTTAAAAAATCCAAAAAATTGAACTTCGAAAATTTAACTCAAAAGCCGGTTTGACCTTGATACCACCAAGATGGTCAAGCTCAAAATTATTAAAACATTATCTTCCATCTTAAGACTTACTCTTATTGTGCTGACATTACAGGGCCTGAAGCCATACAGCTGCCTCCACCAAATTCTTTCACTGACCACGATCCAAGGCCGGAACCTGCCAATCCCTGACCGCCAGAAAAAATGTTATCGACCCACCTCATCCTGGGCCTGCCCTGTGGCCGCCACCCAGCCGCACAGGGGGTTGTTATTGCTCCTCTCCACCGGCGCCAGCACCACGTGTCCTAGACTTTGACACTGGTGTCTAGAGGCTGGGCAGTGAGATTTCAAATATAGCGACCATGTATATCGAATTGGGCCCCAGGATCATACGCAGGATGCGGATCTCGACCATCTGCAAGACTCAAGAGCCATCTCGAAAACATGAACTAATTGATCTCCTGTCTGTTAGTGGCTGATCGTCCACCTCGCTACTCAAGATTTGCCCACTGCAACTCTTGGACTTGCACTTACTCGTGGCTGATCCGTGAATCTTCGAACCACTTTGTTCATGTTAATCCGCAGTAAGCTGAATCCTCGCTAGGTCAGTATTCGGTTTAAAGATCCTCGAAAGCACTATTTCTGATGGCCGCCCACCTTCCTAAAATTCCAAATCTTGCAACCGTATATGACTACTGGACTGAAGCTCGTGGTTGCTAGATTCCGATTTCAACTGTTGTTCCTTGCCACGACTTCAGTTTGAAACGTTGTCATGCCTGAAGACAAAATCCGCCGGTACCATAATTCGAAGACATTCTTCTTCTTCTTTAAATGCCCGTTCCTCGTCGGAGATTGGCGATCATCATGGCGATCCTAACTTTGGAGGCTGCCGAACGAAAAAGGGATACTGAATTTTGGCCGTACCAGTCTCTTAGATTCTTCAGCCAGGATGTCGGAGACATTAAAAAACCTCAAATCTATACCTGGTCCCTCCAGTCAATCCTCACACAGCCCCTTTCCGATACAAAGATACACCAGGGTGGGAAATTCGCCCATTAAACTTTAAAAGATCCGCATCCCTACAACCGTTACCTCAAACGCTCCTCCTACATTCCTTCCACGTAAAATATTACACATTCCTATTGTCCCCTCATACACGATTAATTTTCAAGACGTATGAAGATGTTACTCACAAACAAAAGGATAATCGGTTTTCGGTGTAAAGCCGAATCGAATGCAACCAAGAGAGAAATGCAATACAAAATTGTCATAGCTTGTGATTTATGCACGATTTCAGTAGGAGGCATTACACTAAACCGCGCGGAAGGAAAAGGGATATTGAATGATGATGCGGCTGAGCGGAGCGTATATACACTCTCCACAAACCAATCGAATATTGAAACAGAATACGGATTATTTAAATGGGAAACCCCGAACATTATAACTCGCAAGAGAGAACGAGAGAGAGAGAGAGGGAAAAAAGGTGTATTGCAATTTTTCAGCTATTATCCGGTATTGTGCGTTTATTTTAATTTTTCACAAGGGATACAAGAGAATCCATAAATTTTAAAGGGGAAAAAAATTGGATTGCCATCTTTTTCTTTATTTTTTTTCTTTTCGTAAGAAATTTTCGAGAAAAAAAAAAGAATGCGTATCATACGGAAAATGAAAAGTAAATTTCTGGTGGGAAAATATTTACCCTTTGAACTTTTTTTCTTCAGATATCAAATATTCAATTATTTCGTTTAAAACCCAAAAACGACTTGTTGCTTTCGATAGTTCCCCTTTAACTAGGTTATCTAGAACATAACACATAGTTCGAACTCAGTCAACAGGAATTTCCTGGGCCCTTATGGATTATGTTGATTTTAGGCAAGAAATTTCTCTCTGTTATCGCACGTATATTTTAAAAGCTTGATAACGTTAATTAACTTGATTATATTTTATTAAGGTGAAGTGTTGAAGCACAACGTATTTTAAAATCTATTTTTTATAATAAATTTACATAATTTAGTATCTTTTTCAGGGAAAGATTATCCTATTATTTTGAGTTTTAATCTCTCTCTTGAATAATGTTATGAGGAATAAATCTTGTGCGTCTTGAAAATATTTTTTAGCTTTTCGTGTCTGCCCGTGAATCCCTTTTTCTAGTTTAAGCTATTTAGATAAGTTGATTTTCTTTTTTTGTGTATGGAGGGAAAATAGCTTCTTTAGAAATATTTTTTGAAGCTGAGCCAAGTTTCTTTTTGCATAGCAAACAAAGAGGATGAGTTGAAAGAGGACGGGGGGGATATAAAAAAATTTACGGAATTAAATGTATGATGACTGATCAAGGTTTTTGGAGTTCATCTTTTTTTTTTCTTTGTTTATGTTTCTTTTGTTTTCTTTATTAAAATGTAGGGATTTAATAACTAGAAATTTTGTGAAATAAATTACTTTGACGCGAATATTTTTTTGAATTTTATTTCTCGGGTTAATTTATGTTGAAGATCAGTAAGTCTCTCAACTTTATGTTGAGAGACTTACTGATCTTCAAAGTTGCGATAGAAAATCTTGCTCACTAAATATTTTACGACAACAGCCCAAATAGTTTTAACAAAATACAGTGCTTTCAAATTCTTTTCGATTAAAACTGCAATTCTTTGAAATTCATTTCGACTAAAAAACTAATTCTTTGATATTCTTTTCGACTAAAACTGCAATTCTTTGAAATTCTTTTCGACTAAAACTGCAATTCTTTGAAATTCTTTTCGACTAAAACTGCAATTCTTTAAAATTCATTTCGACTAAAAATCCAATTCTTTGAAATTCTTTTCGACTAAAACTGCAATTCTTTAAAATTCATTTCGACTAAAAATCCAATTCTTTGAAATTCTTTTCGACTAAAAATCCAATTCTTTGAAATTCTTTTCGACTAAAAATCCAATTCTTTGAAATTCTTTTCGACTAAAAATCCAATTCTTTGAAATTCTTCCTGACATAAGAAAGCTGCTTGTGTTCTTTTTATTTTTTACCAAAAAAATTGCAGGAAAAGTCTTCTTAAAGAGGAAAAATTGTGTTAGCAAAATATAAATTTCTCAGACCAGAATAGATACAGAACTTAACCATTCTTGCGCAGACTCCCAGTCAGCTTTACCTTATTGCGGATTGGCGAATTTCCTGCATTTAAAATCGGTTTCCCCATGTTAACCTTAACATCCTTCCGAAGCAGAAACAAAATCTTTTGTAATAAAAAAATCTTGACATCACCGTTCTACGAGTTTGTATAGCCCGTAATAAATATTTAAGCAAAGATAAGAAAAAGAGGTACTCGCTGGAAAATCTTTTGTTCCCACTCTTTATCCGTATAAAGAATGCTTATTTACCTGCCTTGTAAATGTCATCAGAGGTTCTTTTATATTAATATAAAATAAAAGTAATAAAGAAACAAAAGCTGTCAGAAGCACAGCATAATAATTAAAAGTGTCGCTGGGAAATTTTTTTTTCCCTGAAGAGTCTTTTTATTTATTTTCATTCATACTTCAAGGTAGGTAATTTTATTATTTCGATAAAGAAACCGGTTGTGTGTGAGTGGGATGAATTTTTTTTAAGGCACAGGAAAATATTTTCGGTAAAAATCCGGAGATAAAAAGGTTAATATAATTGATTTTGTGACTTTAGGCTAATAAATTAACATTCTGCAATTGCTGCTGGCTGGGAAAGTAATTTAACAATTCAGAGATACAAAAAATGGGGTATTTGTGTTTCATGCCTATTCTGCTATACAATGTGCATACGAATCGAGGAGATTCTTTTATTTCTTCGGAAGAATACCGAAGGGAGAAAACATGGAAAAACCGATTCAAAATCACCTTGCGTTTATTCCCACATAAAGGCACGTGTTCTGCATTTCACAATTCTAAATTTAACTCCTTGTTTTATTTAATGCCATTTGGTTTTTCAAAAGCATGGCTATAAAATAATGTTGATAGCATGACATTATTTCACCCTCCGTAATCGATTTTGTAAAAATTCCCCTGGTTACATTTTCACAGAAAGGTAAGAATTTTATCGCATTAAAATGTTTGACATGAGGCTAAAGATTAAATAAATGAAAGATATTAGAAAGCAGTTAGTTAATTCACGAAAAGAGAAAGGGTAAATATTTCCCCGACAGATTTTTCCCGAGATAGAGAAAATTAATTTGCTTTCAAAGAATTCGCCTTTTTTTTTTCCTCCTCTGCCCTTTCTCCTCTTCCTTTTCGTGCCCCTGTATATAAAAAGGAGCAAGCGGGGAGAAAGGGGAAATATTGTCAAGAACGAATTTAATCTGTGGATGTTAGATTAAAAGTCGCAAGTGTTTCCAACGAGTATTTAATTAACCGCGTAGCAAATGTACAATATAGTAGTAACTAGGCCTTCATTTCGGTCTTGCATTGTGTTGAGAACGCCAACAAATTTGTCTGAAAGCAACCTTTTTAGTGTTGCTTTCTAGAAAACAATAGTCAATTTTCCTCATTCGAGTACAATGCCTTAATTTACGATCAAAAGTCGTTTCTAATTTTCTAAAGTAATCCTCTCTTTTTTCTTAGAAGAAAAGAAAAAAGATTTTGAGGCTAACGGAAAATGGTTCTGGATTTTAAAAGATATCTTTTAAAACCACCAAATTGATGCTGTGATACAGATTCGTTTTGTATGACGGCAAAAAGAATGAAGTTAGATTAATACAGTGATGCGACTAGATTCCTTCTTAGATTTTAGTCACTTTAGTGTTTTTTGAGCTAAAAAATAAGCACTTTTTAGAAATCAAAGAATTTTCAGGTCAAATTTTGTTTTTTTTAGATTTTCTGGCTTTTAGAAGGTTTTTAAGAATTTTTATGGCCAGACAAGGTTCTTCAGAATTTCTTTAGTCAAACAAGTTTCTTCAGAATTTTTATAGTCGAACAAGTTTCTTCAGAATTTTTATAGTCGAACAAGTTTCTTCAGAATTTTTATAAGTAGTCGAACAAGTTTCATCAGAATTTTTACAGTTGAACAAGTTTCATCAGAATTTTTATAGTCGAACAAGTTTCTTCAAAATTTTTATAGTCTAACAAGTTTCATCAGAATTTTTACAGTTGAACAAGTTTCTTCAAAATTTTTATAGTCGAACAAGTTTCTTCAGAATTTTTATAAGTAGTCGAACAAGTTTCATCAGAATTTTTATAGTCAAAGAAGTTTTATCAGAATTTTTACAGTCTGGCAAATTTCATCAGAATTTTTAAAGTCGAACAAGTTTCTTCAGAATTTTTACAGTCACACTTTCATCAGAATTTTTGTGGTCGTACAAGTTTTATCACAATTTTTTCTATTCAAACAAAAACTTGACCCCTAAAGTATTCTAAATAAATTTTGCCAAGAAAAGATTCCTCATTAAATTTTTAAAGTTTGCAAAAATAGATACTATTGCCAGCTTTTCATAAAAAATATTCTCTTTAAGAACTTAGTTTAAAGAAGGGACTTTTATGGGAAACAGGACCAAGCTCGATCTCTGTAAAGAAATAAACAAACAAACCACTCAAATAACCAACCAATTAATCAAAACAATGACAAGAAATTTATACTTTAGGATTTTTCGAAATTGAGCCTCGAAAGCGCAAGAAAGTCCTGACTACAACCGAAATCTAAGAGAGGTATCCATTCTATATTTACTATTTAAATTCATCTTCAGTTTGAGACTAACATCAATTCAAGACTTTTAGAGCATTTCTTCCTACAACAATCCCGATTCTTATTTTACCGCATAAAAGAGAATCATTATCCAAAAAAATCCCATGGGTCACTTTTTGAATCTTCTTGTTTCACTACTTCTCCATAATTCCCCAAAGGAAATTCCCTTTGTACTATCCAATCTCACTCGGAACCAATCTGCATTTATTTCCGATATAATCCCCCTCTCAATATGAACAATTTTTAACAAAACAATAAAATGGGCGTGTGAAGTAGGATGAAACCACACTGATAACATTATCAGAGTGCATTCCACTGTCAATGCCGGGATTTTCTGTTATCTTCTTCCGTGATTTACAACAAAAAAAAAAAAAAACACCGTAATCAATATCACATCACATCTGGGCTACAAAAAAAAAAAGCCGCCTCGTATATTTTTAACCTGTCTTGATTTTTTCCCTTACATTAACTATCCTAGCAAACCCTTTTTTTTTTACGTTGGCACTTTCCTTTTATTGCGAAATAAATTACAATGGCAAGACAGGGAACAAATTAAATTGCTTCTCAATCATTCGATGAATATTAAAACGCCTACAATAGAAAAGGAAAACCTTCTCCGTGACAAAGTTGAATTCCTGTAGCGTTACCATCTCGCCGATTAACATCAAAAGAAACTTAGTAGGCGTTATTGCTGATTTCCATTGACACGTTTTAAGTGTAATATATAATGATCCGCAAAAATAACTCACAATGTCAAGAGATTAAGTTGTTTTAACGTTGGATGGAAAATCCCTTATGATAAAGTGATTGATAAAAGCTCATTCAGAATTTCACTTCGGGGTGACATGTCTATCGACATTGTTAAGGAGTAAAAATCCTCTTACATAATACAACGTCAAGATTAAACTGCTACTTATCCGCCCTCGCGTTGAAACTAACAAGCCCACGTAAAGAAATTCAAGGACTTTTCCAGTTGATACATGGGAAGTGAGAATAAGAGATCAAGGGCGAGAAGGGCGAGATAGTCACATTAGAATTTAAGAAAAAACTAATAGACGTATGTCACTGTTTGAAATATTGCACGAAATATATTTCCCAAGACATAGTAACCAGCATATATACATGTAGTAGTAGCTCCTAACGATTTTGAATGAATAAAAATATTTTACGTTTACAGAATTCCTAATATACGTCTTATTTTTCGGAGGAAAAAGAAAAATCTTTATTGGTCTCGTGCTCAGAGCAAAACAAAAGACATTTTTAAAAATAAGAGCCAGCTATCGTTCCCCACACATTTTTCCTCTACAAATATTTTTTCAACGCTCTTTCAGTAAATGAAAAGATAAGAGTGGGGAAACAATTTCAGGATAATGAAAATGATAGTGGATGTAATTAAGAAATAAGCCTAATGAGATTGATTTTGAGTGGAAGATAAATCGGATTATGATGGTGATTAACCATACATTGCCAGTCACCATCCCATCTATTGCAGGGCTCTAAAGCTAGTAGCATTAATTATGGAGTGAAAGATTAATTCGGAGAGAATTTAGAAATGGAATTATGGAGAACAGATGCTGGTAAATACTTTTGTGATTTTTCTGAGGCGAAAAAAATAAAAAGGGATTTTTGAAATTAATATCTCAGTTTTCAAAAGGAGGAAAAAAGCAGACCTCACCACTAAACAGAGAATAGTCCTTGCAAAAATATTTTTGTGTTTTTCTATCCGCTGAGCCTCTTAAAATTTTTTCCATGTCGTTCCATACTCCGCTAATAGGCTATGTCGTGCTCCTTCCTCCGACTGGATAGGCAATATCAATTTGAGGACAATCACTTATTCTTAGCTTATGCAGAAGCGAATTAAGGCGCAGGTTATGCAATATCAACTTGAGGTCTCGAATATATAAGCTAAATATAAGTTTTAGATTCGTGACGTCGCGAGATACGTCACGAGCACATTGCCTATTTCTGCTTTAATTACACCGCCGCCGAACTACATTTCTTAAGACATTATCCTGCTCCTCACCAACAGCTGTGATCTCCAACGTGTCAGTTTCACAGTCCAGTGCTTCTGGTATTGTATATCTGGCCACATGGCTGACTCATCAGCATTACAGCTTCAATCGGGCTACTCGCATCTGCCTCCGAATTCCTCCTAATCCAATCCTCTAAAGGAATTATTACAGAGTTTGAAAATTCTTGAAAATCATCCGTAGATCTTGTCTAAAGTTGTACAAGCTCTGCCCCACAAAGTCTCAATAAAAAATTAGAAGAAAGCGAACAAAAATCAACAATTCAAAATATTATAAAAAATCCAAAAATATAATAAAACGACTGGAGCCATATGCACCGCTTTTCATGAATATAATTTCCCTGACTGCAATGCGGGCCGATTCCCATAAACCGTTCCCTATTTTCTCTTAGATATCCCGTGTAAATGTGTTATTACATACAATAGCCCAATTTAATATTTGTCAGTGTACAACTCCGTTAACTAACTTAACAAATATATACTTAAGTTGTGTACAGGACCGAAAGTTTCGGCATTATCAAATCCCATGAATAGGAGGTTTAATAAAACGGTTAAGATGCGTTATAAAAGGAGGGAAGGAATTCACGCGAATATTTGCATTACAACAGCCTGAGTAAACCTATTTACGGGATTTACGACTAATCCAGACTTTTAATCACGCCCATTAGATAAAAGTATATGGAGAGTTAATTTGATCCCACGTTGACGCGATAATTTGTATGGCAGTAAGAGAAAAAAAAAAGACTTTATTAATTAATATTTCAGAGGAAACTTTTTTAACGTTTTCCGAAAATCAAGAGACGTTAATTACAACTAATTTGAAAAAAAAATTCTGAAAAGGATTAAATTAGCGTTCAACGTGAAACTTGGAAAAATATCTTTTTCCTGTATGGAAAATTTTTAAAGGAAGATTTGACAAAAATTTAGAGCAGTTTTTATGTAAAAATGTTAGATTTGGGGCAGGCTGGTCAGAGAATGAAATATTTCATATCTTGACCAGCCATTCACATTTTCTTTGAGTAAAAATCATTTCAAAATATCTCATTAAGAGAACGTATCATTATCAAGAACCGCGAGAAATTTTATCTCTGACAGAGCTCATGAAATTACATTCATTCGCCTTTCACAAAACCAAGTGAAGCGTTATAGACGTTAAAGAGATAATCGTTTATAATAGTAATTCTAAGCTGTATGCATCACGAATCATCCAGGCTATCTTACGTCACGAATTACTGGAACTAGGGAAAACTCCCAATAAAATTATACTTTTTGTTTCCAAAACCATTTTGAATGAAATTCAAGATTCACTTTCATCAGATTTCTTATGAAGATGGCACAAATCGGGTAAATATTTTGCTTGAAATCTTAGGACAAAATCAATAACAAACTCAATCAATTTCCTTCGATGACGCACTTGCAAAAATTTTTATTTCCCTGTAGGCGAACACAAAAAGATTTATCGTAGGTAGAAAAAGAAAACTAATTTTGAGAAACAGAATATTGAGGCGGGCTTGTCTGTCAACCAAATTACAGTCGCTTAAAAAAAAAAAAAGTGTTTTGATTGAATTTACCTTGATCATCAAACTGAAGACCTGTCAGATAGAAATGAAATTGGTTCAAGTAGAAACACCATATGACGTTTTTCCCTGCGATTGAAAAAAATCACACGTGAAATAGAAAATGTACTTCAAGTTGTCGTTGAAATAAAAAATTGACTGTTTTTAAAACACACGAAACTATCCTATAGTTAATCGCACACATTCACCTGAAGAAATAATTTTCTTTTAACTTTCACAAATATTTCTTAAAAAAATTAATTCGGCTTCACGCTTCTTTTTTTTTCAGCTGGCTAAGGACGATTTGTTACTTAAAAAATAAAATATTGTGCACCTGAGGTTATTTCAAAATGTTACGAATGTTCCCAAAGATAAATAAACAGAGAAGAATTTGTGGGAAACCGTTTGTGTAACCGTAAATAAGTTATATAGCCAATGCAATAATACATTATGTCTTTCGATGAAATCGTTCAACAAACTTCTAAACAAAAAATAAAAGTGTAAGATTTAAAGTGTCTTATTTAAACTAGAAATTTAGAGAAAAATATTTTCTTTAAAAAATGTAATTAGCTACATTTTTGTTGGGAAAAAAAATAATTGCTCAAGAAATTTTTTCCTTAACAATAACAAAACAATCTTAAATTTTGCCAATTACAGCCTTCTGACAAAATTCTGAGGCCAAAAATTTCCAAAATCAAAATCAATTTGAAAACTTTTTTTCACATTAAAAAAAATTATTTCTTCAAATTAAACTGCCACATTTTTTGTTTGCCAAAACATCATGAACACACGTTTGATACCTGACAACAATAAATAATCCCACCGACCACGAAAAACAATTCAAAAAAAAAAAAAAAAAAGGATGGACCGATAAGGCCGCGAAAAAACCAAAAAAATAAAATAAATAAATAAGATTGAAATCACTCCGTCATTTCCATAACAAAACAAAATATTTTTTAAAAAAAACTAAAAAAACACGAATCATATCATCGCGAAGTTAATGATTACGATATTATAATTTTAGGATGTTGAATAAAACCATTTTCGACAAATGCGGTCGTATAACTGACTTGAAAAAGCTTTTCGATCTCACTCCTCTCCCACGACATCATTATTGAATCCTTATATCTCAAGCCAAAACAAACGCACCGATCGGTAATTTACTTCAATGCCAATGTCGCGCAACCCATTGAAGTCCTTTGGAATCGCAATATAAGAAAAGCGAACACGTGAATCAAAAGCTGCCTTCCCCTCAGGCATTTTATAAACGAAAGCTCGATAAGCAGGATGTTTACTCTTAGCTGCGTACGGTTTTTACAACGAATCCAACGTGAGCTGCAGCATCCTAAATAGTAATTGGAAGGAATGTTGAATAATCTAAAGCAAAGAGTAAAAGAGCTTGAAAAAATTAATAGGTCTTATGATGAAGGAACTAGCATCATCGTTCTTTTTAGAATTTTTAGGTTTGCTCATGAAAGACAATTTGGATAGTACAGTCAACATGTGTTCTAGAGTTGAATTAAAGAGGAAAAATAAGAAATGAATTTAAAAAAGTGGAAGAATAATGCCATCCAAAGTTGTTCTGCTATTTATCCGTTATGTCCCAATCATCCACAAAGAAAGGTGAATAGCAATGAAAAAATTATGATGGCTTCACTGTTGTTAATGCTGTCTGATGATCAAAATTACAAGACATTTGTTGGGCAATGGGTTGTATCGCAGATGTAATGGGTAAGTTTTATTTTTTAATGTTTATCAAAAATTTTTATGAAACAGGTGAAATATTGAGAAAAATATATCTGAGTAGCAATGTGTCCTTCAAATTTCAAAATAAGATTTACAAGTTTGGATCTTGGGCAACTATTTGATGACCACAATCTCAAATAGTTGCTCAAGTCAATATTACATCATCAAACTGTAGCTAGCTGCAGGAAGCAGTACTTTTCGTTTCTTATCCGGTCCAATTCCGGATATTCTGCAACCAGGAAAGATTCTTACGCCTAAATCTTCTTTTACCCTCCATCTTGCTCAAATTCTTGGAAGAAATAACCTTTCCTCAAAGCTTTTTGTAAAGCATGCAATCAAAAAACCTTGCTCAATCTAGGCTTAAAGATGAATACAAGCAAACAGTTATATACAGTCACTGCTATTACAGCTATTTAGTTGGCGACTCTCTCCTTATTTCAGGCTCTCTATCCCAAACTGACATGAACTAATCGACTTTCTTTTTTTTTTAGAATACATTATCTAGAATATTAGCACATACGCCCGCTGGATTTTCGCTGAAAACCGTGTTACATTACGCCCAAATAGTATACAGTAAATCATTTTCATGGTACGATTATGGGGAAGAGAAAAACTTACCGGTGTATGGTGATCAAAAGCATCCACGGTATGATCTCGGCAAAGTAACATGTCCTACAGCTTTATTTTATAGTACAGGAGATATCATTGTAGCTCCCAAGGTTAGTATTTTTTTAAATCTGAAAAAAATAAAAAAATAGACTAGTAAAAAAATTTTAAGTTAATGGAAGTTTACATATTGGCAAATTAAAAATGAAGTAGTGTATGTGCGTAATTTTTAATTCAGAGAAATAATATAGGAAATTTTAAAATTTTCAACTGAAATGTCAGAAAAAATTAATGCATAGGATTATTAGTCGACAACGAAATCTTAGAAGTTCGACCACAGCAATTTCTAGACTAAAAATATTTTCTCGACTCATTTCAAGCAGACGATTTCTCCAACCAAAAATATTTAACCAAAAAATTAATTTAAAAAGATTTTTCTGTTTGGTATGAACCATAATTTTTGTCTTTTTGAAATCAAAATTTATTAGAACTTCTTTCTAGCATGTATTTTTAAAAAATCGTAAAAGGCATCAAACAGCCAAGAGACCTGAAATTCTTAAAGCCCACCATAACTTTGATCCTGATTGAGTTTATTTTTTTATTCAATTTTTTTATTCTTTGGTTAAAAAGTTCTGAATTAAAACTAAACTTATTCCTGCTGTTAAATTTTTTGATTACAACTTTAAGCTTTATGAAGCGCTTATAAATTTTTATACTGAGAAAAAGTGAAACGTTAAAAAGCAGTACTGGCAGATGCTTCAGCTAACATCTTCACGAGCAAAGCCAGACACTAACATAAATGAATGATCCAGCACATTTTGTCAGCTTATTCAGCTAAAAGTTAATTGGTAGACAGGTCACTACATTTTCAAGCAACCTATTCCATAAAAACTTTGACTTTACAATAAATCCAGACTTAAATTTGTAAAATTGAAACGAGCACTAACCACTGCACATCTTATTATTTCTGCCTATGTAAATATGTACAAACTAACAAGTATCTGTAATGCTGACTTTCAACAGGTAGGTCGATTGTAGATCAGCAGTGAAAAATGTTTTGCATGATGCCAAAAGAATCTTGAAAATAACAGGTTGCTGAAAAATACTGCAATTTTTTAAAGTTTATTCCTACCAAGCTCTCTATATACTTAAGTAGCATTAGAAACTAAAATGTAATTAATAATTCATTTAAAAAAAGCTCATTACCAGTGCAAAGTCAAAAACAGCTCCTCATTGTCATTTGAACTATCAACGTTGCATCAGCTTGATCTCATTCCTTGATGTAGCTGAACTAATTCTTCAGTCAATGAAGCTATGATGCCACTATGATGCATGTTTTAACTTGTCAAGTTTGCCATAACTTCAACCAATAATACTGCTGTCCCCTAATATTCCACTTATGCTGCTAAATCCACTATATGGATAAGATGTATTACCTGAAACATTTGAACAAATGGATTATAACCTTTTCTTTGAAATCGTAAAACTTGACATTAATTTGCAGTTAAGAAACTCAAATCACTTGACACTGCACTATAATTGAAAAAAATTGGGAAAAAATTGGACAGGACCAATCAATCTTCATGCTGGTTCAACATCAAGTTAACGGTCCTTTCATATACTACTGAATTTGTTAACACTTACTTTTCTTGTTCAGCTACAGATCTAATCTAGACATAATTTGTTCAGCTATTAATGGTGCAAATCGAAATCTTGTACATCTCAAATGAAGAGCAGGAATTATTTTTCCAAGGTTATTACATATTCTCGATAACTGCAAAAAAAAAAAAAAAATTATTATGAAAATCCCATTTCTTTGTTTTTGGATGCAATTAAAATAAGTAACTTACTTCATCTCAATGCATTCTGAGCATAATTAGTCATAGCATCAGCCTCATCAAGAATAATCAGCTTAAACCCAGATTTAAATATCGTCCTTGTACTGGCAAAATTCAATATAGCACCACATGCAATGCCAATGCCTTTATCATCTGATGCGTTTAATTCTAACACCTTAGATGAAAATTCTGCTCAAGAATATAACTGCCTGGCACATGCTAGAATAGTACTTGTCTTCCCAGAAGCAGGGGGACCATAAAACAGCAAATGTGGTAACTGATTCTCTTCAATAAAATTATTAACTGAAATGGTTATTAGGATTTAAGAATATGAAATACTTTAACATTTCGTTATAGATACTTACTTGTTTTAACGATATCCTCCTTAGAAATCAAATCGTTGAGTGTTTATGGGCGATATTTCTCAAGCCTGAAACAAAAAAAAATGATATCGTAAATGCATGCCGGTAACCTCAACCCACGCCGTTTTTGTATTAATAAATTCATGTGATAAAAAGACTGTTCGGGAAGAAAAAATTGCTTACCATGGTAAACTAAGGCCTGGAGCTTTTTTTTATCCACAATCATGATGTATTACTTTATTATTAATTGAATAAATGTGGATTACTTTAGAGGATAGTCATTGAAACGAGATCACCATTTTTTTTTCTTCTCTGACTGACTGGACTGTTGGAGTTGATATGGCGCGTTGGCGAGAAGCTAATGCTACGACAAAAGGTAAACAACATTTTTTTGGGAGCTTCTTTTCGAAAAAACGAGTGAAATATCGGAAATGGGGAGCATAATTTTTATTAAACGTGATTCCTGGAAATTGGGCAGTACAAAAATGGTAAAAAATGTACTCTAGCTGGAGTTTTAGTCCAGAAAACATGGGAAAACGTGTTCGGATTTTTGGCGGTAACTTAATAGCAAAACCTCCTGGATTTGAGATTAGAACTTCCATTCCATGATTTTTTTATTTTCAGTTATTGAAATTAAATCTCTAATTTGGTAATTTTTTTCAAGATCATTAATTTTTTTTGTTAAAATGTAGAAAATTTGATATAATTATTTAATTTCTTTTCCAGCTTATTTTGATTTCGAAACCACTTGTTTGTTCGTCTCTATTAAGTTACCGCCAAAAATCCGAACACGTTTTCCCATGTTTTCTGGACTAAAACTCCAGCTAGAGTACATTTTTTACCATTTTTGTACTGCCCAATTTCCAGGAATCACGTTTAATAAAAATTATGCTCCCCATTTCCGATATTTCACTCGTTTTTTCGAAAAGAAGCTCCCAAAAAAATGTTGTTTACCTTTTGTCGTAGCATTAGCTTCTCGCCAACGCGCCATATCAACTCCAACAGTCCAGTCAGTCAGAGAAGAAAAAAAAATGGTGATCTCGTTTCAATGACTATCCTCTAAAGTAATCCACATTTATTCAATTAATAATAAAGTAATACATCATGATTGTGGATAAAAAAAAGCTCCAGGCCTTAGTTTACCATGGTAAGCAATTTTTTCTTCCCGAACAGTCTTTTTATCACATGAATTTATTAATACAAAAACGGCGTGGGTTGAGGTTACCGGCATGCATTTACGATATCATTTTTTTTTGTTTCAGGCTTGAGAAATATCGCCCATAAACACTCAACGATTTGATTTCTAAGGAGGATATCGTTAAAACAAGTAAGTATCTATAACGAAATGTTAAAGTATTTCATATTCTTAAATCCTAATAACCATTTCAGTTAATAATTTTATTGAAGAGAATCAGTTACCACATTTGCTGTTTTATGGTCCCCCTGCTTCTGGGAAGACAAGTACTATTCTAGCATGTGCCAGGCAGTTATATTCTTGAGCAGAATTTTCATCTAAGGTGTTAGAATTAAACGCATCAGATGATAAAGGCATTGGCATTGCATGTGGTGCTATATTGAATTTTGCCAGTACAAGGACGATATTTAAATCTGGGTTTAAGCTGATTATTCTTGATGAGGCTGATGCTATGACTAATTATGCTCAGAATGCATTGAGATGGAGTAAGTTACTTATTTTAATTGCATCCAAAAACAAAGAAATGGGATTTTCATAATCATTTTTTTTTTTTTTGCAGTTATCGAGAATATGTAATTACCTTGGAAAAATAATTCCTGCTCTTCATTTGAGATGTACAAGATTTCAATTTGCACCATTAATAGCTGAACAAATTATGTCTAGATTAGATCTGTAGCTGAACAAGAAAAGTAAATGTTAAAAAACCGATTGGGCAAAGACCTTGTATTATGAGAATTAATTTGTTTTTTTTTTTAGTGTAAATATAACAGAGGATGAAAAGAAAGCTTGCCTCAAATTAGGAGGAGGAGATATGAGAAGAGTTTTGAATATCTTGCCGAGTACAGCAATCTCATCTTCTCATGTTACAGAAGAAACAGTTTATACTTGTGTTGGTCATCCATTACAAAGTGATATTTCTGATATTTTAAAGTTGTTACTTAATGATGAGATGTCAGCAACTTACAATAGTATCCTTTTCTTATTTTTAATTAATTTCAGATTTTTTAGGGTAAATATAATTCCTTAACTTGTAATCTCAGAAGTGCAAAATCTGAAGATAATGAAAGGATTGGCATTTGCTGAAGTTCTACACAAAGAGCAGCTGAAATATCACCACTCGTGTTTAGGAAATATTCAGAGCCAGTTTTGCAGTCACATGTGGCGGCGGATTTGCAAGGCTTCATTCAAAATAAGGTAAGACAGTTTTAATATTTTATTAATAGCATCGAAAGGGAGCTAGATTTTTGGTTAATTACTTGCATCACATGCACAATGACCGCAAACTGCTTTTTCCAAACTGTTTTTTGATTAATGGAAATGTTGAAAGTTTAAAATGGAGAAAATTTGTAATATTTACAGATTCAGTTTTTAGTTTACGTCAGGCAAACCAAAAGTTCAAGAATCTATAGGTTAATGATTGATTTTTGTAATTTTTTTAAAATTTTTGTGCAGCATTAAATGATTGAGTAATTTTTATTGAGGCATTCATGGTGTTAATTAAAATCTCTGGCTAATTTATTTTTTAAAAGTGCATTAATTGTTTCTGAAAATTCATTACTGATTTTTTTATTGTTAGGCAATGTTATTTTTGGGGAACGTTTATTTAATGAATTTTGTAATAGGGAACATTTATATTTTGGTTATGGGAATGATATAAAGAGAGGATTATGGGGAATATTCCCATATCCAAGGTAATTTTATACATACAACTAATTTTTTTTTTTTTCCAGGTAAGTCAACAATTTTTTTTTTCAAAGGAGGAGTTTTTCCTTAAGGAGTTTAACAATACCGATGTCTCTTCTGTGTTTGTGAGGTTAGTTGGTTGTATGCTTGTGCACATAAGGTCAAGAAAAGAATGCAAGTTATCGGTACAGTATTTTACGGGAAGGTTTAGGGACTGTTATGTCTTTAGGAAATAAAATAATCACATGCACACGCTTATCACATTTTGAATATGTTCTTTATTGACCGAGAGATTGCTTTGTACTGACTCATAGCTCGAGTTTTATATTAGCTCACACAGAGTGCGTTCTCGAACTATACATCTGATATTTGAATTAGAGCGGGAACATTACAACTCTTCCCCCCGGTAAAAAAAAATCCTCAAAAACTCAAAATCTAAACCAAAACGATTGTAAGCTTTGATTCCCCGCTATTCCAGTATTTTCGCTTAATAAGCGTAAATACAAGAGAAACGTCTGACTTTGAAAATGTTTGGGAAATTCCTAAAGCAACATCTGCTGCCATAAAGGCTGGAAACTTTTCCTTAACTCTAAATTACTTTTACATAATATCTCTTCTCATTGTAGAACTTACCTGAAAGATAGATGATTTATAGAGGTTCGTTTCTTGTGCTGTGTCTGCTGATAATGCAATCATTTTGATAAGGTTGTTCAGGGAATTTTTTTTTTTTTTTGAACGATGCAAAGGCAGCAAATTAAATGTGAATCGAAGATGTGTGAATGTAGTTCAATTTAGTGCATTTGCATAATCGATACCTTTTAAATGAAGAGAAGGTTAAAAACATGAATCAAGCTTTCGATAAACTAGATGGTGTACGCGCCATCTATGAATGTTTATGTACTCTATGGATTATGAAAAAAGGAGAATATAAGATGTGTTTTGAAAACGTATAGATTCATTTTTATCAGACTGAATTAAAACCATTTAATTCAAAATGCAGATACAGATGGCTTTTATTTAAAAATAAAGACATAATCATTACACGTCATATTTGAGACTTCTCCTTCAAATCACTTGTTAGATTTGCTTAAGTACTTAAATGTGGGATTGATATAATCTTACTTTGTAAATTGTAGCTAGATAACTCTACTTAGGGAACTTAATATCCTAAACAAGATATGGCTGTACTTACATCCATCTGCAGTAAGAGTATGAAAAATTGTTTACAGGCTAACAGGTTCAAGCGTAAGTGTTAAGCTTTACAAAGATTTCCTGTTGTTGTCCTAAAAAATCATGGAAATCATTTTCATTAGCATTTAAATATTCAAACATTTATTATTGCAAAGAAGCAAAGTTACTAAGTCTTAATTTCAGCAGAAATAGCAACCTAAAATTAATAATAGACTTACAGTAAAGGAACTACAGCAATTATATCTAAAAACTTTCTTATTCTATGACAAACTAACTAACTTTCTATTCTATTTTCTAATTCTTTTCTACATTCCATTTCTGGGAAAATATTTCCACAAAATAATTCAGATTCATTGGCAGAATCAGCACTTATAGGAGAAGCATTAAGATCTTTAGTTATATTCGAATATTTTTCAGGAAGATAACCATTTTCCAGGAAGACCGAGCACTTCCGACTGCAGGCTTAAATTCTCTTAGTGTAAAATATCACCTTCTTTTTAGTCATTTCTCAGAATAAAAATTTTGAATGCTATACGAGCTATATCGGAAAACGCCTTTTTGATGTTTTTCGGTGAAATAAAGAATTTAACAAGATAATCTGAAATCGATGAAAGTTACAATCCTCAAGCTGCCTGTTCTGAGTAGGATACAATTTTTCAAAACACTAACAAAATAAAAATAAAATATTTTTCCTTCTCCTTTCTTCTTGCAGCTCGATATATCATCACCTGTTGTTGAGTATTTTTTTACATCAGTGGCGGGTTAATGTTTTTAATCCAGCGCGAAAATGGGCTTTGCGGAATTATTTTCAAGAACTAAACGGCCATCAGACCAAAAAAATGACATGGTTGGAGTAAGAATTTTTGTTAAATGGATTTTTGTGTTGAAATTTTTTTTTAAAGTGCCGAAATTTTTTCAAGGATATTTTTTTAATCCAAATCATTTTTTTAAAAACACTCTTTCTCCTTCTTTTCGAGCTTAGCTCAATAAAGAGTTAGTAGGCTAGTGCTGCTGTGCTGGTTGAAGATCTTCAAATGCGCTGAAGGCTAAAAGCTTTGGAAGACTCGAATTTAACGCCCTTGCAGCTGAAACCAATCCGCCACTAGTTTTTTTTTTCGTTTCTACATTCTAATATTTTTTCATAAGTGCCATTATGTCTTTGTAAACTGTCTTGGCAGCAGTATAAGCCCACTGATAATCCGCATGATTAAAGTTGCTAATTTTTTGAGTATATACTACATTTGGCAGTTGTGGTATAATTTTTTCTACATCCTGAAAAAAAAAAATAACCAATTTACTAATCTGTTTTTTTTATTTTTTCAGATTAAAAAGAAAAGAAACTAACCTTAGGAGCTACAATGATATCTCCTGTGCTATAAAATAAAGCTGTAGGACATGATACTTTACCGAGATCATACCGTGGAGGCTTTCGATCACCATAGACCCGTAAGTTTTTCTCTTCACCATAATCGTACCATGAAAATGATTTACCGTATACTATTTGGGAGTAATGTAACACGGTTTTTAGCGAAAATCCAGCGGGCGTATGTGCTAATATTCTAGATAATGTATTCTGAAAAGAAAAAGAAAGTCGATTAGTTTTTGTCAGTTTGGGATAGAGAGCCTGAAAGGAGAGAGTCGCTTTTTGATTGGTTGTGACCAAACGTAAGTTAAGAACCGAGCAGCAGAAGACGTCTGACGTCACCACGAATCAAGAGAAGTCACAGCCAATGAGAAAGCTCGATTTCGATATACTAAGTCGGTGACTCTCTCCTTATATTCTCTCTAGTTTGGGAGAACTAGCAAAATTGGTTAAAAATTTTACCCTTAAATATAATTTAGAGTTGATCCCAGTAATTGAAAATATGATATCGTAGCAGAGATCTTGAAATGGAGAACCTTTTCTGCAGAAACGATGAGAAAATAAAGGAGCCCAAGTCACTCTGGGGAAGGCTTCAAATAGTTTATCTCTTTCATAGGATTTCTGAAAATATAATAAAATCAAGCATTGCATGATAGTTCGCCTCCATGTAAGTCTAGTTCCACTGTAACTCGTTGGTACAGACGGTGCTATAGGAAAGAGCATTTAAAGCCGAGGCGAATACAACAAAATTTTGTACTTACTGCTAGGTTTGTGAAGAACTTAAACATAACCGCACCCTCTCGAGTACTGAAAGCATGTTCGATACTCGCAACAGGGGACATTGCGGAAAACAAACGAACTTTACTCATATATTCAGGCCGTGTTGCTCCCATCACGAAAAACATAGTCGTACCCATTGAGTGCCCAACATAATACACACCCTTCTGATTTGTTACTTTCAAAATGTAATCTATTAAAGCTGGTAGGTCATAATAGCCCATTTCGTGATAGCTGAAAGGAAAAGAAATAAAATAAAAAAAAAATTCAGTAAGACTTGATAGCCAGTCGAAAAACATCAAAAGAAAACGATTGGTGAAAACTCGTAATGCGCAAAGCTCCGGTAATTTATCTACTTTCCTTTAACAGTGAAACGTGAAGAAGGATACGTGCTTAAAATACAAGAAAAATTTAAAAGGGATTCTCTTCATTCAATTTCAGAAAAGTTCGTTTTTTTTTTATTTTTAAAGCAATTAAGGCGGAAAGGTTTATATTTTTTTACGAACCTGAAGTCCCAAAATTTCGTGTCAGACGGGTCCAAACTCCTATGTTTCCTCGCATAATAATTCCCTCGTCCATTGCTAAGCCATACGTCGTATCCAGCATCTGCTAATATGGTAGCTGTAATTCAAAGGAAAATAATGACGAAGCGGATATGTCACACATCAAAATAGTAAATAAGCATGAAGATGTAGATTTTGATTGCCAAGGTCAATTAACTCCAAACTGGCAGTTTTTTTGTGTCGGTTTTGAAAAATCGCAGGATTTTTAAAAAATAAAATTTACAAAGTATTGCAAACGGAAAAAATAATTCATCTCGTTCACCTCGACTTCGATTCATACTGTCATTATATTATTTTTTCCCGTCGCCTAATTAATAACGGGAAATAAAAAGTCGTTAGAAATGTAATTGTTGTCACATCTTAAAATGGATTTTTTTACGAGACAATTAATTGAAGTCCTAATTGATACAATAACAAAAGGAAGTAATATCGTTATATTATTTAAGATTATTCTAATGAGATGGGAGGACCTTTGTTTTTTAATTATTGTCAAAGAAATGAATTATTCTGTATTAATTTTTTATTGTTTCGATCTTGACCATCTTTTTATAAGAAGTTCACGGCCGTTGATTTAATCAGGGAAGGAGAAAAAGTTTGCGATTTAACCGATTTCGAGCTATACGAATCAATTCAATGAGTTATTTCTATCGGCCAAGGGTAAATCCATGAGTACTGTACTATAGTTCAAAATTTAAATTAGCCGATGGCTTTTAAGTGATTTGTTATACTTTAAGAGCTTTTTTTTAATGGTCACGGTAAGGTCCGAGATGATATTGTTGAGAAAAATCAAGGTTAAGAGTATTTTTATTTATTTATTTTTTTAAAAAAAATGCTTAATTTATTCCCCCGCGTACGTGTGAGTGAAGTTACGGATGATTAAGAATGATCTCATAACTTTTGAGTAGATGAGTGTTTGTGTATGTGTATTGTTAATGAGTGTAATCATGGCTTCGGGTGGTTTTGTCTTAATTGCTCAGTCATTGGCAAGATGGCTTTATGTGAACTGGAAACAAAAACATGGCCCACCCCAACAACAAACCGCGTATATTCGACGTATACGATACGTATAAATTAAGATAAAGTTCTAATTTATACGTATAATATACGTCGAATATGCGTCTTGGTTGGAACTCGTTGGGGCCCTTTAGACCCATTATTTAATGTAACAGCATGATCATGGAAGCTAATGCATTAGTTTCCCCTTCCAACTACTATAAAATCTGGTTGGACCTCTAAAAAAACCTGGGGTAGTTATGTTACTGCGCCACTGAGATGGTCCTGTGTTTTCTATATGGGACCTACAGTTTAATGCCGGTTCCGAACGGCTAAGTAAAGAGGCTGTTCTAAGCAAGTTACCACCTGCTGGTTTGCCATTGCCTTGCAGGAGGGGTGAGACCGAGCGACAACACACATTAATCGCTTTTTCGGAATCCCCAAATCCTCGAATTAAGTTCGCATGAAGCAGATGACAGTGGTCAGAGGTGAAAATACGGTCGGAAAAAATCCGAACCGCAGAGTGGAATCGAACCCATAAACTCCCGAGTGTGAGTCGAGCACGCTATCCACTGAGCCACGAAGCCTTTGTTTTACTGACTTAAAAAACAGATAAAACAAGAGATTGATGGTGCTTCTGGTGACGGGCCACAAGGCAGACTTAAGGTGCGTGGTAGACATCATCAAAACATGTCTCCTAGCTGCGCTTTCGAGGAACTGAGAGTCAAAGGAAAAGAATCAAGCTTATGGGAAAATTTCGGTAAAAGCGGCAAAGTGGAGTTGTTGAAGAAATATGTGAAGATCCATGGTCCGTTAGAGCGGATAACACTTTTAAGTTAAATAATAATTATGAATGACAAATGAGAAGGTCAGGTACAAGACACGAAAGCGTATAAAATGTATAAGAAATTAAATAACATTAAAATATCATCCGGGTAATGTAGATTTATCAGCGAAGTGGAAATTGTAATCAGTCTTATTAAAGAAGAACAAAGACTTGGGAGTAAAAAGAATATTGCTTAGAATAAGGAAAAGAAGAGAATATTGGTTGGGGAAAAGCAAAAAAATATATCCCTTAAGGGAATTTTAGTTGATGGCGTAATTTAGCTTTCAACTAAAAGAGTATTTGGGACCCAACTGAGAAATCAGTAATCCCAACAGTAAGTGATTATTGTTTCCTCAGATTTTCACCATTCATCGCATTAAAAGGTGAGAATCAGTTGCAATGCTGACCAGTGTCAATAGGAACATGATCGGTCGATTTTAAGGACAGGAAGAATAATTAACAGCGATGGTACCTGCCGACGTATTTTGAAAAAGGGCGAGAAATGCGGTAGGGCCGTAAGCTATTGGTTGGAATGATAGCACCACGACCGGATGTTTTTTGACAAGTCGGGAAGACACAAAGTTTGAGCAATTTCTTGTAAAATATTCTTGCTAGACTTCTTCTTGTGATTCTTGTCTCGTGTGCATCGAGACAAAATGTCTTATTCTTAAAGGAATCTGCGAAGTGTCCCGGGGTCTTTCGCTTTACATCGACATGAATTCACGGAGAGAGATGCGCATGAGTTTAGATTATGCATTCTTCGAGAATCCAAATTCTGACAAGTATTCGAGAAGAATCTAAAAATTAGTGAGCCGACTAACATATTGCCACCAAAAATATGGTGGCTAATGGTTAATTGTAGGATGAACAAAAGCAACATAACAGCTCCTGTTCCGGGTTTACACTAAAAAGATGGAGAAGAAAATGTATGTCTGGTTTTCAAAATCATTAAACTTAGGGACCATAGAGGGAAGCTATATAAATTCAATATCTTACCAAAATCATATTTAGGTCCTTGTACCAACCAAGCATCTGAAGCTGTAGCTAACCCATGTTGAAGTATCACAACCGGTCTATCCCTTGTATCCACAGAGGAACCATTATCACAGTTTTTAAGCTCCGGTTCTAATCCATAATGAAAACGTCTAATGGCACGTTTTATTTTATTAGAATTAACATCTTTCGATAATTTCCCATGAGGGATTCTATGAACTTCTATAATATGTCCATCTTCCGCTACGATTGTATGCGCTTGAACTGGATATCCATAAGCGCATATAAGTTGTTCCTGCATAAAAATGAATAAGAATTACCAAACGATTTTTCCACAAAAAAAAATCAAAATTACTTACGGAATTATAAAACAAATACGGATCATCAACTGGCCCGAATATAGGCTTGATTAAATTCGTCAGTGAAGATATGAAAGCTCCCGTGAGTTGCGGCCCAAACGTCCCAACAGGTTCGAATAAATAAAAAATAACTCCCGTTGTAAGCAGGATCCTCCAGAACATAATACCGACATGAACCTGAGAATTCAAGGATGTTGAAAAATTATCTCATAACCATTTAGAAGTAGATGATCTAAGTCAAGGTCCAAAAAGTACTACGAGGAAAAAACGGGAACCAGTACTTTGAATATTTTAATTTTTTTTATTGTTGTGCCTTATAAGGCGCAGGTTGTCAACAATCTGAATTGATTTTCAATTCAATTTTGAACCTTTAAATAAAAAAAAATTAAACAGTTTAAATTCCAAGAAGAAAATTGCAGCCTGGGATGGGCCTACTCTACCATGACAATCGTTCATCACTATAACGTGTGCGCATATTATAGTAATTAAATGGCACCTTGAAATTACATTTATATCTACAGTTTGATAGCATAGGTCTTTAGATGAGACATTAAAGTTTGTTTTCATAATAATTTGCACCAGAAGCGAGGATTAATTTACCTCCCATCGATTTATTATCGGCATCAGAGATGAGAGCGACCTTGGGCTGCAGAAAAAAGTTGGGCAAGTTTGGGCTCAGTAGAGCTAAAGGCATCGAGTAAGGACTGGGCTCTTGATTTTATACTAATTGAGGGCTAATCTTACTATGTTTTCCTGGATGTATGACGTCATGGCTCCTGGGGTTATTACCATGGCTCCCCCGCGCCCTCCACAGCGCCGATTCTTAACTAACTATTTCAATGCAAGGCCGAATTTATCCTCGATGAGAGGTCAGTTATTAGTGGCTTCATAACCGGTTTTTATAAAATTTCTAAGGAAAGGAGTAAAAACTTTGTTCGTTGGGGTAAGGCAAGGTCGATTAGAAACCTGATCAGAATCTAACGTTGGTGCACGGTCGAATCTTTAAGATTCATTTATCACGATTCGGGAATATAAATTCATGGTCAAGGGATTATTAAATGAAATTATTCATGAATTTTTCAGTAAAATCGGGATTTTTGTGTTTTTTTTTTTTAAATTTTATTAATAATAAAAAATGTCATCGTAAATTTTGTCGCTATTGTAATGAGTCAACAAAATATGATTCCGCTCACGCGAGTTGTGACAAGTTCAATGTTGTTTAGGAAATGGTTTTATATGGTTATTGTTGATGCATTACTTAAGATGGATCCGAGATGAGATTATTTGGCGTAGGAAGGTCTAGGTTAAGGTATCAGGATTGATTTGTAATTTTTTAGTGTGGCAATCGTCTTGTTATATGCGGCATTTATGACTGGTGTTGTTATTGATGGCTGCAGAATTGTTATGAGCGTATGTCAAAATTTTAGACACAATAGCGCCCTTGCGGCTTTCGGGAAATGAGAACGCATCAAGTATTTTTTGCGGTGCAGTTTTTGTCTAAAAGATGCGAAATGCTTTTTTATGAATATTATTACGAGATAAGAGAAAATTTTGAAAAATAAATCCTTATCGTTTTCCTTGATTAAAAAGAATCAAGAAGTTTGGCCTTAATTGGGTTTTGCCCTTAGACAATGGCGTAGCTAACGGGCAGGCGGGCCCACCAACTAAAAAATGCGGCCAGGAGGGCCCAAGAGGCAAGAGCTTCGGCTGAAATGCGAACCCTGAGGAAAATGGTAAATAAAAGTGTGTTAGACCGTGACTGCATTGAGAAAATCTGAGAGCAATGCAAAGTGGAAATTGTTGTAATGTGGGGCAGGCAAAGGTGGTGATACTGGCTGGACCACTGACAGAGAATGGATGCTAGTAAGAACAAGTAGCATTAAGGGGAAATTCTAAGGCTCCCGCCCGTCATCGCCTTAAAAATGAGTAGACTCGTGACAGTCGTCATTGCAAGAAGCCGGCTGACAATATACTCAATTAAACAGATCAAATGGCAGATGAAGAAAAAGGAATAATGGCTTTCTGGTGTGGAACTTTAATGCTTGGTTCTAATAGATCCAAGAAACTTAACTTGAGCTTTTAGGGTAGCTAGAAGCCTCAAAGAGAAGTTTAAAACCGTCAGAAATACGAACTAAACCTGCTAACATTAAGTAAGTGTTAGCCAAACTCTTATTAAGCCCGAGAGCTGGCTCAGGACAAACGCAAGTCTGTTAAAATTATTGGGAGGCTCAATTTAAGCCGACAACATACACAAGACGCTAGGGGATGAAGCTAAGAATTTCAGAGCCGTTAAACTCTATAGATGAATTTTTGCCAAAAGAAGACATGAAGGCTTGAAGTTAGCGCCATGGTGAAGTTATAAACATTAAAAAAGAAATTCCGTTAATTTTCTTCGCGTATGGATCCAGGAAGGCTTGCGAAATGAGCCAAGATTAGCAACATAACATCAAAAAACAACAAAACAGACCTTAGAATCTGTGAACTGACAGCAGGCACTCGGCGTCCCTCGACATGCGCCGTAGCAAAGTTGTTGGAAAACAGCCAATGGCAATCACTCTAGCCGAGATTAAAAAAAAGAACGTAGATTTAAAACTATTCAGGCTAAATTCATATCAGAAAAGCCCGGCTTTAATTTTTGAAATGGAACTTAAGATTGTCAAAGGAAAGAAACTGAGATCATCAGGTAAATTAACAAGCAGAATTTACTAATCATGGAAAAACGAGTTTAATGAGTTTTAATGGCAATGAAGCAAAAAATCAAACTGAAGAGGAGTTGGACAAGAGGGTGTGGACAGGATCCAGGCTTTTGACCTCTTCTAATCAGTTTGCAATAATCTTGTAAAGCCGGCCTGCAAGTTCAAGCTCTTTAAAATTCAAACAAGTAATTATTTAACGAGATATGTCGTTGGGCTATTAAAAAAGTTACATTTTTCTACCGAAAAAAAAACCAAGAATGTCAAATTTTTAAAAAATAGCCAAAAAATTATCCTCATTTATTTTAATTATCGAAAAAAATTGTTTTTATTGAGAAACCTTTTATTTAATTTAGCTTGAAAAAATCGTTAATTGTTTTCGCTTGTTAACTTTTCATACAATCAAAAATCAAGAGCCTAATTACCCGGATACCCATGAGGTTTAATTGCCCTAAAGCACTGACCCTTTGCATCGTTAAGCAGTGAAAAATTTAAACATTTTCAAAGCTCGCGAAAAATTAACTAAAATGATGTAATCGCGTATATTTAGATTTAAAATTAAAATAAAAATTCCCTATGAAAATTACACCCGGTAAATATTAAAATATTCAAGCCTGATATTAAATCCCCGACCGGCAATAGGCACTAAACAAAACAAGCGATTTTTTTTTTTTTTAAATTTAATATTTTAACTCTTGTGATAAAATTATTGAATTAATTTAATATTATGAGAATTTGTACTTACTTGTTGGCGGAAAATAAAAATTGATGCACAGGATAAAAAGTATCAAACTTCTTTACTGGGAAAAGCGCGAATACTAGCTAATGACTGATAAGTTTGCGTTTTGCCGAAGTTAATGCCAGCCATGAACCTGCCCCTCTCAGGGCCAACTACTCTCAACGAAAAGAAGGAACAGCCCAATTAGCAGACAAAACTTCATCTATAGCCGTGACCGTGCAATATACACGTGTTTAACTTAACTCCCTGACAAGAGTGTCATCATTCGCTAACGGCAAATTAATATCCGGAAAATTGAAAACTGTTTTCTTTTCCTTTTTTTCTTTATTTAGGGGAGGTTTTTTTTTTTGGAACGAAAAATTTCTCTTGAAAAAAGAAGCATTCATTTTTAATGTTATCGTTTAAAATTTTTTGAAAAGTTCCTAAGCGGCCATGGTGAGAGGAAATATTATTCAAGAGAAAGGGTTGGTAATAAAAAAAAACAAGCACTAAAGCCAGCTTATGGGTTTTACTTTTTTCTTTTGAAGGAATCGTAAAAAATACGATGTTGAGACTTTTCGGAGGAAAACCGAATTCTAATATAATAACTGCTAGAATGATAAAATTCAGCAGTCATTGTTGAGGGCGGAAAAAATCGTTTTGAATTTTAATAAAAAAAATAAAGGAAGATTATTTAAGGGGAGTGGCTTAATGGGTGTCAAGTACGCAAGCCTGATTTAAATTAAAAAAAAAATAACTTAGGCTTGTTAGAGAAAAATTGAGATATCCCTAAAACTAAGGCCGTGGTTACATTACTCCGAAATTCGGATCGAAAATCTTTGAAATACTTTCGAAAGTCTCAATCTATGCGCTGATCGGCTACAAAATTCTTCCTACACTCTAGAACTACCCATATGACGTCATACAGTTTATCATAAAACAGTGTAAGTACCTTGAACGCCTTCAAAATTTGAAAATTCAGTTGTAAAATGACTGCCCCCGAAGTTCCCGCATGATTTGGGCTCGGACCTATAAGAAAGTATGGCGAGGGGCCCACAATATTGTCACACCACGGATACAAATCCTTGAATAGATTAGGTTTGAGTTTCTTTGTCTCTCACATTCGGCATTTACAAAATCTGAAGCCACATTGCCTTATCCTCTTCAATTTGGTTCCCTCATGATTGCGGCGCCAGCTCCATTGGATAAGGGACGTTCTTGAACATTGCCCAAGATACCCTTACTCTCGGGACGCTCCTCCATTTATTCTGTTCAAAATAAATTTATAATTACATAAAAAAAATCTGTAACTTTACTATTGACATTTCTCGCGAGTCGATTCCGTGCACAACAAAATAGCCATGGGGACTAATTCCCAAAAGATGACTCGTCTTCAGAAAAAACACTTATTACTTATCTTTTATCAACTCCATAGCCTCGAGAAAATCTTAAGGGGACGAAAATTAATTATGTCAACTCTAAAAATATTTGTGAGTCAGAAAATTCTCTCAGACGCCTAAAAATTCCCTTTTTAATTTTCTAAAGCAATGGGCCATCGAGCTGTTTTTGCCGTTGGAGCTGATACGCCCCAAGGCCGTGATGCCACAGTTCGAATTGTCATAAATTCATTTTTAAAATAATTTTATGCACGGCATAAACCATGCATAAGAATGAATGACGTTAATTGGCTGATTTCATTGAGTGCATACTTCAATCATGTCAGTTTAAGATTTTTCGCAAATATTTTTTTGTTAAGTTGACAATAAAAAATATAATCATTCTTTATTGTTGTATTTTTCTTCCTATATCGATTTTATTGCTCGAGTATTAATAATCATTTTATAATTGTATTCCTAATTAGAAAATAACTGAATATTAATAATAAGGGTTTTTTATGTAGTTTTCCGTATGCGATTATTTGTCCCCGAGAAAAAAAAAGCCTACCTATTTTATACATAATTATGTGGCTAAATTGGCGGAATGGAATCATGTATTTTTATGCTTTTTTAGTAATTTTTTAAGTATTTATTTATAAAAAAAAAAAATTAACGACCCAAAATTTAATATTTTTTTATTAAATTATCAGCAAAAATAGATAAAACTCATTTAAAAATACATAATTCCATTCCGCCAATTTAGATACATAATTATGTATTTCCTTTTTTTCACGGGTCTGATTGCACTTTGTTTTCATGGTTGGCATTGTTTTGGCAGTTAAAATTGTCCCAAGGCAACATACAGATTTATATATCAAAAATTTTAATTAACCCAAGTTTACGATTTTAGCAGCTCTGCTCGCAGGATTTCATTTTCTGGCTCTGTCACTAAAACTAAAAAAAATTCATTATTGCATTCAAGAGCCATACAATTAAACCGCAGTCGATCCTTGAATTAAAATGACATAATAATGCTGCAACGAACTTTTTGCCGTTGCTATTGAAATCGATTTCAGATCAAGGATCATCTCCAGTTTAATTATTATATTTCGAAGCCAAAGGAACCAGAAAAATTTCCCTTGTTATAAATTGGCGTTTGATAATTAACCGTTTTAAGTCTAACTAAATTCTGACTCAACACGGCCCAAGTTAGGTCTCCTTAGCTTACTCAGCTGCCGGCGCATGCGCAAATGCTAAGCTGTATTCCGGATTTGTGGATGCATCCTAAAAACATCTTTGACTGTAATCTGCCTATTTTTTTCGGAGACTGTGGCTCCTAATTAAAGGTGATTGTTAATTTGAATTTGTAGTAATTTAAAAAAAAAATTGCAAGATTAATTAGAAAACGTAAAAATCCCAAATTTATTATTCTGGAAATTTTCAATTTTTCTTAGCTACTATTGAATTTCCATTGAGGAAATTTTTTTTTTGGGTAATGGTGGCAGTAGCTAAGAAACATTGATCACTTCAATATCGGAATTATTTTGCTCTATTTCACATTTCAGTTTTTTTATGCTTCCGATTTTTTTGGTTAACAATACAGCAAATCATATTCAATCACACGTCGGAAATAGAACAAAATAATTTTAAGACCACCATCAAAGTTTGTCCCACAGAAGCTAAAAATTATTAAAAACCTTTCTTCTTGCAAAATTTCTCAGATTTTTCGATCGCTCAGCAAATAAAATCAAGAAACATTTTAAAAAAAAATTTCGGCTAATTTTCAGCTTTGTGGGGCAATGCCAAAAATATTTTAGAGAACGTTTTTTCAATACGATAATGGCACCCTTGGACTTCCTGCACAGTGTTTGACTAACATTGTATCATCTTCAATTTAAAGTATTTACTTTAAGAGTGATTACATCTAGAGAGTGTACGGTTGGGCTCAAAAGCGAAACTTTAAGAAGTGTCGCTAATGTGAACAGAGATTAGATTGTTAAACAACACGATTGAAGTGTCTAAATTTTTTTTTGATTCTATTGATTGATTTCTTAATTTTACCTCGATTCTTCAACTCTGTGAAATTTATTCAGTAATTAAAAATTGATCTAGAGATTTTAAATACTGATAGCGTCAGAATCAAGATCAGAAACATCTCTAGCATCGTGTGTCCATACTGTACAATAATTGTCACCAAACATTAAACGGTTTCCCAAGTTCCTAGAATTTCTCAGAGCTTCTCATTTCTGAGATAAAAAAAAAAAAAGGAAAAATAATATTTTGTCCCTTCTTAATATCCTGGTAACGCTGATTCAAGCCTGGCTGAGAATATAAAATACTGCCAGACTGTAAACTGCCCAACAATCCGTTCACTCTCTAATTATAAAATCTCTCTACTAGAAAATATATGAAAATCCTATACACCGGTTAACCAAGGGTGCCATTACCTATATTTCCCTTGAAATCCTATCGCATTTCTCTTCTTTTCTCCTCCGCATTTCACGAGGCTCCTTTATAAATCCCATCGTCCACTTTTATAACATTTTCCTGAATAATTTAATACTTTTTCATCATCTTCATTATCTCTGAATAAACGATGTCTTTGGCGTTATGAGCCCAGATAAAGTCAATGTGATTTAATTTCGCTAACCTTTGCACGTTTACCAGCGTTCGAAGCTGATTAATTAAACTAATTACATCCTGAAAATCATTATTTTCATAAATAAACTAGGCCGTACAGCTCTTATTTTAAAACTTTGATCTTTTACCTTATCATCAGTGAGAAAATCTCCTGTTGAATAATGTAGCGAGATCGGACATGAAATTTTACTTAAATTATATGTCGGTGGTTCTTTGTCCCCGTAAATTTTATAATTCATGTTTGTACCGTAATCGTATTGTCTGAATTTTGTAGATTCCATTATCTGGATGAAATGGGTCGCGGTTTTGAGGGAGAATCCAGCTGGCACGTGGGACAACATCAGAGGAACTTTTTTCTGCAATAAAAGAAAAATTGAAGAGACGTCGCTGGAGAATATTAAACAACTTTTTGAAGGGACAAACCTTTAAAACCAAACTGGATTGAGTGCCTGCCCAGAAAAATGCAATATCAAAGCACATATCTTGAAAAGGGGATCTTTTTCGGCAGAGAGCATGCGCGGCTAACGGAGTCCAATTCACTCTCGGGAATAATTCATAATTTCCGCTAATTCTGAAGGCGTCCTGGTGAAAAAAAGGTAAGAATTAAATTTTTTAATTAATTTTTGCGGTCATTGATGTTATTGGGTTTTGAATTTCTCTCACCAAAACTTTTTCGACCGTATCGAAAAGTGTTCGTTTCCTTGGTTCCATGTTTTCTTTGCTCATGCAAGTAACCGGAGCCAAACCGGTGAACAGACGAATTTTTTTGTTGTATTCGGGTCGTTTTGACGCCATAACGAAAAACATTGTAGTTCCCATTGAGTGACCGATGTAATAGAGTTTGTCGGTTTGAGTTACGTTGAGGATATAATCGATTACGGCGGGTAGGTCGTAGTAGCCCATTTCATGAAAGCTGAAAGAAAAAAGATTAAATTTACTTAACGAAATTAAGAGGAGTAAGGATAGAAAAGGTAGCGTACCTAAAATCCCAAAATCGTTCATCGGATGCTGTGAGGTTCCTATGAAACCGGGAGTAATAATTTCCTCTGCAGTTTCCAAGCCAAACATCATAGCCATCGTCAGCTAGGAGATAAGCTATTAAAGAAATTAATTTAATCAATTTTCGAAGATTTTAGCATTATGTGAGACCGACAATTATTGATAATTTTTTTGGCTATTGCTCGTAAATATATTTTTAAGCCCAGCTCAGCTTCAAATCTTGCGGCTTTGTAAATAAAGTGCCCGATTCACCCTCGGCAGTCTAGCTTGATTTCACTCAAAGATTCAAACTTTTCTGACCAGATTTTACCTTTGACCGATGTAATTTCTGTTGAGTGTTGTCTATCTTGATATCCTTGTGAAGTTCTGGCAAGCTACCAAAAGGTAGTTAGCCGTTCGAAACTGGCTTTAAACGGTATTTTCCATATCACGGTTGTTTACACAAGAGTAGAGAGCTTGAAAGGAGAGAGTCGCCAGCTAAATTGCTGCTTTTTGATTGGCTGTGACCAAACGTGAGTTAAGTACCGAGCAGCATAAGTCGTATGACGTCATTACCAATCAACGGAAGTCTGTTGAAAGAACAATTTTGGTCACAGCAATGAGAATCCAGGATTTTGATGAGTTGGCGACTCTCTCCCTTCAGGCTCTCTATACAAAAGAGGTTTGAGTCTCCAAAATTTACTTCAAGCTTTTTGCTTCTAAGTTTGATGTTGCTGTCAAAATTTGTTTACCTAGATCATATCCCGGCCCCTGTAAAACCCAAGAATCCGAAGCTGCTGCAATCCCATGTTGTATCAAAACCGGCGGCCTTGTCAACCCCGTTCCTTTTATATAATCATCCCCTGAATTTTTTTTCCTCCTATAAGTTGGAAAAAGCCCATAATGGAATCTCTGCACATTCCTCCTTTTTATATTCAACCTTTTCTGTCTATTCCTCTTATTCGGAATCCGATGAACGGTCAACAAAAACCCATCTTCCGTCTCAACTTTATGATTCTCGACAGTGTATCCCGCAGTATGCACCAATTCATCCTGAAACCCACAAAAGCAACGATTCCTTATTAAAATCAATAGCAACCTCCTTTTGCAATGTAAATATGAACCTCACGCACGGCTTATTACAAAATTAACCGAAAGTTAATATAATGACGCAATTTCATCGATTCGCTCCATGTATATTAAATAAGAAACGATAAAACTTTAAAGGAAGGAACTACCATTTAAAGCTTCTTAACACACAAAATGTTTACCGTGTTATAATAAAGCGAAGGATCTTTATTCTGTTCCAAAAGGCTCGTCACTAATTCCAAAAACGTCTCCGGTATTGAGAATAATGGAGGAGATTTTTGAGCACCGGCTATTAATCCCGCTGATAAAAAAACAACCGCTAGAACCTCGCTACCTCGTATCATTACACTTCCCTGCCACTTTTAACTGAAAAAAATTTTTTTTTAAACTAAATTACTACATCTCGCAATGCTCACCGGTGACTAGTTAATGAGATAGAAGGACGAACTAGATGTCCTTACATCTCCAAAATCGATTCATTAAAAAAAAAAAAAATTAGGTTTTTGGTCTATTACCGAAAAAATGCATTTAAAAAAACAATAGTGGAGCGTTCGTTCTGCTTATCGAAATATTTAAGAGGCTTACAAGGACAACGTGATATTTAATTATGAAAAAACAAGAAACTGAATAAAATTATGGAATTTTTTTCGGATGTATTGGAAGTTGTCTAATAAGTAAAACGGAAAAAATTTGGCTACACCTTAAATTTTTTGTCACAAAATTTTTAGTACACAAACATTTTTTTTTTAAATTTCTAAACTTTTTTTCAAAAATGATTTATTACCTCTCGCTTGCTTTTAGTCTCAAACTGATCTGAGTAGCCAGAAAAAAAAAAATAGTCAACCCAATAGAATTTTAAATAGATACCGTGCGCAAAAACCGTTCTTGTGTTTACACCAAGGAGGGAAAAATGCAAATTCGCACGTGATATTGGTGTTTATTATTGTTTATTCTAGCCGGACCTGAGTCTCAGGGACGGCTAGTCTAATCTTAATCATGATATGACTGGAAATAATCCAATTATTTAACAAACAATGTTAAACACAAATTTTTGTCATTTTAAAAAATATTTTTGAGACGTTTACCTCATTTCTAGAAAAACCGGTTCGCATCTTCGTTATTTTTTATTGTTTCCTATCGAATTGTCGGCAAAAAGTTGTTCCGATTTTTTTGTTAAAAGAGCGAAGCCGCATAAAATTAGATACTGCCAATAATAATGCGTTGTGTGAATAGGTGCATCTTCGGAAATCCCTAAAAAAAAAAAAATGGAAATTTTTAAGAAGATTTATTGAATGGTGCGTGACGAAATTTTAGTTTTATAGTGTTTTTCCTCTTTTTCAGTTGCGGACTAAATCTATAAGAGCTAAAATCGCAGGCCTTCAAACTCACAAAAAAGCTATATAAAGCCTGGATATGCTGTAATAAATTTTTTTTTACTCTCAGCCCTTTAGCCAGAGGTAAAAAATATTACTTTACCTAGAGAAGTTATGCTTGTTTTCCACAACGACAATTTTTCAAAATAAAGTGACGCTAACTCTCTCCAACAATTATTTCTTAAACTAAAATAACGTTGTCACAGCTATTTGACAACCGTTTTATGAACAAAGGCAGCACTGGCTCTCCCGAATGTAATTTCTCAAAATAAAGCGACTAGGAGCGCTCTCCATGAGCTGTTTCACAAACTAACACGACTCTAGCGCTTTCCTAGTGTACGTGTTCTGAATTAAAGCGATAATAGCGTCATCCAGCGCTCTTTTTGACCTGAAAAGAAAAAAAATTATAATTAAAAAGAAAAAAGTTTTATAAAAAATCAGCCTCATCAGGCCTGGAATTTATTAGGCTTGAGCTATGGCGTACTAACAACGGTTTTAAAAAGTTCAGTTGAACCTCTAATAACTGTGATGAGCTTAGATTGAGCCTATGATGGCTTTAAAAATTTAAGCCAGGACCAATCAGAGCCTTAAGCCCTAATTTAGGCTTAACTTGAATTTCTAAGCGGCTGAGTGAACTTAACAAGGCTTACCTCAAGGCTTTTACCGGAATTTTAACTCGAAAAAACTAGTCCAAACTCGTTTGAGGCCTCCGATTTGCCAAAAAATGCTCCTAAGCATTTCTTAATATCCTACCAGAAGATCTCATTTGATCTAATTTCCAGCTTTCGGTAATTTACCTGAAATTTAAAAAAAAATAAATACTAGTTTAACTTATTTCTCTATTTGAATATCCGCGCTCAAACGGAAACGAGTTCCGAGTCACAATCGATATAATCGAACCACGTGACATCGTTTCGCCGGAAACGATTTTAATTTTGTAAATAAACAAAAAACATGGTGTTTAGTGTGTGAAATGGCTACTCGTAAAAGTAAATTTGCTGCATCTGCAAAGAACAAAAATGATCTTAAAAAAAGATCGAAGAAACGAAAGGAGAAGAAGAAACTCCGTGAAATCGTCAAAAAACGGGAGCATAAACGTTTATCGCAGAAACCTAATGCAGCTAAAACTTCAGCAAAAAAACTGCAAGGATTACCACTTAGGGAACGAATGATGGAGAAGCTAAAAGCATCAAGATTTAGGTAATCCTCCTCATTATTTTCACATTAGTAATTATAATAATGCTCTAGTGGCTCTTTTTTAAAAAAAAATTCTTGCAGGTTTATGAATGAAGAGCTTTACAACATGAAAAGCAAAGACGCAATGAAATTGTTCAGAAAAAATAAGGAATCATTTATCGCCTATCATGAAGGTTACAAAAGGCAGCTTGAGCAGTGGCCAATTAATCCACTGAATGTAATTCTAAAATCATTAAAGAAACAGTGAGTACTCCATTTACTTAGTACGGTCAAAATTACTTTCTCAGCTTTGAGAATTTAATACGATTATTAAATCTTGAATTTAATTTTAGAATTGCTGCAAAACAAAGTTTAGTGATTGCTGATTTTGGATGTGGTGAAGCAACATTAGCCAAATCATTACCAGAAGCTACAGTTCATTCATTTGATTTAGTCGCCTTAGATCCATGTGTCACTGTTTGTGATATGTCAAAAACTCCCCTGCAAGATGGTGCTGTTGACGTTGCTGTGTTTTGTTTATCCTTGATGGGTGTCAATTTGACCGAGTATCTTTTAGAAGCTAACAGAGTATTGAAATTAGGGTAAGAATTCAATTTAAATGATTATGAAATATTAGGTTAAATACAAGGTGGTGTTAATACTTTTTTTTCATTGCAGAGGTGTATTGAAAATAGCAGAAGTCGAGAGTAGATTTGAGAATGTTGATATCTTCATTAGCACTATGACTAAGTATGGATTTGTAAATACAATGAAGAATTTTTCTAATGAGGTGTTTTATTTTATGGATTTTAAGAAAGAGAAGACATTAGGGAAGCATTTTAAGAAGAAGGCGCCCAGTATAACTTTGAAACCTTGTATGTATAAGAAAAGATGAAAAATGAAATATAAAATGGAAAGGATATAGGCAATAAGTATTTTTTTTAAAAATCCTACAAAGATTATTTCACCCTTTAACATAATATTGAAGTGATGAGCAACTTGAGGGTTCTTTTTTTTTTGGTTTCATGAAGTAAATCATTTTGGTTGAAAATGAGTAATTATTTAAGATGCTTGTTTTTTAAAAAAAAAAGTTTTGAATGACTTGAAGCAAGCTCTCCAGCCCATTATTTGTATGTAAAAATTTAAAAAATTCATATTTTCGTCACAAAATAAATGTTCAGGCAGAGCAAAAGCAAGCACCGATTAAACACTTTGCCCATAATTTTATTCAGAAACATAAATGAAAAGAGCAGCTCAGACTCAAATCGCAAACAATTCAAACTTTACAGCCAAAATAAGGAGAAAGATGAACACTTCAGGCCTTTAAGAGAATCTGCTTTGTAAAAATTTCGGTAATTTTTATCAGCTGGAGCACAATTATTATTCATCATACAGAAAGAGATATTTATTAGCCGTGCATTAACAAAAAAAAAAAAACGCCTACCATAAATACCGCCATAAGCCTACACTTCCCCGAAATATTTATGGGAAGGATAATACCATTTCTTCGACTTGATAGAACTAAATTTCCGTTACATGATGTCCGCCATTGAAAGTTTTTTTTTTTTAGTTTAACAGGACTCATCCTCTTGGTGCTTCTAAATTTTTGAGAAGACTCTGATATTCACATGCACTTGCTTAAGTTTTTAAAATGCCCAATGATCAATTAAAAAAAAATTATCGATTACGCAATATTACTATAACCGTTTTTTTAAACGTATTTTCATTTGCTTCCTTCTCCATCTTCCTCCCCTCCTCACCAGAAACGGACAAATCGCAACCTGATTGGTTCTCGGCTTGAGAACATCGGTTGGTAACACTGAAATTCCAAAAGAGGAGAGGAGAGGAGATGATGATCAAGCAAGCGTTTATAGGAGAGGATCTGAACCTAAAGAAAGATGACACAACGAAAGGCATTTCGCATCAAATGAAATGGTAATTATCTTATTGAAAACAAAATAAAGACTTTCTTTGTGTAATGAATAGTGTCATCTTTCTATTGGTTGAGAGCCTCTAGTCTAGAAGCCGGAATGAATTGTCGATTTCGATGGCGTGGGTTTTAGTTTTTTTCGCGGTGTTCGGTTCAATCGGTCGGGAGTGTTGATAACAAATAATTGGTCGGTCGGTAATGCTAATGGTTATTATTTTACTTAACTTATATTTTTTTAACAAATACAAATTTATACATGTGACACATTAAGTAGTATTAATGTGTTGAAATGATAATTAAATAATATCTGATTATATACATTAATGCTACAGTTTTTTGGTCAGTGAATGTACATATAAGAACATTTTTCGGTAAAGTCGTTGTTTTTTATTTTATTAGGTTCGAATAGAAATCTGGTGCAGTCATCACAAATCGTGTCTCTGGTCTTCGAGCATTTGTGAGCTTCATACAGCCCTACTCCACATTTTGAACATGGCCAACACTTGCTGCAAATAATTAACATGGTTAGGAGTTCAGCTATTCAAGTGACACACAATTTCAAAGTCTTCTACCTGTGATGAGAATAATGAGGTGAGTACGTTTTTCCTAATTCACATTTTTCACATTTTGTGTTATCTTGTGCAGTACAAACTCTTGACACTCCCCAACCTGGTGGACATTTTAAACATTTTAAAATTGTTTCATGGCTATGCCTAAGCTTTGGGCGTGAGATTGATTCCTGCAAGTTAAATTTTGATTTGTAGAGCTATTTAAAATGAAATTGTGATCATTCTCATTTTATAGAATTTCACCTTGATTAAAATGCAACATATTAAAAGCGTGGATAAGTATAATAATCTCTTCATTCTTCGTAAGTAACATCAAAATTATCTTCAATCCATTGCAGTTGTGTTTCAAGCTGCATGATTTATCTGAAAAAAGAGAAAGGGTTTGTTCAGTCAGCATAAAAAGAATTGATCAGTTTAAATGATTATTCTTACCTTTGCTACTGTGATTTTTTGAAGCTATTCCTTCCTCTTTGCTTCTTTTTGCTGCTTTTTGATTTGATTCGGCATACTGAACACAACAAAAGAAACATATTTCATTGTCAGTTTATATAAATTCTTTGTTTTTGTTTCCATGAATATGATATCCTCACATTTTTGATAATTGTATAGCCAATATTGAGTATCATTCATGTTGCTCACAATTTCGACACTTAATATAGTTTCTTTACTGCAAATTAATGTCAAGTTTTACGATTTCAAAGAAAAGGTTATAATTCATTTGTTCAAATGTTTCAGGTAATACACCTTATCCATATAGTGGATTTAGCAGCATAAGTGGAATATTAGGAGGCAGCTGTATTAATGGTTGAAGTTATGGAATACTTGACAAGTTAAAACATGCATTATAGTGGTGGAGCTTCATTGACGGAAGAATTAGTTCAGCTGTATCAATGAAGGAGATCAAGCTGATGCACCGTTGATAGTTCAAATGACAATGAGGAGCTATTTTTGACTTTGTACTGGTAATAAGCTTTTTTTAAATGAATTATTAACTATATTTCAGTTTCTAATGCTTCTTAAGTATGGAGTGATCTTGGGAGAAATAAAATTTAAACAATAACAGTATTTTACAGCAACCTGTTATTTTTAAGATTCTTGGCATCATGCAAAACATTTTTCACTGCTGATCTTCAATCGAAAGTCAGCATTATAGATACTTGTTAGTTTGTACATATTTACATAGGCAGAGATAATAAGATGTGCAGTGGTTAGTGCTCGCTTCAATTTTACAAATTTAAGTCTGGATTTGTAAAGTCAAAGTTTTTATGAAATGGGTTGCTTGAAAATGTAGTGACCTGTCTGCTAATTAACTTTCAGCTGAATAAGCTGACCAAATGTGCTGGATCATTCATTTATGTTAGTGTCTGGCTTTGCTCGTAAAGATGTGAGCTCAAGCATCTGCCAATACTGGTTTTTAACGTTTCACTTATTCTCAGTATAAAAATTTATAAGCGCTTCATAAAGCTTGAAGTTAATCAAAAAATTTAACGACAGAAATAAGTTCAGTTTTAATTCAGAACTTTTTAACCGGTGAATAAAGAAATAAACTCTCTCAGGATCAAAGTTATCCGGGGGACTTTAAGAATTTAGGGTCTCTTGGCTGTTTGATGCCTTTTACGATTTTTTAAAAATACATGCTAGAAAGAAGTTCTAATAAATTTTGATTTCAAAAAAGTAAAAATTCTGGTTCATACAGAAAACAGAAAAGTCTTTTTAAATTAATTTTTTGGTTAAAGGTCTTTGGTTGGAGAAATTGCAAAGAAATCCTTTTTCAACTGGAAAGAATTCAAGTAAAATTTTTTTTCTGCTTGAAATGAGTCAAGAAAATATTTTTAGTCCAGAAATTGCTGTGGTCGACTTCTAAGATTTTGTTGTCGACTTTCATTACTTTATTGGAAATCCTATGCATTAATTTTTTCTGACATTTGAGTTAAAAATTTTAAAATTCCCAATATTATTTCTCTGAATTAAAAATTACGTACATATACTATTTCATTTTTAATTTGCCAGTATCTAAACTCCCATTTCGTTAACTTAAAATTTTATTTCTTGTTTGATGTATATTAATTCATTCTTATTTTCGCGCTAAAGTTAAAAACTCCCACAATTCAATCCAGCACACTACTAAAATATTCCCGATCCACTAAACTTATCCAACTCGCACAAACACATAATTAAGACTAAATATTTTCTGGCGCTGCATTTAAAATCACTCAGTGGACTAAATTTTTTTTTCGGAGCAATTGCGTGCACGACACGATTGAACAATCGGAAATAACAGTTTCATGAATTGAAGGTGTTGCCGGCGGACCCTTTCATTTATTTCGTTCAACATTTAAATATTAATTCAACTGAGTCGTTTTAATTCGAGTACACCTAAACATAACATTGATAATATAAACAGTCCATAATGGCCGGGTTAAAACTTTTTAGCTTTCGGTGAGTGGAACTTTTTTTTTAGAGTACATGGCTAATTTTTAAATAAGCCTCGAGAGTTGAATCAACACACAGGCTTGTTTTTTCGATACCAATCAAATCGTCTCTTCCGTTCAAGCCTTATATCTTTAGACTACTTAAGAAAAAAGCAAACACGATTAGAAAATCGGTGTTTACTTTTTTTTTTTAATTTATTGAAGTGACGACTGTTAATTTTTTAAAGATACTCCACTCATTCATTTTTTTTTTACTACCGGGTTGCTGCATTTAAAAAAAAATCAATTTAAGTTTTTAAAAACGCAAGGAAAGTTATTCTGGTCTAGAATTACTTCGTGGTCACCAGCTCATGACCCATGGGAACTGATTTTTATCAGCCTGTCTTAATTAAATTCACCTTTCAACTCACATCTGTTGCTTATCCTGTACCATTGTTGTATGGGTGAGGTAGGCCTAATGCCCTGAAGGGTCGCGGACATTGATGTTAAATATCTCAGTATTAAGTAAATATTAAAAACGAGCTCGCTTTATTTTTTTTTGTTTAATTTTATTTAATAAACTGTAGATGTCAACATGTCATTAAAATCCAATTTTATATTTTTAAAGCGAACACTGACACAATAATTAAGTTTTATTATAATTAGGTTTTATTTTCTTTTGTTAGGCGTTCTTGTCAAGTCTCCCGATTTATGAGTGTGGAATAAAAAAAAAAAAAGAAGAGTATTTTTCGTACAATCTCGCCTGTCGTAAATAAATTTTCCGTGTGAATTTCAAGATTTTTTTACGAAAACATGATCTTTAACAGGAAATTACAAATAAGCCTATACTTAGTGGTAATTTTGTTCTATTTTTATTTTTAGGATTTCCCATCGCAATTCGGATAAAGGATTTGGATGTGAACAAACAGGATTTTCGCCAAAGAAGATTATTGGAATTGTAAGTAGGAGGAATATTTTGAAGAAAAGTTGTTTAAGGAATTAGGGCTGCGAAGCAAGGCGGTTACAGGCCGCAGCCAGGTTAAAAATTTTACCGATGCAGACTCCAGTGCTGATGCCATAATATTTTGCCTGACGACGATTTTAATATCAGCTTCGCAGCCTTGTTAAAAATTGTGTTTAGGGCAAATTTCGGGTTGCGAGGATTTTGCCTAAATATAAAAAGGGCATTAGAGTAGTTACTTAGTTGCTCGAGGTTGCTAAGTCGATTTCAGGTATCATAGATCAGAATTGAGGCGTAATCATAAAAATTAAATTTTTTTTATGTCTTAAAATGCTTTTACCAAGGCCTGAAGATTTGATAGTCAAGTTTTCAACTGATTGGTATAAGCTCAAAGCCCGGTTGAATCAATTTTAAAGCAAGTGAGTTCTGAAATTTTAAGGCACATCTAAACTGTTTCATTGCTTTAAATTTTTTTAGTCTGGTCTAATCTTCAAAAACGGGTTCCTGGCTAATTAATACTTGATCTGTATTTTAAAGCTTAGGACATTTACCTGGCGTAGGTTTTAATTTAATTTGACGTTAATGAAAATAGCTTGGCTTGATCTGTGCTGGACTGAGGCATTGGAATTTTATAAATATTTTCTCAACTTTCATTTATTTTCGATTTATTCGTCATAAGAAAAACTGTGGCGCCGGTTTTGCAAATTTTACCTCAAGAGCAAACAAGATTCGGAGGTAGTGACGCATTCGTTCAGTTTTACATATTTGATTGACGTCTTTTTTTCCAATATTTTGAAAAATATTTGCTTATAAAATTGCTTATTTTCCGCTTCAAAATCATTGACGTCCTGTTTTTTTTTTAAAAAAAAATACCATTCAAATTATCGTTCAATATTTGCTAAAGGTTTTTTATTTTTTCAAATTTGGATTCATGGCTATCTGATACACGATTTCATGGCCACTTTGATGACGTAAAACGTTGTAAAATTACGTAAAAGGTTGATACTGCTGAATTTTTTAATATCTCAAACTTGAATCAATTTTATCATATGGCATCTTCAATTGATAATTTTTTTTAAATGTAAATATTGATCTTCTCGTTGTTTATTTGTTGAATACTTGTCCGTTTGGTACCGAGATTTTTTTTTTGACAGTTCGTTGTCCTCCTGAGCTAACATGAGTGGATTTAGTTGGAAGGGTTTTGGGCAGGTTGTAGACTTGATTTGGTACTCCTGATGATTTTAGTATTTTGAATGGCGTGGTCATAAAATTCTTTTTTGCTCAGAGTTTTTTTGGGATTTGAGCATGGCCACAAATTTTTCTGCGGCGTTAGGGATTTTTTTCACTCCGGCTCTGTAGCATCCTTTTAAAGCTCTTGCTCTGTTTAAAGATTTTTACTTGGACTCGAACGTGAGTGATTTTTTTCCAAGATGAAATCTTTACGAAGATTTTTTTATCTCCAACAGCTTAGCAGAAATCTGGCCCTATTTCACTTTTTCCTCGAACATGAACTACGTTACATTATCCTCCTGCTGGACTTTATTAAATCTGCCAAATTATTTTTTTCGAATTTCTTTTTATTTCACTTTTAAAAAAATGGCGAATTATAAACTACAAAGTGCCGTACAATGCAAAAGCATAACTAGTGTAACATTTTTAATGGGTCCTTATGATATCTCGCGAAGACTTCTTTTTTAAACACTTCAAATTGTCGACGATTCATACTGTTTTGGCGTTCTCTCCAAGATGGCCTTCCCTTTCTTCCTTGCAATCCCCAGTGTATTGTAAAAATAGGCGAAAGCACTTCAAATTGATAACCAGCGACGAACATTTCGTACACCTACAAAGATAAAGGAAAAGAAATCTGTTAAAATATTTATTTTAGGGGCATATAAGGGGCCTGGCTTTTTGCCCTCTTGTCTCATACGTGAGGTTAATGGATATAACTATGGAGTAATCGAGATTAACAATAATCGATCGGTGTTTAGATAACATTAGGATGATTTTCCTGATTTTTTGTAATCGTTCAAGTAGTTCCTACTTCAAATCGATTGATAATTAAAAGAAATAAGACGCAGAAATGTGCGTAAGGTTTCATGACGATCGGTGGGTTTTCAAAAATAAACGAGGATAAGAGGAGAAAGTGCTTTTAAAAAAATGATTTTTGAAAATTCGAGCGTTTAAATTTTTGAAATCGACACATTTAAAAGATTTGTTAGAGAGATAATGAGCTATTAAATTTTGGGGTCTAGCAGTTTTGTTAAAGTGAAAATAATTCCTTCAGATATTTTGGAATAGGTCTTGCCAATTTTTTTTTGCACTTGCTCATATTACCAAAGTATCGATGAGTCAGTAAATATTTTTTTTTTCTTAAGAGAAGAGGCTTTGAAGTGTTAATTTGGTGGGAGAAACAAGGGCATTCGATTTTGAAGTGTTAACACGGAAAATTTTTAGAGAGAAAAGTGTTTTAGGAATTAAAATATCGTTGAGGATTTTATACGGAATTTGAGAGAGGGAAAATTGTTGGGGCTAAATTGATTAGTTTCTCAAGTTGGCAGGCAATTATTTAACAAGGCATCTTCAAATAAATTTCAGGAAGTTTTTAGTATCTGAAATATTTAATAACATAGAGTCTTTCATAATCTGAAAATTGGCGCCTAACTAGCCTGATGAGTTCTTCTGCTTTAACTGAAAAGAGCCACTCCGCCGCAAGGAGACATTAGTGGGCGCTTTGGCCACAAATGGCTCCTACAGAATAAGGCTGTAACATTTAACCAGTTGAAAGACCATGACTGCTAAAGATTATCACAGGATTACCTCTGATTACTAAGTTCTTATGAGCTCTGCTGTGGCCATTTAAGGCTCATGTTCACTGTATTATGGGCGTCAATGGCTACTATAAGTTTGCTCAAGCTTCTAAGTGGCCTAAGTGGTGCATAACTACCAAAGGCTTTCGCAGGTTTTGCCACCCACTAGGTTTACCTGCCATAGGGCCTTAAACGGACACGACCAAATAAAAAAAATTCTGCACAATTACCGGTCATTCTTTCAGACTGCCATTGATCTTATCAGCAGGAAACATTTACTTCATAAGTACGTATTTGAAATACATGTTTTACCATAAATCAATTAGTTTACATTTCATCAAGTACAACTCAGGACATTTATAACTCGTCATGTCTAAAACCAGCCATAAGATCCCAAAAGTAAATAAACTTTATTTTCGCTATGATAAAATTAAAAGAGCCATTCAAAATCTGGGTAAGACTAACCATCAAGAGGTTTACATTAGCCTCCTCAAGAGAGAAAAACCAATTCAGACTTTTTTTTTTATATTTGGGTTTACATGAGTACAGATTTTATCTTTTTAAGATGTTACATAGATTCTTGAGTCATCGTCTCAAAATATAACAAGAAGCACTCTGGACTAAACCTCGGATGTATTTATATCCTTCCTTTTATTTGCTTCTCTTAAATCCATAGTAAAGATGGATATGGAGTGTCATATCACTGATAACCAGAGGTCAGAACATACGTCAAGATATGAATGGCACGCGGTGCCATTGATAGCGTTTAGGTTAGGTCCTCTGAAATTTTAGCTCCTGCTTATTTCCTTTTGAAGTGGATTAGTCGATACCGGTTTAGACTGGTTTTGATATCTCACCTGTGTGTTTCTGGTGTAGCCGTAACCCATGAAACGTTCATCGTGTTCTGGAACGGTATCCGGAGCTACATAAAACGGCTCGTATAGGAACTCGAAGTTGGTGACGTTGTGACTGACAACAACTTCGTTGTTTGGAAGATCGACAAATGATTCCCATCTGAAATATTTAAAAATTTGAAGTAATCGAATATTAAATATTTATTTTTTGATTCGTTATCTTATGTTTCTGGTGGTTTTTTTTTCCATTGATAATTATTGGCGTTGCTGGGGAATTTTTGAGTAAGGGTTAGAGGTTTGTGAAAAATATTGGGAAATCGGGGAGGGGTTGGGGATGTTAAGAGTGAAGCTGGTAAACAATTTTTGAGTAAAAAAAGCAAAAAAAGCTTCAGTTGAAGTTCGACTGTTCAAAAATTTTGAGTTTTGGTGTAAAAATAATCGAACTATTTTTACAAAATGTCTGTGAAAGATCCTACTTAATTCTTTTTTGTGGCCATGGAGTTTTTGCAGAATTTTTTTAAAAGTACTTCCATTTGAAAAAATTGATTGAAGAAAAAATGACTACGCCTAAGAGATTTGTTGAACAAGAAAAAATGATTAGAAAGTGTGTTCGACAAGAAAAAATTATCAAAAAGTTTGTTCGACAAGAAAAAATTATCAAAAAGTTTGTTCGACAAGAAAAAATTATCAAAAAGTTTGTTCGACAAGAAAAAATTATCAAAAAGTTTGTTCGACAAGAAAAAATTATCAAAAAGTTTGTTCGACAAGAAAAAATTATCAAAAAGTTTGTTCGACAAGAAAAAATTATCAAAAAGTTTGTTCGACAGGAAAAAATTATCAAAAAGTTTGTTCGACAAGAGAAAATGATTAAAAAGTGTGTTCGACAAGAGAAAATGATTAAAAAGTGTGTTTGACTATGAAAAATTATCAAAAATTTTGTTCGACAAGAAAACTTTCTGAGAAAGTTTGTTGGACTGGAAAAATTTCTGGGAAAACTATAGGCATAAAATTTTTTTAAAATGAAATCTGGTTAAGAAACTTTTTGAGTTTAATAAGTCCCGGATGATTCCTTAATTTTCCTCTTAGAAGACAAAGACATCTACTAGGGGAGTCCGTAGACGGATTTTGGTGGAGCTTAAGTTGTCTAGAAGATGTGAATCTTGCAGTTTCCTACTTGGGTTATAAAGAAGGTTGTGCCAAAAGGGAAAATTTAAAAATTCTATTGTGTTCTTGAACTTCTTCAATGAAATGGAAGTGATATTAATGTTCGCCGACAGTTAAATAGAGTGTGAAGACACGATATTATTTCTTTGGATGTGAAATATATGGGTGGACCAAGCTGGGGCTACATTTTTTCCAGAAGGCCACTGCCTGACATTGCCCCCTTTTAGGACGGCGCCAAAAGGGGGAGCCCCGGCTCATTCCTAACCAAATTTTAAGGTTCTATTATTTTAACTTGTAAAACGTACCTTGAAAAATTAGTCGCATATTGATTGTAAATAAAAACTTTATGATGAAAGGCCCTTGCTAATCCCTTCTTAGACAACCGAATCAAATCTTTTTTATCTTTCGGAAATGCAGCACGATCATCCAGCTCATAAGTCGGTATCACATACGCGCATTTCCCGATACATTTCCTCCTCGTCGATTTCAAAAACAAATCCAGACTTTCCGCTAATTTTGAGCTTGGTATTATATCTATATCCGTTAAAAATACATTATAAGTCTGACAATTTTTCCTCGCTAAATTTCTCATATGATTTTGAGGATATGTATTTTTCACTCTCCACTTAACAATTTCGGCACTTCGTAATTTTAATATGTCCTTGAGAACGGCTTCGGGCTTGCGGCAATCATGATTTTGATCTTTTAATATTTTTAATTTGCTCGGATATTTCCCGGTTGGTATTTTATTTTTTGGCACTGTTAAATGAAAGCTAACCCTCATTCGTATCGAAGAATAACAATCCTGTAGGAATTTAATATACCAATGAAGCAAGAAATATTCGTCATCTCCAGCGGCGTAAACCGCAGCCGAAACCGGCCCGGTCCATTGATGCGCAACCTGCACGATCGAGTGAAGCTTTTCCAAAGAGCTTTGGGTCGCTACGCATACCGAAAATTGATCAGATAAGGCCGTGAAATTTTGACCTAACGATATGAAATCGTACATTTTAAAAAGGCGTTGCTTGTCCCATCTTCCAAGATGGAAACTGATATTGAATCCTAATTCCTCGCTCGGTTTCAAATCGAATTCTTTCACTTGAGCTTTGGGTTCAACCTCTTTTTTATTAATCCTCAACTCTTCTTTTTTAATTAGGTCGTGGAGTTTGTCGTTTTCTATTTCGAAATTTATTTTATTTGAGCAGTGATTGTTGTTTGGAAGGCGAGTTATTAGCCAGATATTTGAAAATAATAAAAATAAAAAACTTGCTAGGCTAACGATTCGTAGACGACATGGCGCCTGAAAAAAATAAAATATTTTACACAATTTGCCAACTCTCACAGCTTTATGAATCATAACTGAAATTATTTTTTTTTTTTATTTGTGACAATCACGTGAATATAGATAGAATAACAATAGAATTATATCGCATTTTTAGATTAATATCCTGATTACTTTACATTCGTGTCTGATCTCCGTTATGATTCACCAAGCAGAAATAATAACTTATAAATAATTATGCGGATGAAAAATCAATGTGCCGATGCCGCGTTTGCTCAAAATGTAAATAATAAATCATTTTAAGGTGTATTCTTAGCCATTAGCTAATCTTACCGAATACGGAAATAATTTGGAATTACTAAACAAAATCTCATGCTAATATCAATTAAATTAAAAAAATATTACCTGACACATTGAAAAAGATTCATATAATAAAAATTTTAAGTCTCCTCTTGCGGTTTTTATAAAAAAATTTCGTATTTTTCCTATTGTGTTTATCGGTGCAGCCTTGTATAATTTTCCTGGTTTAACAATAAAGTCATATCGGTTCCATTCTCTTTCAAAAAAAACTTGTATATATTTTATTTTTCATTTTTAAAGCGATTAGTCCACCCGTTTAACATCGGCCACTGTTTACGATAAGCGAAAATCGATATGAAGATAACGAGGGGATTGAAACTGCGCGTGTGTTAAAATTCCAGCCGAGTCACCCTCTATCTGGAATGTTTTTAACTACGGGAGGACGTTTATCCCCCTCTAGATGGTTTGTTTGAGAAGTTGAAGGGTTGTTGTAAAAGTTTCTTTGGGTTTTTGTTTTGCTGAATCGTGGAGAGGATTGTGAGAGGTTAAATCGGATTTGATTGGTTTTTTCTTGTATTTTATTTTGGGCAGGCTTTCATTTTAATTTCAAAATCTTTGCACTAAAAAAATAAATGATTAATTCGTTGATAAATTTCACAAGCATGCAGTAGAAACTCCTTTACTAATTTTATATTATTTTCTTTACCAGAAATTTTCTAAGTTACAAATCCTAGATATTGCGCTGTTTCTATGGAACCATAAGCAATTGGTTATAGGCTGAGCGAGCTTCAGCCTGTCTGCATAATTAACGAAAAACCCGGGAGGCTTCCGCAGGTAGATCCTGCAGTCACTCCGGTTGTAGTAATCACTGAAGGAACGACTGGAGGATCTTCAGCTGAAGCGACTGCAAGATCTATCCGCCAGTCCCTCTTCGGACGGGAACTCATGCTTGCGGGACTAAAATAAGAGGCTCATCAAGAAGCTTAGTTTCTGCGACTGGAATACGCTGTACTCTTGGAGGTCTTCCAGGTCCCCACCGGTTGACGGGTTCATCGCTATTTTAATTGCGCGGACAGGCTCAAGCTTATTACCAACTGCTTCTGGTTTTATACAACCAGATCAGTACTTAGGATTTGAAACTTAATAAATGAAAAAATTTTTATAAGGAAAATTTAATTCGAGATCTCTAAAGAAAATAATATTAAAATTAAATTAGTCTTTAAGTTTCATCGAAGAATTAATTTTTTTTTTTTTAAATATTTAATTAATTGGTCTATGAATTTCACAAGCATGACCGTTCAGTCTAGCAGACTGGTCATCTAATTTCCTAGTCTCAAAAAATCTATCGAAAAGCTCAGAACTTTTTCAGCTAAATTTTTTTTAGTCCCTAAACAAAATTTCAATGACAAAACTAAAGAGATTTGTTTTTTTTAGCATTCAGGATTTCAAAGAAAAAGTCATTAATATTTAAAAAAATAAAAATCTTTTATATTCGTCTTTTTGTTTAAGAAAATAAAACACTCAGTTTTTTTCTTAATAGTATTTACTTACAAGTTGTAACAAGATTCACTTTTACACAAAAAACATTTTACATCTTTAATTTCTTTTCTCAAATTTTATATTTTCGTTTTTTAAAAAATTAATATCTTAAAACAAAAAAAAATTAACCAATTTTTTTTTAAGTAAACAAGAAAAGGAAAAAAAAGATGCATTTAAAAAATTTTTGCTTCTGTTTATTTTTTGCTAACAATATTTTTTAGGGCATGAAATAAAAAAAACACAACACTTGAAAAATTTAAAAATTTTACCTCATTAACGAACAGGCTACTGACATTATTTAAAATAACTTTTCTTGACTAAGACTTGGAAAAAAAATTGATCCGAAATTGTTTTTGGTCAGTAAATTAAAAAAAACTTGTATATTAAATTGCTTCTTAAAAACCACGATTTTTGCTTCGAATATTGACGTCACTCGGTTAAATTTCACTTCACTGTCTCAATTTTTACACGAAAACTTCACCACAAACAAATATTCGATTTTAATGAATCTTCAGCTAGCCAAAAACATTTTTGGTGAAATTTAGGAATAATTTACAAAAGAGTAAACTTCTAATTTTAAAAATCGTAAAAGTAGCCTTTGATAATTAAATTAATTTTATTTCCAAAACTTTAAGTTAAAGGCTTAATTTTCAAGCTTTCCAATAAATAAAAACAATAAATAAATTAACAAATAAATAAAAGCCGATATTTTCAATGAAAAAAAATTCTGCAGCAACTTTACCATCTAATCCAAGGTTATTTTTTTTATCATACTCAAAATATTTACCAAAGATTACAGTTTTAAAAAATTCAAAAACAATTGCTGCTAAATGTTCTTCCACTAAAAAATTAACAAAAAATATTTACAAAAAAAATTTTACTATTGTAATATCCGATGGCGATGAATTTAAAAATTTAAAAATAATCAAACCTTTGTCATGAAGAATTTGTTCGATTCGCTGACACGCACAAACAGTCCGATGGGAAGGGTTTTTCTTCTTTTTTCTCATTCACAAATATCGTATGAACTTTATATATTTGCTGGCAATAATATTCTATGTCAGAATTGTTCATGTTTACACATGGTGCACTACACTTAGTTAAACAAAGTCTCAATGGTATATATTCTGGTTTTCGTGTAGGATCGTAATCTACTTCGTTTATATAATCGCAGTGTCCCAATGTGTGGTAGATGGTCGTGTTCTTTGAATTTTGGCCGTTGTATTTGACTTCAGTATCATCATAATGTATTAGCTTGTAACCGATATAATTATAAACCACGCAGTCTGTTTTATTGTCGCGACTAATTGTGAAATTATGTTTGGAATGCTTAAATGCTGGATAGCTTAAACCGATAGGCGTATGGGCTGCTAAAAAGACTGCGGCCAACACAACAATAAATCCACGGCACATTTTGAAAATTCGAAACTTTGATTTTCGTTTAAAAAAATATTTGTCAACTACTTTGTAGCATTAGATATGTTGCACTTTCGGTAGCTAACTTGCTAGTACTTAAACCCGACGAAAGTTTCACTCTTTTATTGAAAGCTTGCCGATTATGTCATCAGTTATCTGATCGCGAAAATAAAGAAGCGAGAGGTATGAAATTTTGCGGCATTACTTTGAAATCGCAGATGATTTCGTCGTAGGCGATTATAATAATGCAGGGGTGGGTCAATAATTTTTGGGTTTATTTTTATTAATTTTTGGCTTTGAGAGCATTATTTTTTGGTCTTATCAAAATTTTCCAGTTGTGATTTAAAATTCTTACATTTTTTTTTGAAATTAAAATTCTTTTTAATACGTTTATTTTGAAATAAATTGTGAAAAATATTTAATGAAAAAATTATAAAGATAATTTTTTACTCTGCCTCGAATATGCAGTTTTTCCTGAATAGATATAAGTTCGATTTGATTGACAGGATTAAGAGTAAAAAGCTCAGTATGGCATGTGACATCTCTCGATATTATTGGTGAAGACTTTCTTTATATTTTTTGTCGCGAAAAATCTTTTTTAATTTTAATCCCTGATTTTTAAACTTTGACGAAATGACTCACGAAGGGTTTAATGCAATTAATTTTTAATCGCTTAATTATGTTAGATTGTTACAAGAAGGGAGAATTTTAAAGATGGCCAGTGATACTTTGTTTCTAACGAATGAAGAATATTTTTCAGATTTTTAATATTTCAACAATAATAAAATTTTATTTATTTTTCTGTTACAGGTTTCTCTGCAATGTTGCTGCAGCTACATCAGACAAATAAAATATTTAAAAGGTTTTTTGGAGATTCTTCTTAGAATCGAGAATGGTGGTCACGCCATCGAAGTCTTAATGAAAGAACAGCGACAAGGTTTAAAGCTCTGTCATGCCTGAAAAGTAAGTATAGCGGTCTTGGCCGTTTTTAGTGTACACTTTGTGAAAATCGGCCATTTTGGGATTTTCGAATTCTACGTTCTAGCTCTGAAGTACAGATTTAATAATTTAATCACCTCATTATTTATGCCAACTTTGCATTGCAACTCATTAATTTGGAAACGACGTATAAGTTATTGATCTTCACGTTAGCTTTTAAATCACGCTCTTAGTTTTGATTGCAAAACATTGGAGTCATTGTTTTAGATATTATCATAATATTAAGATGTCGAGATAGCAAGAAGCGATTCACCTGTTATAATGATTTTGAGATTTAACAATATGAGTCAGTACTAAACAACAATAATGAAAAATATAAGTGTGTATAATCGCGATTAATCTAGAAGGATTCAGAAAATTCTAGGTGTAGTAATTGCAAAATCAATTGGCAAGTTGGCTGCTTGACCTAACTAAAAAGTGCAGTACATCCGTATAATCTGCCTGAAACTGTACCGCTTAAGACCGAATGATTTCTGGGTAATAATTTTTCAAATATCAAACTCTCTTCTGTGCTTCTTCAAACTCAGGCGGTATTTTCCAAATAGCCTAATATCAGACTAAACCAATGCTTCATACATATTATTCCTTCCAGGTTAACATTAACCAAATAAACCTTCTTAATTCCTAATTATTCTGCAGGGGGCTCCTTAACATTCCCTTAAGAGTATAATTACATCGATCATCTCCCTAATAGCTTCTCCGTTCCAATTTATCATTTCAATTTCAAAATACTCCTCCAAATTTTGCTTATTTTAATCTCGTTTCAAACATTTTATCTTTAAATTAAAAATAGCCGCTATTGGAAAATTGAGGTCATCATGAAAGAAAAAGAAAACGTTCAATGAAGCGTTATCTTAACTTTTCCACCCTATTTTCATTCATTACTTAAAAAAAAGAAAAAAAAACTTGCACCTCGATTTTATGAATGAGAAAATCTGATCAAAGTTTGTTTGGTTAATTGATTACACTGATGATATAAGATTTACCCATTTTGATTATTTACTCTTTTCCTATCAGATTTTAGAAGTGCCGTTTTGAATTTTTTATTGTGGAGAACCTCCTTTGCTCAGGTTGGGGATGTTTTTTCGGGTTTAAACATACGAAAGGGGATGTGACGTTAATTCGGTTTGACATAACGCCGGCTACAGCATTACTCGCATAATAGATGGTAATTACGATAAGGACGGTTGGTTTATTACGATGAAAGTGTATGAGGTTTCCGTGTTTTGACTTTTTGATAAGAAACTTTCATATATAGCCACTTGAAACCTACAAATAGCCTCATTAATAGAAAGTATGACATCACACAAAAGATAGAGAAAAATAGCTTGGAAAATTTTTACAATGAATTTTATCTTAAGTTTTTATTTTTAAATCCCGTACTTTGAGACTTTTCTGAGGATTTTTTTTTTCGATGATGATGATGATGATGATGATAACGAATGTTTTTATTTGGGGGTGTTATCTTGCACATGTGCACAATGCATGTGTTTTAGGAAAGATAAGCCTTTGGGCGATCGTTTTATTGGTCGAGAAAGATTAGATTAAAGCTGTGGCCAAAAAAAAGGATTAGTTTTTTCTTAATAAGTTATGAAGGAAACCCCGGTTAGAATAAATTTAGATTAAATTGGAGTTTATCCTAAAACTTTGGACTGAGGTAAAAATAAGAAACCTTGATTCCAAAAATAGCTGTGGGGTCGGCTTGGCTAAACATTGATAAATTTGCTAGAGGAATAGCGGCAACTAATCAAAATATTCAGTGTCTGCTGCTGATGAAATTTTAATCGGAATCAGCATCAAGTCATTTGAAAACATCAGAATCGCATTCATGGTTGCGCCTATGTTGAACTTATGACTTTCCTTCGTAATCTGATTCGAAAAAATCGGAATCGGGTTTACAGCCCTGCTGCTGTTAGGACAATTTTTATTTGATACCGTTTTATTTCTTACTAAGACTTACAATTCAGTGCGTAGTAGTTATTTTTAGGGACTCTAATAGGAAGTGGACACTTCGATGAGTCGTCTGCTACATACGGTATCGCTATTTGGAAGCTGCCATTAGGCTCTAGTTCGGGCCGAGTTTTTGGGGCCCGAGCCCGGGCCAGCCCGATAAATAATGAAAATTTGGGAGCCCAGGCCCAACCCGGCCGGATTTTCTTAAGATTGCCTTTTTTGAACCTGGAGGCACACGATTTTCAAAATTTATTTTTAAATTTTTTGGGCCCGAGGCCGGCCCGAAACCCATTACATTTTTGACAGTCGGGTCCGAGCCCGCCCAAACTCGAAATCTCAAGGCCCGGACCCGGCCCGAACTGGATTTTAGCTGCCATGTTCTTGAACTAGTGAAAGACAAGACTGCAAGAGAGTCTTGCGTCTTGTCTTTTTGTCTTGTCGAACAAGAACTTAAGGAAGGAGAAGCAATACGGAAACAAGAAGACGATTGTAAAAATGACTGGAAAACAAGAACCTTTTTAATTTATAACTGCGTCTTTATTCCAAGTTTGCGCTTTAACAAATTGAGAATTTTAAATGCAGTTGCAATTTGACTCTCAGGAATTGTATAGTGATTTATCTTCGACAATGAGGGGGAAAAAAGTATAATCGAAAAACGTAAAACCGAAATCATTAGTGCAAGAAATTACGAGAAATGCAAGACAAGACATCAGCAGGTGACAAGACTTCTCCTAATGCAAGATCAAGCAAAACAAGACCTCAATTCAAAAATTATGCAAGACAAGAACAAGTAATGGTCATTTCTCGTATTTTCTTGTCTTGCGTCCATCATTACCTTGAACTATGGGTCCGCCATGATCTCAAAATGAGAGTTAAGAAGCAAACATGGCGACTAGGTAGCCTATACAACTAGAGAGTGGCCAAATGGAAAAGCAATAATGCTGATTGGTAGCCGTATTGCTAGGCAATAAGTCGTCAATGACGTCAACCATAAGCTAAACATTATTGATCGTATGACGTCATTATTCATCTGGCCTCTCTCTCTCTCTCTCTGGTTTTATAGGCTCTCTAATGGCGACTCGCTTTTAAAATTGGAAATGGCAGTACCGTATGTAGCTGTCGACTATGATTTTTTTTTAAACAGGAATGGTTGATTTCGACCTTTTTCTCCCCTTTTCTAATTTCCCTTTTCAAACCTTAATTTATAAAAATAAAATTTTTTAAAAAATTTGTCAATCAAGTTCATCAAATTAATGATAACAATGTTATGTATAATTGCAAGAATAAGATAGTTCTTCGTCGTAATCTTTGCTAAATAAATACAAGAAATTTCGTTAACCCTACTTGATATCAGAAAGGTTGTTGCTTTATCATTAACAATTAAAGAAGTTTTTTTTTATCAGTTGAATCCTTCGAGATGAATGGGCATTCAACCTTTGCGATTTACGCCCTGAATCTTGTTTTAAAACTGACGTACGAATTCTTAACCTATTTTCTTATTATATTTTCTAAGGCGAAAATTATTTAAATTTTCTGACGCAGATTTTATTTTTAAAGATTCTCGGAATTTCGTTGAGTGATTGCGGCCTTTAAATCGGGGCCGTTAGGCTTGAGATAATCGTTATGTAACTTTGGTAAATTGGCACGATTTTTAAATTTTTTATTAGTAATTATTATCTGAGATATTGAGATTTGGGAAATGACTAATTCTTTCAAGGTTAAAAGGTATTGTATCCCGTTCGATTATCTAGAATTTTATGAGAAAGTCGCAGAAATGGGATCTGTTGGTCACTTTAGATATGAATCAGGAATTTATAATTTATGATTCATTATTGATATTTTTTCAAGAGGTAAAAAACTTAAAAGAATTCACCAATTGACAACATGAGTCATGAGGGAACTTCTCGGGGGAATCCTGGCGTTTATGAGAGTGTAGATATTCGAAGGTGAGTAATGATGGGGTCATCGAATTGTGAAAGAGGTTGAAGTGGAGGTGAGAATAAAAGTTGCTTTAGCATTAGAGGCTAGATTTTTCACTTCCTGCCAATGATGATGGGCAGAAATATTGGTGCGTCCTGGCTTATTTGCGAAAAAATGAATAGACTAGTCGGGCAAGGTTTAGAGTCCATATTTCGATGTCTTCCAGGTCTGTGCAATCGGGCAGGAAAGTTACAGCGGCCTTTGGTTCAAAATCAGAAAGTGATTCCGGGCTGAAGCCGAAAATTCTTATATTGTGCATATGACTAGTTCTCTACAAGCACTCCCTCTCCAGATTTTTTCAATAGAGTCGTCATATTTTTATAAAAATTTCTGAAAGAGCATTTTTATGACCAATCCAAACTGGCTTGAGCTTGAATTTTTAAAAAAATTTTAAGCCATTGTTAGACTTGAAAATTCTTAACATCTTTTTAAATCCATTTCTCTGGATATAATCAAACCATTCCCATTAATCAGTATTATCTTATCTAACAAACACAGATTAGCTACCAAACCGAAGAAAAGAAAAAATATTATCGAATATACCTTTTTTCCATCAGTGAAATATTTTATCAGCAAGTATTTCATTTGATTTCTTAATAAATCTCCAAGAGCTCTTAGCCTTTGATTTTCAGGAGAAACCCTTGCGATTAAGTGTTTGAAAAAAAAACCAACTCCAGTTATTCTTAAACCTACTAAATATCTATTTTAAAAGGAGAGCCCATTAAAGCCTTGTTTCGTTCACTTTTAACAAAATTCGAAAACGAAAGCTTCAAGGCAAAGCTCTAAGGTTACCACCTCCTTAAAAATAGGATTATAAGAGTTGCCGAAGAAGAGGAAGGTTGTAATGTTGTCTGGAGAATAATTTGTAATTCAAATTCTGCTGCTTTAAGAAATTGTTCCAAATTCATTTTGGTAGATAAGAAAACTTTTCCAAGTGTTGCATTATTCCCGATTATCATAACGTACAAGTTTAGGATATGGGGATTCGAAAAAATAAATAAAATCAATTATTAAATGTGTATTTTCTGATTACATAATATTTTTTTCGGATAATACAAGTTATTTTTCAGTCATTCAGCCGTATTTTTCTCTTTTTTAAAAAAAAAAAAAAAATCAAAATTGCAGGAACTTTTACAAAAATTTATTTTTTCTGGATAAAATCAATTTTTATCAAAATAAACAAGGTTAATTTTAACGGTAAAAATTTTTCACCGAATGTTCTTAATCTTGAGCTAATCCTTTCTCGTTGGAATTTTTTAAAATTCCTCAAAAAAAATTTCTGAAACTGTGATATCAAATTTTTGATAGAGTGTTTGAAATTAAAGAGGAAAATATAAATTTCACGTTAAATCAACACGCATACATCATTTAAATGTGTCATTTCCTACCTATTATCACGTTAATCTGTTGCTTACAAGGAAATGTATATTTTGATAATCAAATTGATTTTATCCATGAGATCGCGAATCTCAGTATTTTAGAAGATAACGTATAAATTCATGGATTTCGGAGTCCTTTGCTTTTGGGCTAAGGGCACCAAAAACATTTTTTTAAGCCCGTAAAGTTTGATGAAGCTCTTGGTGAAAATAAATTGAATAATTTGGAAAAAGAAAATTTCCGATTATAAAAAAATTTCCCTATCTAGGTTAATTGCTTTTTTTTTTAGTTTTGTCTTTTTTTTAATAATAAACTTACTTATTAATTTTTTTTCGATTTTACAAAAATATAGAGCCTACATCGTTCTAGTACAATAAGGGTTCGAGTCGTTTTTTTCTTTCTTTCTTTTTTACAACGAGTAACTAAAATTCACAAAAAAATAAACCGATTTATTGCGTCGCTTTTTTTTAAAGCTACTTTTCGAATTTAGGGGAAGTAAGGCTCGATAGTGCTAATTCATGATTTTAATTAGGCTCGAAAACCGAAACCACACAATGACCCAAAGAATCTAGTTCTTTTTAAAATATTCCCCATCACGACTTGACCAGGAATACATTTTTTGAGTTCTTGGATAATCCTGCAAGCTCAGATCGTTTTTCAAGGGTCATTAAGAACCTGGATTTCGATTTTTTGTTGAGATTATTAGCTCACCAAGCGATTTCGGTGATTGACCATACATCGAATATAAAATAGCACGTCCGCAATATTGATCAGATATTTCGATCATTAAATCAAAATATCTGATCAGTTTTTTATTTGAAAAATTAATAACAAAAGAAAAACAAATAATTTTATTCAATGGACTTTTGCTTAGTAAAGAATATTTTATCCCTTTTTTGGGGGTTTTTAAGTCTTCTATTTAGTTTATTTTATCAAGTAACCGTCAAAAAATATACAAGGAGAAACTGTACATTTTTCTTTCTTTTTTTATTTACAGACATTCATACCAAGAAAAACCGTTATTGAAAAATATTTGTAGCACTTTTGGAAAATGACACACTTTATACATTTTTTCAGGCGGGTTCTTAAGCATCTTCTACGTCGGAACTTCGCTTTCTTCTCCTATTAGTTTATCTACAACTGATGTGAAGCATAGAATGTCTTCGTCGCCTGGTGATCTGACTTCGCTACTTCCACGCATTGGAAACGGAGCTCCGAATCTGTAGTTGTGCCCCTGGAATAGTGATGAATTTAAATTAAACAAGGTATGTAGTAAAAAATTCCAAAAAATTAAATTAGGCCTTCGGAATATTGGGCTCATTACAATACTTTATCAATTCTGTGGTTCGCTCATAAATGCAAGGTAAGTTGGAAATATGAAAATATGGTCGAATGTTTTTGTCATCGAAAAAAATTGTTTCCCCAAAATTATTTCTTGTCAAAAAAATTTTTTGAGCAAAAATTCTGAAAAATTTGATAAAAGAAAATTCTTTGAAATTTTATAAAGATTTGACTGAATAAACTTAGCAGATTTTGACTTATAAAACTTCACGAAAGTTCCTTTAGATCGCAGCACTTACTTATCAAATCTCTGCTTATTACAAAATTTAATCGATATCTTTTACATTTTTTGCATGTACGGATTAAAACACAAGCACCCATTTATTTTTTATCCCCCCTCTTCTTTTTTTTGGTAAAAAATTTTAACTAGCAAAGACATCATTAACGAAGCGAGTAAAAAAAAGAAATATTTTTTTTTGTTAATTGAAATTCAAACAAGCTCTTGACAAAATGACGAGGGAAAAATTGTTAATTTTTTCTTTACTTAAAAATTGCGATTTATACGATGAAAGTCAAACACTTTACTTTTTTTTAAAAAAAATGTTGACAATAAACCGAAACCAAGTTTAAAAAGTTACTTTTAACAGAAAAAGAATATTTAAATGTAGCAGATGCTTATTCTCATATAATTCAAAAGGAAAACTGAACTTTTCGAGTAATACAAATAAAAGCTATTAAAAAATGTTTGTACATTCGCTGAATAAAGGGTGGATTTCGCTTTTCCGTTAGCGGGCCGGGGGGCGAAGGAGAAAAAAAAAGGGAGAATATATATTTATATAAAAAATTTAGTCACGTCGACCTTCCGCTCAAGAGAAAATCAAAGAATGAAAACTTCTAAATCCTAGAAGCTCGGCGCTGTACTACACCTGCTTAGCGGAAAGCTTAAACTTCCTTATTGGGCCCTTTTAAGTTTTTTTTTCTCTTCGCGTAAAATATTACTAACTTTAAGAACTTAAGAAGAAAGGAAAAGCCGGTTTAAAACATTTCCAAATGTTTTTAAGTATTCCGTTAACGGTTTAGCTGTTGATTTTTTATTCGATAGGAAATTTAAGAGAGTATTTTTCCCTTTTGCAATTTTTATTCGATCTGAATTTTAATTTCCCGTAGAAATAAAATAAATGCAAATTAATAGAATCGAGGAGAATTAATTTAATAGAGATCCGGGCTAAATGAATTATATCGGGGAGAGAGTCATCATGTTGGCGTTATATATGAAAAGAAAAGAAGTTTCGGAACAGATTAGAAGACGATAATAATGTAGGAAGATTTTGTCGTACCTCACTAACAAGTTGGAAGCTTGCTTTGAAAGTTTCTTACTTAATTGCTGGCGGGGTTCATACTAAACACGTTTTAAGTACAGTGCCGAAACAGCGGGAAATGAGTCTGGAATAAGTAACGATTTGTCGCTAAGATATCGCGAATATTTTAATAGCTAAGAGGATGATGTCTTTGTCATGGTTTCGTTTTCATTTACGAAATAATTTAGAGTTGCAGTTGCAAAATTTTAACAAATGGTTTAGAGGGGGAATAAAGTAATAAATGGGCGAATAAAGAGTTTTAGGCTGGTATGAGGTCTAATTTAAGCTCAGGCAGAGCCTCCTCAACCTAAAATATTAAATTTGCGTTCCGCTCAAAGCCTGTGGCTTAAAATTAGACTCAGCTGGGGCTTAGGCTTTGGGAAGACGTTTTCACAGTGCTTCCCCCATTAGGCATCGTATCATCTTCAAAATATTAAATCCATCGCTAAAAACAAAACTCTATTGAAATGAAGAAGAGAACAAAAGAAGTTGAGGTTATCGAAAAGAAATAATCAAAATGGATATCGAATTTCAATCGGATTTAAGAAAAATTTCTCCATGTTCTATTATGATCTTAATTTTACAATTATCGGAAATGTTGAGTTCTTTCTTGCATTTGAGCAAGTAAGAATTCTTCTTGGGATGCCGTGACTGCGGTTGCAGCATAAGCGATGGATTGATGAAGACGGTGTCCAGAGTCTTGACTGGTTTGGTGCCTGACCTGTCTCACAAGGGAAATCAAGTAGGCGTAAGTAAATCTCTGAAGAAATTCCTACACTTTTAAAGCGGCGAAATGAAGACGACGAGGTTCGATTGGACCAAGTTCGATGAAAATCTTCGGAGATCGGTAAGTTTTAGACTCTGCAGAGTAAAATGAAGTAGTAGTGCAGTCGAATGCTCTACCACTGAGCTACACCCCAATAAAAAATGTTTAATTTAAAAATTTACTCTACGAGATCAAGAGTCAGAAGCTTTTGCGTCAAGCGCCAGAAGAAAGGTTAAAAAACGACGCAGACTTAGGCGTAGAAGGATCTCCGGGACGGGACGTTAGTAACTTTTTGTCCTTTTTTCATTCGGTAGCCTCAAGTGCGAAGGAGAACTAGACTGGCAAGGCAAAGGCATTAATGTAAATGGAGCTTATTTAAACCATTATAGATTTGCGGAATTTTTTATTAGATTTGGGGCACACTATCAAGTTAGGCAAAGAAAATCAGACGGTGGAGATTCATAGAAGGGTGCGCCTTGCTCGGGGAGTCTGCGAACCTGAAACATGTATTGAGAGAGCCGAGAATCCCCCTAAATCTAAAGAAGGTCTTCGATGCGTGTGCCCTGCCAGCTCTAACATATGGTCCAGAGACGATGACTTTAACTATCAGAAGTGCCAATCGACTCCTCGTGGCGCAGCGCGCGATGGAGAGGTCCATTTTGGGCTTAAGCCTGCGAGATCGAATCAGAAATGAAATGATCCGTAGGCAGACGCGGGTGATGGACGTGGTAAAAGGTGTTGCAGAGTTAAAGTAACAGTGGGTAGGGCATGTGGCCAGGCAGGATCACGAGCGGTGGGCGGTAACATTAACCCAATGAAGGCCGCGCTTAACATCTAGAAGCAGGGGAAGTCCTCAAAAACGGTGGCTCGACGATATCATTCAAACGGCAGGAAGGGGTCGGTTCCGGAGAGGGAAGAACCTTTCGTCATGGAAGAATTTGGTAGAGGCCTATATCCAGGAGTGGATGCGAACAGGCTGAAGAAGAACAAAAAGCCTCAAGTGCGCATTGTTTTGATGATCGCTAATTTCAGACGTGGAGACAAGACGACAGTGGATGGATTTTTTGAGCCTAAGTCAAATCCCTCCTTCACTGCCCCATTAATCTTATCTTAAATAATTACTATACCCACCTGCACAATAGTTATCCTAGTAGTGCTGTAATCAGCCGTTGCCACAGCGCATCTCACTTTCGAATTCTCCCCATTCTGAACTACTAAAGTCTTATTCACCGTATACTTCCTCGGCAACGCTTTCCTCCTCGCCGGTTTCAAATTTTTATAGGTCAACGGCGACGGCTTATTCGGACCATTGTTATCTATTAATATTTCTTCTATAGAACTCTCACTTTTCGTCTTTTGACTGTGTAAACGTTTCATGAGCGACGACTCCATCTGAAAAGAAAAACAAAAAGCGTTTAAAATTGGAACCCTTAGAAACTTGATGAGAAGTCACACTCGGATAAACTCGTCTTAGTTACAGCTACCGAACGCCGGGGCCATTGTGTAACAGGTTTGAACAACAGAAGTGTTGCATTTTGAAAATCTCAAAGCAAAACTAATATTCCAATTCCCTTGTCTTAGCTCCCAGTTTAAAGTCCTAAAGTTATTGTTCTTTGATCCATGCTAAGAACTCGGTCTGGTTAATTGAAACAATCTAGCATAACTTTACTCGTTATTCTTATTTGCTCTTAATTGTACAACAGCATAATCACGGCAAAATTAATTTATACAACCTTATTTTAAAGGATGGTGTATGTTATAATAGCGGAAGCGTAATAATTTATTACCAGGGCCGGATTTAGATTCATTCGCGGTTCTCTTCAAGTTTTGTGTTTTAGTAAATTATAAAGGTTCCCGTTTTGGATGGGGGCGCTCTCTTGAATTATGAACATTATTGGAGGCTTACTTCCTGTTAAAGGATGGGATTGTATTTGAATAGGTTTCGGATTAAGAATAATAACGCGTGAAAGATCGTAGCTATTTCCATTTAGAGATTGTGATATAATTACGATTTCTTGGAATTTCAATTTCTGGATATTAAATTTCCGAGAATCATTATTATTCTTAGGGCTATTTTTCTCCCCGAGGGAAAAAGAAGGTCGAGGAGGAAAAAAAATAACATTTCAAGAATTTGTAACGAGTTTCCATCTTCTCTCTGTCGAAATTAGAGTTTCGGATAGGATTTCGATTCCTCTTATTTCATGGAAGGTTATTCGAGATTACCCAAGACCAACCATTGGAAAGAAATAAATCAAGGAGAAAAGACAGACAGGACTAAAGATCGTTACATCTGGCGAATTGGAAGTTGCAATATCGAAACTTTTAAGGGTCAATCAATCTTCCGACAAAGCAAACAAAATAAATGAACTTGGGAAACCGCATAATACTCTTTTTAAAACGTTAACTTTTTTTTTTTGCTCTCCCTCCCCCCCAAAAAAACGAAATCCACTTTTTTTTTCTTTTTCCGCTAAGAATGGGTTAAAGATCTCTTCATTCAGACTTTGATGTATTCGACTTGAAGAAGGTAATTCCAGAAACGGAGATACTTGTCAGTCGCTTAAATGAATGATTAGAAACTCGATATTTCCGGATGTGTTTAACGGATCGTCCCGTTTTAGGTTTTAAATAAATCATCCTGTACATATTTTCATCCCTCTAGAAAAGGTTAGGTCCCGGACGGATTTATATCACCCGAAAAGCGGATTCGCTGTTGGGTTTTTAATTAGAATCGGAGAGTTGCTCCTACTCTGACGTTTTGAAAGTTTTATTTATCTTTCTAATATGAGGCCCGATGGAAGTTGCTATCCGTGTCAAATATCGTCTTCTCTGTCGATTGAAATTGAATATCGTTCCTTATTAAGCCCAAGCTTGACTGATTTATCGAAGGGAATAACTTGTAAAGCGTTCCGCTTCATTCTTTGCCATTTTATCCGACAGATATCACTACCAGTTCCACATTTATTACGGATCGAATCCATCACTCTTGAGCTATGTGCGGTAAAGTCCACGTCAAAAACGTTTTTCCCTGACATTCATCAACCTTGTTTTTCAGCGGCGGGATCAAACGTCAGCAGTTAAAACGAAGAAAGTGTAGGGTGGGAAAAAAAATGTCGGCGATATGGAAATTTTAAATGGGTAAAAATCCTTAAATTAAAATAGTCCCACCCTCTTTTGCGGGGAGAGATATATATATTTCACCCCGAAGGGGAGATTTGAAAAAAAATAATACTTGGAAACTTTTAACCCCACCTTCATTTTTTTTATAACGGGAAGACTATACGTTAATGTTTTTGACAGGTTAGCTTTGTCAGCAATTGTATGTTTAAACATAAATTTTTGAATTATGATTTTTTGGTCGAGTATTTATGGGCATTAAAAAGTCATCGCTTGTTGTCTTTGTTTGGGATCTAATGAGATATTTCAAAGGGCTAAAAGAGGAGCAATCGGTAGAATTTGCTACAGCGGTGGAATGATTTTCCAGCCGATAGTGAGTTAAATGCGAAGGCTGCACACAAATAAAAGGAAGTGCTCGTCTTATTACATTTATGAATGATATTTCTGGCCCAAGAAGAATTACTAAATTAATTTTTAAATTACAACTAGATGATATCTTGACTTCGGGTCAAGGAAGCTTACCGAACGTTTCTTTTCAACTTGAGAATAAAGAGGAAAATAAACTCAGTTACCGGACGCGACGACAGAAAAATGAAACAAAAAACCGTTGATTAAGAATAACTGAAGCACAAAGGTGGCCCACGCAAACTGTACAAGCCATTTTCGATTTAAAAATGAAACAAAAAACTTCAGATTAAAAACGTACCCTTTTTATCAGAAACACTCCAGGTTTTTCCTTCGAAAAACCGTAGACAAAGAATCCCTTTTTTTTTAACATCAAGAATAAAAATTGGGAAGGGGGGAAAAAAAGGAAAAAAAGAGATGATCACTTCCTTTTCGTCATTTCCTTTTGCTCCCCACTTTTCTTTTTACATGGGAATCCAGCTCAAGTTTTATCAATGGAAGTTTCCCAAAGGACAATCACTGAGAAATCAAGTTTCGTTACTAAGAGCTCTTCCCTTTATTTATATCTTATCTTAAAATTGTGTCTTTTATCTTGATGTGTTTTGTCTGGGGTTGTCCTTAAAGAACTCGTATTTCGTCAAACTTTGTCTTCAACGCGATATTTGTGTTTCTTTTTTTTTTTTTTTGTTCCCTTTGATTGATAATTTATTAAACCATCCGAGGATTAGGTAACGAACCCCTTCGTGATTTCACATCCGTTTTTTTTTCTTCCTTCAACGTGATATACGCTTTCGACTTTTTCAAATGATTTCCAGTTGATAAACTATATAAGAATTTGGAATGACTTTATATTTACGATTCGCTGATTCACACGAAACGGAGATGAAGTGGAGGGTAATGTTATGCGCTGGACTAAGGTCGGAAATTCTTTGGGATTTAGAGAAGCGAAAAGAAGTGGGAGTTTCGATTGCGGTTATCGCTGTTAATTTCCGAAACGCTGGATTTTTTTTTAATAAACATGGAAATTATAAAGTAGTAAATAATATCTCGCAGAGACCAGAAAGCAATGTTTGAAAAAGCTGAATCAACACTATATTTAAAATTTATGTTTAAATCGATTTTATGTATATGCATCACCATTTATGGTGAATAAATAATCTGTTTGGAAACGAGTGAAATTTATGCATTTAATGCGTCCGACTATTTATACCGCACTCAAATGATTTTTATCCGAGAGAGGGAAAAAAAATATTTTTGAGTTGAGTTTTACCGCTTTTTTTCAGATGAATCGGTTTTTAGGGCTTAGGAAAAATGAAACGAATTAAATTTGAGAGAGTAAGCTTTGCTGAGGTTTACGAAAAAAAATGGCGTGGCACTGCAGATTTTTTTTAAGAGTTTTGAGTTATCGGAATGATAAAGTATAGTTGAATTAAATGACGAATAATTTCGACTGCCCTTTCCGCGTCAGGCTGCAGAACTAAACAGGACCACGAGATAGGAAGTCGTTCTTTCTTTGGGTGCCCTGCTCGCACACGAGCTTAGATGATCGATCCGACGAGCTTGTTGAAACTTTCACGATTGACGGCCATGCGGAATAATTCCTCTACGGTTAACCCGGTCCAATTCTAAGAGATTCTTACACCCTCTAGTCTTCTTTTACCTTCGACCTTGCCCTGCATGATGATCTGCTGCAGTCCCCGCAAGATATGCCCATTGCCCAATTTAATTTCTGGCGTTGCTAAATCCTGCCATTATTTCATATTAAGTTTTATCTCAATCCAAAAATTTTATAAAATAAAATAAAAATAAAAAAAAGGAAAGAAGAAAAGGCCATCGCAATGTACGTCCCTGTTAGAACGGCAACAGCAAATGATAACAAATTGAAACCAATTTGATAGCACTCCGCCTTGTAGCGTGTTGCTCTAACCCAAACTGATGTTGCTCATGCATTAATTTCAAGCTAACGCTGCTGACACAATTTTCCCATTACTTTCATGTCTTGGGGAATAATCGTTTTCCACTGCATGGTATCTGGGATGTACAAAAAAAAAAAAAAACGATTTCAAGTTTTTTAACTTTTTTTCCCCCCATTCACAAAAAAAGAAAATCCACGTCATTACATTAGCATAACGACTCATCATACTTTCCTTCCTCCCCTTTTGCAAATGTTTTATAATACAGTATATAGGTTAAACGAGTGGGTTCCTCGCAGCTAACTTGATAAACGCACCTAATTCAACAGAAACTCGAGAGGCATTAACCCACTTAATTCGATTATGCCGACACTTCTTCAAAGTTTTCATTAAGAGACTCAAATTAATGACCTTTCCCTCTAAGTGATGAACAAGTTATGAAAAATAATTAATCTCACTGGATCCCGGGTGTTATTTTTCTTATTTATATTTTTTTTTTCAAACCCCTGAACAAAAGGAAGGAACGAGTTCATTAGGGGATCATCGTTCATTTCCTTATGTCGCTCAAACAAGCACGAAAAATGTTGGGGTCACGAGATTTCGTCCATTTTCTCACGCACCTCGCTTTCGTCGGAACAAAACTGTTTCATGATAAACTTGACCTTTATAGTATAAATTTATTTTTTTCTCACCTCCCGGGAGGGAAGAGGGGATGGTTTCTTTTTCCTTATTGATACTATCTAGATTATTAGAATTTTCCTGATTCTGCCAAGAGGAAGTTATTTAATAAACGAGTTTACTAAGCTCGAACATGAAATATTTAGCTAAGAAATCTTTAAAATGGCTCACGCCAAATAACGACGAAGGAAAATTTTTTCAACGTTAATAAAGATAATAAAATTGCCCGAAAGAAACAAAAAAAAGACATCAAAGAGTAAATAAACTCTAAGAAATAAAGAGATTATTTGTCGTCGACGATTTTTTTTTCCTTTTTGGAGTCGTCATTTTTTTTCAGGACCCGTTTTCTGTTGCTCCACGATTTCTCTGTATCAGATAAAAAACTAAGGACATTTTTCTTATGTTTTTCTTTTTTTTTTCGTTTTCTTTTTCAACTTCGACCTGTTATTTACTGATAAAGGAGTTGGGAAGTAATATTTTGTATTTATGTTTAAGAAATATTAAAGGGCAGGATTTCGGAACAGATTGAACATTTTTAATCCAAAATATAAAAAAAATGGTTGTGAAATGGTTAGAGTTGCTTTCGTAGATTGATGAGAAACACAGTTGTTGTCTTTTAGGCTGACAGTTGTGTTGTCATAGTTGTTTTAGTTGTTGTCTTTCATTTAAAGAAAACGTTTCATTGGCTTTCGCTAGGGCATGCTACCATCATCATTTTCGCCCTCGACTGGGCTCTAAAAGACTATTCAAAAACCTCAAAAACTTTCATTAAAACCTTTGCTTGTCTTTCTTTGGTTTAAGATGCCCTATGAACCGAACTTTCGCACAAGTAATCAAAAAAACTGAACTATCAGATGAATATAAAATACATCCCTTTTTATCGATCAAATCCCCGCAATCAAAAGATAAAAGCATAACAAGGTCAAGTGACATGTATCTTTTTTTTATTTTGAAAAAAAAAATTGTCATACAAAGTGCCGGATTTCAGCGTTATAAGACAAAAATACAGAGAAATTGGAGAAGAAGGATGGAAGAAATGTTGAATCTAATCAAACAGAATGACGAAGAGAGGGGGTAAAATCTTTTCATCAAAAGAATTTTTTACCAGAGGATCAAAGAATTCCTTTCCGTCTTAACACTTTTTTTGTCATTTTCTTTATAAGTACAAGGGATCGGTGTATAAGAGTTCGTTTGTTGGCAATTTTTCTTTCCTTTTTTTCTTTTTTTTTTTTTAAATTTTCTATTTTCAATTTAGATGATTCAAATGTAAAAAAAAAGAAAATAAAGAAAATCGACAGATTCCAACCTCATTCATGGTGTCTTTTTTTATTTTTGTATCTTTTATAATCATAAATTGTTTTCTTTTCTTTTCTTCGGAGTGAAAAGAAACTCGGATTAGGAAACCTTGAAATTTCCCTCCGGGGCTACGATATAAAACTTTTTGAAGAATCCTCTATAAGTTTTCATCCTCAAGAATAAAAAAAAAACAGTAGCAGACTATAATAAATTTATATCGCTCACCTTCATCTATTTCATCTTGTTTGACACAAGGAGTAATATTTATTATTCTACAGAACAATGAAACTTAGCGAAAGTTTCTTTGTTGATCCGGAAAACAGAGGATTTTGGTAAATCTCTAGGAAGTTTTCCCTCCGCTTTGCTTAATCTATGCCGTAAATAATAATGAAGTCGCATAACGGGGATGTCGAATTTTTTTTTTTTTTTTAACATCCTCGTCCTCTTAACCGATGTAAAAATAAAAAAAACTGGGAGAAAATCCTTCCGGTTAATGTTAAACAAGATTATTCTGTGGAGATGCAATTAAGGGTCGGATTGCAAACTCCCATGTGACTTGTTAAATCGTTCCTTGGTTTCCCGTGGCCACGTGAGAATCTCTTTACTGTTATGTTTCGAAATTGGATTTTCGTATATTCAAAAAAAAAAAAAAAAAAAGTAATACAAAAGAAAAGACTGGAAAACTGGAAAATGCGGTTCGAGTTATAAAATGCAAAAAAAAACTTCCGATTCGTTGTGTATGGTCATATCCATAAAGGATATGGTGATTTTGAAATAAAAAGAAAGTGCACATTTCAAGAATCCGAACCACGGTTGACCTATAAATGGGACTATAAAACAAAATTTCGATTCCATATTTTCAACAAGAATGAATCGTACTTTTTTCTTTTTTTTCTCCTTTTTTTTTTCTTCCTTTACAATGTGTTTTATTCAAAATGGCTACTTCAAATTCTAAACATTTACATTTAAAAAAGCCAATAGCATGTCTTTTGAATAACATGCTTCAGCAATATTTTTTTTGAGATCTTGAAGAAAAAAAATCGGCATTACAAATTTTTATATAGGGTCATGTTCATCGTTTACCTCATCGTTGAGATGATCAGGTCATTTTTAGAAATCAAAATATGTCACATTCTATAAATTTTTTTTGGTTTATTCTCGTGGAAAGAATTTTAGATTTTGAGAATATATTTTGATAATAATAATTAAATTCACTAAATTTTTGTTTCAGGTGTGAATAAGAAAATAAGCAGAGCTAGAAGATAATTGAAGTTGACTTGATGAATCAGAGTGATGATAGGTTGGAGGCTCGTATTAATTTTGGTAAGTAAAATTAATAGATTTGAGGGCGGACATGGGTAAATGATGTTGCACAATGCCTAGCGGCAGCTAAATGACAGTGAAGAGGCCATGTTGCCTAAGAATATCCGGGGAGGTGGAAGGTGGTCGGTTATATGGAGATCTCGCGCATCAAGAAAAAATGTCGTTTTAGGGCCTAGCAACCTTCTCATGATGATATCAAAAAAATGGATGCAGAAAACCCAAGAGAAATGAATACAACTTGGTTTGAGAGAACATACGGCATAAGGCTGAAAGAAGAAGATTGAATGAATATCTGCCCTTGAATAACTATGGAGAAGAATGGCATATAATTTTGGATGACTAAAAGAAGAAAAGAGATTATGGGGACTTGAAGGTGGCTATAGAGGATAACACGGGTTTCAAGGACGACAATTCCAAGTTTGACAAGAGGCGTGATTCTGTCTTTGGGCAGAAAATTGAATATTATTTAGGATCTGCTGTTCTATCTGGACAGCAGCATGTTGAATTTTAATTGAATCGAACAATTCCACCCCGCACAAGAATTAAACTTGAAGACTGCGTGAAAAAAAACGTAAAAGGAGAAGATCAAATAAAACGCCTTATAAATGATGATTAGATTTTTTGCTGTACGATATGTATGTATAGCTTCCCATAGTTCGGATTCCACTTTTCCATAGTTTTTTCATACTAGAAAACTAATTGCCCGTTGAAAATCAGAGGTGTAGCTTATGTAGCTTTCGTAAATTTGTTGGCTGTTGCTACTAGATTAACTTGGGGCTAGAGCCGTGAGACGGTTACCCGTGAAACGGTATTGCTGAGAACGGGATGAGTCTTATCTTAGACATTTTAAAAAAATTTTGAAGTGTGTCATGCTCAAACTTCGAATTCCTAAGACAAGCTTGAGGTTTGATAAAATGCACTGAAAATTTTAGTTTTAGCTTCATCGTGGCTGTTATCCTGTGAGCGTATATAACAAACCGAGTTTGTTGTCCCTACTTGGTTTTTTTTGTTTGTAACTCCGGATTTGCCGTTGCAAAAACCGGCTCCAAGCCCCTGGGTAATTATCACTATTCTCCCGCCCACTATGTTCCTTGGGCCAAAGACAATTTTTCCTTTAAAAAAGATGAGAAATCTAATTCCCTATTTGAAAGCAAATCCACACCGCAATACCAAAAAAAAATTCCTTTGATAAAAAAAGAAAATCAAAAAAAGGGCGGAATTTCTCCCACGATAAAAAAAGACGAAGCAAAGAGATGATGAGGAACGTGTATAACTTGAAGCATAGGTTTCGTCCCATTTGACCGTGGCAAAGGACGAGCTCCTCATCAACATTCTAGAGAAGCTCTTCCTCGATCACGTGACTTCAGGAAGCACAAATGAACCGCACGGTTTCTAGCAGTCGCAATTCAATCCTAATTTTTTTTCCCTCCCTCCTTTCCCTTATTCTCTTCATATTCCCTCAAAATGCACGATCTTCAACTAAAACTTATCATTACCGGCTTTTAAGAAATTGTATGTCCCCGGTTTCTTTTAATAACTGTTATTTGCGAAAAAGGGGAGGGGGGGGGGACAGAAGGTATTAACTTTCATAAATCGTTTTTTGTTTTTTCCCAACATTTGTGAGAGAGGGGGAGAAAAAGGTAGCAAATGATTTGCTTTGCAACCACGTCCCGAAAAAATTTTCTTTCGGGTGAGGGGATTTAGAAAATGATTTTGATCGTGGTGCCCATAGAATATTCCAAAAAAAAAAGGGGAAAAAATATGACAATAAAATGTAGTAAAGCTCGAGGAAAAAGTTTTTTTTTTTAACATGGTTTATGTTAGCACGATTTTATCTCGTTTGCACTGACTTATTTTAGTTTCGTTCATGTTAAATCGTTTGAAAATGGGTAGTGGGAAAAGGAACGTTGTTAGAACTGAAACGCTTACAATAGCTTTATAATGCTGTAAAAGAGCCGTATACTGTAGGAGATAAGGTCAGCGAAACCGAAAGTTCAAAAGTCCACAGTTGTGATTTACAAGATAAGTTCTCATACCGGTAGCGAGAGTTCAAAAGACGGAAACGAATCTTCTTGAATTATTAAAAGGTTTAGTGTTTATTTTTAAAGGTCTGCATCGGTTGTTAATGAGATCGGGGTAGAGTTGGGAGATAAGAAAACTACATTATTTCCCTCACTGACTTTGTTGATTACCATAAAATTATTTTATAGGGCAAGTTTAATTTTTTTTTCGCGATGTCTTCTTTCTTTATCTCTCTTGCTCGCTCAGGATTTGCAAGGCTTGTAGACCTGCCAGGTTATTCTTAATGCCCCTCTCTGTCTGGCATGCACAATTTTTTCGTTTCGAGAACCTAGAAGCTGGCCAAACATCGAGCTTGATTTTTTTTCATCCTAGCTCTCAACCATTTTTCTGCCCTCAAATTATTTTATATGTCCCTGACGTATTTTTTGGAGCAACAATACAAAACGATAAATAAAATTATTTAAGCAACGTATAATAAAAATAAAAATTTAATTAAAACACATTAAAACTCAAAAAAGCAAAAGAGTAATAAATTAAAACAGATTAAAACTTTAAACTTCAATTAAAACACTTTCCCCCCGAAAGTTCCCAATTTAAAGCGTATATACGTTAGTTAAAAGGCTCGGATATATTTTCCTTGCGGTCAGCTTAATTCGTTTCAAAAGGAGACTTCCTAAGTCAAAATTCCGAAAGATCGATCCCGGTTGCAGTTTTAACTGGGGGCCCACCCTTCCCATTTTCACTTGAATAACACTGCCAGTGATTTGGAAAACATTTCGATTCCCGGCAAGTTGTCGATGGAACTAGTAGACCATTATCACGTACTCCGCGGGAGATAGAACACACACTTTTCTCAGGGTTATATAGTTTTACATTGCCATTTATTCCTCTCGACGTAAGGGAGGGCTCACTGAGTTGTCACATAACTTTCAATCCCATGGATTCCTGAAAAACAGATTGGAGATTTCTTTTCCCGGCTAACATGTTATACGAGTATAATGTTCCGATAGAAAAAAAAAACTTGAAATCTCTTTTTTTTTTTGGAGAAAATTGAAAATTTTTTACAAGGGATGATACTAAATCTCCATTTTGTATATAAATCGATACTCTCGAACCACTCGCAGATGCGGATACATAAAACTTTTGTAGAAAGTCAGATGTGTAAAGACTTTTTTGCTTGTTTCGAGATTTTGTTCTCGTTTGAGTGGTTGAAAGAAAAAGAGTTGTTTTGTACTTACGAATGAGTTTTCGACATGTTGATTATTAGGAGAATTTGATAGTTGTCGAAATTGACTCTGGAGTTGCCAACTTCTGAAGTATAAATCACCTGTGTAGACTTTACTTCCTCTTTTAGCTCTTGCCATTATATGAGATCTGAAATCAAAAAATTAAGCAATGTTATTGGGACCGAAAAATTTTATGTGGATTTTGGAAGTTCCTTTGGCTGTGTCTCACAACTTTAGCGTGTAAAAATTTGAGTGATGAAACAAACACGAAATTTTGATCGGCGCAATTTACTGGTGGGATTAAAAGAAAATCTTTTTATTTCCCGACAACCCTTAGAAAATATACACGGAAAGAATTGGTATACCTAGTGCAGCAAAATTTATTTTACTGGACCCTTTTAGCTACCAGAGATTAACTGTTTTACTTTTCACGTAAAATATTTTAATAATGTATTAAACCAGTTTTCCTAAGACAGAAAAATTATTTTATTGTCACTATTGAGCTATTTGAATAAAATATTTTACTGTGGTAGTAAAATTATGTTTTTCTGTGCGTTATACCTGCGGCAGGCAAACTCTTTTTTTGTTCTTATAAAGCCTTTTTATTTGTCATTGTAAAACAAGATTTCATGCACAGTTCAATTTTATTGTATTTCTCCAGTCAAATCTAGGGGCACGGAGTGCCCCCAGCCAAGTTAAGTAAAAAACGACTGTAAAGCAAAAAACCGAACTGCAAATACCCCGACTAGCCTATCCATCCGACTTGCAACAAAGGGCACTCCACTCGCCCCTATTTACTCCTGTCACTACATGACCGATTTCAGACCTCTCTAGCTCCTAAAATAATAGAGCCACTTTATTTTTTTTTTCACGGTCATATTACCGCTTCCCTTCTGAGAAAGTGTTCCAAGTTACAGCTTTTTATCTTTAACGGTTTTCGAGATTTAAGGGCCTAAACTTACCGATTTTGAGCGTCAGATATATATATATATAGAGAATAGCGATGATCATAATGTTTGGCCTCTTCAGAGTGACTTAGGAGGTTGAAATTAAGCCTGGTTATAGTTTCTAATATGTAATGAAAGGAAAAATTGCAAAATGCTAAAAAACTTTTATGGGGGGCAGAAAAAAGCTGATTTTTCCTGTTCCCCTGCAGAATCCTGACTATACTACCGGGTAAAAAGGTGTTAATGCATTGTGTAGTGGAACAAGTGCAAAAAGGCAACAAATGCTTCCTTTTGTTGTTCTCGTAGGTTTATTTTATTGTCTTCTTTGGTCTTCTTTGTTCGTTTTTCAAAAGATTCAAACTCTTTTTTTTTTTTTTTTTTTTTTTAAATATTAATCTTAAGGAAACGGAACAAAGTCGCCGAAAATTTGTCTATTACTTTTTTAAAAAATTGGCCGATTTTTTGTAAAGTGATTAAAAAATAATAATAACTAATGTTTGATGACCCCCCATATCAAATTTTACCATCAGGATAAAATTCAGAATTTTTTTGGAGGGCACAAAAAAGAGGAATTCGCACCTAATTCTGATCGTGAAAAATGTCTCTGTTCCTAAGTTTGGTTGCTGTTGCACCTAAAACTGATCCTTGAAATCATATGAATGAAAAATTGTTTTTGGGCCGAAATTAATGGCGAAAATTCTGTCTTCGGGTTTTTGAGGTCGAGGATTTTGGATCTGATGAGATCGGGAATTCAAAATTTTCAATTTCTCATTTTTTTACTCTTTACACTTTAGCAGGAGTGCCAAACTAATATTTGCATTATAAAAGGGACATCTTAGTGCCTCTATAGTGATTATTGCGAATTTCATACTTTGCTATGTTGCCTTATTTTGCAAGCTTTTTTAACGATTGGTCAGGCTTTGGTGCTCGGTCAGCCACTGGTGCTTTTACCTACACAGGGTTTTTTGGCAAGTCCACTAGCCTCTAGTTTTCAGGACGCTAGCCTTATTCATGCCTGATTGGTACCTTCAGCGGTTATATCCTTTTGGAAGAAATTAGCATATGCTTCACTGAGTTTTATTGCCTATTACGCACGATGATAGTGAACGGACTGTAGTTTAATTTTTTTAAAACTTTATTCCATTCTTTTACCCTTTTTTTATGAAACGGAGTTTTGACTGATTTTATTAAAAGCCATAGTGGTTAATGCAAACATTTGTTTCTCAAGAATGTAAAAAATTTTTCTATTCTAGTTTCTTAAGACCAACATTTAGGTATTGATATTGATACGGGTGAAATAAAATAGAAAACGAATGAAGAAAAAGGTGGAAGAAGACTTGCGAAGAAAGAATGCGAAAAGGCGAAAAGTAAAAAATAATTGGTTCATGCGGTCTATGACCAGATGTTTTTGGGGTCTATGAATCCTTGTAAAGAAAGGATAAAAGCAAATTAGTTCCTTCCTTTCTGACAAACAACGCAACAAAAATTTCTTAATTTAAATGGTATAAGTGAATGCACTAACGCCTCTACAAAAACAAATGATATCCCTCAAAAAACACTTCCTTGTAAAAAAAACAGCCAAGTTAATCTCCTACTCTGGACAAAAACCAAAATTGTTTCTCCCAATCTTCTTGCAAAAAACCTGCAAGTTTCTGCCCTTTAAAGTTCTGATATCAAAAAGGGCAGCCAAGTATCCTAAAAATAACCGAATGTTTCTGCCTTCAAAAGCCATGATATCAAAAAGGGCAGCCAAGTATCTAAAAATAGTTAAATGTTTCTGCCTTCAAAAGCCATGATATCAAAAAGGGCAGCCAAGTATCTAAAAATAGTTAAATGTTTCTGCCTTCAAAAGCCATGATATCAAAAAGGGCAGCCAAGTATCTAAAAATAGTTAAATGTTTCTGCCCTTAAAAGCCATGATATCAAGAAGGGCAGCCAAGCTTTTTTAATGACAGCTTTTGTTTAAAATGCCATTTCTTTACAAAATAACTTGGCCGCTTTTTCTTAACAAGATAAACTTCTAACTAAATGAGAAGGCCTGTTGTGCGGTTCCTAAGGTTTTTACATGTGACTTGTAATTTTGCGCTCGCTAAAATTGAACTTTAATCTATATTTGAGAAGTTAAAATAGAGCTTACGATATATTGTAATGTTGAAACTCGCTCAAATGGACGACGGAAATTAATTTTTAAGCGAAGACCATACCGATCGTCTAGCCGGAACCTGAAAGTAATGGCAACTGGAAGCCTGAATATTTGAAAAAATGAAAGTCAGGCTTATTTGATTGGTGTGGGTACTGGATTTTCAATTACCTTGGGATCCCATCTTCCATTTTTCGTAAGTTTTCAACCTTGTTAAAGTGATGCTTGTTATTAAAAACATTTTTGCAAGGGAAATAAGATTAGGGAAAAAGCGGCCAAGTTATTTTGTAAAGAAATGGCATTTTAAACAAAAGCTGTCATTAAAAAAGCTTGGCTGCCCTTCTTGATATCATGGCTTTTAAGGGCAGAAACATTTAACTATTTTTAGATACTTGGCTGCCCTTTTTGATATCATGGCTTTTGAAGGCAGAAACATTTAACTATTTTTAGATACTTGGCTGCCCTTTTTGATATCATGGCTTTTGAAGGCAGAAACATTTAACTATTTTTAGATACTTGGCTGCCCTTTTTGATATCATGGCTTTTGAAGGCAGAAACATTCGGTTATTTTTAGGATACTTGGCTGCCCTTTTTGATATCAGAACTTTAAAGGGCAGAAACTTGCAGGTTTTTTGCAAGAAGATTGGGAGAAACAATTTTGGTTTTTGTCCAGAGTAGGAGATTAACTTGGCTGTTTTTTTTACAAGGAAGTGTTTTTTGAGGGATTAATTTTTACTCCCAGAATAATATTGTTTACCTGTGGCAGTATTTGCTGTGTTTTCGAACCTAAGAGAAACGTTTTGCAACTGAAGCTAAAATTTTTCTTTTTGTTAAAAAAAAGTTTTTCTTATTTGGGCAAAATTTTTTTTCCTACTACTAGTACCAATTTTTATTCTAAATTACGAAAAATTGAAACATTATTTTAACCTAATTAATCTAATTTTAACCCATTTAACCGAATTTTTAAAAAAAGAACTATTTAATATATAATTCGACAAATAATGATAATCCATGGAATTTTTAAAAATTAGATCTCATAAAGGCATTAAAATTAAGGAAACTAAAATATGCAGAGTAAAAGAGTTAAAATTTTCACTCAGAAAGGACGAAGGTAACAAACAAAAGATCAGTGACCTTATCAAAGGACCATATTAACCACCATACCTTTTCTTTTCAACTGCTTAACAACGGGTTTCAATTATACCTGTGATCGACACGGATCGGACCTGCACGGTTCGGTTGAAATTTTATTTTTGAAATTTTAGTGTATCGGGTTCATTTGCGGCGTTCAGTGCAGTTAATATTTAAGTCAAAAACAGATATATTTTAAGTCATGTTAATATTTTTTAATATTAATAAATTCAGAGGATTTGGTTTTGTGATTATTCTTGAATTTTTGTGTGCGATAAAATGCATTTAAAGGAAATTCATTAACATGGATTTGGGAACAAAGGACCTACTTAATCAGTGGGTTTTCAGGAATTTATCTCGGATTTTGAAAGTAAGCGAGGAAGGCAGTGAATATAAATTACATTTAAAAATTGTAAAAAAATAAAACGATTTCTCATAGATAATTGTAACTAAAATTTTCTGATTTTTAGTTAATCGGCGGGGCCTTCGGGGACTCGCTTGGCGACTCTAAGGCACTGCGTTTAACAGGGATGCAAATCAGATCTTGGATTAGATTTCGATTCCACTGATTCCGAATCGGTTTGAACGCTTGATGCTGAATTAAACGATCCCATCGTTTGCGATATTTTCTGATATTTTTCAACGAAAGGAGAAATCTTGTACTCTTGCTTGGAAAATTTTACTTGGACAAAAAGAATTTTACTCCGGGAGTAAAATTATTTCTATCAAAACCGACCTCCCAAAAGTTTTACTCAGGCAGTAAAATAATTTTACTTTTGATTGTTTTGCTAAAGAAGTCATATTTTGCAAAGAATTGTTTTACAACCACAAAAAACATTTTCTGTACGGAAGAACCTGAAAGGGTTGCAGTAGAAATTTGTTTTTTAAAGGCAGCAAAATTCGTTTTCCTGATTTTACTAAATGTATTATCAAAACAGATAAACTTTTTTGTCCTACTGTAAAATTCATTTATATCTCCTAGAAACATTATTTGCTTAGCTGAATAAAATATTTTGTTCTTGTCGAGAATTTGCCTTTGTTGGACTAGAAAAAGATTTTTATATGCCCAAAAAAACTTTTTTCTTATTGGTGGACAATAGACCATGACTGCATTAAGAAAAGATTTTTACCCTCCCAACAAATCTTTTTACTATTGTTCAAAAATTGATTTTTGCTCTATTAGTAAAAGATTTCCAGTAGCAGGTAATCAGCGTTTTACAATTGAAGTGACACGTTTTACTGCCACAGGAAAACAATCAAAAGTAAAATTATTTTACTGTCCGAGTAAAACTTTTGGGAGGTCGGTTTTGATAGAAATAATTTTACTCCCGGAGTAAAATTTTTTTTGCCCGAGTAAAATTTTCCTTTCCGTGTATATATATTCACGGACATTGCGTTAACTTGAAATTGACTTCATTACCATATAAACATCAGGCTTGCGTTTCTTTGCAATGGGGAAATAAGATGTCACGTGTTTTAAATTAACCTAACTTGTTCCGCAAAATAACTCCATTTTGACGCGGTAACGTTTACCTTATAATAGAATCATCAAAGTTTTCCAACACTTAATTTACCAGCGAGTATGGCTTCATTATAAGCAATGGTTTTCTCCGGATTAATCGCTGATGGCCTATCCTCTTAGGCGATACATTGATAAATTATGAGAGATTATTGATTAGACAAGTTTTAATTGCTGGTTAATTTTTAAAGTTGTTCAATTATTTATTCAAAGAGAGATTTAAAGTTGTGAAAATGAAAGTTTTGTTTTATTGCCAAACCAGATTTAACGACTCTGCTAAATTTTAATTATGAATTTGTTTTTAAGCACTTTTGAATGTTAGTTTGAGTGTTGTGTCAGTGTGTCCTTTTTTTGAAAAAGCGGATCCTTGTATGAAAAAGGAAGGGATGAGATTTCATAATTAGACATGAAGATAAATTTCAGGGTCGGAGGAAAGGAAAACTCGGGTAGATATAGCGATTGGGGAAAAAAACTTGCAGGTGTTAGGTTGGACTGAGAGTGTGGCACAGAAAAGGTTCCAGCACGATTTGAACTAAGGCTAGAAACTATAACAAAGTTATCCATATCGCACCGTACGCTCCAGAAACTGTGAAATGTCTGTATTTTCGAAACTAAAACCTAGCAGCAGGTATGAGGTTCAAGAATGTTACCGAATTTCGGTATCTTGGATCTCTCGTCACGAGCGACAATGATATCAACAGGGAGGTTGCTGCCCGGATTTAGAGTGGAGGCAGTTTTCTATTTGTTTTGAGCCATATTCTCCGCAGTAGAGTCCTATCGGTCCAAGCAAAGCTCACTGTTTATAAAACAGTCATACACCCAACGGTCACTTATGACTGTGAATCATGGAATCTGACAGTCTGCGCCCAGAAGAGCTGGATGGTCTTCGAAAATAAAGTGTCGCGTCGAAATTTTTGGCCAAAGCGAGATCCAGTTACGGGCACTCGAATGTAGGCCCACCGGACAGCCGCTGATCAAGGCACGTGGGCTTCAGTGGGCGGGACATGTAGCTCGCGCTTCCCTGATGATAAGGCAGGTCCTTGATCGACGCCCTACAAGTTCAAGACCTCAGGTTAGACCGCGGCTTCGTTGGGAGGACAACGTATCGAAGAATGCGGATCGATTAGGAGTCCCTGACTGGCGGGCCACCTACCAGGATAGAGTCATCTAAAAGGGAATCTGCGATGCGGTGATAGAGCTTCAGGCCGTAGATAGAAAACCTAGCAACGTTTTTAAAGTTCTGAAACTTCGACGCGTTTCTTGGCTTGAAACATGCAGATATCTGTACGTTTCTGAAACGTTTCAACGTGAATGCGATTAGGGTATCCAATGACCATTGGCAGGCTTGAACTGATGCATATGCATCGCCATTCCAGCTTTGTAGCTCGCCCCATCAGGTCTACCAGCCATGTATGTTCACTCATCCCTTTACTTCTAATGCCTTCTCGCAGGCTTATGGCCAAAACGAATCTTCCCATAGTCGACTGTTTGTGAAAAATTACTAAAAGCAACAAAAGAACCACTTAAGCGATAAAATCTCATCTCTAAAATGCAGGGCGTGCCTTTTTCCTACACTCTTTTAATTATAACAACCGATTTTAATATACAACAGCACACATGAAAGTCTTCTCGATAATTGATGATGAGTTTACATCAATCAATCATCGACAATCTCTTTGTACCCAAAATTATACCTCAAGGAAACATTAACGTCTCATCAGGAATCAATATATTCGTCTTAGCATTAAAGTAGAAACTCCCTTCATCATCACGCATCACATTTTCAACCGGAAATGTTTATCTTACTTTCTCGATTGTTTATCCATCGGGGGTTAAACTCATAATTATCAACAACGCCTCGGAGATAATTTCCCAGCCAAGTTATAACGAATCTTACGGTTCCCTTTATTGAAATTTCGCCTCCTATAAAAAGCAAACTCGATTTTTGTCGACAGCCGTTGGAAAAAGCAAGCGGAAACTTTTGTTTACATGAAATCCTTCCAAGAAAATGAAATTTTAAAATCAAACAAGGGAAGATTCAGCTCGAGGCTATGACTTCTTTTTTAAAAAAAAAAAGAAGGATTGACGATGATTCGATTTTTCGATTGTTACTCTTTGTTTTATGAACTGTAAAAAATTCGAGACTTACCTAATAATAATTTGATGAACTCTCGGCCATTGTCCTCTCGATCTGAGAATCCTGGCCGCACCTAATAGCGAGCTTCTATGCGTTGCTAAAATACCTAAAGCTCTCTCGTAGTATCTAAGAGCTTTTGATTTCATTCCTGGAAATAAATAAAGACGGGTGAAAGCTTCCGGAGAAAATGTAAATGGACATTACACGTCCGACTAATTTGACCATAAAGGCGGAAGTAATTTATATGATGAGTAATAAAATGCGAGTTCGATCGACCATAATAATGTCTAGTCATTAATACTTAAACACTTTTGAAACTTGAGAAGCGAGGAACCCTTTGCTTAAAGTTTGATTATTCTTCTTTACTGAATTTTATCGTTGTTGGTGGAAACTTTAAATTTTAGACTTACCTCGGTTATTCAGCCATCCTGCATATTCGGCCAAATGATCCGGATTTCCAGGATGCAATTTCGTTATGTGTCGCAGCAGCTGCCCGACCATTTCTTGCCTTCCTGCTAAAGCGTGAAGTTTGGCCATTAACATATATGCGGGAGTATAACTTCCGTCTAATGTTACACATCGCTCTAACATCCAAAGAGCTTCAGAAGTCCGATTTACTTTCCTGAGGAAAAAATTTCGATTTTTTAATTTTTTTTTTTTTTTTGCGAAAGCTTTGGAAGTAATAAAATAACAGAGAAAGCGTAATTTTTTAAAAAGTAAGCAATACATTAAGCAGTCGAGAAGTTTAGTGCATTACTGTCAAAAAGATAATAAGTTTTAAAAAGGAAAAATATTAAAAAATATTTGTCCTCATTTTTTTTATTTCTCCCCGAGAGTTTCGTAAAAAAAAAAAAAAAGACAAAGCTTGAATAAATAGTTTTGATTCTCGGGCATTAAAACAATCGAATAAATTGCGTCTCGCGGACTTAGCTGCTTTTTTTTTATTTATTATTTTCTTTCTGCATTTTTTTTTTTTCGTCGTCAGAATTCTTTATTACAATTACGAAAAGTTTCTGTTTTCTTCGTGCTGTTAATCTCTTTTATGTTTTAAGTACAGGAGGAAGTAGGGCAGAAAAAGAAGTTTTTCGGATGAGGTTTGAACGCTTTCAAGAATTTCTTTTAATTTTTTTTTAGAGAGAGAAAGGAAAAGAAGGATGTGAGACGTAACTTTTAACGAAATGACTTTCAAGTATTTGTGTTAAGAGAGCAGGGTTTAGATGAATAGCTTTACAGGATTAGAAATTTTTGAATGGGAGTAAAAGATTTTTGGAACAGCCAAAAATCTAGCATGAGTCTGGCTGCAGCAGATGCAGGGAACGTTTTTAATATTTAGGACAGTGCACCGATGATTATTATTAGGATCGAGCCGCCCTCCACACAGCCCCGACAGCTATCATTTGTTCAATATTCTGGCACGAACTCACATTCCCAGTAATTGAGTTGTTACTTCTTTCAAATTATTTTTGATTTGATTTTAATTCTTATCTTGCAAAGAATATCTCCTGAAATGTTTATACACGAAACGTCATGTTCAGTAAACAATAATTATAAAGTGACAAATCTATTCCGTCAGAGCCCAACCGAGCCATTACTTACTAAATCTGCAATTATTTAAGTTCAACCTTCCAGATACAATCTTTTCCCCTCTCCCTTTCACAAGATTGCTGAGAGTTTTTTTTTTTAAAAATCCCAAATCGAACGTAACGAATGAGTGGAAACAATATCGATAATGACGTATTTATAATGGAATTAACACGAGGGCCCATTCATTTTGTTTGACTGTCGAGAAACTGATTTCATTACACATTTGACAGCGGCAACTACGAATCTACGCTTTTCCTTTCATTGGTTAATTCATATTATTCATTCAATCTAACGATGTCATTATGCGATAGTCTTGTTTTCAAAATCCTTTTGTTGCTCCAGTAAACAGGAACAGGAAGCGTTTTCCTTTTCGAAAATAATTCTTTGTCACCTATTTTCCACCGTGCCGGCGTTGTTACATATACGCTACATTTAAAATACTATATACGCAAGCCTACTTTAAAACAGGAAGTTAATAAAGTAGTGGAACGAAAATCGTTTCGCGTAAATTTCCCTTTATGAACATTAAAAGACTTTAGTGGAATTAGTATAATGGTCACGAAGAACAAACGAGCATAAAGAAAAGACTTTTAGAATAAAGTCTCGACATCGCGTAAATGTGAGACTAATCCATTTTCAATTATGTATAATTGATGCCTCTGCTTCGGAATCTATGCTTTCAATTAAAAGGCGAGTTCCGAATAATTCAAAGCGTCAATATTTTCATTTTTTAAAAAAAAAAAAATTCTGATGAATCGTTAATCCCAGCAGATGCCGTTTAAATTTTTTTTGTGGAGTAAATGCAAACTCGTTTTGGAATGTTTTCACCGAGGCAAAAAAAAAACAGAAATTAAAAACCAATCTTTTAGTATTTAGAATATTGACTCTTCCATACAGGGGCGTCCTGCATCTGTTCAAGGCTTTTTAAATTGACACACAATTTTTTCGACAAATTTAATCATAGCTCCAATCAAATCGAGCTTTCTTTTTAAACATTGTTTCGCTTTTCTTTCGTCTCTGCTCGAATAGTTATTTTGTCAGTGATCTAAAATTCTGTACGTCAGTGCAGAACTCAATCAAATCCATTTCCAAGATGGCGGTGTCTTTTCATAAGTTAACAAATTATGGTTAAAAACAATAAATGGCAGCGAGGAAGGGGTCGTGTTGTGGAAGAAATGAAGGCCTACAACTTGGGGGAAGAGGACTGTCTGAACCGGGAAGAGGTCATTGATTGTTGTGAAACCGACGAGTATACAATAAGAAACAAGTTTCAAATCGGATATGGATTTGGTCGAGTTCTGCACTGACGTACAAAATTATAAATTAGGAAATGCCGTACGAATGTGGCTAGAATAAATTGTATCCGTGAAGAAAAAACTCCGCGACAAAACGAGGTGGGAATCGAATAGTCCATCAACTTTCCTTTAGTTTTATGGCCTCTCCTTCAATATACCAATTTTCATTATTCAAACTTTGACTTTACGATCGGGGGGCAATGGGTTTTTACTCCCGGAAGGACTGAATAAAATTTGATATTCCAGTCGAACTCACGTTTTCCAAGGCATTATAGTATTTAAACTCGACGCTGAGAATAATAATTTCCCACATGAAATTTTCTTTTAAATTTTTTTAAGTTTCCTAAAACAAACTAAAAGGATTTCCAGGCTTTTCTCTTCTTAGAATTTTTTTTTCATCCTGCATAAACGTGTTTAAAATTCAATAGTTATAACACATATCCTAGTAATTACTTGCAGAGTATGCAAGACCTAAATCCTGACCGATGAAAGCCCCGTAACTGCATATCCGGAATCCCTCCCAGAGCTCTGGATCTTTCTCCATAATTCATATCGCAATTCCACAGATTTATTGCTAATTGCTGGCGTCGTTTGTCAGGTTAGACAATCCTTTGTTTATGGCATGTATTCGTTTGAATGGAAACATAATCTTACTGGAAATTAAATGATTTGAATTCCAAACGGCTCCGATTTCTTGAAATATGATCAGGCTCGAGGTTTTCCTCCTTATCCTCAAGAAATAGAATCTTAAAAGCTTTACTGACAAAGTTTTTATTCTGTCATTTATGAAATCTTGAAGGGGAATAAGAATAGAAGTGGTGGAGTAACCGTAAAACGGGTTAGATAATAAGAAAAATGGATAATTAGTCGTTTTGAGATGAAGCTATGCACAAGCTCTTAATTTCAGGCCAAAGCCCAGGAATAATTTATCTGCAATAACCAAGAGCCTCTTGTAAATCTTTTTAGTCCTTCTATCTGATTACATAACCCTATTGTAACCTAACTTCTTCGAAATTCCTTTCCAGTTTAATCTCTCAAGATAAGTCAGTGATTGAGATTAATTTCGTGAAATCAAATCTGTTGAACTTAACCGCCTTAATCAGTTGTTTGATATTTTTATCTATCCTAAAAAAGAAACTCTCAATTTCGTTCCTTTGCGCATGAATCATTTAAAACTACGAAATCATATTCCTAGAAATCTTTTTTTAACCATCTAATACTGCCATACTCAATAACACATAGATAATGGTCTTTTCCTAATGACGATTTTGAATGCGAAACTTATTATTACGCCATTAATATAAAAACAAGGACGATTAGAAAATCATTAAAACCGAATAATAAAAAAATATCGCACTTTTTTTATATGCTGCGCTTAGCTATTAATATTCCATCTCCCCAGACTGTCGCCCGAATGTGATTAGATTATAGACACATCGCGCAATTACCACCCGAGCTGCCATTGTTCAAACAGTGCATGTTGAAAAGGAAGAAAGATTTTCAAGTTAGATTAATATGAAAAATGTTACAACTTTTGTTATGTAATTGATAATTCTGTTTGTAATGCAGTTTCGGATAGCATGAAAGCTGTCTCAGGAGGGGAAATGTGAAAAAAAAAAATGAAAGGAGACCAGATCTGCAGCAAAGTTTGAAAAGTTTTGCAGACAGTAAGGAGTCTTTCATCCCGTATGATTTATGAAGAAACACAGTGCAATATTGTATCTCGCAAACCCAGCGGGATTCATAAACCGTCTCTCGATACTTTCCTCAAGCGTTTTACAGGAAACCCGTTTATGTTACAGCCAGTGCCTCGATTTGAATAAATAATCGAGGAAGACAAGAATAGCCGATGAGTAATTTATGAGCCTTGGAAGGAAATGTGTTTGAGAAACTGAAGAGAAGGATGTAATATTGAAGGTCTAAATGTTTATTTATGTACGTTTTATTTTTTTTATAGGGAGAATTGGATGATGAGGCTGTGGAAGAACAGTCGATCAACGAAATAGTGCCTAAGATGTGTGAACTGCCGGAGGCGGAGAATTTTGAAGGACAAAAAATTAAGCACATGGTCGATTGCAATATGAAAAGTTTTCCATTAAGGAAGTCAAGGATCTCTTAAACAACGACTGACCATCCAGTGAAATGAAATTCAAGTGAGTAGTTTTGCAGAGAGCAAGGCAGACATTCAAAAAATTTACTCTACTGAAAAGAGCAAAGTTTGGCATAAAAATTTTCATCGTACAGTGATCTTATTCTTTTTAGAATAATTTTTGCGCAAAGGAAGATTGGCGTTTAAATAACATATGGTCCATTGAAAAGAGCAAGATTTGGCATAAAAATGTTCACCGTGCAACGATGATCTCGTCTTCTAAGACTAATTTTGCGTAAGGAAAACCAAATTAAAAACTACCTAGAACCATACAGAGCCTGAAGCCCTGTTGCCACTTCACAGATTTCCCTTCAGACGGTTTTATCGTGGTAGTTAGCCCGCCGATAGCAGACTTGTAACTGATCCGTATCCCTAGATATGTTTTTCTCTCTGCACAAAGGTGCTTCCAAAGATCTTGGACTTGTAGGGCTTGCATCTAGATTCTGCCTCATGATCCTCGACAGAGGCTCACGGTCTGATGCCCTGCCCGTTGAATTCGGTGGCCTTGATCACATTGGTAATCAGAGGCTGCTCATACTAAATAAAGTAGGCCCCACTCTTAATCGGAAAATGGTTTTCCGGCATGAGTGGAATCCTGTCCTCAAAAAGACAGGCCTCGCCAAGCCGCTTGGCAAGCGTGGCGAGGTAGTGCCAACACTCTCTTCGGAGAAGACCCCGGCTCAGGAATGAGCTGTATTATGGGTTGGAAAAAGAAGAAGAAGATTGTTATTCATTCGTCATCATGACTTCCTATCCCCATTTTAAAAAACTTTCCTTCGGAGAAACTTCCTAGATTTTTAGCTTCCATTAATAAGACTAATCTACTAGACGGTAAACAGTGTTCGGCGAAGCGAAATGTTAACAGACCACTGTCAATATTGACCAGCTTTGATTGCATCCCTAAAGCAAAAACCCCCGTTGTTATTTCGTCTCGTCTAATGAAAATTGAAGAAAGTAAGTTATAAATCCTGAGCGAAAATACACTACTGAAAAGCTAACACCGGGAGGTATAGAGGAAAGTCTTATCAAAAACAAAAACGATTTCTTTTCCTTTTCCCCCCTCTCTTAAAATGAGAAATTAACAGTTGAGATGAGGTCGTAGATTACATTGATAGGAAGTATATAGGACTCTGCATAGTGTTAAATAGAGATTAGATTGTTTTAGCACAAAGCTTTTGCTTGGTTCTCGGACTTCTTGATTTATGTTAGATATAAATTAAAACGAAACTAGCCGTAAAACAGATTATCACGGGTACAGCATCCGATTTGCATATGGCGTCGATGCCGCACATCCGGAGGGATAGTAACTGCATTCAAACCAACCCTCAACCCATGCTTGTTTCGTACCTTTCCCGTTTAGCTTGCTTACGCTGCATCTAATTAAAAGTGGACAATGGGCATTCCCTCCCCGGGAGAAATGTTTTCGACGGGTACTCACCTGTATACTTGGCCCAAATTATAATGAGCGTTTACGTGGTGAGGGGAGTAACGGATGGCTGCTAAAAAATGAAGTTCCGCTTCTTCTGGTCCGCTCATTAACGTTCCTAGATTATTATGAGCACTTGCATATGTTGGCCACAGCCTGGAAAAATAAAAAGAAAAGGAAATCTTGTGAGAGTTTGAATGGGGTAACTTAAATTGTAAACATATCAGGTCAATCGTAATGGATTTACCCAAGAAAAAAAAATCAATTTGAATATGAAAATAATGCTGGAGGACTTGAATGTATTTCCTACCTTTTGCAACAACAGAACGGTTTACATAACTCGACTCGAATTTGATGAATACTGATCAGAATGGGAGCTACTATATATTTGCATACGCAGTGAACCCGTTTATATGTAAACAACCCCTTCACTCAGTGATAGCTTTTGGACTTTCCCTCAAGTTTAATAAAATATATTTATAGAAAAAAAATTCGTTTTATACGGTTTTCTAGATTGGAAAAAATAAAAAAGGTTGGGAGGGTTTTAATATTTGCTTCATTAAAACAAATAAAAATCAATTCTTTTTATCGTTGAAGCGTAAAACAAGTTTTCGAGGGAAAAAATGCGGTGCTTAATATTGTCATTTTCAGCTGAGCACTTATCTGCGATATACAAGCTAGGTTAACTGGTTTGTGTGTTGTACCAGTTCTAACCCTTTAGATATCGTGGTCATAAGTTTATATTCAAACTTTTTTTTTTAAATTTTGAATTTAAATGAGTTATTTAGATGGTTTTTTTTTACGGAAAATTTTGATAGATGTGGAGTAGACTTGTGTTTTTATTAAGTATTATTAAATACAGTAAGTTTGCCTGCATAGTTGTGCTCAGCCGATGCATTTTTAGGCAAGTGTGTAACAATTTTAAAAACTAATTAAATTATTGGTGACTATGGCCTAAAATCATGTTTCGAAAATCGCTTCTAGGTTTGTACAGAAATAATAAAAAATTTAAAAAACTCTCAGTCTTCTTAGAAACATGCTTGGCACTTGGAATCTTTGATTTTTTTATATCATTAGTTTTGTGAAACGTTTTTATTAAATTTTGCTTTTTCTTCTTACAGGTTGAAGCTTCAAACAAAACGATTTTCCATCATTTGGCAATGATTTGGACCTACTCAGAAAACGATTATAAATAAAATCGGTAAGTTTTCAATATTTTCTTTGGTGGAGGATGGTGGTATGAGTGGAAGTACTAGGCCGAAAAAGTCTGCTGGAAATTTAAAACAGTCTTACTCGTGTTTATGCAACATGCTGTACTTGACTGTATATACATTGCCAATAACTATGTAAAGTTGTTGAAATTGGATTTCCTGTCGCAAAAACTGCCTTTCGTGTTGTTTTATTAATTTTGAAGTATGGTTGCTTCTTGGTTTTAACTCCGTTTAAACGAGATTACACAAAAATATAAAAGTTTAATGAGTAAAAAATACAAATAAGACTGGGAAGAGCTAAATTAAAGTGTTCCGCCATCTTGGATTTTAGTCGAATCAAATTCTGACTTCAGATTAGTATGTAGCATCCTCCAGACCATATGCGCTTGGCGCAGCTCGCGATGGAGAGGTTCATTTGGGCATAAGCCTGCCAGATCGAATCAGGAATGAAATGATCTGTAGGCAGACGCGGGTGATGGACGTGGTAAGGCGTGTTGCAGAGTTGAAGTGGCAGTGAGTAGGCTATGCGGCCAGGCAGGATCACGAGCGGTGGGCGGTAACGCAGGGGAAGGGGAGGACCTCAAAAACGGTGGCTCGACGATATCATTCAAACGGCAGAAAGGGGTTGGTTCCGGAGAGCGAAGAACCGTTCGCCACGGAAAAATTTGGGAGAGGCCTATATCCAGGAGTGGATGCGAACAGACTGAAGAAGAAGAAGAAGAGATTATTATATGCTAGCTCAATATCATAAAAACCGGTGGAGATACAGCATTTTAACTTGGGTCGAAATAAGGATTTCGGGTGGGAAAGCATTTTTTAAGGTTTAAGAAGTACTGTTGTTTAGCTCTGGTAATGTTCAACCCACATTGCTTCATTAGCTTGATTCTGGCGCTTCTGCTTCTGGCGCTGCCATCAAGATAGTGAATTGCTGACCAATCAGTTTCTTCTATTTTGCTTGCTTTCTACCCAATTTAAGATTTTATTGTGATAACCCGTTCGAAGGGTCGAAGCAAGACTCCAAAAGCAGGAGTTCAGAATTTCCCAAATTTCTCAAGGGACCAAGCCAGCTACCTCCTCCAACAATCTGCGGGTATTTCTTCCGAAAACCTAAAATGTTTTCATGCCAGGATTAAGACAGCTTATGATATTATGAGGCTGACTAGTTTCTAGCTGTCCGGACATGTTCAATTACTTCGTACTTCAATCCATTAATCATTTTTGTACGTTCTTATGTTTTAAGAACTTTAACGATTATTATCTGCCATATCTCACTTTGAAACAAAACAATGCAAATATCCTACTGTGAAAATTCATTCCCAGTCACAAACAACAATGTAAAATCAATTGAATTCAATCTTAAATTCGATTGTCCGCGTTTTTTTTTTCATCAACACGTGTCCCTTTCCGAATGAAGATATATGACATACAGTTAGACTTGAAATCGATATTTCATACCGGGCAACAAACAGAAATATTCAGCGAAAATTTGATTGAAATGAGAGATTAAAAACACGAACGGCTCAATCCGAATTGTAACACGTGTTATAATGTTCGAGTTTTTTTAAAATAATTATTGTTACGTGCTTAGATTACTAACGTTTGTATTACACACGAAAAGATTGGTTATTCTTTTTTTGTTTCGGTCGGAGGGATTTGAGTCTTATATAGGATTTCACCGGAAAAATTAATTTTATTTTTTATATTAAATCGCTCTTCTCGTTGATTTATATCAACGTATATATGCTTTTTTTTTCTCTCCCCTAAAAACGGAAAGGTTAATTTCCAGGGGCGAGGGAAAAAGAAAAAAAAACGGAAGAAAGATTTAATTCTAAAAGAAGTAAGTTAGGAGATTGATTGACCACGTCATGTGATTTCGTCATGTGATTTGCATCGAGAAAGACTTTTCCTTTTCTCGGCTTCTTCTTCTTTTCTTTTTTTTTTTCTGAAGCAAACTTTTTAAATATTTTAAACGCTTTGCCTTGATGTAAAGTCCTATAAAACTTTCTCTTTTTTTCTTTCCTTACAATTCGAACGGTACGTGCGTTGCCATATTTTTTTTAACTTAAGACTAAGCCGGCTTTTTTTTTCTTTTATTGAGAAAGAAGCTTTATTTTGGAAAATTTTCGCTCATCAAATTATTCTAATTTTAGAAGGCCGACACGGACTCTTTTCAGAGAGAGAGGGAAAAAGAGAGAAAAGTTAACAAAAATGGTTTCCGTCACGTAAGTCGTTTCTTAAACATCGAAGAATAAATCTTATTATCACAACGATGTAAAGAATTAAGCACGTTCCCTTGTAGAATTTGATACAGAATGCCTCGTTATCGTACCGACCAATTTAAATGTACGATCACTTCATAAATTACATTTAAGTTTTCATTAATTAATTATTCGTTTACTTTTAAAATTTCCCGGGGAAAAACGTTAGCATCAGCTTTTTTCTCTCCCCCTTTTGCTTTTTATGAGCAAAACGTTTTTATTTTCATGACCGTGGCTTGACCGAAAAGAATAAGTCAAAAGTACTTTGTCAATGGCCTTAACCATTTTCATTACCCATCCCCCTTTTTTTTTCGGAGAAAGTATTGTAAAGAAATTATTTACGTATTGTAGACAAACACACACCAATGGGCTTCTTTTATCCTTGAAAAAATAAACGACAAAGAAGGGCATTGCTTGTGGGACGACAATGGTCCCGTTAATGAATTACTTCGACATTGGTGACTCCGGGGCGGAAGGAAGAAACGGAAAAGGGAAAAGGCAGATTCTTTTTACGTTTTCTTGTAGCTGTTTCATTTTCTTTTTTAATGTAAAACTCTTGTTTTTCTAGTCTCCCCCGGTCTTTCTTGCTGAAGGGGTTTGATAGACGAATAGAATTTTCATGATGTGAATGTAATAGAAGCATTAGACGAAGTGCTTTAACGATTTTTGGAATCGGAATTATTTTATTTTGAGTTTGTTGGGCGAAACCTATTCATGCGCAAAGTCCGCATATATAAAGCGTGCGTAAGGCCCATTATGACACATGGCAAAGAAAGGCGGGCTGGCTCCAAGGCTACAAAAAGTAAGCTCCGGGTAGTAGAAATGCGAACTCTGCGAAGAATAATTGGGAAGACTATATTGGACCGTACCCTCAATGAAAACATCCGAGAGGAGTGCAAAGTAGGGGGCAAAGGACGCGGTACTGGCGGGACCTCGTGCAGAGAGGATGGTAGCCAAGCACGAGTTGCATTGAGGGGAAAACCCCGAGACACCCGTTCTCCTGTCTGCCCACCCGAAATGATGGAAGGACTCATGGCAGTCATCTTCACAAGAAGCCGGCTGATTATCCTAATAAAAAGACCGAAAGGTCTTTAAAAAGGCAGAAGAAGAAAATCTAGTTGGCTGAAAAAAGGAAATGGTCGAAAATTGGTCGAAAACTTCCATTTATATCGATCAATTGGTCTTTTACTTCCATGAATGCCACTTTAACCGAGGAGGGCTGCGTTGTCCCTCAGCTAAATCTGCTTCTCCTGCTTAGTCAAAAATTTACACAACTCAAACCGAAACCATTTTCATTTCTTTTAAAAAACTCCTAACGGAACTTCCCACCAATTTTGATACCTCAAAAAACCGTTTATGCACAGCCTAGACCGAAATAAGATAAATGATTATATTCGGCCTTGGTGTGTAGTTTGTATATTACTCATGTTGCTAAAGGATAAGTACAAACCATTTTTCGGATGTAAGGAGGAACAGGAGTAGGAGGAGAAAATGATCTATGGGCTATTCTTCTCCCCTTTCGTCCTCTTGCAGACCCCGTGTTTTCTTCTCGTTCCTTTCTTTTTTTTTTCCAAACATTTTTTCTCTTTTTCTTGGAAATATTCCGAGTAATCTATTTTCCTCGGGATCTAATAGCTGCTCAAACCATGTGCTAGTCGCGTATTTTATTGAATGCTTGATGTTGTTTTCCGACTCAAGCCATAATCATAAATCATAATCGGGAATTTAATCAAAAACGACTCATCTTGCACGACTTATAAACCTTATTTTCGGGATGCCTATTAGTTTTATTCATTTATTTTTCCTCTTTTTAGATCAACAAAATTTATTAAGTCAGGTTTTGCTTCATGCAATATTTGGAGAGGAAATCAATATTCTGCGGCTAAAAATTAAGTGGCTTAATTAATTTGCTGGTCGATATGTGTGAGTCATGCCGTGGAAAAGTTTCATATTGCTTTATCGAATTAATTATATTGATTCGTGAAGTCCTAGAAAAAAGGGAAATTTTTATAATGTCTGTAATTTCATGTTTTTTTTGTGATATGAGGACAATACTTTCGGATAAATATGATTAAACAAACACGAACCGGCTATATTCGCATTTAATATCATTACTTAGTGTAATAAGTATTGATCACTAATACAGCATAAGGTAGGTTTTGATAAGACTTAGCAAACGTTTCGTGAGGAAATGTAGTTTATTTTTAACGTTAAAACAAATTTTTCATCATGGGATTTGGGATAATGAAGACTTTGGGGTGGAAGGTCTTTGCACTTGGTTGCTTTTGTAGTTTTGTTTGTACCTGGAGTCGCAAGGGTTATTACAAGTAGATGGAGGTGCTTTTTGAAATTAAGCGGCGGAAGCTCCAATATTTAGGCCATGTGATGCGCAATGAAAGATAAAATCATGGAAGGGAAGATCAAGGGCCAGCGTAGACTAGGCAGACGGAAAACCTCGTGGCTCGAAAATTCAACCATCTGGTATGGACTAGATTCCAAGTCCCTGTTTCGGGCAGCCGCATCCAAGGTTTAAATAGAGATGATGATCGTCAATCCGACGCCGGAAACGACACGAAGAAGAAGAAAGGATGTTGGAATTTGATGTACGAGTCTTGCAGATTCTTGAGTCTTGTCGCCGCCTGCCCCTAATCTCTCTTACTAGTTTCAGCGAGCTGGCAAGTTGTATGCAAGTCCTGTAAAGACCACCATTAGTTTAACTGGTAGAGGAAGAAAACAAAAACGAGACTTTGATAAGTTCAGGCCTTGTTAGCCGACCGAGTACAGTAGCTAAAATTTACACCGTTATAACTCTGATCAAGCGACAAGTACGATGTGTATATGTGTTCGCTATTTCGAGTCATGTTTCAATTTATTGCCCGCCACCCCATTTTCCTACCCTTCTACATTCCAGTTAGTCGAAAACGTTCGAACAATTTGAAATGATCTGTTCGTATTGACGCGTCATACACCAATGAAATATTTCATCATAATTCAACCTTTTTTTTTTTAAACAATTGTTTTGCCTAATGAAAAAGGGGTTTTCGTTCACACACAGAAAACGTATAAATTTCATAATATCCATTTGTTCTCAAGATTGTTTTGTTTTTATAATGACCCTTTCCTCACATAAATTTCAAATCTCGTTTTCGAGTTAATTGTCAGCTAATCCTCGTCCTAAGCACCCAATCATAAAAACTCGTAGCTTCATCCCCCCCGACCAAATATTTAAAGACACATGAATTAACGCTTAATACCTTTTGCTGGTCTAGTAAATACTTGTTTTGCACCGTCGGAGGATTTGCACATCTAGCTCTAACCTACATTGAATACACAATAGGCGGGCAGGATGCTGGAAATAATACCAAACCGCAAAACGTATAAACGGATTAAACATTAACAAAGTCATGGAGATTAAAATATGCTGATTTGAATGAAGGAGAATTGAAATTAGGGACATTAGTAGTCGGGGGCAAAAGGGAAAAGAGATTGCAGTTCAAACGCATTAATTGACGACGACGCAATGGCGGTAGGCAGGGGATGATGTCCCCCTCCATTGATTAAAAAGCGTTATCAGGGAAGTGTTACTCTGGTTTTCTGCTTCCCCAAAAAATTTACGCTGGAACCGGAAGTGATGCATGTTCATCTTATCATCTACGTGACGTTACCTGTTTTTTTTTTTGCCTTGTCTCCAAAAATTTTACCTCCCGACGATTTTTATCTTGTTTATGGCCATCATAAATCATTTTAATACTCATTTTAAATTTCATGTAACGGATGCACAACAGATGAGTTTTTGTAGTTTATTATGCAAAAAAGATACATATATGTACCTAACGCTGTGTGGTGTGAGAGGGTTTTGGCGTGGGTACTCGGGAAGGTGAATCGCCCTACGGCCGTGCATTAATGATTTAATTTTAAAAAATATTTCCATGTGAATGGAAAATCGGGACTTACCTAAGGGCTTCTTTGTAATGCGCAGCCGCCGACTCCACGTTCCCTGAATCCCTTAAAAAATTAGCGAAATTATAATGCATTTTGGCATTGTGGGGAAGTGATTTTAATCCTGATCGTATCAGGGATTCCCTTGAACTCCAGTCTCGATTTCTTATCACGCTTCTACTGCAGAATATTAAAAGAACAAAGATGGTGGTTGTGGCGGTGATTAATATGGACCTCTGTTTCAGTCGTAGAAGTTGCAGCCCGTACACTACTAATATCGTCCAACCCAAACTGAAAAAGAAAGAATTATTTTTTTAAAAAAAACGGTGTACGCATTAACGATCAGAATCTAATTAGTTGGGTTCATGTTATTATAATAATTAGGTCAGATCATTGTTGAACGTCAGTAATAATTAATGACTTTCATTTTAACTTGCAACTTGCGTACTCCGAAACCCTTTTCTCTTTTTTTATATTTTCTTCCCTCCCCGTCGTGTTTTTAAAAGGAAGTTTATGAACGTAACGTCAAAAAATTAAAGAGGATGAATTATTACCTTGGTATGTAGAGTACTCTCTCCGCAACGACAAATCCCACCGTTACAGCTATGTTGGTGGCAGGCAGAAATGGTAGCACGAGCAACGACAAACCCAAAACTAAAGGCGGATGTCGTTGATGCTGAAACAAAAGAGAGAAAGAGGGGGAAGTTTTAAAAAAAGATTCTCACTTTGGAGGAGAGATTTGAAGATTTATCTAAAGAGGAAAGTTGCAGCTTGGCAATCTTTAAGCAAACTTTTCGAAGCTCGGGCTATATCAAAACCCGATGTGGTTGGGAAACCCTCTAGTAACAAATCCTTTAAGTGTTGAACAAACAAATGCCTTTTACCATATATTTTTTTTCGTTTATCGTTTTTAGGGGATTAATTTTTATGAAATTCTAAGGTGGTTCGGATTGAATCTGCCGGGAGAAGGAGTTTTTGGAATATAGGCGGAGAGGAGTGGGAAGTTCATGCTCCACCTATAGCCAGTCCAATCTGCTTCAGTGTAGCCAGCTTATATTAAAAATATGACGGTTGAGCTCAAATCGTCTTTGACATCATTTAAAGAGAAATAGTTTTAAAAAAAGGGGGATTAGAATGTCATAAATAGCGTCCAGGCAGGGGCGCCGTTGGCGCGACAATGTTCAAGGACTAACATTACAACACGAAAGGCACTGCTATCGAGTTTGACTGAGGAATTCGGCAGAGTACCGTAATTGAAAGTGGTAGGTCGGGAAGAGGAAGAGTGTTCAAGCACTGTCAAAGTGGCCTCCTTTAAAAAATTGAATAACGCCATAGCTAATTGCAGAGAGGAGTCAAGAATAAAAAATCCAGTTTTGAAAAAAGAAAAGATAGTATCGTGCTACCGCCCTAAGAATAAACTGAAACATTTAAAAAAAGAGTTAATTAGCTTTGCTTTTGTAAAAAAAAAAAACTAATAAAAAGAAAACAAAAAGTCAATACAAACAAGACAAGTTTTGATTAACAACAAGACCAAACTTCTTTCGCCCACCAGTAGCTCCGGGAAAAGTTGAAAATGGAAAATATCCGATTCATTGATTCGGAAAATATATTACATAATATTCTTTATTCTGTCTAAAAGCAACTAACGATCATCGATTGGTTCAGCGGCACAGGGCAACTGAATAAAAAGTTGACCTAGTTCTAGTTCTATTTTTTTTTACTGCATAAAATTTGTCTTTGGAAACTCAGCTGCAGTTTTTGGCCACACGCTAGACGATAATCTAGCTCAAATCATTTTTTTCTGAGCAAAGATTGTTAATATTGTGTTCATGTCAGAACTTGCAACATGACTGAGTTTATTTTTGCTAGGTGCCCAATTTTTAAAAGAGTGAGTTTTTGTCCATGCTTTATACACGGGGAAAATTATTTTCTGCTCACAAACACTATCATCCATATAAATCCGCTTGACTAAACTTGAACTCAAAATCTCATAACGATTTAATCATTTTTATAATGGAATTTGGTAAAGGTAAAAAAATGAGTCTTCATAAAAGTTTTAGAAATCTTGTGGTTTCCGCCAAAGTTCAATTACGATCTCGAAAGCCTCAAGCATTTCAGGCTCTTTGTTCTCTAACGATTTCTATAGTAATAGAATTAAAGATTCATTATTTCTTGTTTAATTCGTTTTCTTTTTCTGTCTTCTCTTAAGGCGATTAAAAAATTTCTTTTCTGTGATACATTTTTTCCCTTTCTTTATTTCTCTGTGACGTTCGGTAATTTACTTTCGGCGAAATACTTCCATGCCGCCTCGTTTCAAAAAACTGAATTGAAGTTTTATCGTCATTATAACAGATTTCCTTTTCATTTTGAGCGCTTTAAGCAATTTTTATTTGATTTAGATTATATTACAGGGATTTCTTTCGTAATTATATCTAAATTAGTTTGATTGAAGAGGTTTTTTTTTTTCTAAAAAGAAGATTATTTCCGTGGTTTTGTTTTTTGTTGCTAGAAATCGACTCATTTAAAAAGTGGGGATCTGGGTGAAAAGAAAGGAGGGTAAAAAAGCGGTGAAGTAACTCGAGTTAATCTTCATTTACCGGGGTTTATATATCGGATGGGTTCCCTCATAATAAACGTACGAGGTTTCTGGGTCATCCAAAACACGATAGGGAAAGTAAACAGCGTGAATATTGATGATACCCATATGTTGCAGCATGAAAGCGCTACGTACCAGGTGCACTTCCGTCCAAATCGCAATAATTATTACGAATCCCCGCTTCCGGAAAAAACCAAATGTGGTTATTTGTTAATAATACATTTTTCTCCATCGACGATTTTTTCCCGAGCTCGGCTTCGATGATCAATGTACGGTTTTTAACCGAATAAGAAAATTGCAAAGTTGCCGCAGTGTTTTTTAACTCGAGCGTCACCAAAAGAATTTTAAATGAGTTTAGGGATTTAGAACTGGAGTTGAATGCCTAATGAGGAAGTCCAAAGACTTAATGCCCAACCAGGACTAAATGCCCTGTTCTGTCCAGGGCGCGTAGACAGTACAGGCTGCTGCAGACCATCATGCAGGGCAAGGTCGAAGACTTGGGCGTAAGAATCTGGGTTTCCTGGTTGCGGGATATCCGGAATTGGACCGGGTTAACTGTAGAGAAGTTATTCCGCATGAAAAATTCAAAGCTTGACGGATCGATCGCCTAAGTTCGTGTGCGAGCAGGGCGCTCAAAGAAGAAGGCCGCCGCTATGAGGTATGCGTCAGGTCCTAAACGAAAGACGTACAAGTCCCAGACCTCAAGACAGGTTGTTGCTCTAATGGGAGGATAATGCGTCAAAGGATGAGAACTGCTTGAAGTTGCTAACTGGAGGGAAGCGAGCCAAGATAGGACCGCCTGGCGAACTGTACATGATGTGGCAGTAAGTCTTCAAACCCTGTAATGGCCCTATTTAGTTGAATACCTGGAAGATGGACTGCGTCATGATGTCCAGGAATAGGAGTATAACAATAAAGCAGCGCTTCAAGTCGGAAAACTAGAGTTCGAAAATATGGGTACAAATATCTAAATTCGCAATGACGACCATGATATGTTCTACAAAGTTACTGCCAGGCTGCTGATTACCAGTGTTATAAACTCGAGGTGGCTTCAGGAAAGGAGGTGAGCGCGCATAGTGGTGGCTCGGGCGCCAATGAAGCAGACCACCTTCATAGCTCTAAACACAAAAATGAAAGTAGTCGGATCCTACGAACAGCTGAGGAGTCAGGAAAGACTTAGAAGCCCATTAACTCTTACTCCTTACTCCGCTGGAACTACAGGACCTGAAGCCCTACCGCCGCCTCCGCCAATTGCTTTCACTGACCGCGATCCAAGCCAACCTGACAATCCCTGACCCGCCAGTGAAAGGGCATCCTGAAGAAATGTTATCGACCCACCTCATCCAGGTCTGCCTTGTTGCCGCCGACCAGCCGCCTGGCCGTACAGGGCCTTGTAAATCCCCCTCTCCACCTGCGCCTACACCACGTGACCTGCCCACCGCAGCCTCCTAGACTTTATCAAACTAGTGACTAAGGGCTGCGCGTCGAGATTTCTACTACAAAGTCACGGCTGTCCGGTCGCGGGGTCAAACGTGGGGCCAAGGATCATACGCAGGACGAGTTTCTCGAACACGAGGAGCCTACTTTGGTCTCTCGCGGTAAGACTTCAGGTTCTGGTGAGGGACCTGGAACCATGAAGCTTCCTAAAAAAAAATTTCAGCGTTTCTAATTTTCAAACATTTAACCAACCATGCTCGAAAACACAAAATTTCCTATTCAAACTCCAAACGGGAAAGAGTATATGACTTCCATAAAACTTCCTACAGCGTGACAGAACAAGCCATTCATTCTATTTATGCATTTCCAAAGCACGTCCGTCCTGTACAACAGGAAAACAATGCACGCAGCTATTGGCACTTATGGAACGTTAACAAACGATCATTTAATATAGTTTTCCATTTCAACAGTGTTTCCTGAGAGTAGCGGGAGGGAAAGACTATGCTGACGATGCATTCACTCATTAATCAGATCCATTTTTCATATCAGCGTGAAATGTCTTTTTTTTTTATGAAGTAAAGTAAATACGCACGATTGTTTTTTACCGATATCGCATACTCCACGTGGCTCAATCACGAGCTGACATGAATGAATATATATATATAGAAAAAAAATTTCAGAGATTTAGTTAATGCTAACGATCATTTATTTTGACAGACATTTTGAAGATAACGTAACTTCATTACTCAAAAATCAATATTCAGTGAAAAAGGGATTCATTTTCACATTGTTATTGACGTTTAAAGCTTTAACGTTTTCATTTTCATTGATCTCGAGTAATGGAATCTTTTCCCCCCTTCTTTTTTTTTCCCAGGGCTTTGACGATGGCCTTTATTCGGAATTTTATATTTGGTTAAAATCTTTTTGAGCTTAGTACATCGATCAGCGGGTGGCGGCGTGAACAATGTATTCTATTTTGAGTGTAATTTTATCGATGCGGCTTGTTAATATCAAAATGGTTATTGAGAGGCAAGTCGCCGATATTCCTTTTTGAAAAGGAAAGAGTTAATTTAACTAGCATTAATTCAGTGGCTTACAGCCAATTCCGCAGTTGAGGAAAACTTTTCCGAAAATTTCGTTACATGATAATCCCGGCGTCCTTCGTTTTCTTACACGCCCAAAAGACTCACCCCTTTTTTTTTTTTAAAGAAAAGGCTTGAATTATTCATATGTTAACTTTATTGAATGCAATTCCTAGTATTTCATAGTGTCGAAAGCGTGATTTAAGTTTTCTATTGTTGGTGGATCGGGATGAGGTCGATTTATCGAAATATTTTACCGATGAAAGGGATTAATAAAAATAGGGATTAAATCGGAGGATGAAACTCGTATGATTTCGACAAGGTGAGATCGTGTAATGAGAGATATTCTCGATTTATAAGCTGTAATCGAATTTCTGCTTTCAAAGGTTGATCCTATTTTTAAATATGAATAATGAAAAAATAATTGAGTTTCATGGCAAAAGGAAGATGTTTGAAGTATTTAAAGGGAACGCCCTATTGATTGAAAATGGGAGAGAATGTATCATGGAATCGTGTCAAGGTTTGATAATTTCGCAAGGAAAGATTTTTAAAAAAAATATTGTCGCTGGTATTTCTGAACATGCTTTAGTTGAAGGATCCGTTAGGAAAATATGCGAAGGCTCAGTGGTCAGCTTCTTATAACGAGTGTGATTGAGTCACACAGGATACAGTAGGCGGATTGTGTAGAATGTGCAACATTCCACACATTCAGTGGTACTCGGGCTGCCCGGGCCGGGCCGAGTACCACTTGCACCGGGCCGAGAACCACTTGCACCTGGCCAGGGCCGCAAAATATTCAGCCCGTGCAGGGGCCTAACTTGGACTGTTGAGAGTTTCGGAGATATTCAACCAGGAATTTTGGTTTTGGGAAGACAGCGGTTTGAGGGCCGTGGTCCAAAGTGGGCCATACCTCTATAGGCTCTATTCTCATTTGGGCCAAGTCGTCTATGATGCGGCTCGAAAGCTTCAAGTTCTGTTATCCCGAGATAAATCTGATAAGTGCGAGTTGGGCTTTCAAAGAGACAGCAACATACTTATTAAATTTCTTCTTCATAAAATTTAATTCATAAACTAGTTCAAGCTTTTTTATGTGGGCCCCCGTGTTTTCAACAATACATCAGCGTATTTCACATGTGCTTATTAATATTATTCCAACAAAAGAGGAAGCATTTGAAATATTTATGGAAAACCGGTAAACGAGTAAATGGTTTGAAAAGTTCCGAAGTACAAACTTTAAGGTGAAAGGTGAACAAGGAACAGGAAGACAGATGAGTTAGATGACGAGAGGCTGAAGGCTACACTTTCAGCAAAATTCAACAGCGAACTGTTTTTGTTGAAAGTTAGTCCCCGTTTGAATTTCTAACCTCAAACTCTTATCATTCTAATATCGAAACATTAAAGCGTTAAGATTTTAAAACCGGACACTTTTTTACCCGTTTTATTATCTCCGGATTTAGGTCACCCCGACTTTAAACTCAGTTATCCATCGTTATTAAAATCCAATTATTGTAATTATCGTCGACTGTTGTGATTAGCACGGCCAGCTGCGAAGGAAAAAGGAAGCGACGGGCGGGATAGGGAGAGGGAAACTCTATTAACATGTTTTTTAAATGGAAACGGATGCATAGAATTGGGTTGAATCTGAGAATATTTAGCCCGTTGACTCGATACGCTAATTGATTGATGTTTAGTTGGGGATTAATTAACGATGGTCACGAGTTAATCCGACACTTTCGTATAACGAGGCGCATCCCTTAAATAAAATGATTGGGTGTTTTCTTTTCCATTCATTATTGTATGGAAAATTGGATTTTACAAAAACACCGGCTAGGAAATAATGACACACGATGTCATTAATGTCGTTAAGCGTTTTTAATTTGATTGTCACCTTTTATTATCCCGTTTTCCGGTATGCACTTTTCATTTTCCATCTGCGGTTTTCTGATTCCAGGTAATGCGTTCTGGGGGAAAAATAGTGTTAAACTCAGCGAATGTAGCTGACGGTTTATTGTGCAAGCTCAAACGATTTTCCGATATGAGTTTTCTTATTCGGGTTTTTTTTAAATCGATTTTGCGTGTTAAGTTTTGTGGCATTTAGGATTTTTTGTCAAAAAAATTATTTTACTTGATTGTTATGTAGTTTAAAGAAAATATGATACAACTCGAAACCATCAAGTTGGACGAAACCAGGGAAATGGATTCCTCTGAATAATTCAAAAGTGTAGAGTGAATTTTAAATTGAGTTTGTTTTTGGATTCGGCTCTCTTTAAAACGCTCAATAATCGCTTTTATCCTGTGGATCGTCAGTACGTTTGCACTGTTTTAGCCACCCTCTTAACTTGTCCTCCAGGGGATTTTATTCCACGAGGCTTAAAAGCTCGAAAAACTCCTATTGTCATGTGGGAGGTCATCTAGCTAGGAGTTTATCATTTTCATTTCATTTAGAGGTAGCAACAGTGATGTCGAGTCGACGTTTGTGTCAGTTCGAGAGATCACACATAGAGGGAGAGAGAGTTCGAGATGTAGTTGAAAGAGAGGCCCGTTTATTGTACAGGATTTCGTAGAAAAGAGCTAAAGAAGGAAATATACCCTTATTTTCTTTTAGATGTAAAAGAATCGCGCTTCCCTCATGCAGACTACGCCATATTTATCACGAGTTTTCCACCTCACGGAAGATCTAGAAAATTGCCATCTATTATTCTGATTAGTTTCATGGAAAGATTCAATAAAAGCTAAGTGACGCGGGGCGGCTAAGGGAATGGCGTGACCCGTGTATCTGCTCATTCACACCCATCCTCGTTTTAACCTCATGATAAATTCTAATTCCACGATCTAGTTAACTGATTCCCTTCAAGGAAACGGGCATTTCCATGAATGCTTTTATTCCGTAAAGCACGAAACACATATCCGAATAGCTTCGAAAACTATCTCTTATCCAATTAGCTAAACATTCACCCATCTTCATCATTCTTAAGGTTCAAGTTATCCAATAGCGGAACTTCAGGAAAAGGAAATTTTAAATGAGATTTTGCTAGGGAATTACAGCCCTTCTTGTTTGGCCTAAAGTCGCTGCTGAATCGATTTTAGCAAAAAAAGATATAAGGACGTTAATAAAATTTAATAGGAACGAGTAAATTTTTCGGGAAATAAACATTTCATCAAGTGCTGCAATTTTCGGAAAAGGGATCACAATGCGTTTTGACATTCGAGAGGGTTGACTCCCATTTAAACTAAAGTATTTCATTAAATTGTCGTCATTCTTTTGTTTTCGCAATCAAAGACTTTTCTCGGGTGAAATTAAAAGTTCCCTTCACGATGAAAAATGTGTATTTGTTAACGGTTTTAATTTAAAATTGTCTTCCTCCTTCTCCTTCTCCTTTTTCGTTTTATATTTTTCACTATATCCATTTCACTGTGATTGTTATCGAGATCATCACGATCTGTAAATTGTCCCTTCTTTCTTTTTTTTTTCGGTTTTTCATTTCCTCAAAATCAGTGCCGTATTAATTCCAATTTTTCTTTTTCGAAAATTTTCAACAACAGCCTTTTGTTTGAGAAAGCTTTTAGGATTTGAAGAATGAGGAAAGGTATTGAAAAGGAAGTTGAACTGCTGTTTAAACTTTCAGGTTTTTTGAAATGTTTGACCTAGTTTTTGAAATTTTTTGAGGGGGGAAGAAAAAAAAATTTTCTGAAGGTTAATTTATCGTTTTTTTAGGTTAATTGATCATTCTCGATTTTTCTTTTATTTCTTCTTTTTTAATATTAAAGCTAGGTGCTTGTGAAGAGAAAAGATGGTGAAAGCTGCGATTGTCAGTCATAAAATTTAAAGTCGGGAGCCTGAACAGTGGTCAGTGAATTGACTTGAGGCTTGGGGAAAGCCAGTTGGAGCCACTAGCCCGAATGAGGAGACTTATGCATGGGCTGGACTGAGTAAATTTTTAAAGTTTAAAGCTCTCTCGACTTCAGCTGAAAGTCCAAACATTTGGAAAGAGAATCAATTATAATCAAAAAGTGAAGTGAAATTGTTTAATTATTAAATTGTGAAGGTAAATTTAAAAAAATAAAAAACGAGGTTCTTCAGGGCTCGATTGTATGGCCAGTAATATTCCACAGTGATTTTGACGGCTGAAATCTTTAAAACATAAGTTTTTTGCCAATTCTTTTTTGCGTGAATACTTTTATCTAATTATGTAATTGTCATTTTGTTTTCTTGATCCGCTTTAGCAATTTCCTGATTTGTTTTGAGATGAAGAACCGGAATATGAAACGCGGACCTTGCCAGCATTTTTCTTCTTTTAAAACAAGCCAAGTTCGACCTTTTTTTTTTTTCAGAAACATCCTTGCACCTTCTTATTTCTTACTCCCATTTAATTTTCCATGCAGCTCACTCAAATATTAAGTATAAATAATTACATTCAACTTTAAATCAATTTCCATAAGCAGTGAGAACTTCGAATACATAAAAAAAAAAATCTCGTAATAAAAACCGCCTTTTTCAATTTTTATTAAAAACGCTTAAAAGGAAAAGCGTGTGGGAATATAATAATCTAAAAAGCACTTTAAAAGCCTTCTTTCACACAAAAGGTGTTTTTTGACGCCGAGATGAGTTAATTGTCGGCTTACCTCAATTCAAATGATTGATCAGCATTTGCCTCGTAATTCACGCTAACCATTGTTAATAGGGAAAAGAATTTTTCTTTTTTTTTTAAAAAAAAAAAATTTGCTTCATATAAATGAATTTCCACATGCGTGAACTCATTCATTAATCCTAATTCAATGAATAATAAGGAATCATTATTATATTACTTAAGGGGATTCTCGTTTAATTTATTACCGTAATTGGCTAGTTAATAATAATAATATTATTAAAAGAATGAAAAAAAGCTTTTAGCCAGAATTTTTAGGATAAAGGAATTTCTTTTTTTTTTTTTTTCGTTACTTTAGTTCAAAGAGCGTTAAATGAATTCTTCTAGTTTTGAAACAACGATCTTGGAAGAGAGTTAATTCTCGGGGAAAGGTCGGATTTTAACACGCTAAACTGATAAAAGATCTCAATGAAGGATGAAGAAGAGAGAGTCTGTGTGATTTAGGAGAAACCAGATTTCCTTCAGAAGTTTTCGTTGTGTAAGTGAGGATTGTTCTCGAACAATTTCAATTTCGAATGTTATGGCTGTCTGCAACTCTCGACATTCTTTCGGGAGATTCAATTTTAGTGAGGTATGGAGGAAACTTAGATTGTTACACATTTTTATACATTTTTACGGGAATGGAAAAATGTAATTGGTTTCGGGTTTTTTCTTTTTTTTTTGTTTATCCGATTTTGTTTAAAGACGTAAAGGGTAGTTTCAGGTAGATTTGAGAAGGTTTTAACAGAAACAATAAGAATTACTTGAGAGTTTTTGACTAATGAAACTTCGAAGAGTTTTATGATCTTCGATAGGGAAAAAATTAAATAGGAATCTCGGCAGGGCTACAACTCAAAGAGATTGTTTATTCTATGATTGCATTTGCAATAAGCAAGAGCTTTTATGTGTGCATGGGATGGGCTATGCCTAAAACTCCGATTCTTGCCTCCGTGCTAATCGACAAAATGATGGTTTTTTCTCTTTGATAAAACTCTGGCTAAACTTGGGCTTGAACAGTAAATCCCCCTTCATTTTCTATAGAAACCAATTTCAACCTTCCTGTTTCTATTTGTCTTGACCGAAACCGCTTTTTAAAAAGTCGAAGCATTAAAATTCTGGAAATCCCTTTACATAACTTAAATCTCTTCCCTTTTCTCTAAAAATTTTTCATTAAACCATGTATTTTTTTTTTTCAAAAAAAACCGGGTAAAGTTTTTGACCGCTTATTTGAACGATATTAAAAATCTGAATATGACGCGCTTTTCTGAATTTCCTGATATAGGTGGGAAACGAGGAAAGGTTTTTTGAATTTTCAAAAGAAAAGTTTGCAAATTCTAGAATGGTTTTCCGTTTCGTTCGTTTGTAAAGTAAATTTATAAGCCTTTGAAGTATAAGTAGATTTTTTTCCCCTCCCTCCCCAAGTTTGGATAGTTTAAAAAGTTTATTACCGATCCTCTTTCTCTATAAGGTTCTTTCCTCTCTCTAAATAGCCGGCATACTTATTGTTTAATCTATTTCTCACTTTTTAAAAAATTTTTTGAGGTTTGATGATCTCCGGCCTCCCTAGCAAGCGGAAGTGGAGGCGGCCACCGGGCGTGCTGGACCTAGAATTAGATTTTGTGTGCCCGGTCAGATTTTTCTATACCTTCCAGGTCCCTGTTCACAACTCTGTGTGCATTGCTGTTGATCTGACCTCAACGGACAGATCTTTGCTAGAAATCTAAAAATATCTCGCAAATTTTCGTTAGCTATCTCCATAACCTTTGAAATTTATAACCATCCCCAAGGTTTTCCCTCCCTGTTTACTTCTCTTAAACATAAAATAGCATTTTTAAATTAAATTACATTAGATAATGGCCTGGGTCACGATCATTTCCTTAGATCCACCTCTTATTAGCTGTTAACGTTGTTTTTATTTAGATCCCGACACTAGAGATAACGTTATCGTGATGAACTTCCTAATGTTTCTACAAGCATCATCGCTTCTTCTCCCTCCCCTCTTTTCTTCTCCATTCGGACCCGGTTTTTCTTTTTCCCAACACAGTTTTTCCTTTAGATGTCAATCCTCGAATTCGACGTCGGTTTTCGTCATGAAATCAATCATTTTGAAAAACCGGGTTTCGTTTTTCTTTTCCATCCTCCTTTCTCGGATTTTTTTTTTCACTTTCCTTATTTCTGATTTATTTTCCTTCCGTTCAAATGATCGTTACAAAATGCTTTTCGCATCCTTTTTTTTTCTTAAAATGAATTTATTTATCTATCTATCTCATGGCCGGATGTTTTAGTTCAATAGAGTGGAGTAATTCATTATTGAATCAAGTTGTGACTAGTTTTTTGTATTTAAAAGAAATAGGGTCGAGCTTAAATAGAAAGGCTCTTGCAGCTCTGAAGAATATAAAGAACGAGGGCGGAAAAATGCATTTTTAATGGCAGGCCTGATCTAAGAAAAAATTTTGAGACAGGTCGGTCCAAATCTTAACTTGACCTCTCCCTTTTACTCCTTTTTTTTTTTTTTTTTAAATAGTCTCCGTTTACTTTTAAGTAAACATTTCAACCCAAAAAAAAAGGTAGGCACAACATCAACTGTGCTACATCCTAATCACTGAGGAATTTTATTTACCATATTACTAGACCTTTCTCAAACGTGTACGTGTGTGTTTTTTTTCCTTGTGTAAATCAACAAAATCAAGAGAGCGTGAAAATAAAAACACAAGTAGCGTCGGAATCACATGGAAAAGTTGTTTTTCAGGCGGTTTTTGCGGTCGGTGAATCTTCGGCCAAAAGTCTCATAGAGATAATTCGGGGTTGTTTTGCAATTAAAACTTTTCTTTCGCTCTCTCCGTTTCTATCGAAGCATGCAGACCAATTTCAAATCGTTTTTCCCAACCCTTTTTCCTCCCTATCAGAATAAATACATAACGATGTGTATGTGTGGAAATCGAAAGTCGTGAAAGGGTTGTATAAGGGAAATTTTTGTATTTTGGTAAAGTACTCGAAAACACGGTAAAAATTTGCATGAAAAAATATAAGGATATAATGGTCCAAGTTTTTTGGGGGGGGGAGGGGGAGGGAAAATAAAGCTGACCTCTAACTCTTTTTCCTAAAAAACAAACCGATATTGCAAAAGTTCAATATAAAAAAAATAAAAAAAGAAGGAACATTAGGAAAAAAGTTCCGTAATAGCCCCTTTTCCTTTTTTTTTGGTTTAAGAGATAGAAACTTGTTCAAATGCTAATGCTAACTCAGCAGTGAGAAAAAAACCGAAAAGGAGGCTACTGAATATTTCATGAAATCTTGCTGAGTGTAAATTCTACTATTTCACCAAAGGTCATCCTACTGACGTACTGTATTTATCCTGACTGTTATTGATAAGCCGAAAGTTATTTTTGACTCGGTCAATTGATCGGGGAGTTCCTCGGGCAGAATGAAGGCTATTATTTTTCTTCCGGGAAAGTCTGTGGCGCAACCGGTTAAAGCAGGAAAATATTAGACTTAACTGGAGCCTTGTGTGAGGCCAAATTTGGATCCTTTTTCTTTCCTTGGCCCAGGCTGGGCCAAGCTTGAGTTTGAAGGCTTAAATCTGCCTGGGTAGGCCCGAATTTGCTCTTGAGATTCCAATGAGCCACTTTTTGCCACCGAATTAAAAGACGTTCGAGGGAAAAAGTGAAATCGTGAGGATTAACAAAATATTGGGCTAGCACGTAAAATGTTTTTTCAGCGAAGCCCAGAGCTGGCTCAGAGACCAGCAAGTACAGTGCCAGGTTGAAACTCGCGTGTGGCGGGCAGAGCCAGAGCTGCAACTTACTTTCGGCGAACCAGACTGAGCCAAGGTTCTAAATACAAGGCCCCAGGAGTTTCCCAACAAGAAACGCGATCAAAATATTGTAAAAGTATTTGTTAACATTTGTAAAATATTTTACAAATTTTACAAACTCAAAATATTTTGAAAATAAAATATTTACATAATATTTTTAAAATATTTTACAATATTAATATTGTTTCTCCAAATATTCGTAAAATATTTTATAAATTTTTGCAAATATTTTCAAACTGCGTTTCCCATATTTAATTCAGGTTTGATTAACACTATACTAAAAACATTTGAAGCCGAAACATTAAAATCCTCTTTGCGACACTCCATACATAAAAAAAACCAAGAAGCTATCTTCAACATTTTTTAATCGCTTTTTTAAATTAACCGCAACAAATCTTAAAGATGAACCTCATTTTCAAAATAAAAAGATAATTTACGAGACTCAGTTAATTAAACCAAACTAAAAAAAAAAGTTACTCGGAATTTAGATTTTTTCAGATTAATGGCCGCGGCTTTAATATTTAAGATAAAAACTTCCGTATAAACACCTGAATAAGGTACATTTTCAAAATTTATAGTCGGATCTTCAAAAGAAAAACGTAAAAAAAAAAAAAATCTTTGATTTATTTATTTTGATATTTTTCCCTCAAGCTTATTTTACTCGATCACTCGATCGATAGTAATGCTTGCGGTTATGCTTTTCCGATATATCATGGGTAACATAAACCGTTAATAATTTAACTTTACATTATGTTAATTTAACGATTTCTGGAAAACCACAATAAATTAAACATTAAAAAAATAGAAAAGAAAGAAAAGGAGCCTTTATGGATTTTTATGGCTAACAAGGAATTCGTGCCGGTTTCCTTTAATTTATGCAAAATGCTTTCAAATTCCAGCAAAAAGCTTACAGTCATAGAATTGAAATGAGAGAGAGGGAAGGAGAAGGAAGTAGGAAAAAAAAAGAGGAGGGAAACCAAAACAAATCGATTCGTTTCGAAGCCTTCTAATTTTTTATCGACAACCATAAAAGAACGATTTATCACTTCTTACGCGGTGGAAAGAAAAAAAAAATAGTAGAGGTCACAGTTAAGAAGCGGAACTGGCCCGTTGAAAATAGCTCGCGTGCCTTTTGCATGCGAGCATCCGTTCGTCGTTACCTCAAGTACTTCAATTATGGCTCTAACTAAAGGTTATGTAACAATATCATGTGATCCACTCATGAAAAATGCGGGAGATTAAAGTTTTAGTGAAGAAAATGGGGGAAGTATAAGGATGAGCAAGAGTTCCGTCTTCGATTGTTTTTATTTTTTCATGGTTTTCCTCCTTTTGATCGTTTTGGTGTAGCCGGGTTTGAATGGACGTGATGATATATGGCGATGGGGGGATTCGAGACACGGAACGTGATAATAAGGAATTCAGGGTCAAATGTAAACGCCTTTGAGGTGATAATGAGGCACTTGAGGTCAAACGAAGCGCTCGGAAATAAAAATGGGATTATTGAAGAGACAAATTAGAACGTGGAAATAAAACTGATTCTTAATAATGGTCCAGACATTTAGGAATTAAAATAGGCACTCTTGGTGATAAATTAATAAAAAAAGTACTTTCTGAAGTGATAAAGAGACAATCTCCAGTCAAAAAAAGACACTTAAAAGAGGCAGAAAGAAAATCAGAGTCTGAAATCAGAAAGTTTAAATGCACTTGAAAATAAAAACTTGTCTCTAAAGTTAAGTGCTGGCACTCACTGGTCATATTGAAGCATTCATCGGTCAAAATAAAACCCTTGAAAATTACAACGAGCCACTCAGTGATCAAAACAAGGAACTTAGAACAGCAATGAGGCACTTAAAATTACAGTAAGGCACTTAGCGGTCAAAGTGAGGCACTTAAAAGCTGCAACAAGGCACTTAATGTTTAAAACAAGGAACTCAATACCAATGAGATACTCAGTGTCCTGAATGAGACACTTAAAAATTACAATGCGGCACTTAACGGTCAAAATGAGGCACTTAAAAATTACATTGAGGCACTCAATGTTCAAAACAAGGAACTCAATGCTTATGAGGCACACAGTGTCCTAAATGAGGCACTTAAAAATTACAATGAGTCACTTAACGGTCAAAATGAAACTTTTAAAAATTACAATGAGCCATTCAGTGATCAAAACGAAGAACTTAAAACAGCAATGAGGCACTTAAAAGCTGCAACGAGGCACTCAATGTTTAAAACAAGGAACTCAATGCCAATGAGACACTCAGTGTCCTAAATGAGGCACTTAAAAATTACAATAAGGCACTTAAAATTACAATAAGGCACTTAAAAATTACAACGAGGCACTTAGAAATTACAATGAGGCACTTAAAAGTCAAAATAAGGCACTTATAGTCAAAATGAAGCACTCAAAAATTATAATGAGGTAATCAACGGTTAAGACGAGGAACCTTATAAAAAATGGGGCACTGAACGGTCAAAATGAGGCTCCTAAAATGGCAATGATGCATATGCTGTTCAAAATGAGATACTTACAATTACAATGAGCCAGCTGACGGTCTAAATGAGGCACTTACAGTTATTCAACACTCCAAGTAAAGCATTTGAACTTTTGATAAAATCATAAAAAGGAACTTCTTGAAGTTTCGAAATGTATTTTCGCACTACGCAGCTTTTTCTTTTTTAGCCGTATCGGGTTCTCATTTACAAAAACTGGGTCTCGCTTTCACTCTTTTGCTTTATTTTTACCTCTGCTAAATCCCGACGCATTTGAAATTTCACATCATACACAATGAATATCATTTTAAAATTGAGTAGCCAGAAGCATTATTCAAGTAAATGACATTTATTTATAAAAATAGATATCATTTTTGAAATCTGTTATAAATGAAAACGAAACGGTAAACCTGTTTTTCCTAGAAAATACAACGGGAAAAAGAAAATTGAAAATAAACTTGAGGATCGTATTATATATTAATTTCGTAAAAATACAAAACCCGCACACCTACGTGAGTTTTACTCTAAAAAAATATAGCCTCAAACCTTGTGAATTAAATTTAGAATGAAAATGAATTTTCCTAGAAAAATTTACCGGTGGAGTCGTAGCAGTTGAAGCTTAAAAAATACTAAAAATTGGTGTGATTAGGAAAATTTATAGGAGCCTTTATTCTACATGCGAAAAGCCAAAGGAAGAACCTGTAAGTCCTTTATTACGATCTTGTCGTGACGTTAAAGCATCGTTTAGACCAAGAGCTGTCCCCAAGGAGAATGACTATTTCGGTTTAATTTAAAGTGGGATTGACAGGCTTTGCTTTCATGAGTCCGACACTTATTAGAAACGATATTAAGAATTTATGTTTGAAGCGACACCTGACTCCTGCTTACTTTATCACTCATATAAAATTTTTGCTTTTTGAGATCTTAGTTTGTATTTGAGATCGTTGATCTGCATTTTAAATGACAAGGATATCATGGCGGTTACGCCTACATCTTTCACTAGAAAAGGAAAGCAGGTGGTCGATGGTTGAAAAATTTTCTAGCCTTATGCTAGAGTTATGTTATTTTTAAAATTAGTATCTGACCATGAAATTCTTGTTTAGAATTTTTTTCACAATAGATTTTAAATGATTTTTTTTTTCCAAAATTTTTATAATGATAAAATTTTTTGCCAAGCAATTTTTTTCAAAATTTTTTTGCCAAGCAATTTTTTTCAAAATTTTTTAGACTAAAAATTTTTTTAGAGGCAAACAGGATGCCACATCCTGTTACATTTCTCTCATTTTTTTAAAAAAACGAAATAGAAAATGACTGTATTCGGCTGAACGCACGGCTGAAAAAGTTATAAAATCTGTAAAATCCCCAAAAATTTCGGGAACCCGAACGGGATGAAGGAAAAAATTCGCAATCCCGGAATGCAACCCCTAATCGGAAAGAAGGGGCGCAATCACCCTCTTGCACTAAGGCGTAGTGATGGACGCGAGACAAGACAAGACAAGAAATGGATGGTTCTTGTTCTTATCTTGCAAAACTTAAATTTTGTTCTTGTCTTATCTTGCAATGGACAATCGCCATTTCTTGCTTCAAAAACAATGCAAAATCGCAAGACTTTTCTTGCATATTGCTAAAAATAGTTAGTATTGTCTTGTCTTGCAGTAAAAATAATAAGTCTTGCTCTTGTCTTTTCTCACTTTTGCAAGGCAAGACTCATTCTTGCAGTCTCGTCCTTCTACTAAGGCGCCGGCAGATTTATTCACGCCACTGTTCCAATCCGCCTCTGAAATCGATAATCATGCCGCACTTGCCAAAAAAAATTGGCAACCCCTGCAATTTCCCCGATAGAATCGATAACCCCTAACACCTTGACGCTGCTATTATTATTTTGTAGAAAACCACCGTATTTATAAGTCTGGACCGGGTTGTAATTTAACAGCAACGATATCAAATCCGTGGTTTAACTTTGAGTTACGACCCTCATTTGTTCGAAATGTGCGAAACTGTAATTTATAGGTATTGAACAATGTCGATAAGTGGAAACGACGTATCATTCAACACGTATTATTGGGATTGGAAGACTTCTCGTTATATTGAGAAACAAGACTCTTGTCACTGAATTCAGTGGTTGCTTTATGTTTATATGTAATCAACTCTGATAGGTTTTCCCTTTTGTGTGATTTTCTTTTCCTCTTTCATGCTACTTACCTCAAAATCAATAATTCCTTTATAAATAAGAACCACAAGGCATCCAAAAAATAAGCAGGTTGCTAAATTTCGCGAATCCGCGAAACAAGTGACCAGAGGCACTGACCCCATTTGCCAGTCGTGGCTTAAGGTCGCCGGGAACAGTAACAACCAACAGTTGAGTGCGGCTAAATAACAGAACGTCAGAAACCTGAAACAAGAGGGAAAAAAAAACAATTATTTTTCACGGTTTCTTGATTTAGAAAACGCTCGGGGGCATAAAATTGAAAAATGGCGAGGTTGTTAAATACTGCGCAAGGATTAAATCCGGGCACGCAGGTAAAAATAATCCCGTGTAGTCATAAAACAGAAACGATAATAATTAATGAAACGGAAAATTAATTGCTTTATTTTCATTGAGTTAAACGGCAGCCTGCGACAAGATTTACTTAAGTCAATTCTATTTAATCTACACGCTCTTTTATATTGATTTATATGTTCTACATAAAAACCTCTGCTTTCTCTAACACGCAGGATAAAACCGATCGAGTGGGCGAAAATTTTCAATATAGATAATGCGGGTCCGTCCTTTCCGGCTCAAAATTAATTGGCGTTTTGAGGACGGATATTAGTCATTTATTTTCCCCCCGCCGATAAGCGCCTAATTTTAAAATATGGAAATATGTTAAATTAGCGATTTGTTCTCGCCCTGTAATCCAGGTCTCTGTAAAATTTGATTTATGAATAGTTTCTTTATCTAATATTAACCACGGAGATGTCTCTGAATTAATTAAACGTCGGAAACGGAGTTCTAATTCTCAGGCTTCCACCCCCCGCCCCGCCGATCCGTCTTGAGAGGGGAGGCGTAGAAATCTTGCAGGTTTACGTCGAAGATTCTCTCATTCATTTAAAGGAATTTCATTTGAACCGGCTTTCGGGTTATTCGGTTCATTTCAGAATGGTCGGCCGCATTCGAATATATTTTATGTAGAATGTAGTGTATAATTTGTTAGGTTGGTTACCCCCGTATAAAATGTCCGTAGCCGGGATGAAACTCTGCCTAATATTCGGTAGTTTCTTTGAATATTAATTAGCGGGTCTTGGTTAAAGTTTAAGGGTTTGAAATAGGAATACGATTTTCCCCAGTGTTGATCTTCGGATCGTCGTAATAGACTTCGTGATAAAGAGAAGGGGGGGGGGGGGTTCGTTGTTTTCGGGATTCTGGGAAATGGTGCAGCAAAGGGAATTTTGTGATAAAAATGTAATTGCTCGTGGCGGTATACATTACGAGTATTTTTTTTTTATTTGCTCTTTGTGCGATGTTTCGTATGGAGATTAATGAAATAATATATCGATTTAAATTCCGTTTGTTTAAAGGAATTTTTTGGAATGATTAAAAAAGGATTAGGACTAGGTAGAAAATTGGTTTGTGGGAAGCCCCAAAAAATCGCCAGCTCGGCCAGGAAATCGCTTACTCAGCAAAACCAGGATTTATAAATGCACAAGGCTTACAAACTCTCTGGCTTTTTTTATTATTCAAATGTTTCTTATCCTAAGGGCTCTCAAAAACACTTTACAAGCAATGGCATCAAAAAAAATTTTGACTTCAAAAAATTTGCATTAGTCGAACTTGGTTCCTTTCAGCTAAAAGGTTTCTCACAGCCTTAAACTTGCGGTGACTTAAGTTGTCTGTTTTTAGTTACCTTGCTCCCTCCAAATTTTTTCTTCAAAAAGAAAAGGGAAATCCTCCAATGACATAAAACGATTCTTGTATGACGTCAAACTATTAAACAATATAAGTTGGAATTTCAGAAAAGAAAAGTTTTAAAGAACAATTGGATTGTAACGTAATTAGGAGATCCCAGACATCCCCGAAGCTCTTCTACATCGGAACTGAACATCTCTTGAGACTCGAAAGAGACTCAACTCCTTCGATCCTCTCATTCTCTTTTTTTTTCCTCTTTTATTTTTCTCTTAAATTTTTTTCTAAAATAAAAAGGAAAAAATTGGGGAGTCCTTTTGAGAATTGTCGATAAGACGCCTCGATTTATTTTGGCTGTAGTCCGAGTTAAAAATCGTTCGAAATTGTTTGACAAGCGTGAATTTAATCTTCTAACGTCAACGATATTTACGCTACAGTTCTTATTTATCCGGAAGAAAAAAAAAACACACAGAGAAAAAAAAAAAAAATAAACGTTTTTGGGATAAATAACACGAAACCGAAAGAAATCGAGTCGAAACCGCCTGAAGAATTATTATTTGTGTCATATACGACCGAATGGAAAACCAAACAATTGAAACTTTGAGGCAGAAGAGAAATCCGAAAGGAAAGAAACTCTCTACTCAGATTTGATTTGTAAGTTAATGAGAGACGTGATCTGGTTTCCTGATGAAAGAACATACATTCTTTAGAGAAAAAGCTCGGAGCTTTCATTCATATCCTCCCTCCCCCTTTCCTTCCTGCCAACCTTTCAGGCACTCTATTGATGCTTACTTTATGGAATACCGATACCCTTTAATAACATACTTGTTATTCAAAGGATGTTTTTTAAAATGTCGCGATTGACTGCCATAAGCAAGGATTTAATTTTCCATTTTTGTTATAATTCTATTGATTCGAAAATGAATTTTTATCTCAGAAATGAAATTATTTACGTTAACGTCAGCTTCTTTAAGTGACAATGTATATACATGCTTCTTTTTTTTTTTTTTTTATTCTCATAACAAATATTTAATGAAGATTTTTTTTTTTATCTGCCTTCCCAGAAAACATGATAAATAACGTTTAATACAGTCGACGTACAGCTGACAAACTTCCGGCGTATATTCTTTTTAAATTTGATAAAGACGAGGAAAAAATTTTCTGGAGGAAATGAAAGTGAGAGCGAGCGCGTGTGTGAAAATGTGAAGCGATATGAATGGAATGCTTTACTTGAGCTTTTTTTTTTGCTGCTTTTTCTTATTGACCTATGAAAGCTCTTTAAGGTGTAATCTATCTTTTTTTTTTTTTGCTTTTGCGTGCGACTTTATTTTGAAACATAGCACTTTAAACTAAATTGAGTTTTGTGGGTTTCGAACAACAGAAAAGTATTGAAGCTCAAAGGACGAAATTTTGTAGATATGATCATGATGGTTTTTTGGGAATAGGGACGTGGAATTTGAGCCAGGCTAGTCCTTTAAATTCTTGAGCCGCACGCTTTTCTGTCTCCCTGGTTGCTGAATCTTGTAGAGTATTTTCTTTTTTTACTCATACGATTTAGCACCCAGCTCTGTTTAGATGAGAGGTTAAGATCCAGCTCTCGAGTTCATAAAAAGAAGTGAGAAAATTAGAGCGCTTAAAAGGAGAGAGTGGTCAACTAAATCAGAGTTCTATGATTGGTCAATTTCCTCCCACAAGAATTACAATGTTAAGAAAAAAAGGAGTCTAGTGTTTTATTATTTAACCTCATAAGTTAAATAAAAAAATGGCTGCCACTGCAGGGGAATATCGAAACTGAACCAATCAGAGTCCGCAGTTTCTCAAGACAATGGGCCACTCTCTCCTCCTAGACTCTCTAAATAGTACTTAACAATTCGTTTCGTTGGCGCCAAATTTTCGTTTATTTTTAATTTTAACAATCAAACTCATGTAATTTTTTTTTGTTTCAGGTACGTTAGGAAATCAAGATCTCATACACATCCTCCAAGAATGTTAAATGTTAACGAAGAAAAGAGAAGTTAATAACTCTTCAAGTGGAGCTTTACCGTTTCAAGTCCTAAAATTTTTAAATTGAGAACCATACCATAAGGGATCTAAAATCTAGACGACATAAAGGTGCTGGGCGACATGAAACCCTGGAGGCTGGAATTTTTCAGCATGGTCCTCCGCAACAGAATTTTCCGTATCCTGCAACCAGTAACAGAGCTGAAGATTAAAGGCAAGCACAAGCCAAGTCGAAGGATAAACTTGCGGCTCAAAAATTTGGTATTGAAAGCATAGGTGCCTTTGATCACTGGCCTCATAGGTTTAAATTGCCTGGATGATCGCCCATTGTCGCTGTGCATCTGGCATTTAAGGAAAAAGTGACAGGTAAGCCAGATATAGATTTTCCTCCGACAGAACAAAATAATTTTATTAGGAAATGGTGTGAACATTAAGGAAATAATCTCAGAAAAAATGGGCGATAAGTTGAGGTGTATAGGGCCTGCCTCCCCCCAGCTTAAAATAATTTTAGTTGGTTTTTCACCTCCAAAAAGTGGAGGGTATGGGAAGATATGATTTTTATGAATCAAGGTAACGAACCACCGACTTTCCGTTTTTTGCGACGTCTACCTCTTTAAACATATCTGTGATATGTCTAGAGAGGTAGCCAATACTCCGTCACGAGTGTGGCACTTCAAGAAGAAGATGGAGGCTATAAAATGCAAAGCATCGCTTCACAATGATTGCTTCGTTTTTAAAATGCACGTTCCCGCTTTCAATTTGGAATTTTTTGAAAAACTAATCAGAGCGCAACTCTCATCATAACAGCGGTTTGGCTGAATAATAAAAATCGTAAGCCTGAACAACCATCCAACTTTTTTTTTTTAACCGACATAAATTTTTGAAGTGAAATGGAGTGAAAGTGATAAAAAAGGGTTTTTTCTTACAAAAATAAACTCATGACAGTTTGGAACCCCAACCGGGGATTATTAAGTTGACCGCTTCACAATTCGGAAAACAAAACTTTGATTTCGCCATTTTTTTTCAAAAAACAAAAAAAAAAACTTTTCCAACAAAAAAAGTACTGCAGAACTTTGTGAATAAAATAAAACGCGAACGGGATAGAATAAAATAAAAAAAGGGTGAAACAAGCCATATGATATTGTTTCGCATCCTTTGACTAATTAATTATTACCCGGGTACTTATCCGGGGTTTCAACCGCACAGGAAAAAAAACAATGGTTTTTAAAATGATTGAAAAATTTAAAATAATCTTTACGCGTGGCACCCTTTTGCGATTTCCCCTCATATCGCTCAGCCAATCCCATTTTACTGGCCAAGGTTTCCGGATTCCTTTTCAAAAGCCCGGTCGACTACAATAATAAGTTTGCAGATGTGTTTCTGAGGGACCCAATGAAGTGGTAATACAGCAGATGTTTAATTACCATTGTACATCTGTCTTGGCGGTTTTCTAAAACCTCGATATCGGATTTAACTGTAGACAACCATTATTCTGGATTAACTAAACGTAAACAGAGTTTCTCCCGACCAAAGCGAAAACCCTCGTTTCGCTTTAGTGAAATGTCATACAGAGAGAGCTTAGGAAAAAATTTTTTGTTTGAATAGCTTTTTCTATAAATAACACCGGAGAGTCCATTTCGTCCGGTGTGTCGAGGAATAAAATAAAAAGAAAACTACTTTAAGTTCGATTTCTTCGGTCGGAGAAACGGGGACGGATTCCAAAGCAATTACTTTATCTATCTCTCTTTCCTCTTCTCGTGAGATCGAAGTCTATCTACCTTGAAATGACTTCTCCCCGAACGGAGCAACAACTGCTAACAAATCAAGTGTAAGAAAATCATGTAAATTGCCTTGTCAAAGTCCACAAGTGGCTTTCGCAACGTTCGAGTGCTTGTTTGCTGTTTGTTTTCTTGTTTGTTTATTTGCTTCGTATATACGGGACTCTCAATAAATCTATCAAGCAAATGGGGAGGTTTTACTTAGCGAAATAATTATCTTAAGAGAGAAGGAAGAGAGATGTAGATTTAAGGTTAGCTAGTTTCCTGGCTCCGTGAGAAAAGTGACCGCCTACACTCAAGGGTCTCTCGGCCAATTCAACTTGACGCTTAAGATTTTTCACAACTACACTTTACTTTTGGCTGATGCCATCCGTGTAATGGCAATTTAAATTCAAGTCAGCGTATTATCTTAAATTTTTTTACGTCATAAGATTGAATGTTTTTTTCAGAATTTTTCTTCAGAAACTGATTTATAATTTTACTTGCCGAACAGATTTTTGTGAAATTTTTCTAGAATTTTTCTTGTCGAACAAATTTTTTTAGAATTTTTCTTTTCGAACAAATTTTTTTAGAATTTTTCTTGTCAAACAAATTTTCTTAGAATTTTCCTTGAACAAATTTTTTTAGAATTTTTCTTGTCGAACAAATTTTCTTAGAATTTTTCTTGAACAAATTTTTTTAGAATTTTTCTTGTCGAACAAATTATTTCAATTAGGTCGATCATAGAACTGAAAACTAATTATGAGAGATAAGGACTTGACTCAGGAAGAGTGTTAGCCTAATTATACCAGATCCATGCAGTCTCCTTACAAATTCAAAATATTTTACATGCTTTAGGCCATGTTGTTATTTTAAAAAATTAATTTTCTTTTGTAATTAAAACCATCGATCAGAAAACAAGCCGATCACATTTTATAAAACTTTCTAGTGCCTCCTTTTACATTGTAAGTTCCCTTTCACTAGAAATGAATGAACTAAAAACAAAAGTTTCCGCTTAAGCCAAATAAATTGAAACCGAAACTTCATGACTTTCCATTCTTGTTTTTTTTTTTTTATCTTTTTCCACCCGTTCACAAAGTTTGCATCAGATGTGAATTCGGTTCGAGTGATTTTAAAAATCTTAGACCTTGTGATTTCTTTGCCCTTTATCTAAATAGAATCTTCCTTGCGGATTTTCCCCCTCTTTAATAATCGCATCGGCAAAACCGAATTTTTAATGACGTAATTGAATTAATTCGAAAAACCCCTCGACAAAAAAAGAGCTTAAAAAATGATTTTACTGACTTTGAAAAATTTAATCTCGCTCAACGATCAATTTTGATAAATTAACACGCGGGATGGAGGTTATATGTAAAAAAAATTTAAAAATATTTCATGTTTTTAATATTAATTTATAAAATCCTTAGGTTAATTTTTTTTAAACGACTTTAAAATAACCCAGTTTGCTTATTGAAACAAAATTTTTTTCCCTCATCCTCCGGATCACGACTAACTCTTCTCCGGATGTTCTCTACAGACATTTCATAAAAACGATCCGATTCTCTTGGTCGTTTTAAAATTTGTTCGCTGAAGTAAAGTCGACTGCCTTCAGAAGAATTGAAACTCATATACCATAAAGAATTTAAATTGACAAGCCCAGCTTAAGAAGGAATCCGGAATATCCATGTAATAAAAAATAATATTTGTATAAGAAGTTGAAAGAATGGGGTCACTAGTGAAGGCTCCCCGAGACTTTCAAAAAAAAAAAAGAAGAAAATGGGGTGTGAGAGGAAAAAAATAAGGGCTGCTAAATCGATAACGCCTTCTTCGATACAAAAAGAAACTCGGCGATTGTTATTCTTGTCTTGATTTCTGCGAATCTTTTTTTTTTTATATTTATTCTTGGGGTTAATTATATGCATAAAACGTTCATCTTCGATTTAGAACGTTTACCAAGCGTACGGGGTGACATGTAATTACGGATTAAAATAGAAAAGGGGTTTCTGTTATGCGCAATCGTTTAAAATGTCCTTTAGAAGTTGAAAACAAAATGATTACGAAACGTATAATTCGATTACTTTGATGTAGACTGATATAAATTTAATGACGGACCAAATGTTGGAGAGAAAGGGACATCCAGAAAAGGGAAGTTGAAGGATTTAGGTTAATTGATAGAAAAGAGAATGTTGAAAAGTTGAGAAATCACCAGAGACAACCAAGGGAATACCTCTGGGAAAAGGTTACAATATAATTGTACCAAAGCTCATCCTTCTTTCGATAAATGTACCAATTTGTTTTATAAAATTTTTTTTGATATTTTTTTTTAATATCGTTGAAAAAAGCTTAATCACGATGTTGTTGAACATTTTTTTTGTATTATTTTTTTTTTAAGCTGAATGGAAAGATATGTTCAATTATATTGATGTACTGGCGCACTTGAGACTTAGCAAGAACGCTGGGGGCGGTTTAGGGCTTGGAGAGTGGTTCTGTGCCTTTGTTTCTGCGCAGGTCGCGCTTTCTAGCTTTGTCCGAAAATCTAGAATGTCATTTCCCTTCGCGACGTGTAAAACTATGGGCGTGATTTCTCTGAGGCCGAAAGCTTTGCACTCTAGGTACTTTGCACTTTGCACTCTAGCCACGAGGCTGGCTTGATGCTTCTAAAGTTTTACTTCTGCCTCCACTTTAGCGAACGCCATCCATGGCAACGATTTCGATAAGGCTAATCTTCTGGAACCATGCTGCAACATCATATTCGCCCCGAGTTTCCAGCTAATCCAGTAAGAAATCAAAATTTAGAACTCTGACTTTTAAAACTTGTTTAACATCCCTCCAACCTGCATTTGTTAAAAGCGAGAGGCGTTAAATTCCCAGTACTAATTCCACAAAAAGGGTTCAAAACAAACAGGTGATACTACATCCGGTAGAAAAAGAGCAAGTTGCTTTTTTTTATGTAAAATATGAAGTTTCATATTTTGCATAATTCGATACGTATCCACGCTTCATATGCTAATGCTTAGAAAGCTTTTTCTACATGTAGTCTTTCATTCATAAACTATAGGAATGTGTTACACATATCTCTTCGCATTCCCGGTCATTTGAACGAAATAACATCTCTGCTAATATTTTTTTTTCTCTCCAAAAGGTGAAGAAAATCCTCATTTTGGCATATAATGGAAAGAATAAGATGAAAAAAAAAAAACCCGTCGGCATTTATGCTTTGATTCATCCAACGGTTTTTAAAAGCAAAGTCGAGTCTCAGCTTTCATTCACTGTTGCTGACAAAAGATGATCTTTCTTATTATCGCTTTTCTTGTGTGAATTTTAACGCTAAGACAACTTCCCGGTTTGTTACAACAAAAAAAGCCGACTGAAACCGACTCTGACGTTGAAAAATCACGACTGGGTCCCCCTTTCTTCTTCATCTTTTGAACCCCCGCTATTTTCTCTTTTTCCCCCATTTTGAACTGTTTCTATTTTAATTTCAAACCACTTTCCGTTGTTTTCCTTTTTTTTTTTTTTTATTCTTCTACTTGGCATGCCTAGTCATTGTTTTCCTTTTTACTCCGTTTGACGTCATATCGAATCTTCCAACCGGATTGAATCGGTAAGGCGCCGGAATACCGTTGGGATTTATCACACAATAAGAAAGAGAGCATGAATCGCAAAATATTACGACTGAGAGATTTATTCTGGTGTAGGCGAATATTTTTATTCTCTGATCACGTATTTTTGTTTTTTAAGAGTTCGATCGCGATGAGAAGGGTCGATGATTGAA